>JAVRXN010000004.1:30255159-30868730 GCA_033556935.1 Timema podura
CCTAAAAAAAAAGAGTTTTATAATCAGTTTCAAGACATGTATTTTCTTCATTCTACTTCACAAACACGAAAATTTAAAATGATTTATCCCCCTTTACGTGCTTGACAGTGGCAGGTCAAATTTATCTGTTTATAATAGACTTAAATTTTATTTTGAATTGACACATTTGAAAGCTTGGAAAAGTTATTATACCTACTTCCACGTATTCATACGTCAAGTCATGTGATGTACATCTGTCAATTTTGAATATATATATCATCATCATCATCATCATCATGAACCGTTTCCAGCCACCGCTGGGTGTGTTTGTAATATAAGCCTCTCCACCCGTTTCCTTTCCTCCCACTACCTCTCTTCTTCCACCTTGGCCCAATCCTCTCTCTCTCCTTCACACTCCTCCTTACTCCCTTAAGCCATTGTCCCTTGGTCTTCCTCTCGGCCTCCTACCTCCCCTTCTTATCCAACACCCTCCTTTGGCCATTACTTTCCCTCTCCTTCTTCTCACATGTCCATACCACCTTAGTCGTGTCTTCTCTAATCTGTCCTGAACTGTATCTTTCCTTTACTATTATTCTTATTCTCTCGTTTATCATTCTGTCAAACTTTGTCACACCGATCCCGCTTCTCAGAAATCTCATTTCACTCTGCCTGCATTCTGCCTCTATCCTGTTCCTTCATTACCCCCATTTCTGCGGCGTACGTCAATATTGGTACTAATAGGCATTACCTTTCATTTATCTGGTACATCCTGCTCCTAATCAGACTTCTCACACTTTTTTTTAGTAGTTATTACCAAACTTCTAAAATAAATCTAATAAATTAGTAAAATATGATAAATATTGACCGTAAAAAAGTTTGTATTTTCTAAAAGGTGTTTCAAAATGTCCATTGGTAGTAAAATAAAAGTATACATAATTTTTTTTTAAATAGGGTTAATTCATGTACCTTACTGACCAAGTGAAACCGCAACAGATTTAAATAAAACCAGAACTATTCTAAGATTGTAGAACATGTGTCTCTAAGTGTCTCTAATCTCTATTTAAATAGTAACTAGTTTTAAGGTTGTAGAGTGTTTTATTTATAAAAAATAAAATTATAATTAATACCTCCCAAAAAAATTGATAGCTGAAGCTAATTGACCGATGCTAGCGAGGTCTTGTTTGAAAATGACCATTTGGAATTTCGTTTCCCTGTCTTTCCATCCTAATGTTTGTTTCATTATAACTGTCAAATACGTTAACCAATGTAAACGAAATTTGGCAGGGGAATTATTTGAATCTAGGCCAAACGATGTATTACCATGGGTTTTTTTTTCCCGATCTGCTTATCAGTTTCAATATGTCTGCCAATCAGTTTTTCTTTTAACGGCTCATTTCTAATGATTTTAATTTAATTTAATTTAATTTCTAAGCAATCAATCGATTACTGTGAGTGCATTTTTTTTACAGCTATTGCGAGACTGACTTCTTAAACCACGTGAACAACGCCTATTCTTTAATAATATAATGTATTATTAAATATAGTGTTAATTTATTTTCTTTCTAACTTGACCACAAAATAAATATCTTCTTCAAATCTTAACTGAAATTTGAGAGATATTTCAACTTTAAATACCAAGAAAAATTAGCGAGGCCTACTGTTTTTTTATAAAGTTACTGGTTATCATTTTCACAACACAATTAAAGGAATAATTTTAATCAATGAGCCGTGTGTGAAACCTACCTATCATTGGTAGATAATTAACTTTTCCAAGAAGGACCAGTAGTTTTCAATTCACGAGGCAATCATAGCGAAGGAAAAAAAAACTGATGAAAGCCTAAGGTTTCGAAGGAGCAAATATTTATTTTGCAAGGAAAATAAATAGAAAGATGAAATAGTTTTCAATTCATCGTTTACTTTTTGAAATTTCTCCATGGGGAAATTAAACATATATTCACGAAATGTATTTTATATTTCTTTTGTTTGTGTAAAACCTTCTGGGTTAGTAATACACAGTAATAAAGTGTGCTAGCACAAAGACCAACTAAATACGTTATTCAGTGATGAAGGTTTTTTTATTTCACATGCGAGGTCAAATTATCTGCCACTATAATATAATTTATGTAGCCTATATATTTAAATAGGATACCTATAATTGCTTTAGTTTACCTTTTTTCGTGTGTCTATTAAATTACTCCTTTAAGAGAAATATTATTTACATTAGTGATAACAACTTAAAACATAATTTTACTGTAGTCCTCTCGTAATAAAGTACCAAAAAAAAAACTACATTTTGTCAGCCCGCAAGCGAGCCATACCAACCGAGCAGACACCTTATGTTGGAAAAGATAGTGTCAGCATTTGCAGATAAAGGCTGTCCTATGTTCAGAACTATGAACCCGTCAGACGTTAAACTCAGTTTTCTAGACTTTATTCAAGTAGCTCTTAATTGCCCTCACAAGGCTGATTTGACCCTGTTCAGACCAACTTTTTTACAGAAAGATCTCGAAGCGCCAGGGATCGAACCCGAGACCTCTGGATCTGTAGCCAGGAGCTCAGACCACTAGACCACACAGGTGGTCACTAAATTAATCTAAATGATTTGTTCCGGTATGAATGTCAATTTAATGTAGTCTGTCAAAACTTTACCCTACTTCTGAGGTCGAAGTTTATTCTAACCGCCAAACGGTGGTAAGGAAACTTGATGAACTAGTCATTCAAAAATCAATACAAGTGCGATGTCAAGATTGATTTAAGTACCTGAGAATAATAAACAAAATAATATTTGAATGGATATGCCGAATGGGCTAAGGTCCAGAATCACTCTCAACTTAATCGGGTTTGAATGTAGTGGAGGATATGGTGTGTCTAGAACAGGAAACTCGTATTATAAAGTCTAGTTCCTGTTACGAGCACAGTAGTGCGTGTGACCCAGTGTGTACATATGTGTGTATGTGTGTGTTTGTTTAGGTGAATGAACCAGAAAATACCACATAGTTACCCCAGTGACCCATAGAACAGGCAAAGAATCTGTAGGCCAGGGTAGTGACCTATGTCAACATCATACTAAGACCATACTAACATGATACATTTAATAGGTAAGACGCAAAACAGATTTGGAACAGAGTACAGTGACAGAAGGTCTATGTTTATATTACAGCTGTCAAATTTCATGACACAGTATAAAAGTGGTGCATGAATACATTAAAACTGGAAAATAGAGATAATTGTTTGTATCTGAAAAGACAACAGGAAAACACAGAGAATTCCGCCCAAAAAACTAACCAAAATAAGGGAATATTTGAGAATTCGAGAGATCTAGTTGAAAACTTTAAAATAAATTTGTATTTAGGAACAAGCTAATTACCCCGCTTCATTAGCCGAATAGTCTATACGTCACTCTCGTGTTAGACTGGCCTGCTGGTGATGGATAAATCGGGGTTCGAATCCTGGTCGGGTCTACTGCGGATGGTTTTTCCTAAATGGTTTCCCACTCTCCTTCCACGCAAATTCGGGTAAATTACCTCTAGAATGCTTCCTTTCTCATCCTTTCCCCATTAGTAAGTGACTTAATTTTTAGGCAAAGAAGCGAGAATGTCTGTGCAGTGCACCGTACCATATATGTTTATTTAAGTAATTAATCTTCTGATATAATAAAGGCACATAAGTTTAACTTTGTCCCACTTCCTTTATAGAATAGGAAAAGTTTTAATGCAATCGTGAGGCGTTCTGGTATCATTTTTTAAAAAGTATTAACACTACTAATTAAGAAATGTAATAATTTTGTAACACGATCAAAATAGAAAACAGTTATATTCTCGTGGGTGCCCGTGTTTATAGCAAGTCAAGTAAGAGTTCTTTAATTAGTTCGGAAATTATAAGTTTATTCATCATATTTACATCTCAGAAACTAACATAAAATACTAAACCACATTTATCAATGTTGGCATATCTTTGGTATAATAGTTTACAGTAAAAACAACACTATAATTGAAGAAAAATACTATCGAATGTTCGAAAAGTGAGAGAGAGAGAAGTCTATATAATTTTATCGTATTTTCCCCAACTTTAAAAATAATCATTTATTTTTCTCACCCAGTCTTGAAACCCGTCTGGATTTCACGCATATATTTAGTAGGGAGGAAGGAGGTAAAATTTTAGGGGAAATATATTTATATTTTCGTGGAGAAAAAGGTGGGAACCAATTTAGGAAATATTACCTCCAGTATAGTGTCCGTGATTCGAACACTGGTCCCATCACCTTCCAATCAGACTACTGTAAATGAGCTAAATATTCAGATCATGTGGCCACCGATGCTGGTCAGTTATTAAAAATTGCAAACGTTAAATGCTAGCGTTATTAACGACTTGGTCTGTGTGTGGAAAAGAGGGTGGAATAAGGAAGCTGGAGATAGGATGGAAAACCACATCATTAAAAAACCTACCTCACCATGGCACTGAGCTAGCCTTACCGATATCAGTTATTTGTTCAGTGTCTAGATTAAGATTAATTAAGAACGTGAGCATTAATGGAACTTAAATAATATTTTTTATAGTGTTAAGATCCAATTAAATGAAGAATTTTTTCATGGAGTTCGAAAAAAAGGTTCTTAGGAATTTGGTTCTAAAGAGATGAGGCTACTGGGGAGCGGAGGAGGTTATATAATGATGAGATACATACCCTGCAATCACCACAAGATAGTGTTAGGATAATCAAGTTTTGTATATTACTATGGGCAACCCGCCTCAGTAGCGTAATTAGCTAACGCGCTGGTATCGTGTTGAGCTAGACTGCCAAGGACGGTAAGATCGAGGTTAGAATCTCGGTCGGGTGAACTGGGGGTTGTGTTCCCTAAATGGCTTTCTACTCTTCCTCCATGCAAATGTGGGTTCACTTCCTCTAAATTCAACCTTCCCTATTCCAAACCCATTAGCGTAATTAGTACTTTAGCGTATAGCCCGAGCGGGTAGTAAGACGCGATGATAAATAATAATAATAATACTATAGGCAGGACATGCAACGTGGATGGAAGAATCTAGAACCGTGTTCAGAGTATTTACTGGCAAACCCAAAGAAGGGAATGCACTAGTTTCGTGTTGAGCTAGACTGCGGAGGACGGGGAGATCGAGGTTCTAATCTCAGTCGGGTAAACTGGGGGAGGGGGGTTCCTAAATGGTTTTCCACTCTCCCTCCATGCGAATGTGGGTTCACTTTCTCTAAATTCAACCTTCCCAATTCCTAACCCATTAGCTTAATTAGAAGGGTACAGACCGAACGGGTAGTAAGACACGATGCTAAAAAAAAATCGGGTCATGAAGCGAGCACTTTACCAAAGACCAACGATATCGACCCACTTAAAAAATAACACTAATAATATAGTCAAATTGCATTCAATGTTAACAAAAAAAAAAGAGTATATATTTTCTAAAAGCTGCTTCAAATGTCCATTCGTAATAAATTCAAGCTATACGCAGCAACCTACCTTAGCGTGGGTAAGCTAATTAATAAACAAGTCATGTCCCAAGTAGGTTTGTATTTACCTTATATATACGAACCTTGAAAACAACACACGTTTCAAAGGGGAGTTAGATAGAAGGGTGGTTGGAGGGGGGGAGGGGAGTGGAAAAGGAAATTGTGTTGTTTCGTAATCTATATAAGGTAATCTTGCCAGACATTATCACTATTATTTATAACAACTTGGTGTTCAAATAACATTGAAGGTATCTTCTGGAAATTTCTAGCAAAAAAAAACTAAGCCTTTGTCGTGACATACAAGACGAATACTAATATTGATGTTGCTTAAGTGAAATGTGATCTGGTGGTCTAGGGGTAAGGTGTCAGAATTCTGTGCGAGGGTCCGGGGTTCAATCCTAGGTCCCAGCACAGATTTATCCTTCACTCTGACAAGATGTGTATTAATCTCAACTTGTGAATGTGAGGAATGCCAGGCCTCCACCGTGGTTCGGATTCCACGTTAAACTCTAGGTCCTCCATTTCATCTCACAATCACCCTACCATTGCACATTAGCGTAAGTGCGTATAATCCCGAACAGGTAGTAAAACGGGTGATGATATAATATAATAATAATAATAATAGTAATAATAATAATACTTAAATGAAAGCTTTGATGCAGGTGAACCATTTCCGTATAGGTTACCCCCTCCCTCCCTTTCCTTATCCACCCCTACCAATCCAAAACTAGGAAAATTCCCAAATTTGTTTTGTTGCTTATTTTTGTACGTGTATTTTTATATGTGGTTATTCGTTCCCGATTGTAAATATTATAATTTTATTTAATATTTCATTTATTTGAAGTTATTTACGTGCACTTTCTAAACCGACTGATTACATCAGTACACGACTTAAAAACTAAATTAATTATAGAACAAACATAACACCCAGCCCCCCTGACATAATTTCATTACTATGAAAAGGGAAACCCACATTTCATCAATGATTTTTTTTTTGGCTCATGCAGGGAATCGGACCCGGGACCATTAACTTAGTAGCCAGACACGCTATTGACTGAGCTTAAGTTGGACTAAAAAATACGGATAAATGCATTAAAACAAATAAAACATGACCTAATATTTTAATGTTTTTCACATTCTAGTCTAAGCCCCCTTTCCCAAACCAAAATGCATAAACTTTTTGTAAATAATTTGTCTAAAAATAAAAAGATGTTATCAATTTTTTATGAACAATTTAGTTTTTTTTCTCTTCAAAGCTATTTTAAAAACTTCGCTTCCTTTAAATTTTTATTTTATAACTTGTATTCGGATCTTAGGGGGTGGTGGTTTCATTAAACAGTTGTGTTTTCACATCCTCTTAATAGATGTGGGCTAAAACATTCCCTTGAAATAAATGGTTAGGTGCACCGAAGATACTTTCTTGCCCCTTTGCCTTAAAAATGATAGAGTCACTCAAAGCTCGTAAAATATGTGAAATTATATCACATACTTTGTTGCAGAAACATTTCAGCAAAGAAGCGTGAGTGAAATATACACTGTTACAGAAACATATTGAGGGAAAAGTAACATCTCTGTTCACCAAAGAACATAACAATCAATTTCCATGACCTCAATTTAAAAACTATATATAAGACAATATTTCATAAACTATTAGTTTTTTAAAAATATATTTCAAATGAAGGTTTTTTATTTTTAATAGTACAAATTTGCAATGATTAGTTATATTTCGTATCTTAAAGAGGTGCGGAGATATCAAAATAAAAAATTTCCTTCAATATAGAGTAACCTAAGTCATTTTCATCGGGAAATAAGTATTGCCATTTTGTTACTTAATGATAAAAATTGACAATATATGACGATATTAATTTTAATAAAAATCGTTAAAAAGAATTTTGAAAAGATAGATTTTTTCTCTTTTACCACTTAATAAACTGCCCTTAATTTTGGGTATCTATAGATAATTCGAAAAATCCCTCTCAGGAAACTTATGTTAACCCTAATTGTCAAGTTTTAGCCCGATAGGTAAAATTATGTCGGTTCTATTACCAGTAACAGGCAGATGACAGACAGACGGCATCGCAAAAACAAAAAAGGGGGGGGGGGGGGGTTCCGGATGTCACGTAACGGACATCCACCAACATCTCTAGTTCGATTTTTTTTTGTCGATAACAATACTTTCTCTCACAATACTTAACAGAGATTTGCTAGAAAGTAAAAATAAACTTTTTATTCCTGTTTTATTATATTTAAATGCTGATCCTAAAATAAAAATCAATCATCCGGACACTAGAGTGTGCTAATTTAAAAAAAATGTACTTAGAAACACGTATTTATTTCTTACTAAAACTTATTTGGGTAGGCCTACCACTTCAAATTCAAATTTTCCGGGTCACTAGTTTTAAGATATCAGCCTTGCAATTGACCGGATTGCTATGTCTGGAAGGTCAAGGTTCGATTCTCATCTGGGTCACCTCGTGTGGTGGTTTCTTACATGTGAATGTTAGAGTGGTTTAATATCCTCTCTCCACGCTAATGCGGGTTGTATTTCCTTCTCTTTCCTAGCCCTTTCATTAGGTCATTAATTTTCTTAGCGCCGCGTATTACTACCCGTTTGGATTGTACGCATATGTACTAATTACTCTAATGTGCTAGGGATTAGTAAGGTTGCATTTAGAAGAAATGCACTTGCATTTGCGTAGTGGGATAGTGGAAAACCATCCTTGGCACACCGACTGGGATCAAACCCCGACCTCCCCATCATTGGCAAGTCTAGTAGATTATTTGCAGTGACGCCTTAGACCATGCAGCCCCGAGTCATTAATTACGCTTGTGTTAAATATACCTCTTAAATAAAGCATGTACCTTTTTAGGGTTCGTGAGGGGTAGTGCTGAAATAACCAAACAAAATTTGTTATATTGAATGAATATAAGTTTGTGCTTAGTTGCAATTTAGGTTTATTGTGTATATTTTTATTTATGACAATCCCCCCCTGACTAGCAGAGGGGAGGACAAGGGGAAAAGGACGAAATAAAGTACCTTTCCCTGCCAAGATTGTGATAGTCATTAATTCTGCGTCGTCAAGTTTGAAACTTCCGACAATTACTTATCTTCTTTTTGGGTGTTCTTGTTTGTTCGCAGGATGTGGAAACTATCGAAAAACTGAACGAGTCCGGAGAGCTGAGAAGGATTCTAAAACCTTTCAGAGTAAGTTCAAGCGGACGACGGAGTTGACACAATTAATTAGTTGACATTCGATAGTTAAAGTAAGCCATTAAAAAGAGTGAGCTCTTCCAATTAGAGTGTGATGTTCGCCACAGATTTGAAATCAACAATCTTTGTGAAGGAAATACTATTAATTTCAAATATAAATACTTAATTAATTAGATCAAAACTTCTATTTTGATTTAAATGTATTCAAATCAGCTTCGGTGGCCGTATGGTCTGAAGCTCTACTCTCGCAGTAGACTAAACTGCTGATGACGGAGGTATCGAGGTTCGAATCTTGGTCGGGTGTACTGAGGGTGGTCTTACCAAAATTGTTTTCCACTTTCCCTCTACGCAAATGCGGGTATACTACCTCTAAATATAGCCATCCTCATCCCTAAAACCAATATCGTAATTAGTACATATGCGTATAACCTGAATAGGTAGTAAGACGTGGTACTAAAAAAAAATTTTTTTTTCAAGAAAGTTACATTACGATAGTAACGATAAATATTTAAAGGCACAATTATAAAACGTTAGTGTTCATATGACATTTTCTTAAGAAACTATACTATTGTCACAAAATATGTTAATAGACGAAAAATAGAAAACTACAAACATTTGACTTGTCAATAAAGTGAGTTCCCGTGTCCAAAAAATCGATTACAAGTTTGGAAACTTGGTTAGATTAAGATTGGTTCATAATATAATTTAATACAAGCATTAAAAACAAATCTGGCACCTTAGCTAAGTCAGTAGAATGAATGCCTACTCAATTAAGGGTCCCGGGTTCGATTCCCGGTATAGCCGAAACATTTATCATTGATGAAATATGAGTCTACGCTTTTACATTGATAAATAATTTACAGCCGGTGCCTGGATGTTGTCTCTGCCTTAGTATTAAACTATATTATAAGGTATATGAAACTACGACAGGACTAGCAGGACGGTAGTGGAATATATATGGCTTGAATGAAAAACTAACCTAAGCCACAGGCTGTAAACTGTAATGGATGTAAAAAAAAAAAACCAAGCAATTATAGAAAACACGCTGTCACAAAAATGTTACATTTATTTCTGAAGCTTGGGATGGCCGCTTAATGTTTGATATTAGGCGTATGAACCAAACAGGTAGTAAGACGCAGAGCAAAAAAAAAAGTTTAATGTTGCCTTCTTCTGGTTTTTACTTTCTCACGACTCTTCCTGGTGAGGAAGAGTATTGTGATCCTTGAACTTAAAAAAAATTGTTTTTGCATTGCCATCGAACTGTCTGTTACTGGGACTAGGAGCCAAAACCATTTTACCGATCAGACGTAGGCTTGGTAAAGTTTTCATAATGTTCCCCAGTGGTATTTATGGAATTAATATCTATTCAGCCCTAAAATTTATGGTAGTTTACCTAAGGGCAAAAAGTGATATCAAAACTATTTTCTCAAAATCGGATATAACAGCAGCTTTGATTAACATTCGTATCTAAGACACGGTTTAGCATCACAAACAAAATGGCGCATCTCATTTTCCCATTAAAATGGCATTGAGGGTACTTTACATAAGTGGAAATTTCCAATTGGATCATATCTTCTCCACTCTTTGAGATACGAAATAACTTGTCACTAAAAAGTTGTAGAGTTCTTAAAAATAAGTACTTTTATGTGAAGGAATGTTTTATAATATAAATATTTCCGAGTTATAGTAAAATACCTTTTATTAAGGCTTGGTTTATATTCATGCATAATTCAAAACTAATAGCAAATAGTGTATAGTGTATAGTGCGCAAGAAGTTGAAATACATTATTTTAAATGATGGCGTCTATAATCGATTTATAGTGAATAGTGGAATAGTTCACAGTGCATAAAGTTGATTTAACTTAAACTTTTCTTATACGTTATGCACGAGTTGTGAAACGATATTCTCACGAGAAAAATCTAGCCAATAGGATTTATGGAAAACATAATTCGATATTTTTCAAATATTATTTTTTAAGTTAGAGGCTGGTTGCCATATTGGGCTTTAATTATCGTTAAATAGTTTTATATTGTGATTTTAACTTGAAAATGAGTGAAAATGAAAGTGACAATGAATATACGGTTGAATTTACAGAAGATGGTTTTGTGTCTTTTGCTTGGGGGAGGAACCCCGCACCTCCTATTAATGTAGTTTTTGTACTTGCCTTGGTCACTTGGGAATTTTTATGGTTTGAAGCACCAAGAGTTGGAAAATTCATTGTCTAAACCCACATAACCCCCCTCCAAAAAATACATTTCGTGCAACGCCCCTGTACTCTAGCCTCATTTCATTCAACCACTAAACCAGATTGTCCTCAAATGAAGATAAATAATTCAAACATACTATTAAATATAGAAGGATGGGTTCTATAAAATTCATTTACCCGTGATGATAAAAAGCCAGAAATGCAATTCTAGATGGTCTGCCATTAAATGCTAAATATATAAATTCAGATTAATACTATTTAGTAAACAGTACCAATATTTATCTCTCAGATTATAATACAGCTAGTAAAATTGGCGCGTTAAAGGGAACAAGGATATTATATTTGTAAGTATGTAAATTATTTTGAAGACCAATTATTGACATATCCATAGAAGTAGTATCCTTAAAATACCACGCCCGCAAGGAGATCACCTCTCAAACAAATGACAATCGTTATGAATGTCTTATTCCCTACGTTGCATTATAAACCTAGTAATTTTCTTTATGAATTGTGCACTATACACTGTGCGCTATTCACTATTAGATATGAGTTATGCATGAATATAAACTAAGCCTTAATATAAGGTGACCAATTTTTTTACAATGAAAAGGAGGACGAAAAAATTTAAGAAAAAAGTAAAACGTAAATAAGTGAAACATTTTATTAATTCAAACAAAAATACACTAATTATGCTTACATCCCTTTTAATTTTTTAATTAAACGAGTAATTTTTCCATTGAATGAATATTTTTTGTCAATATATCATTTTCTAACAATATATTGGAAATTTAGGAGCAAGAAATATCCTTCATATTGAATTTTACGGTAAGTGCTGCAGCTAGAGTATCAACATTCAATCTTGATTTCTCACTTGTCCAAAAATCATTACCAATTGAAAAAACTCTTTCAACTGCTGAATTAGTTCTATGAATACAGAGATTAACAGATTAGTTTTAAATTATTATTATTATTATTAGCACCGCGTCTTACTACCCGTTCGGGTTATACGCACTTACGCTAATGTGAAATGGTAGGGTGATTGTGAGATGAAATGGAGGACCTACAGTTTAACGTGGAATCCGAACCACGGTGGAGGCCTGGCATTCCTCACATTCACAAGTTGTGATTAATACACGTCTTGTCAGAGGTGAAGGAAGGGTTTGGCAATCAGATAAATCTGTGCCGGGACCTGGGATTGAACCCCGGACCTCAGTACAGAAGTCTGACACCTTACCCCTAGACCACCAGGTCACCTGATTAGTTTTAAAATATCGAAAAGGAGGACAGATAGGAGAACACTTTTCGAGTAAGGACAGAACCTACAAAAGAAGGACTGTCCTCCCTAAAGGAGGACGATTGGTCACCTTACTTAATAGAGCTTTGGGAAAGGAGTTTCAAATACACAGAACAAATAATAGACTATGTTTCAGTAACATTGTGTATTATTTCATGTTTACTTTACAGTGAAATGCGATGTTCTTGTTTTCCCCCTTTTTGTTTCAAATATAACTTCTTAGTCATTAGCATGATTTAGACAAAGGAGCGAGAAAGTCTATGAGATACACCATACTATTATATTTATTTGACGTGCACTTTCTGAATAAACCTAGTAAATCAAGTTACAAGCTAACTTGACTTTGTGAAAAAAAATACAACATCCAATTCCTCAGACGTCGATCCATCACTGTGAAAGTGGTACCCTCAACTATATTCCCCCCAATGAGACCTTCTTTAAGGGCCTGCCGAGAATCTAAACCGGGACTGCCAACTCACTAGACAGACATACTACCGACCGACTCTAGGTGTCCTGTTCTATGCTGATGACTTTGTAAATCGTGTGTCAATATAACACTTTCTCAAGAAAACTAGTATTTTAATATAAAAAATATATAATCTAGCAGAAAATAGTTGAAAACTGGTTTAGAAAGCAGCATTTTTACTCCCATTTAATGTGTTTAATGTTCACCCTAGTAACTCATTCGTCTGACCTTCAACGTATAAAACTGTTGACGAACATACATCAAAGAGAACAACGTTAAAGAATATTATACATGAGAGTATATTCATAAATATTATGTATCAGAGTGCTTACATAAATATTCTATGTTTGAAAACTAAGTGATACAAAAAGATTATGGAAACACTCAACGTTATTTAGCCGTATTTTAGTTTTTTTTAGAAGGCACATATTTCATGAGAATTTAATAGATCTACACATGTCCATGCCACGCGTCTAACTATTGAACCAGGCTATCCGCATATTTTCACAGCTGTCGTAAGGATAAGAAAGGTATAATTGGTATAATTTAAAGGATCTGTACTCGCATTTACGTCGAGTGAGTGGAAATAAATTTAGAAAATAATATATTAGTAGGGCCTATGGTAGGATTCTAACACGGAAAACCAGACAAAACGAGATTAAAGCTTTGCCCAAGTTCCCACCGGTGTTGTGTTTATAGATTTGCAATTTTTATTATTTTAAGGGCAAGAGGATATCTTAAATATACGAACTGAACCAACCAATTATAGCAACACATGACTTGCAAACTAACTTCACTCTAGAACAGATATAGTTACCAAGTTACTCCAGCCGTTAATTCATCATTGTGAAATGAGGGGGATTAATTTAATACATTTTTGGTGACGTTTTGGGAGTCGAAAAAGAGACTCTTAGATATGTACAGTCCTATAATTTTTATAAAACGGTAACTAGAAAAGCTACTAGGCCTAGATGTACTTTCACGTGTTCTTACGTCAAGTCATGTGATCTACACCTGTCACTTTTGATAGATATTATCAATACGTATAATATAACACTAATAATCAAGTAAAACGTTATTAATATTGAAAACAAAAAAGTTTGTATTCTTTTACATGGTTTTTCCTATGAAAATTGAACAGTAGTTTTTAGGTTCTACCTATTTGTTGGACAATATTTTATAGATTTAACAGTAGAGGTTTTTGTATTTTGACCCCCACCCTTTCCTTTTTCCCCCTCCCCTTCCCCCCATCTCACTCCACTACACTTCCTCTCACACTCACATTTTTTATTTAATTTATTTGAAGTATTTAACGTGATCTTTTCAAACCGACTGATTATAAGCCTACCAGTACACGACTTGTTAACTAATTTAAATCTAGAACAGACACAACATCCAGTCCCCGGCCGTTAATTCATCACTGTGAAAGGGTAAATCCACATTTTATCTATGATAAATTTTTCGACCATGCCAGGAATCGAACCAGGGAGCCTTAGCTCAGTAGACAGACACGGTACCGACTGGGATAAGGTGTCGTACCTCACACTTACAAATTCATTCATTGCTGACCCGGTTTTGGTTGAAAAATGTTACGTAAGCCACTAGCAAGAATGGAGCGCAAGACTTGAGTAAAGAGAGAAAGGGGGGGGGGGGGGGTAAGATAAAGAGGGGTGAGGGGGAAGGGGAGAGTCGATATTTCGACATTCGCTCACAGGCTTGAAATTCTTTGAGGTTGTCCACGAAAACCAGTTATGTTTGAACGCCTGTGTAGAGAGCTAGATACATCGTGCAATACCAAGACATAAAAAAGTACAGTCCTGTCAAATAAACCCTGGCGACTGTTGTTCAAATGATGGAGGATTTTTTTAAAAATCAAATTCCTCCAATTCGTTCTTGGCTAATAACCACTATTTACACTGTTATGATAATAATAAGCATGTTAGGTCTTTGCGAAGCTTAAAAATTTTTAATCTTAATCTTGCAAGGGTTAGTAATCGATTCAAAATTCCGAATACGAATTTTAGGAAGATTAAGATTCAAAATGTGGAAGTTTCACGCAGGCTCAACATTAGTATTACTATTGTTACGGTGCAAGTAGCGGTTAATCTTGAAATATTCGAATAAAACTCGTAATTTAAAATTCCAATAGAAACCAGAGTTGGATTCGGTAGAATTTAGTTCAGAATTTCAATCTAAAAGTAAACTTTCTAAATAATGTAGCTTTATGGAGAAGTATAGTGGGTCTCGTTCGTCTTGGGGTAAAGTGTTCACCTCAGGACCCGATGTTGGTGGGTTCAAACCCAGCCGGGGTAAGCGGATTTTTTCTTTAAGAGCGATAAAAATCCGTAGCACAACTTCCTTCGGAGGAGAAGTATAGCCGCCGGTCCCACATCGATTGTGGCATGTAAAAGAACCCTGGAAAACATGTGAAAATACCTTTCCCAGAAAAATTGTTTAAGCTCTTTCTCCCTAGCTCGTAGTTATCAAATGCGGAAAGCAACGGGAAACTAACCGAACCGATATAACTTTCCTAGGGCATGTGATTTCTCCCAGATAGTGTGGGCAGCACTAACCGACAGAGGGCTGAGTGCATGTCCAACTCTGTATGGATGGGAAGCACATTATGATCAACCTTCGGGTTGAAGAATCTTATTATGGATACGTTATCATAGGACCATTATTAATTAAACTTTACTATAGAGACCTACGAATTTAGTTATATTCATGATATATTCATTATTTAAAAACTATTTTGATAAGTCATTTTTATTTTACCAAACTCATTCTAAGAAAATGCGATTCAGCCTAATATTCGATTTAGATTTGATGACATTTAGCTATAAAATATTCGATTACAATTCGATTCGAAGTATGTTCTTTTAATAATATTTAAATTCGAAACATTTTCTTTAAAACAACCTTCATCCTAAACCGCATCAGTGGACACGCGGGATAAACGTCAGTCATATTTACTCTGGTTTACCAATGACGGGAAGGTCGGAGTTCCAACATACGCACCATGTATAAAATTTGTAGTCGAAGCCCTTAATAGGCGCCTCTACCCGTTTCGTTGGCCGCATGGTCTAAGGAGCTATTCTCGCAGTAGACTAGACTGCCAATGACGGGGATATCGTGGTTCAAATCCCAGTTGGGTGTACTAAGGGTGGTTATCCCCTAATTGGTTTCCCACTCTCTTTCTATCCATGCAAATGCGGATACACTTCATCTAAATTCAACCTTCCTCATCCCTAGCCCATTAGCATAATCAGTATATAAGCGTATAGCCCGAATGGGTAGTAAAACGCGGTGCTTAAAAATATTAGTTAGAAATTAAATAAATATAGGTAGAGTATATATTCCAATTATAATTTTACTCTCATCTTAGATCTTTTCCCCCTTTTTAATATATTACTAATCAAACTTTTGCAGGCGAATCCTTAGTTCTTTGTCTGCGTCCATACTGTAAGGCTATATATAAGCATTCATTTAAAAAACAACTTTTGGATTGAAATCCGAGAAACATTGTCGAAATAAATAACTCTACAATTTAAATAAATACATTAAATATCCCTCCTTTTTTTTTTTTTAATTTGAAGGTTTTGGACACATGCTCAGAGTATAAGCTTTAATTTTATTTTAATCTATATGGTAGAACTCCAAGAACTATTATCTAAAAGAATCGTTTCATGTATAAATTATATGGATTAAAAATTCCCCCCCGACCCCCGAATATTTTGAGTTTTAAATTTTTTTTTTGCGTATCCTTGGTGTATTTGCTTTTATTTAAAAAAAAATCTGTTGGGTAAAACTCCATGAATTATTGTCAAAAGAAATAGTTCAAGTTTAAAAAAATATTTAAAATTACTCCCTTTGATAATTTTACTAATTTTTTAATTTAAAAAATTGGTTATGTGGAACTCTGGGAATTACCGTCGAAAGAAAATCGCTAACTTTTTTTTTAGCAACGCAAATTACAACCCGTTTGAGTTATACGCTCATATAATAATAATTCCGCCCTTGGTTTTAGGGATTATGAAGGTTATATTTATAGGACTTGTACCCGAATTTGCGTGGAGGGAGATTATAAAAACCATCCTCATTACACCTAACTGAGATTCGAACCTCAATATTCCCTCATCGGCAGTCTAATCTACTGCAAAAGTAGCGCGTTATACAATGATGCCACCGAAGCGGGTGCCTTATGTTTTAAATATCTGGATAATCTGTATATTATAATGTGTTCGTTAAAAAAATGTTATTATTACAAAATATGTGTTTGTTGTTTTCAGAGCGCTGACGCCTGCTCGGAGTGCAGGGTTTGTGGCGGGTACCGGCTCCTACCTTGCGCCGTCTGTAACGGCAGCAAGAAATCCGTGCATCGCAACGACTTCACCGCAGAGTTCGTGGCGCTCAAGTGCATGAACTGCGACGAAGTGGGACTCGTCAAGTGCTACTCCTGCTGAGACACTTACTTTAAACGCTATAGCACCGAAACCTATTGCCTTACTGAGACAAGGCAGTGTGTTCACATATTCAAAAAATCTTTTCTTTAATAACAAATAAGAACTTTTGGATGACACTTAGAAAATGAAGATTTGCTTTAATTATTCATAATTTTTGAAGTTCAACAATTTATTCTTGTAAGTAAAGTTTTTTTGTCTTCTGCTTTGTAAATGATTGGATTTGTTGTTAACTGTCACATAAGACAGCCAAATGTCAGCACCCCCTTTAATGGATTCGAAAGATCCCCCTACCCCCTAAAGTTTGTAGTTACGCCAACGCCACCGCCACCCTGAAAGGCTGTAACTTCCCTTAGGTGGGTGTTAACCTCGAGTTGGGAATGAACGAGTCTTGGATGCTCTTACCCCCCCCCTCCCCCAAACCAATAACATGAAACATTAGATGCCACATATGTTTTGAGTAATGAAATGTGCGCAAGCATTGTGCATTATGTATAGTCCAATTTTATAGGAAGGGTTTATTTGGCAGAAAAGTTACTAGATTTGCTCACAAATTTAAAAAAACACCAAGTCTAACTACACGTTTGGGTTATACGCATATAAACTAGTTACGCTATATGGAAGGTTAAATTTTTTTAATAGGAAGTGTACCAACATTTTCGTCAAGAAAGTGGAAAAACATTTAGGAAAATACACCTTCAATACACCTGACCGGGATTTGAACACACACATACATACATACATACATACATACAGATACACACATACATAATCACGCCGTTCCCTTAAGGGATAGGCAAAAAATTGTGAATTTAGCACAAAAAACAACTCTGAACTTAATCCGTCTTCACTGATTTACTACACACACACATCCCTAACCTTGCATACTCACTTCGCTTCAACAACATTCATACACCAAGTAATACATGCTCTTTTATTCTTAAAACTATTAACGTTTCACTTTTTCACACATTCGTCTACATCATTTATCCACGTCTTACATTGCCTACCCCTTCTTTTTGATCCACACAATCTAACTTCATATATTTGCTTCGTCCCTCGATCCACACTCATCCTATTAACATGCCCAAGCCAACGAAGACGCTTCTTTCACACTGACATATTGTATTGCCTTTCAAACCGCCCTCCTTCAGCACCCATTCATCACCGACACTAGCCATACGAGTTCTTCTACATACATTTCTTAAATATCTCATTCCAAACGCGTTCACCTTGCTCTTTTGTTTCTCCTGACAAACTCACGTTTCATAGCCATACAACAATGTTGGCGTTAACAGACTTTTACATAATGCCGTCTCACCTCTTTCGATACTACTTCATTCTTTGCAATAGTCCACAAACATCCAACTACCCTCCGAGATGCATTCGCCCGTCTATCTATGGGTAAATAAATATCTTATGGAATTCCAAATAAAAGAGCGGAGAAACGTAACATTTCAAACATATCTTATTCGTATCCTTATTCAGGTTCGGTTGGCTTCGACTATTTATATTAATCCGTAATACGTTTTCCACGTTCATAATTGCATTTGTTACGTAACAAAAATCAATTTCGTTTTATCATCAAGTATATACGCAAGCTTATTTCACGATTATGACACACTACCAATGAGACGTACAGTTAATCTTACATTAAGTTAAATATTCTCGAAACGATTACATCACTGTTATGTACATCTATTTATGCCTGCCAAGTGTAATATCGACAAGATTATTCCACTTTAACTTTACTATTCCTAACAAGGATGGTACTACCAAGAAACACCTTATTACGTTAGGAGGTATTTCTAAATTTACTATTAGCTTGTAATATTTATTAATTATATATTGGGAGTGTTGAGGTGTATTGGTCATAGCGAAACAATTTCAATTTACTAAAAACTTCCATGTTTATATTTTTATCGACCATGTCAAACTGAAAGCGTTTTAGGCGAGGTTCTTTTATTTTTGAGCATTCGACTATTGTTTTACAACTGAATAAATATGCTTTCAACATTTTGCTTCTTCTTTATCGAGTTTATATCAGTTTATTTATTATTAATTGTTTTTAAGTAATTGTTTTAAAAGATTTTTATCTGTAGGCCTATGTTTTATTTGTATCTAGACCTAATTAATCTAAATATTTGGAGTGAGTAGGCTAACTTTGATGAAAGGCACCATCATCAGCGTGAAAAGAGGATGGGTGGGAACACAATAGTGAGAATCTTACCATAAAAAACATACCCAGTATAATCAACCGGGTTTCGAGTCCCGACCTTTCTTCCATAGAAGAGTAAGTTAAACACAACTTTAATAACCTAGACCGCTAGGCCACCTATGAGTATGAAAAAAAAGAAATGTTTTTTATGTGTACAGTGCAGTGTACACCTTAGTGGCTCCTTAGCGAAATTAAATGATTCTATATAGCAAAAGGACCAGGATTATAGCGGTGAATTTAAAGGGAATACACAAGTATTTAATTTTAGAGACGATATGGAGCTAAAATTTCGAACTGATTTATTCAGCTGGACATCAAACTCCAGACTATCAATAAATCAAATAAGCTAAAGCGTGCACGACTCTTGCCAGTAAATTATTTATCGTGTAAATTATATAGTTTGCAATTCTGGAATGATGGAGTTATTTGAACCTTCCCCTATCTAACGAGCTTTTTCTTGATTTTGATATTGTTCAAAAGAGTGTCCTCATTTGCACCACTATTTTGAATAAGTGATTGCCTTTATTAAATGATTTTAACTTCTTGCCAGTAAAAACAGTACATTTTAAATGAAATTTATGGTTTATAAACCACGGTGTATTCCGATCACATGTGTTTATGTCCGCCTAAATGGAGAAGTGACCCACCTGGGTGGCGTAGTTAAGATAACGCGCTAGTTTTGTGTTGAGCTAGACTGCCGATAACGGGGAGATCGAGGTTAAAATCTCGCTCAGGTGAACTGGGGGTGATGTTTCCTAAATGTTTTTTTTTACTCTCCCTCCATGCAAATGAGGGTTCGCTTACTCTATATTCAACCTTTCCAATTCCGAATCCATAAGCGTAATTAGTACTTAAGCGTATATCCAGATCGGGTAGTAAGACGCGATGCTAAATATTATTATATTACGTGAGAAGTGATTGCTACATTTCAATTTTCACAGGAAAGACCTTCCTTATATGACTTCTAGAAAAGTTACTAGAGCTACTTTCACGTATTTATACGTCACTTCATATGATCTGAAACTGTCAATTTTGATAGAATTATCAATTCCTTTAATATATCGCTTATAATATAGTGAAATGTTATAGTTGACCGCAAGAAAAGTTTTTTAATCCCCTTCCTATGAAATTGGACCATATCCACTTAATAAAGTAGTGTACTATCTCTCGACTGCAATAACTTTGAAGGTTTTTTGATGTTTTCTGTTTGTTGTATACTTTTATACTTGTAAAATTGAACTCTATTAATTGAATGTTCATAATATTAATGTAAACATTTGATGAGGGCTCCAGAATGTTTTTTATGGTTCAAGAGCTCGTTTGGTCTAAAATGTTTGGGTGCCCTTGAGTTACAGTAATTGAACACTCAAAACAAATGAATAACAATGATAATGCTGGCGGCCATCGATTTATTTCATTGCGATGATATACCATTATATAATTAATATGGTTATTGTATACTCATAGAGATAAATTAATTTGTCAGTTATTCTTTCACAATTTAATTGAAATCATACCGATAAAATTATTATAGACATGGATTTTATTTAACATCAAAAAGACAGCGTTCAATTTTGAAGGTACAGATGCTGCTATTTTTTTTAACAAGTTTTATATCACTAAAAACAGGCCCTATCAAATCTCATTTATGGGGGCACAATGTTAATTTTGCATCAGGTTAACTTGATGTGCAATATTTTATATTAAACCAAGTATTTGGCAAGTCTTTTCAAACAAAATATACAATGTTAGTAGTAATTTTCTTCGTGAAAAATCCATAGTATTCACATTCTGTACCTTTACTTAAAAATAAATTTTGAAAAATTATTAAGGAAGCAAGTTGATCAAATATTCAAGTGGATAAAAAAATAAGTAATTTGAACTAAACAAATATATGTGTATCCTAAAATAACTTCAATAATTAAAACCATGTTATTGCAAACCTTATTAATAGGACTATAGATAAGCATTTTTGTTAGTTAATGGTTTGCTATAAATTATTTTATGAAAAATTATCTGCGTTTTCATCTGTAACTGATGATCATAAGTATGAAATTTAATTTTTATAATTTCATACTTAAATTTCATTATCAAATTAACATTATAACCTAACTGTAAATTGAATAATTTTAGGATGTATGAGTAAATGTTATTAATTTACATAGCCCATACTACCTAGTAATTTTAATTAGTAATGAACGGTAACATTGTCTGGATAAACCACTTTTCTCTATAGAGTGAAAATATACCTATGTACTTATTCTGTCTTACTTCAGAGAACTCAATATGTTTATTTGACTTGTTGATTGGCAGTTACATTTTACACTTTTATACAATTGCATCAGCATTTCTTAATTATCTTGCTATAAACCTATATCTTTAAAATATTCTTTATGATTAGTTTTGTAAAATGATATACTTAAAATCTGTCTCAATTCCATTTAAAGTTGTAATTATTTTTTATGTGTTTAATTTCCTGTATCATAAAATTAAACTAAGCTTGAACCTGATTTTACTAAAATAAAATGTAATATCACTTAAAAAGGACATTATAAGAAACCAAACAATAATTCAAATAAAATTATTGGTTGAGTTCATATTGAAGTATAATTTTTAGTTACTTTTTAGTATCGATATGAAAATAATGTTTAGATGTTATTTTATATTTAGTTAATGAAGAATGTTGTTTATTCCATGTACATTTTTATAATTTCATTTTATCTTATTTTCTATATGTTCGAATTTAAAAGCAATTTTTTTTATATTAAGTAATGTATTGTCTTCATTACTAACACTACTAATTAAGTTTGTGTGTTGCATGTAAGAATCCTTGCTCGAATATTTAAAAAATTATTATGAATAAAATGGATAGGTTTTAGGTGTATGAGTGTGTTTGAATAGTATAACCATGTTAAATATATGTAATTTCAAAAACATTGCTCATAGGTGAAATGGGTAAATTGGTGCTCATTTAATGGTATTCTTTGGAGGGTGGTATTGTGGTTACATGCTCAGAAATTTACAAGGTAGGTTTATATATTGAAATTATGATAATAAAGCCAACTGTAAATATTTTAAACCTTTCTTATCAAACGTTATAAGATATTCTGAGCAGGACATAATATGGCATAGGCCTAATGGGATAGAAACGTTCTTAGATTTCTATATATTTTGTAAATGTATTCATTTTGATTAGTTTTTTTAGGGTAATGTGTCTTTGTTAGTTAAAATAAAGAAGGTATTTGCCAAACTGTAAAAATAAAGTCAACGTTACAAGTAAAATCTACCCGACTCTTTAAGTATTTTACAGATTTTAGTTTATAAACATATGTTAAAATATAAGTTAATTACAAGATTTTGAATTATGTTTTAAATAAAGAAACAAAGTAAAATGTGAACATTTGTCAAAGTACCTTGTAAAATATACTCGTATTTTTCTTGCACGTTTCAGGAATACAAACTTTGTATTTCTACAAACATTGCCTATCTAGAAAAGTTGAATGTAAAATAAAAGAAATGGCAAATAAACGTCTTTTTAAGAACTATATTCCATTTTACTTTTTTAAACACCGCGTCTTACTACCTGTTCAGGTTATACGCAGTACTAATTACGCTAGTGAGTAGAGACGAGTAAGGGTGAATTTAGAGGAAGTGTACCCATATTTTCACTGAGGGAGAGTGGAGAACCATTTTGGAAAAAAAAATCTCATTACACCCAACCGGAACTCGAACCCCGATCTCCCTGTCATCAAAAGTTCAATTTTACTTGATAAGACAGACATAACTAATACATCAAAAACTCATACCTTTATTATTAAAATGAAAAGTTTGTTTATCTGTCTGTCATCAGCATTGAGTGATATCTACAGGACGCAGCAGTATGAAATTTTAAAATTAGTAGACCGTGTGTACAATCATGAGCACTCTAAAGCCAAAATTTTACATTTTTGATTATTTTTTATTTCATTAAAAACCTGGTTGTAAGCAATAAAATTAAGAGGTTTTTTTTTTTTCTGTTTGAAGCAAAGCAAACTTGCGCGGTTAACACAGGCAACGCCGGTAATTCTTCTTGTTGTAGAATAATTCCTAGATTGATATGTTCAAACATTAAAAACAATTTCAAAATAATATCCTAATAATTTTTACTATATAAAAACTTAAAAATGCCATCAAATAAATTAATTTCAACCTTGTCCTGCCGTATGTTTCTATCGAAGAGTATTAGTTACATTATTGTTTGTCTTGAAATGCTACTTTTAATTTTAAAAATATATATTATATAATTTTGTTTAGTGCCATATAAAATTACTAAATTTAAAATACGAGTAAACCTGTTTCTATTTAAAGCTTAGTAAACTTTTTTTTAAATTAATTTAAATTATGACTTTTTAAAAATTAATTCAGACATTCACTGTCGCTCTAAACAAGTGGTTACCAACATGGATAGGCTCGTCAGAAGGGTAGTTGGAACAATTTGGAGATCCCGTAAAAGATCGGCTTATTAAATATCGTCTTAATTACAATCCATTTTCCAAAGTAAGATAATTTTTCCTTGAGCTCTTGGCAATATGCCTATCAGCTGTAAAACCCAATATTCAAGAACTAATAAAAACTAAACAGTTCCAACCATCACACTAAAGTTCATTCAATTTATCTGTACCACTAAGCTGACATTGTTACATTGGTTTTTGTATAAAATAAAGAAGTGATTAGAAAACAAATATTTTTAAGGATTTGTTATAAGGTTTTTAAAAATATGGGTGGGAATTTGATGATCTCCCAAGGCGGACGTCATTTCAAAAAGGTTGAGAACCATTGCTCTAAACAATCGATGAAAAACGAATAAAGTTATTTTAAAATGTATACTTTAATTTACAATCAGAAAAAGTTTACGTTATTTAAATACAAATTCTATTCTAATAAAAACGCGAGCTGAAACTTTTTCAATAGAAATTTAGTTGAATATAAACTTGAACAAATATTTAATAACAGTGTTAAAGAAATAATGTTGTTAATATATTTTTATAACTATGATGGATCCACTGTCTTGATTTTCGGTGAAAATACTACATCAAGGCATAGGCTAAATACACTATTAAAAGCCGATAGATCTTAATTCTCCCTTATTAAAAAAACATGCAAATCGTTAGTCATCAACAATGAAAAACTTAATAGTTGAATGGAATGTTATTATAAACTGAATAAGAATATTGACTTACCTGTCTAAGATTGTAGAATGTAAGATAAACAGTTAACTAAAACCACTTGAACACTGAACAGAACGCATATAAAACCTTTAATTATTACGCCTTTTGATATCACTACACAGCGAGAGTCAAGTGTTTTCACTCATAGTTCTAGTCCTTGGGCTAGTTCAACGACCCGAATAAGATTTTTAAGGGGTGTAAGGTAGTTTTATTATTGTATTATAGTTTGAAACTAAATCGGCGAGTAATTGTGTTTTGAGTTTATTATTTTAAAAAGGAATGTATAATAACTAGCTTCCAGGTTCATCAGAAGGGCTTTCTTGTTTCCTTGAATTTTATGAAGTGTTATGACAACTATTAAATAGTAGATATTAAATAAATGTTATTAATGTATTCGCATATTTCTTCATTTGTTACAATGATGTGCGTGGAACACTCGATCTCAAGATTTTGAAAATAATCATCATTCGTTCATTATTTATTATGACTAGCATGAATCTAATAATGTATTCATGATGGTTTACTCCCAATATATTTTGTAGACTTAACTTTGGTTTTTTTTAACTATTATTTTTTATGAACGGTGATGGTAATATATAACTTACAAGTGATAGATGTAAGTAGGTATTTCTCTGAGGAAAGGAGAGGTTAAAAAGTAGTTTTTTAAATGTATTCAAGCATAAATAATTAAAAATACTAGGCATGAAACGTGACGCTAAAAATAATTGTTATATTAAATATTAAATTACAATTATATTAAATTAATATTATAAATATTAAAGTTTAAACTCCATGTTATAAAGACGCTTTGCTGAATAGATTACTTTATCTGGAGAAACTTAAATATTAAAGCAACATTAAAAAATATATCTGAGTGTTGATCCGGGAATAATAGTGGGGGCAGGAGTTTCGTGGCCACATACTACAATAACACTTTTTTATAATTCCAAGTCCAGTGGATGTATTTTAAAAAAATTCGACATATCCAAAATTCGGACCTCAGTAGTCTTGGGGTAAAGTGCTCGCCTCAGGACTCGATGTTTTTGGGTTCAAACCCAGTTTGATGGATTTTTCTTGAGCTATTAAAAAATCCTTAGCACAACTTCCTTCGGAGGGGAAGTAAGGCCGTCGGTTCCATGTCGATTGTGTTATATAAAAGAACCCTGGAAGGTTTGTGAAAATACCTTTCCCAGCTAAATTTGTAAGGCTATTAGCGCTCGCCCATGGAAAATTCTCGTGTGCTGATATAATCAGTCAGTCATAAGGTGAACGTTAAATACCTCAAATAAATAAAATAAAAAAAATAAAATAAAATAGGTCATAAGCGTGTGCAGCGTGGATGCAGGGACACATCACAAAAAGAAAGAAGGAAAGGTTGGCGTGACAAAAGAACTAAATACAGATTTTATTATTATTATTTTTAGAAATGGCGTCGATGGATAATCCAAGTGTAGGTTTAGGTTTGAGCTCCTTTCTCTAAGCCGGCTGACAGAAGGCATTGTAATTTATAATGTTGGTTTTTCAAAGAATAATCATGTAAAATATAACTTCAATTTCTTTCTTGTTTTTAATTTATTGTAATAGTTGTTAAAAAAATTAATCCAAATGAATTTTAAAGAGGGGTGAGCGTAAGGGGGTGGGGGGGGGTGCACGTTGATCTTCTGCCTTCATCTTCCGGTTGACACCCCTACAAGCCGCACTCCGCGCACGCTTATGTTCTAGAATCCAGATTCTTCATAAGTCTGCTGACTTAAATTATTAAATAACCTTAGTCGCACATTTTAAAATGTTGGCTAGGTCAGTGTGGTCCAACTGGTGGCCCACGGGTCAAATTTAGCCCGCGCTTACTGAAAATGTGTCCCTCACAGTATTCTGAAGGAAAATTAAAGAGAAACCCTCGGTGAAAGATGTGAAATAGCTAGTGATTCAAATATAAATATTTATTTAAAATATCATGATTTCATTTTATTATGCATTCATTTGATTAATAAAAAAATATGTGTAAATGTATATTTATTATGCTAATTTGTTTTTTCAAAGTGTTTGTGTGCGTACATATTTCACAATACATTTTTGAGAGATTAATAAACTATTTTTTTTGCAGTTAAATTAGAAAGATTCTGCCAACCAAAGATACAAATTATATCTAATTATTGAAAATAATTGTCTAATTAGTGTTGTTTTTAGGCCTATATTAAGTTGATGGGATTACTAAATACATTTTCAACCCACGGCGCAAACTGACAATCATATTTGACCCTTGAGGTGAAAAATGTTGGACTACCCTGGGCTAGGTAATAGGAGCGGCAGAACGCAAACATTACCCTGGTTCGATTCTGGGCGAGTTTACAAAGTCCAACTCTCAATACACGGGCTAAGTAAGGTGTCACCTCATCGGGTATAATTGGCCGGTTATCAGGAGGTTGGGATTCTAATCCTAGACAGGAAGCATTGAGGATCAGTAGCGTGTCATGGAGTATTGCAAGGGAAGCCTTGTTAAAACTGTACCTGTGATATATTCTCGCCCATTTGGGTCCTCTTTGACCAATCATACAACTTCTCTGCTCTGTATGCCTCACATGGAAATGTATTCCCCTCGACACCTGACCAATGAAAGTTCTACTGAGGAGTGTGAACAATTCACAGGTACAGTTTCAAACTAATACTGCTTATCCTAGCAACACTTCACGATACGACACTGTTGAGGGTGTTATTTTACTTTCTCTTTTCATGTATATTCGAACATATTTCATCTTCCTTATCCCTAACCTAATAGTTCAAATATAATCCAGATATCCAGGACATGTAATCATACGAAATGTACAAAATTTTATATATATATAATGCACAGTTAGTACTACAATAAATAAAATGGCTGCTAGGCCTTAACCAATGAAAACAACTTAATCAAGCTTGCAGAAAGTAAATAAAATATCACACAGGACTTGAAGCTCTTTTAGAGCTTTCTATGAATGACTCAGAGTAATACGTCTCCCGATTCATCATATTATTTTGTCGGCACCTGCTTTGGTGGCCGCATGGTCTAAGGTGTCACTCTCGCAATAAACTAGACTGACGATGACGAGGAGATTGAGACTCAAATCCCGTTCAAATGTACCGAGGTTTTTTTTTTACTAAATAGTTTGCCACTCTCCCTCCACGCAAATACGGGTACACTTCCTTTAAATTCAACCTTTCTCATCCCTAGCTCACTAGCTAATTAGTACATATGCGTACAACCCGAACGGGTAGTAAGACGCGGTGCTGAAATTAAAAAGAAAGTAGGACGCGGTGCTCCCAGCCAGTCATCAGAAGAAAATGTAAAAACTGATTTACTTTCCCTCTATTTTATGATGCACAAGTGTAACCATGGCAACGCACAATGTCAACGTCACTCCCAGATGCCGAATAATCTCTTCTCGTCGCACAATGCACTTCGATAGAAGAAATCAAACGGTGGATGAAAACATAACTTTTTTTTGCTGTCTTTTTTTTTTTTTTTTGTGGTCGTTTTTATTAATATTAATTTGAGGTATTTTAATCTGCACTTCCTAAACCGACAGATTATATCAGCGCGCGATTGACAAACATTCTTAATTATAGAGCAGATTTCACATCAAATTTTCGGATCGTTAGTTCATCAAGTTGACAAAGGAAGACCTAGTTTCTCTCACTACACTTTTATTTTAAGCTATACCAATAATCAAATTTGGGACTTTTTATTCAGAAGAGTGAGTGGGAAGAGAACCATTTTGGATGCGATTCTTCGGTACAAAGCAAACTGGATCGAACAAATCCTTAAGAGGAACTATCTTATGCAAGACGTCATGGAAGGCAAGGTTGAGGGAAAGAAGAGCTTAGGAAGAAGGAGGATTCAAATATTGGATGACTTGAAGGTGAGAAGAAAATTCTGGAAGCTGATTGAGAAGACAGAGGTCAGGGTACATTGGAGGTCTAAGTTCGTTGACAAAAGGAATGTACCTGTCGTAATTCAGAACACCAATTAATAATAATAAGTAGACACGCTACCAGCTGAACGAGGGTGTCGGACGTTCAAGCTTATGAAGGTGAGAAAAGTAGAGTTAAATCATACTAATGTAATTATAAGTCTATACATCAGCTAGCGTTAAATAATTAAGTATCCAGCCCATCATGAAACCATTATCACCATCCCTTTGAGGATACCATCCTAGGTAGCATGTAGTTTACACAATCACTCCATCAGAATGTCACCTGAAAATAAGTATTTGTTTTAATATGAGGCCCGTTGTGGGGTATTAGTATTACAGCCTGATGTTAAAGGTCTACGAACACCAACGCGGTGGCGGGCGCGGTGGCGATCACAATCGCACACATCTAGGCAATCAGTTCGAATGTTCAAAGTCTACAAAGACTTCACGATATAACTTTGTTTTAGGAAGGCCATGATTTTAAACCAATTACTTTTTGATCTGAGAACTGCGATGTATTCTTAGGAGAACAACAAAATTAGCTTTTCAAATGAGCGATAGATTCGTTAATTATTTCAATAAATAAATAGGTCCACATTTATATACTGTGGAATCAGCTGAAACATTACTGTTTTTTTGTGTTTTTTCATGTAAACTTTTTAAGCATTAGGGGATTTTGAGATTTAATCCATTAATAACTAAACTTATAAAATTAGTACCATCTTCGGTGGTTGCATGGACTAAGGCGTCACTCATGTGCTATACTAGATTGCCGATGACAGGGAGATCGGGGTTTGAGCTCTGGTCAGGTGTACTGAGGGTGTTTTTTTCCCAAAATAGTGTTCCACTCTCCCTTCACGCAAATGCCGGTACACTTCCTAAAAATAATGCCTTCCTCACCCCTAAAACCATTAGCGTAATTAGTACAGAAGTGTATAACCCGAATGGGTAGTAATATGTGGTGCTAAAAAAAATAATTTATAGTAATGGAAAGTTCCCTCCCACTTTCAGGACAAAATCTATATATAATTTAACACTAGGTGACCTGGTGGTCTAGGGGTAAGGTGTCGGACTTCTGTGTTGAAGGTTCGGGTTTCAATCCTCGGTCCCGGCACAGATTCATCTGATTGCCAAACCCTTCCTTCACCTCTGACAAGACGTGTATTAATCAAAATTTTTGAATGTGTGGAATGCCAGGCCTCCACCGTAGTTCAGATTCCACATTAAACTGTAGGTCCTCCATTTCATCTCACAATCACCCTACCATTACACATTAACGTAAGTGCGTATAGCCCGAGTGGGTAGTAAGACTCGGTGCTAATAATAATAATAATAATTTAACACTACTTAGTTTCACAATTCCATTAGGTATTTCAGTGATATCACTCATTGTGAGCTATAGACACTGAACAGAGGTGACTCGGGTAGGGGTCAAACTTGACCTGCGGCATCTGACCGCTGTCACGGAGTACCCAATGAAAGTCTGAATGTGTCTATTATCTTTACCAGCAGGTTACATCAGACCGTTCCGCTTTATTTATTAAGTGGTTTGATATTTTTTAATATTGCTTTCATCAAAATGTAGGCGAAAATTCTGACCAGTTAAAATATTTAAATTTTAATTTTAAATGGGTTTTAAAGAAAATGTCTGATAGCTTACAAAAAAAATCTTCTATAAAACAATAATTGCGCGTTATCTTAAAATTGAATGTTGTGAATCTATCAAAATATTATTTTATTTGATAGAGGAAGCTTAGATCTGGGCTTTATAATCTTTTGCTTTAATCTCACAAGTACAAATTTTCGCGTGAAGCGCCGTTGAATTATATTTTTAAACTTTAACTTAAAATTTAAACTTTTCAATTGTTCAGTAACCTGATAATTTAACTGATAAATTTTGCCTACATTTTTTTAAAAGAGATTTAAAAAAATAAATCAAACCATTTCTTAAATGATTCAGGATTTATAAACATCTGCAAAGCTTCTCATTGCTCTCCCATTTGACCACTTGAAGGAATATGTCAAATAATTACTTACAGGCACCAGGAGAAGGGGTGGGGGGAATTGGATTAAATATCAAGATCATGATTCTGGTCTGGTCTGCCGGTGACTGAGAGGCTGGGTTTCGCATCCCAACCATGTGTGCTTTTGAGAATGGTTGAGTTTTTTTCTTAAATAGTTTCTCATTCACCCTCCTAAAAATGCGTATGTATTTCCTCTGAAATTCAACCTTCCTCATCCCTAACACACTATATTTTTTAGATATGGCACATTTGACCGTAAGAGATGCAGTATCTGGTTCGGTCAACTTGTATGTAGCCGTTCTGTGGGAATATATCTTTGCCCAAGAGGTTGGTCGTTGTCTACACGCAATACCCACAATGAGATGACCTAATGATAGTGATTATAAAGTTATGGAGTCAGTGGACATTTTAAACCCAACTTAAGCCCTTTTTTTTAGCACTACTTCTTACTACCTGTTCAGGTTATACGCATATGTACTAGTTACACGAATGAGATAAGCATGAATAGTTGAATTTATATGTAGTATACCCACATTTTCATAGAGGGAAAGTAGGAAACCATTTTGGACAAAACCACCTCCAGTACACCTGACCGGGACTTGAACCCCAATCTCCTTTTCATCGGCAGTCTAGTTTAACACGAGAGTGACGCCTTAGAACATGCAGCCACCGAAGCAGGTTTAAGCCTAGCTAACCAAACCATAGTTACCATAGTAACAGAACCCCTTTTGGGAAAAATACCTATAATACCACCCCAAGAATCGAACCAGGGACCTTTATATAATGGGCGCACTTGAATTGCGGAATATAAAGTATATCTGTTAGAAGGCATTCAATTAGGGCGCACTTGGATTGTGGAATAAAGTTTACCTGTCATCCTGTGTACATGAGATTAGGAACAAACTCTAATTCCACTCAACTCCTAATCCTTAACCTAACAAAGCCTAACCTAATCCAACCTAACATAGCCTAACATAGCCTAACATAACCTAACCTAAACTATCCTAACATAACCTAACCTAAACTATCTTAACATAACCTAACCTAAACTATCCTAACATAATCTAACCTAACATAACATAACCTAGTCTAACCTAACCTAACCTAACCAAACCTAACATAACCTACCCTAGCCTAACCTAACCTCCAGTTTACGTTTTGAACAAAGTCATTATGATTTAATTTTCACTCCGCAGTTCATGTAAGGGTCGGATGAGTTTTTCCGCAATCCGTGTGCGCCGTTGACAATTAGCCAGGGGTTCTGACCACTAGACCAAGAAGTAGATCACTATCGTAGCTAATACATGCATATAGCACAAACTGATACTGAGATGCGAGGAGAAAAGAAGAAAAAAAAATACAACTTTATTAAGAAATTTGTATCGATGACCATATTTCACTCATTTAATCAATTGTATCTTTTGTTATTCAAAAGGCAATATATTGTTTGCCCTCACCCGCACCCCACCCCCCATCAGGTGTCAGAGAGAAAGAAGTCATTCAAAGCCTTTATTAATCGTTAAAACCTTTACGCAAACAATACATCATAACTGATGTATGTTGAGATTTTAGTAAGAAGATTTTTTTAAATAAAATTAAGACTTTTTTTACGGTCAACATTGAAAATATTATACTATATTATTAGTGTTATCTTATAGGTATTTATAATATATATAGAAAAAGGAAGATGCATATAATATGGTTTACCGTATTTACATGTTAAAGTAGATCTAGCGACATTTTTTTCAACTGTCAGATAAAATTCTTCCTATTGAAATTGGACTGTATAGTTGAGGTAACTTATAAAACTGCCCTCGCCAATGATTGGACAGGTATTATGTCAGCTGCGACTGTGATTGAAATGGATTCTATTATGATTGATTACCTCTATTTGAATACTCTGCCTATTCCTGGGGGAAAGAGTGGGACTTTGTTTAAGGTGGGAGTATACACTCCGGGGGTGAGCTAATGGTTTCGCGTGAGTCGATACATTGATCTACTTTGCCTTTGAAAACGCAACGTGTTGCCCTTGAATGGGGGCGGTGGGTACACGAGAGAAAATTACCTATTTTCACTGAATTAACTAATAAAAACCAGAGGGATCGCTTTTATGTATAGAATGAGGTTTAAATGGTAAAAGTTCATTTAAATCTTTAAATTACCTTTTTTGATATACGGCTTTAAAGTCAAAAGAACCCAATGTAATCATGCGGATAGCCCAATAGGTTAGGGAGCATTATGAAAATTTCTCTTACGGTAATATAGTTTCAATCTTAGCAGGGCGTATTTTTTTTTAGCACTGCATCCTACTACCCGTTCAGGTTATACGATTATGTACTAATTAGGTTAATGGTTTTAGGGATTAGAGAGGTTATGCCTATAGAAAGTGTACCCGCATTTGCGTAAAGGGAGAGTGGAAAATATTTTGTAAAAATCACCGTCAGTACGCCCAACCGAAATTTGAGCCCCAATCTCCCCATTGTCGGCAGTCAAGGCTATTGTGAGAGACCCACCTCGGTGTCGTAGTTAACTAACGCACTGGTTTCGTGTTGAGCTAGACTACCGAGAATGGGGAGATCGAGGTTCGAATCTCACTCGGGGGAACTGGGATGGGTTTTTCCTAAATGGTTTTTCACTCTACATCCCCGCAAATGATTTCACCTCCTCTATATTCAACCTTCTCAATTTCTAACCCATTAGCGTAAATAGCGTATAACCCGAACGGGTAGTAAGACGTGGTGCTAAGTATTTATTTATTTTATTGCGAGAGAAGCACGTTAGACCATGCGGTCACCGAACCATGTTATTATGAAATTATTTCACCATTAGGGTCCATATTTATTTACCGAGAATATTTAAACTTACCCCTATAAAAATATTCCGCTATTTAAATGTATCCGTGAGGCCCTTGGCCCTGTCGAGTGCAAGTCTAAATTCTATTTTGTGGGATGGTGGGTGGGAGGGTAAAAGTCTTGACGTAGTTTCACAACCGACCAAAGTATCCTTCCGCACCGACAACAACAGATTGATCACGGAAACAGTAGAAGGCGCTAGCTACCGGACAGGTCTTGTGGAAAAATCATACGTTTGGAAATATCAGTTTTCTCGAGAACGAGTGAAATTTTTATACAAATATTTTCAACATCCCTTCTAAGATAATGTATCAATGTTTAATAATTGTTACATTTTCTTATTTTTTGTTATGAATCCGACAGTTTTCCATTGAAAAATGTCAGTTTTATTGAAATTTGAACACTGTTAAAATTATAGACTAGGTGTGTATATAAAAAGTATAACTTAATCAACATGCTTCTATTTTTGAACAAACCGTTCCAGAAAAGAAAATTTCAAAACAATAAAAATTCTTGAAGAAAACCGTTTATTCCCACGGCTCTGCATTTCCACGCCAAATGAAAAGGGCTAATCGCCTTAAGGGCCATTTCAGTGTAATGTAGTTTAATTTAATACAGTAGAATCTAGACAGTTCTATGTTCCATGTAGTTCGATGTAGGGATACATACGTTTGGTGCATAACCTTTTACATAGGATGAACGATGCGTGGTTACGCGGCAAAACAGCAATCACAAGCAAAAAAAAAACACTTAATAGTTATTTTCAAATTCTAATAATAGCCACATTATATTTATATTTGCAAAATAATGTTTGTATTTAATAACGTAAAAACACTTAAAAGCATATACAGTAGAGTCTCACTAATCCGGCACTATTAAAGACTAGGCGGTGCCAGATTATTGAAATATTCGGATTATTGAATTATATAGGGAAATTCAAGGTAAATAAAATAAAGCATTACATATGGAGGCAGTATGTATTTACATACTACATATTTCTTTAAGACAACTATCTTACTTAACTAATTTATCTTAAAATAGTCCTTAATTGATGTGGGTTTTTTTTTCAACTTTTCGTCCTTGTTTAAAAACTTTTTCCCGGAGGTTTCAAAGCACTATAACATCCTTAGATGATACACCATTTTCTTCAGCCCATGTTATACAGTTATTGAAACAATTGAACGCCGTATCTGGTTTTATTTTCAGAGCAATAGTTGGTGGCTCTAATATTTCTGTAAGGCTTTCCTCTTCTTGTAGTACCTCTTCACATATTTCTTCATCTGTCATCATTTGCTCTCTTTCTTCAGTCTTCCTCGCTTATCTCGTGTCCTCTTTCTGAAAAACTTTGCAGCCAATCAGCAATAGGCATATCTTCTTCTGAAGCCCATTCTTCTGTTTCTTGTGAAGTGTTCATCGTAGGCCATAGTTTTTTCCAAGATGATTGGATTAAGTTAGGTGAAACAGAGTACCATGAGTGAGCGAGGGAGAATACACCATCCTTCAAGTTCAATTCTTTGAGAAACTGCTTTATGACACCACCTTGAGAGATGCTGTGAAGGAGCAACTTATGTTTATACAACGACTTTACTTTTTGGATGACATTTTGGTCCATAGGCTGCAATAAAGGTGTGCGGTTCAGTGGTAAGAACATGGTTTGGATCTTCCCATCACTTGTTCTAAGTTCTTGTTCGTTTGGGTGGCCTGGAGCATTGTCATGTACGAGGAAAGCCTTTTCGGGCAAGTTGGATCTTTTCATAAACTTCTTCCCTTCCGGGACAAATTCTTGATGGAACCATTAACTATACACTTCTCTTATGGACCAACTTTTCCCTTGGTTCTTGTAGCAGACTGGCAGACAAACATTCTTGAAAGCTCTGGGGTTTTTAGTTTTACCAATCACCAACAAATCGAGTTTTTGCCCTCCGGTAGCATTTAACATGGCATAAAGGTGATTTTGTCTTTACTCACTTTACGGTCTGGTGCGCTCGCTTCTTGAGAGGATACAAATGTTTTATTGGGCAACACCCCCCAGAACAAACCGCTCTCATCTGCATTGTAGACCTGGTCCGGAAGAAGACCCAGTTCCTCTACTTTTTCTTTAAAACGAAGGATAAATGGCTGCACGGCAGATTCATCGCTTGAGAGTTTTTCACCTGATATGGATAGCAAACGGATACCAAATCTCTTTTTAAATTCATCCAACCACCCAATACCGGCACGAAAATCATCTTTTTTGATAATTTTCTGATAAAACTCGATTGCCTTCACTTTCAAAATTTCTCCAGAGATAGGAGTGTGTTTAGAGCGCTCTTGCATGAACCACATGTAAAAAGCGTTTTCCATCATTGGACCGTCACCAACTCGTAATGTTTTACGCTTTCCTGGTACCGACTCCACCGTCTTCACGTGTTCCACTATCTTCTGTTTTTCTTAAGATCGTGCACAGTAGCACGCCCAACTCCATACTCTTTCACCAGTTTGCACATGTTTTCTCCACTATCTAACTTATTTAAAATCTCAATTTTCTCTTTCAATGTTAAATTCTTATGATTCGGTTTGCTCGACATTTTGACCTACGCTCTTTTGATGATAAATCACTCACGCAGTGGAAGGTACGTGCTTAAGCGAGAATGCGCGCGCAGCAATAAGTATACGTGCTAACGTGAGTAAGCTTTAGCTCACACTGAGGGAGGAAAGAGCGTGGGCGGGCGTAGGTAGCCGCGTAGGAGAGGAGCGGTGCGGTGGCGTAGAGTGCCGGACTACTGGATGTGCCGATGTACTGAAGTGCTGGATTAGTGAGACTCTACTGTATTTAATACAAATCTGCTATTCCGTGTAATTCGCGTTTTCAATCGTTCCAAGATGGGCCCGGTTGCCGTTTAGCTCGAACCTTTGTACTCGTCTCGGTGGCGTAGTTGGCTAACGCACTAGTTTTGTGTTGAGCTAGACTGCTGAGGACGGGGAGATCGAGGTTCAAATCTTGGTCGGGTGAACTGAGGTTTTTCCCCTAAAATGGTTTTCCACCATCCCTCCACTCAAATGTGGGTTCACTTCCTCTAAATTTAACCTTCCCAATTCCTAACCCACTAGCGTAATTAGTACTTAAGCGCACAAGCCGAAAGTGTAGCAAGACGCGGTTCTAAAAAAAACCTTGAACCTTTGGGTTTTCTCTTGTATATTATTTTGCAATCTATCTTTTGTTTTATTTTTCCTACGAGTAGCTAAGCTTTGTACGTAAATACTAGCCCTAAAGATAGAATTAATATAATATATATTTAAAACTCTCCCTTTTGGCGATGGTACCAAAGAAATACTATATTAAATTAGGTCAAATAGGAGAAAAACGTGTCAGTTTTCTAATAAATTTGAAGGTATGAAGAGCCTTGATAATAACCCCCCCATCCCTCCTCTTCCAAAGCCGTGAGGTGAGCAGCAGGTGGCTCGCTCGGCCCATTATAGGGTTTACAGGAGGGGTGGCGTGACGTCACACGCACGAGCGGGGGTCGCTCCGGACCTGCGCGTTGGCGGTTGTCGAGGGGAAGAAGAGACGAAGAACGAACGAACCCACCCTGATGTGCGAGAGTTTGTCCTAGGACCAGACTAGCGTGACCTGGCACTATAACAAACACAAGTCGAGCAGTAACCGGCTGGCGCGCTAGTAGTAGCCATGGGAGTGTTGGGAGCAGACCAGCATAGCCAAGGGTACACCGCCGCTGACGTCACCTCATTGCTAGGCCGCGACTCGAACCGGCGACCTTCAGGTGAGCCGAGAAACATGATAAAGTATACTAAGGAGATATAGCTTTCTGGTTTCACTTTTCTCAATTACTCTCTTTATTTATAAAAAATATGTTATTTAATTTTTATTATAATTATATCAATGCTCACCTGTTGTATTAATAGAAAACCTGCTACTTTTTTTTTTTAATATTTGACTGTTTCAAACGCCTATGAGTATAAATCTTTCTTTAATTAGTATAACTAATTTATTTAATTATTTTTATTTTTTAGAAAATCTAATTAAACTTTTGGAATAGTACTTTCTGCAATCAATTTTTCACAGGAAGAGCTGTTTATAAAAAAAATTCCGGTCAGTTATTAAAATATTTTACTATATTATTAGCACCGCTACCCGTTCGGGTTATACATTCAAATACTATCTACGCTAAAGGGTTAGGAATTGGGAAAGTTAAATTTAGAGGAAGTCAACCCACATTTGTGTCGAGGTAAAGTGGAAAACCATTTAGTAAAAACCACCCCCAGTTCACCCGACCGGGATTCGAACCTCTATCCTCCCGTCCTCGGCAGTCTGGCTCAACACGAGACAAGCCCGTAAGCCAACTACGCCACCTAGGTGGGTTTTACTATATTATCTGTGAATCAAATAGTCAAAGGTATTATATTTGTTATATTGAGGATTTACTCGCATCTAACCCGCCTCGGTGGCGTAGTTGGCTAACGCGCCAGTCGTGTTGAGCTCTACCGCCGAGGACGGGGAGATCGAGGTTCGAATCTCGGTCGGGTGAACTGGGGGTGGTTTTTCCTAAATGGTTTTCCACTCTCCCTCCACGCAAATGCGGGTTCACTTCCTCTAAATTCAACCTTCCCCATTCCTAATCCATTAGCGTAATTAGTACTTAGGCGTATAACCCGAACCGGTAGTAAGACGCGGTGCTAAGTATTATTATTATTATTACTCGCATCTAGATATCATATTCTGAAAATTAAAAAATTACACCTGTTCGATTCCCGTGTCCAGGAGTCATTTTTAAATTTTCAGAATATATTATTAGTGTGATTTTATAGGTGTTGATAGTATATAAAATTACACCTGCAGATCACATGATTGGACATATGGATACGTAAGAGTATATCTTGTTCCTTTTCTTGCTATCAGATTGGGCCCTTCTTAAAAAAAATTGGACTGTAGTGTTCTAATAGCTCCCATATGGTGCTAGCACAATCGATTGGCTTGATTTGTAGACTTTTGCGGCATTTGTCGGTTTTTTTACCTCTGTAATTGCTATGAAGGCACCAAGGTTTCAATTCTTGTTGCAGTGGCTATCTTCTAGGGCTAAGAACTTAAACTAGTGCTGGTATATATTTAGTTTTTAAGACTCAAAAAAAAGGAAGGAATAACTTTTTAATTCAACTCTTTAATTTTATCCACTCTATTCAAATTGCTTTCAAATAATTCTCATTATTATTTCATAAAGAATATTGTATTCTTCATTTTTATTTAGGTTTAGAAATAATTCTTTTTAAACAGTCTTGGATTTTTTTGGTCAAATTAAATTAAAAATCCATCTTAACTGGAATAATTTTTGTTTGAATACTGATTTGCCGAATCGAAACTAGTGTGTGTTTTAGAATAGACTAGGAAATAAATTCAAACTGCAGCAACTTAAAAACGACGTTTAATTGATTATCTATCATCTTTCTAGGGTTTAGATTTTGTTATTTTTCTTCTTCTCCTTCTTAAGTCAACAACCCAGAGGTTAGTTTGATTTCTTTCCATCCAGCACTGGGCATATCTCATTCATTCAGCTGGTTAGTGCTACCCGCACCATCTGGTAGAGATCCCATGTACTAGGTAAGATAAAAAAGTATGGTGCTTCCCCATTGCCTTCAACATCGAATTTCTATGAGCGAGCGGGAATTTCTATGAGTGAGTGGGAAATATCCAACCAATTTTGCCAGTAAAGATATTTCCACATACCTTCCAGAGTTCTCTAACATTTTAATATTTTTTTTTAATATTTAAAGATTAAGGTAATTTTAGGTAACGATGACGAAATATATCCAAGTTACTGTTGAGTTAGAAAATTAGACTTATGTTTCCATTGTAGCTGCATTTGATTTATTTTAATGAAAAAAAATTTTTGGCTCTTAAAACTACAAAATCACCTACCTTTACTCACATACCCCTCTCATACCACCTTAAAGTCATTATAAACGTATTTTTATTAATCCCATTTTATTCTAGTTTTGATGCTTTAAAATGAGAGCTTAAGTTAAGTAATAATATTAACAGTTCTCGCACCGGTGATTACGTGGTCTTAAGACTTATGACTTGACTAGGAAGTAGAGGTTTGAATCTCGGGGAGATTATCTACAAGTAATATATTATTACCCGCCTCGGTGGCGTAGTTGGCTAACGCGCAAGTCGTGTTGAGCTCGACTGCCGAGGACGGGGAGATCGAGGTTCGAATCTCGGTCGGGTGAACTGGGGGTGGTTTTTCCTAAATGGTTTTCCACTCTCCCTCCACGCAAATGCGGGTTCACTTCCTCTTAATTCAACCTTCCCAATTCCTAATCCATTAGCGTAATTAGTACTTAAGCGTATAACCCGAACGCGGTGCTAAATATATATATATATATATATATATATTATTTATGTTGGGGTAGGATGGCTGTGGGATGGTGGTAGGCCGTATAAATTACGTGTTGCAACGTAGAAAAACAATTAAACACAATCGTTTGGCTGTCAATATATCTTTAATAAAACCTCTCCAAAATATATATTTCAAGCTACATATTGGTTTTTATTTATTTTTATGCTAGTGTCAGCTTTGAATTATTGTGAGAAGATGACTAACAAAGACGTCTGTCTTAATGTTACTTTAACTTTATTTTTACGTGTACTGTACATTACAGTATGTGTATATATAAAAATTGTTTTCCACTCTCCTTCCACGCAAATGCAGGTGCACTTCTGAATTAAAACCTTGCTAAGCCCTAAACCATTAGTGTAATTAGTACATAGTCGTATAGCCCGATGTGTTGCTAAAAAATAAATATATATATTTATATATATTTACTTTTTAGCAAATTTATATGTATTTTTTAGCAACGCATCTTACTACCCGTTCGGGTTACACGACTATGTACTAATTACACTAATGGTTTAGGGATTAGGAAGGTTTAAATTGAGAGGTGCGCCCGCATTTTCGTGGAAGGAGAGTGGAAAACCATTTAAGGAAAACCAACTTCAGTGCACCCGACAGGGATTGAAGTCATTAGTGTTAAGACCCGCCTCGGTGGCGTAGTTGGCTAACGCACTAGTCATGTTGAGCTCGACCGCCGAGGACGGGGAGATCGAGGTTCGAATCTCGGTCGGGTGAACTGGGGGGTGGTTTTTCCTAAATGGTTTTCCACTCTCCCTCCACGCAAATGCGGGTTCATTTCCTCTAAATTCAACCCTCCTAATTCCCGTTCCATTAGCATAATTAGTAGTTAAGCGTATAACCCGAACGGGTAGTAAGACGCGGTGCTAAATAATAATAATTAGTGTTAAGACATACTAGACACTACTTCGATTTTAAATATAAAGCATTAAACACTGCGTAAATAGATCAAGGAACAACATTCTTATGTTAGGACTCCCATAGCGGTCGAATCGGATGATAGCAACACATTCCTCTTGTATCGGTCGTATCCAAACCAGCGGGCGGTATTCTGACATAATGGACCAATTTCACAGCTAATACGACTCAAGTGCGGTGCTATACTTATTACAAGATAACACCTAACTAAGCTCTAAACTCGAATGAAAGTGGCCTGTTTCACATATGAAACTGGCTCATTCCATTCTCGTTTAGCTAGGTGCTGTCTTGAATCTAGTATAGCACCACACTTCAGGTGTACTAAGTCTAACTATGAAACTGGCTCATTCCATTCTGTACTAGGTAGGTGTCGTCCTCTACTATAGAGCCTCACTTGAGGCGTACTTAAGACTATGAAACTAGCTCAATATTTTAGGTTATGATTAATGCACAAACGTACTTTCTTTAACGATTTATTGATCCTTTCAGATAAATAAAAAAATACACCTTAGGAACTTTACACAACTGATAAGTTGTTTGTTGAATCCATAAAGTTTTTAACTATAATAGCCCAATTACAAATATACTGGCCTTTAAGTTTAGTTAATAAACTCTTTAGATAGCAATTAAAATAATGGTAACTAATAGTTGATTAACCTCTTGTACACAATAATGATTTACATAACATGTATCGGTCTAGTGGTAAGGTGTCGGACTTCTGGGGGTCCACGGTTCAATCCTCGGCCCCGGCACAGATTTATCTGATTGCCAAACCCTTCCTTCACCTCTGACAAGACGTGCATTAATCACAACTTGTGAATGTGTGGAATGCCAAGCCTGCACCGTGGTTCGGATCCCACGTTAAACTGTAGGTCCTCCATTTCATCTCACAATCACCCTACCATTGCACATTAGCGTAAAGTGCATATAACCCGAACGGATAGTAATACGCGGTGCTAATAATAATAATAGTAATAATAATACATAGGATGTAAATTATAAACCATTTTTAGCTAAAAACGTACCCATACTGATCAACATAGGGCATTTTTCGAGTCGAATAGAAATAAATACTTATCGAACATTAATTCGTAACAAAACGAGCAAAACCAGCTATGAAATATTAAACACAATTATTTTTTAGGCACTTATTTATCTGGGGATTAGAGCCAGGCGTAGACATTTTGCATTATTTTGTTCAACGTTTTATTATTGAAAAATTCTCTTTATCTCTGATTAACACTACACAGTTATAAAACTAATATTACTGAGAAATCTTAACAATTTTTTGAAATCATATTTATAATAAATTTAAAGGATTCATTGACGTTATATTATTAAAACTTTAAAACTTTGCTGAATTTCTTAAAGCTCCTCATGCAACAATAAATATCAATACAGTTTTATTGTTACAACTGAATGAAGCCGTGCCAAATCATCTATTTTGGTTAGCATTGTAAATAAATACTGCAGGCATTTTGAATCAAAAGCAGATATAATTAATTAAAAAACAGATTATATTAGGCCTATATCCCTATCATATATACCTTAATGTTTAAAAACGCTATTCTACTTTTTTTAAAGATATGTTAGACATTAAATCATAGTTGTATTGTAATTACTAGCATTTTGTTACCTTGTTAGGATTATAGACGTCCGCTTTGGTTGACCTGCTAAAACATTCAACGGTGTAAGAGAGATTTATTAGAATTTGTTGCGCGTTAGTCCAGCTTATCAATTACAGCTGCATTGCCATCGAATAAAGTTAAATATTATGGGTTTATCAGACTATCTGCTTGTTTTTTCTTCTGTGTGTGATATTTTATAAATAATAATGAAAATTAAAAAAAATTGATTACGAGTTAAACTTAAAATACAAAACTAAATGATAGTTTCCAGCTTTATATTTATTGGATATTCATAAAAACATGGCTCTCATGAGATATTTACACACATTTATCTGGACTCATTTCACTCTATTTTAAAGTAGATTACAAAAAAAAAACCTTACCATAATGAGACGTCTGGTTCAAGCTGTATTAATTACCTGAGCAAGATGCATATCCAGGGGTTAGATGGGGCTATTAACGACTTAGTCTTAGGGGTAAAGCACAAAATGACAACTTAGTTCCCTCAAAAAAAAGTTTCAAAAATTCCCTTTCAATATTTGTCATATTAAAGTTAATTTTTGTTAGAATTGACTATACTTGACATGATTCAACACCTATTCGAGTAATTCAAGAGACATGTATGTAGGACTACATCCTTTAGAGAACGTCGAAATACTTTGATCAACCCCCATTTGACTACCTCTAAAGAAATGCATGGACATGAATTATAAAGACTTGTATCATTTTACAATCTCAAAAGATATATATGGACATCCATTTTAAAGCCTCTAAATACATGTTTATGTACTATTTCAAAATAAATGTTTTGACCTCATTTTTAAAATCTCAAAATACACGTATATGCACTACTTCAAAATACATGTTTTGACATTATTGTTAAAACCTCGAAATACATGTATAAGCACTACTTCAAAATTCATGTTTTGACATTATTTTTAAAACCTAGAAACACATACATCTCACCCGTTTGACTACTTAAAATGCTTCGTATCAACATCCATAGAGGATCGGAGGTTAAAAATGGTGGCCTCTTAAATAGTTTAGTCTGGTTGATACTTGTATAAAAAATACTTTTAAAATGTGTGAGATAAGCCTGTTTTCCTTAGAGCTTTTACGGGAGTGGTATCCATTATTAAGCCTACCTGTTGCTGGGCTATGTTGACCTCGGCTCAGAGCAACAGTTGGTTGCTGCTATCGAACCGTCTCGACGTTTGGACTTCGTCATACACGCACACGTTTGACCTACAGTCCAATTTTCATATAAAGGACTTCATCAACTACAAAAGTTACTAGATCTACTTACACATTAGGCCTACCTGCTTCGGTGGTCGCATGGTCTTAGGGATCACTTTCGTATTAGACTAGACTGCCTATGACAGGGAGATCAGAGTTTGAATCCTGGTTGGGTTTACTGTGGGTGGTTTTCTAACAAATTTTTCCACTATCCCTTTAAGCAAATGCAGGTACACTTGCTCTAGATTCAACCTTTATATTCACTATCTAACTAGCGTAATTAGTACATATGCGTTTAGCTTGAATTATATATTAAGACGCTGTGATAAATGAAAAAAACTTTCACATATTCATACGTCAAGTCATACGATCTGCAGCTATCACGTTTGATAAATAACATCAACACCTATAAAATAACGCTAATAATATAAGTTTAAACATGTCCTTGTATCAAACTTCAAATAACATAGAGGCATTCACTTTTCAAAAAAAATTCCAGGGAAGAACCACTCCAAATAACTTCTAGAGGCATTTAATTTTCAACAAATTTCCAAGTGCCTTTTAGACGCTCCCAATTTTTAAAAGAAATACCCATAAGTGTTCAATCAAAGTATCTCCTAAAAGCATTGAATTTTTTAAAAATGGGTTTGAAAAGAGCTTTTTCAATATTTTCTTAAGGGCATCTAATTTTTTTTTAAATCTAGACGAAGACCATTCCAAATAGCTTTTAACCGCATCCCATTTTAAAAATTTGTTGGTGGAAGACCACTTTATAATAGCTTTCAGGGGCATATAACTTTCGAAAGAAAAAAAAATCAGGCTAAAATTACTCTAAATAGCTTTTAGGGCAAGTATCTATATTCTCAAGAGTTCGCGGAAAGATACCGCCTCTATAAGTACCCAAATTTCAAAAAATATTCAGGGGGGAAAATCATCTAAATAGTTGTCAAAAGAGTATTTTGAAATTCCTCAAACGAGGACTACTACAAATTAATATCTTCAAAGAGCATTCAATTTTATAACACTAACTTGGGAAGAGGAGAATAGTATGTCCATAGACTTTTTTTTTGTTAGTTGCCTCCCCCCACTTGCCCTCTTACATAAATAAAGTTCTCCCCCTACTGTATGAAATAAAAAGTTCTTATTTCTTAGGGTTTAAGGCCCGTTGACATGATATTATTTGACTAATGCAAGTACTTTAATTTGGCTGCGCGCGCACAGCTTGCACCATGTAAACAGACAAGCAAGCTACTAACTAACAAGTCCACTTGCAAGTGAAAAAGTTGGTCACCTTCAAACTTTACTAATGCAAGTAGACAATTCAAAATGGCGTCAACTAAAAAATGTGTTGTGTGGAGGACACTTATTTGTGGAATGTTATGAAAATAATGAGTTTTTGTGAAATTTTAAGCACAGGATTTATAAAGATAAGAATGCTAATGATATTGCACTAGAGGATATTGTAAAGTGATATCAGGCGTACATATTCTCAAGAAGTGTCCAAACTAAAATGTTACGTAGATATTACAAGTATGCCTGGTGAGAGATATTTAATATCGGTAAACAAATGCTATACATAATTTGATCAAACCATTACTTCCTACCAATCAACGTTTTTACATACAATCACAAAATATAATACAACATTGTAGTACCACGATAAATTCCGGCAACATAATATTCGTATTATGGGCGAGTAAGGTATGAATGGCCGGTGGTTTTCACGCGAAATCACAGGCATGCTTTCCAATCTCCGTAATTGACACTTTAACCAATATTTATAAGTTTTAATTAATAATGTTCAGCCCATAAACTTCAAACACTTTGTAGTAATGATTTGGCAACTTGATTAGATAGACAACATAATATTATTGTATTATAGCAAACCAGATATTTTAAATCTAACCCAATCTAAAAATTAATTTATTATTGTTTTTAAGGACTATTTTAGGCCTAGCATTTAACACGATATTTTGTTATTAGTATACCAACATTTAAAACAGGGTGATAAAACCTGGGTATATTTAAAAAAATGCCCAACCAAGTTTGGTTGTATTGGGATTTATTGACCTTATTTGAGTTTAATTTTATTTATCATGTATGCTAAGTGAGTTAACAAATCAAGCAAAATAATATAATAATTATTTGGGATCAACTGAAACATATTTTAATTTACTAAGAAATTAAGAAATATGAGACATACTAATCACTAACTTTTTATGTTGGCTATATAAAACATTTTTTTTAATAGGTCAACTAACTATGGTTCATTGCGTTTACTGAAAAATTGTAATTTATTTGGCCTCCCATTCTTATTCTAAATTCACCCTTGCCCGCTCCTAACACATAAACGTTATTAGTATATGCGTATTAAGAACCCGAACGAGAAATGAGACGCAGTGATAAAAAAAAATGGCTCCAATAGAGGGACCAGTTAGCACCACTTCATTTTCAGCCATGTTTTTAGAAGCGATACTAATACAAGTGAAAAATTAGTGTCAACACAACTTGCATGCTAGTAAGCTAATACAAGTAAACTTGCATCAATCCACTAACACCGTGTCAACAGACCTTTAATAATAAGTCTTAACATCATGTCATAAACTTAAGATTTTGAAACCTCCCCAATATTAAATTCTCCCACAGGGAAATAGCTTCACTTGTTTCCCGTACTAAGGAGACATGATTCACGATTTGTCGAGCCTATAAAGATGTCAACCGTTATCTTTGTTTATATTCTCAGTAAAGTCTTGGATGTTTCGAAGAATCAAACCACAAACTAGAGAAATCCTGTGGCCCGGAAAATACCTCGGCAATCGGGAGATTGACGTCCATCTTGTCGCGTCAAATCATTTTTTGAAAACAAATTACTCTGTTCTAAGATGGATTGCCCTGTTCACTGCCTGTCTGTTGTGTCTCATAAGTTACGTAATGTTGTTCTCTCCACGTCATGTCGCGTCACGTTGCCTTTCGTCGCCTCTCCTTGCTTCGTGTCGCCTGTGTGCTCCTACCCTTATATTTATGCGAGATTTGAGCAGAACAAACGGTACAGTTGTTCGGGCATGATTGAGCACTAAACAAACAAACAAACAAACAATAGGCAGACCTTTTATTTTTATATAATTAGTAAGGTAAAAGTAAAAAAAAAGTCTAGGTTCGTATACGCTAGCTCCCCTAAATAATAATACAGTAAAACCTTGGATTGCGAGTAACTTGGTTTGCGAGTGTTTTGTAAGACGAGCAAAAATTTTCAATAAATTTTAACTTGATAAACGAGCGATATCTTGCAATACGAGTAGTACTACGGTTACGCTTTGTCTGCCGAGCAGTGTCATTGGATAGGTTCTTTGTTAAAGTCGCACAAAAAGAAAAAATTTTAGTGAGGCAAAATATAGCGGTGATTCCGTTAGTGACAGTGAAAGTCGTCCTAAACAATAACACACCTCCTCCTCTCATCTCTCTCGTCCACCTCATACCAGCCATACTTAAATTTAATTAATAAATTTGAGAACAGTACAGTTACATTTAAATAACGAAAATAAAAGAGGTATTAATCATTTATAGGTTAAATATTTTTGGGTTGTGGGACGAATCATCCGAGTTTCCATTATTTCTTATGGGGTAAATTCACTTTGATATACGAGTGCTTTGTATTACGAACACGTTTACGAAACGAATTATGCTCGCAATCCAAGGTTTTACTGTAATAATAATAATAATTAATATAATAATAATAATAATAATAATAATATTAATAATAATAATAATAATAATAATAATAATAATAATAAACATACAAAGTTTAAGATTTTCAAAGTCCTTTCGTTTGGCATCCATTTCTGTGTTTCTTAGTTATTTATCTAACCAAATAGATAGTCAAAATGTCTAATGTGCTAGGCTTACTATGGATGTAAGAAAACGAGGCTTAAAAATACACTGGAAGTTTTTTTATTTAGCACCGCGTCTTACCACCCGTTCGGGTTATACGCTTAAGTACTAATTACGCTAGTGGGTTAGGGATTGGGAAAGTTGAATTTAGAGGAAGTGAAACCGCATTTGCGTGGCGGGCGAGAGGAAAACAATTTAGGGAAAACCACCCCCTGTTCACCCGACTGAGATTCGAGCCTCGATCTCCCCGTCCTCGACGGTCTAGCTCAACACAAAACTAGCGCGTTAGCTAATCACGCCTTTGAGTTGGGTTGCACTGGAGGTGCACACCTTGGGGTTTCAATAAGAAAACTTGAAAATTGACAACTTTTTATTTTTCTTGGGTTTGGAATTACACACACTTGATTATTTTTGGCCCTATTTGATTTTTCTTATATCGGTCTTACCTTGACGTATATTAAAATCTACGCTGTAATTTAATCTATAAATGTAAGCTTTTTTTTTATAGGCTAAATGAAGAGTATATCACTACAATAAAAATACTTACTAAGACCCACACCATTGTATACCCAAATAAAGGCAACAGTCTCGTATTTTCTGGTTTGTTCGTGACAAGAAAATAGGATTCAGTTCCTGTAAGTTTACCGGTGGCCCCCTCCCCCCCACTTTCCCTGATTTTACCCATCTCCCGCCACACAGATGTGGTACATTTCCTCTAAATTCTACCTCACTCATTCCTGCCTCGTCATTGTACATATTTGGACAGCCCTAACAGGTAAGCAAGACCTCCCTGAAGCGGAGGAGAAATATTAAAAATCATCCCTTGGTCGTTTGCTTTTTTGCTATAGAATTTTTTAGTTCGCAAACAAGTCGTTCACACCGCTCTCGCCTGGAGCGTTCGCTGATCGATACAGCTCTCATCATATGTTACAACAGTTACACAATAGTAGATGGAGGGAAAGAGGAAAGGATACACAAGATGCTTATAATCGAGAGAGATATACTTTCCCATATACTAATATTTATCTAAATAGTCGTGTATTTTATAAAAATTTGAGTATAAGAAAACATTTACACAAGGATAATTTATCCATACTTTTTATTTCCTTTATTTTTAGCACCGCATCCTAATACCATTCGGTTTATACGCTTAAGTACTAATTACGTTAATGAATTAGGAATTAGAAAGGATGTATTTTAGAGGAAATTAACCCGCATGTGCGTGGAGGGAGAGTGGAAAATCATTTAGGAACCCTCGCCCAGTTAACCCGACCGAAATTCAAAACTCGATCTCTCTATCTCCAGTGGTCTAGCTCAACATGAAACTAGCGCGTTAGCTAACTACGCCACCGATGCGGGTTATCCAGACGATTACCGTGGTGGACAGTGAAGAATTTTAAATTACTACAAATGAATAGTACGGGGTAAAAAGGGTGAAAGTCGTGTTTCACACACTCTTCAGAACAATAACTTTAATATTTCAAACCCAGAAAAACACCAGAAATTGTATATTAAAAAAATAATCAACTAAAGCATAATTATCCTAATATACTGTGTTGGTTGTATTTCGATAAGTTTTTTCTTACTAAAAGGTTTCCTGCTCTCACTTCATGTAAATGCTGGAACATTTAATCTAAATTCTACCTTCCTCACCACTATCAGAGTAATGTAAATATGCCGGCATCCAGGATGAGTATTAAAACGTGTTGCGGATTTTTTTTTTACTCTACTCACTCGTCAAGCTCGCAAATATTGCATTGTCAGAGACGGAGGGATCGATATTTGACGATCTCGGATGCACTGAGCGGGATTTTCAAAATGGACTTTTATCATTGTGGTTTTCGAATTCTCTCTCCACGTTAATGCGGGTGTACTTGCTCTGAAAACTCTTACTCACCCCTGAATATAAGACATTAATAACCCTTAATGTGAACGTAATAATTTAAACATATTTATAAAATATGTTCTTTCTTGTCTGAGAGGTGGTGTGGCGATCCACTGACCGACCTTGATAAGAGAAGTGGGACCGATTCTGTTAGAGGAAGGGAATATTGTCAGTAGTTGTCAAAAGAAACATAATCTTCCATCGGCGCTTAAAACCTATTAATGATTGGGAGTCTTATGTTCTAAAGTTTAAGTTTATTGACATGGTGATATTAACAGTCATTGAATATCTGTCGAGGGTGTCATGGAGTTTAATGAGTACTTTTTTCTTCATTTAAAACGTTTCTCATATAATGCCGCAACGTTCATGACATGTATTAAAATTGTTGATATCACCATGTGAAGAGAATTAAACTCTAATTTTGTAATGGAGCAATATTTTTTTTATTTTGGCCAAAAAATGTTTTTTTCTATAGAAACTGCAAAAAAAAAAAAAAACATTTTCTAGCGTCCTCTACACTCCCACCTTAAGTTTCGTTACTTAAGAAATGCAAGTAAAATAGTTAAGAGTTATTTTAACCAAACTAACGAGCACTTACTCGGCTAGAGGGTGGGGAACTTTTTGTGGAGGTGATAAAACATCCCTAGTGTATTCCATAAGGGGGTTGAATTTCAGACTCTTATACCAATGACAAGTATACTGGCGCACACCCAACCAAAACGATTCTTTATTATTTTCGTAAAAATTGTATACATATATACATAGAGAGGTTTTTTGATAATCGTATAAAATTCTGTTTCCTGACGGCAATCTTTTTTTTAATGATAACGACTAAATCTTGCTTCATAAAATACTCTAGCAAAGTAATCTTTGAATGGGCCCAGTGAATACGTAACATGAAATTGCTGTTATAAACTTGAGTACTGTGCTTTCTTGTGATGTATGGATAGTAGATTTGAATGTGGTTCGCTTTGTTGTGTTTTATATTGTTGGTGAGCGTAGAAGTGGATATAAAACTTTTAAGTGTACACTATATACTATAATGTAGAAATGACTTAAAATTATACATAAGAAATACTCAAGAAGACACCTTTATAGTTTCCTAGTTAAACTGCTTTTCCAGAATATATTGAGTTTTGATGGAAATCGTAATTAAACTTTAAACTTTTAATGGTAGCTCAAATCTTCTCGTAGAAGAGGGAACCATTTTAACCAAGGAACTTAAATCTTTGGCACTTTGAAATCTAATCGTTTATTAATTACGCTAAATGTGGTAGAAATAGTGAAGGTAGAACTTAGAAGAAATGCTTTCTTATTTTCGTGGAGGAAAACATAGAATAATTACCCTATGTATACTAAACTGACATTCGAACCCCTATTTCACCCAACGACGGCAATCGAGCTAGTTTCGAGAGTGACGGCTTTGACCATGCAACTACTGAAGCGTGACAGTCTATTGTTAGTTTGATGACGATCGACCTATATGGTCTTGGAGTATAGTGCTCGGCTCAGGAGCCAATGTTCGTGGGTTAGAATCCAGCCTGTGTCGAAGGATTTTTCCTGAACGATAAAAATCCTTAGCACAACTTTTTTGGAAGGGAAGTAAAGCCATGTCCCATTTATATAGTGGAAGCTGCTGTGTATAAATGAAAGTACCTTTCCGGCAAGATTTGTAGGCACTTTCACTCTCGCTCATAGAAATTCTTGGGTGCTGATATAATCAATCGGTTCAGAAAGTTCACGCTAAATACCTTAAATAAATAAAAAAAGTTTAATGACTTTGACAAATGTGGTCCAACATGTGACCTATTTTCTTTCAGTACGCCTATCTAGATTGTTTTAAAATAAATAATTAAAAGGTGTAAACTCGATCTGCTTTATTGAAAAGCTTGCAAATACACACACACACAAAAGCTCTGTAATCTCACTAATTATATTGGTATGGTTATAATACTAATATTTTTACTTGTATTGGCTAAACGGTTAAGTAATTATTGCTTAGAAATTAAAATTCTTCTTTGTTAATTACAATTTGTATTTGTATATTTTGCTTGATGCCTTTTATGTTTGCTGCATTGTGCAGACTACACAGAGTGATGAAAGGATGGACCTGATTTTTTTTTAATTGAGGTAATTTCCGTGTACTTCATAAATCTGACTGAATTTATCAGCGCACGGCTTACAAACTAACTTAAATATTGAAGAGACGCAACATCCCTCTCTCAGCCTTTAACTAATCACTGTTGAGTGTCAAGTATTGGGATCACGAGCTATGGGTGGTATTTTAACAGTTTTTACATCAAAATATTTTTTTTTTCCTTTTGGCGAAAATAAATGAAATATTTCCCCAGTAGAAACAGAGTTTGATCTCAACAGTTTTAGGCATGTATGCCAAGGAACTCGTAGAATTGAATGAAAATTTTCTCTGTAGGCCTACATTTTAAATGTTTATCATCTAATGTTGCTATGCTCATGATAGATATTCAACAACTTTTGATATCACCATGGAAAGAAAATTAACTTATTTATTTCTACCGGAGGATTATTTATTTATTTATTTATTTAGGCCAAAAAAGTTTTTTTTCTATAAAATCTGCAAAAATACTACCCTTATCTCGCGTTCCCTATGCTCCCACCTTAGGATCCACTACCGAGCAGCAAAACACCCCAAGGTTGATGTCGCAAGTCAAGGTAGCATTAAACTGTCATCATGCTGTCATGTTCTATTCGCCACCACACCCATGAACCACTCCCAACTATGGTGGGAACAACATCGCTATAATGTATAGCCTTCCCTACATAAGTACACTTGTTATTTCAATATCAATTTTCACTACGAGAGAAACATTGGATTGGTCTTTTGTAAGGCTGGTTGCGTGAGGACTTGTAGCTATGACAGATATCATTAATGGCACGATCATTTTCTACAGCATCATTTGTTTTGTGTGTTTACTCGTAGCCCTGTTAACAGTAGACCTTGCTCTTCCATGCTATTATCGTTACTACAGTCTTACTAGTAGTTCTGTAAACAGTAGCCCTCACTCTCTCCATGTTCTTATCGTTACCACAGTCTCAAGATTTATTTTTACGTATAAAGTTGAAATATCTCCCTTTATTTTTCTTTGGATTTCAGTTTGATATTTTATCTTGCTGATAAATTTAAACAGAAATAAATGGTACGGCGCACCGCACAGACTTTCTCTCTCTTTCTATAAACTCGTAAGATTTCTGAACGGAATAATGTACATTGTATCATCACCACTCCACATAAGAACACGCATAAAATAATATACAATGATATATAATCAATGAGAAAAGAGGCGCATCTTTGTCCACCTAAGAGCATTTCAAACAGTTTAATGTCTTCCACAAGGGTCAACACTTCGTATTAAAATTTCGATTCTGGTTAAAGTTTTAACATTTTATATGGTGTTGCAGATCTTCAGGTCATCGCATTGATATTTAATTATTCATTTATACATTTTGATTAATAAAAAATGTAAATATTGACTATTGAGTCTAAAATGGAGATAGATCATTGCTATGCAAACATTTCTCCTAAGAGATTTAAGGAAAAATAACATACTTTTTTAGATACTTATATTTAATTACTCTATGGCATTGGAGAATTATTGCGTTAAGACTTAAGTAGTATATGTTTACAACTAAAGCTCACAAAATTGTATTAATATATTTGCAAATATCTTAGAAACTGTTGCTTTTATAAAAGTATAAAAGTATATGTCAAATAAAAGTTTTTTATTTCTAATAGTCCTACAATTTTTCAATGATAAGTTGTTTAGTTTCTCAAATAGTTGTGGAGATACGGAAATTAACGCTTCTGTAAAGTACCCTAAAAATAATTTTCATAGGAAAGTGAAAATAGCCAGTTTATTTATAATCTTAATCAACGCCTAGATACGAATTTTAATCAAAATAGTTTGAGCAGATTTTGAGAAAACAAAATTTTTTCTCTTTTTGCCCTTCAGTAAACTACCCTTAATTTTAAGTTTTAATAGACACACAGACAGACCGCATTGCAAAGACTATTTTTTAGGGTTCGGGGGGTCATGAGACGTCGACATCCATCAACATTTCAGGTTAGTTTTTTTTACGGTCGCAATAAATAAACTTTAATGTCCAAAAAGTTAAAAAATTCATATAATTGCGTATAGATTGAAAATTATTGATTTTATAAAAATATGTTTCGAATAAAATATTTGTATTATACATATATATACATATTTGTAATGCTAAGTAATTTCATATCTCCAATAGTTTCGGAGCTATTATAAAAAATGTTAATTTACGCATCAGACCGGAGCCCTTAAAGCTATTTTGCCGAAATATTGAGAGTAGCCATTTTGTTTGGAATATTTATTAATGTTCAAAAATGAAATTTAATCAAAATCGTTTGAGCCGATTTTGAGAAAATCGACTTTTTCTCTTTTTTCCCTTCAGTAAACTACCCTTAATTTTAGGGGTAGATATCCAATTCCAAAAATCCCTCGGGGTAACCCTATGAAAACCCTAGATATCAAGTTTCAGCTCAATCGGTAAAATAGTTTAGGCTCTAGTTGGAGGTACAGACAGACAGACAGACAGACGGAAATTCAAAAACCACTTTTTCGGATTCAGGGAGTCATGAAACGTCAAAATTCATCAAAATCTCGAGTTCGATTTTTTTGACGATCACCATACTTTCTCTACCTGTAAGATAGAGAGAAAGTAAAAATCCATACTTAAAAGTACGTTTTATTCATATAAAACTACTGTTGCTTACGTGACTTAAGGTGGCACTCTCACAATGTCATAATTCAAGAAACTTGATCAATTACTTGTCACTCAATTCAAATAACATGATATGAGCTATTAAACTAAAATTCTTTTGAACAACGGTCATATTGAAATGGATAATCAAATTGAAAAACAATATACATACATCATTTACCCTAGGTTTAATGAATACTTTCGCAAAATTTAGTCACAATTGCTCTAAACAATTGGCAGTAATCGTAGAACCAACAAGAGTTTTGAGTAGCTGCCATCTTGAAATGGATGACCAGATTGAAAAACCATGTAAATACATTTATTTGGCATAGGTTCAAAAAATGTTCATACCAATTTTTTTTTTAAATTGGTTCACGCATTTAACACATCGCGTAGAAAATATCCGGTTTGACAAACATACGAAATGCCAAATGATCAAGTTATTACATAGCCCTATTACACTCAGTAGGCTAAATTCAACATTAGACTAAGCTCGGTAAACATGAAACACTTCCTTGAACATAAGTTTGTTTAAGGTCTTGGTCACTTTGTTTACACACAAGCTTCACCAAATGATTGTTCCTAATAAAATGACGTACTATTGAATACCTATTTGAAAAATAAAATACTTATTTACTCTTTTTGTTGTTGTTGTTGTTAAACAAGCAGAAGTACTCGACGCTGGCCGGGAGTCAGGCGATGAATTGCGTGGCTACCCTGGGCAATGGTTTTATTTGCTTAAAACACTCCACTTTTTAATAGATTTAAAAAAATCTAATCAAAGATTTAAAATTACATTTTCAAAATATACAGTACATTTATAACATATGCTACTAATTTTAAAATTTCTGATTTTTTTTGTGCGGTAGATATCGCGAAATGGACAAGACAGACATAGACAAATTCTTCATTTTATTAATATAGTTAATCATTGTGAATAAATGTTTTAATCTTATTTACAGTAAGAATATTATATAAGTCCATGAATATGAATATAAATAGGTTTTAATTTTTCTTTTTTTTTCTTCTAACCCGTAAATTTGGAGTTTAATCTCTTATAATTTTAATTTATATTTGTTTTGATATAGTATCTAGTTGTTGATGAAAACAACTATAAAATAAAAAAAAGTGTCTAGCTGACAGTTTTAATTTTTGTCCACAACTAAAATAATGTACAATAAAATGATCAGAAATAGGATGTTTTATAGTTCCTACAAGGTACAAAATGTTGCATACAATGAGTTGTACAAAGTATATATCATACAATCTTGGAATATTTATAAGGCGCAATCTTGTACAATAAATTATGTAGCGTGTACTGGTCTTTAAACCCCTATCATTGGCCCCATGGGCTGAATGTAAGGAAGGCCACTGTTCAAATCCCAACTTGGAGTGTTGAAAGGTTGGTTTTTTTCAAAACAGTTCCCTACTATCCACTTCACTGTAAAAATGGTATAAAGCAGGGTAGTCCAAAGTTTTTAATCCTAAGGGCTAGATCTGACTATCAGTTTGCACCGTGGGCCGAAGATATATTTAGTAATCGCATTGACTTAATATAAACCTTCCAACAACACTTAATATACAATTATTTCCAATACTTACATTTTATTTTTGGCTGATAAAATCTTTCAAATCTTATTCAAAAAAAAGTTTATTACTCTCCCAAAAATGTATTGTAAAATATTCGTTCACACACCTTCACAAACAACTGAGAGTTATAAATATGTATCTAAACACATTTAATTTATCAAATAAATACATATTAAAATCCAATCGTGACCTTTTTAAATGTATATTTTTTATTTGAAACACTAGCTACCTCACATCTGGCACCAAGATTTTCCCTTTAATTTTCCACCAGGAGGGCCAAATTTTCAGTGAGCGCGGGCCTCCAATTTGACCACACTGGTCTTAGGCGTCACTCTCGTGTTTAACTGTCCTGCTGGTGATAGGAATACCGTGGCTCGAATCCCGTTAAAGTCTACTGGGGGTGGTTTTCCCTAAATCGTTTCACACTTTTTCCACGAAGTTTTCTGGTAGGTTACCTCTAAAACGCTTCCTTCCTTATCCCTATCCAATTGAAGTAATCTCCTTATGGGTATAACCTGGACAGGTAGTAAGACGTGGTGATAAAAAATTCCTCAACTCTACCTTCACACAAGTCCAGGTATATTTTGTCTAAATGTTACCATCCTCATTTCTATCTGATAATCTTAATTAAAATGTGTGTAACCGGATTGGTAGTCATACGCGGTGGGGAAACTTTGTGTTTTACGTTTAAAGTTTCACCAATGTTTTATATTTTTTCAAATTTAATTGCATATTTTACATAGTTGCTGAGACCGTAAATTCAAAATGACAAACTTGATCTATATATAAAGTGACAAATTAATAAATTGCTGAGCGGATTCTATACAATGGCTCCCTCCCAAGATACCGCTTTGCTTTTAGTAAGCGCCTGCTGGATATGTACACGACGAGGCAGAAATGATTTGATGAGTTGCCGCCATTATAATAGCAAGGCGCGAGCCGACAGACTCGAGCGGTGAGGTAAATTACGTCTCTTTATTATAAGTGCAATATGATGTCGGCCGACAAATTAAGCTCAACATATTGTCTCGTGAAATTATCGTGACGTAATCAAGCGAACACTAAATTATGAGATTGTATGGCATGAAATCGTTATTAATTTAACACCGCACAGCAAATGTGTGTGTGTGTGTGTGGGTGGGTGGGGAGTAATAACATGCACCGGTGAACACGCTGACAAAGACGTATGCCTCACGTTTTATTTGCTCGTAATAATAAGGAAAGTCTGAGTTTAAATCCATTCTGGTTATCCAGGAAGATTCCATACAAATTCAGGTACAATTAGTCTAAATTATATACCTACTTTCTCTACCCTGATAGTGTAAATTTGTGGGCATGTCCAAAAATTAACGCACATCCATTAAATATTCATCCATAGGACACAATAGAAGTCAAGCGTGAGTTCTAAATATTTTTTTAGCACAGCTTCCTATTACCTGATAGGGCTATGCACATATGTACAAGTGTAGCCACATTTTCGTTTAGGGGTAGTGTAAAACTATTTAATAAAATCCACTCTCAGAACACCCAACCGGAATTATAACCCCGATCTCTTCGACATCAGAAGCCCAGTATTTTGCAAGAGTGACGCCTTAGACCATTTGAACACTGAAGTGAACCTTAAATATAAAAGTGAGACAAACACGAGCTATTTTTCGAAGTTTGTTCATTTAATCCTCCCTTTCAATCCCTACAGTTATCTTTCACAGTGCATTCCCTCTCCTCTCTCAATGCCTACAGTTATCTTTCACAGTGCATTCCCTCCCCTCTCTCAATGCCTACAGTTATATTTCACAGTGCATTCCCTCCCCTCTCTCAATGCCTACAGTTATCTTTCACAGTGCATTCCCTCCCCTCTCTCAATGCTTACATTTATGTTTCACAGCATTTTCTCTCCCCTATTTCAATGCCTACAGTTATATTTCACAGTGCATTCCCTCCCCTCTCTCATTACCTACAGTTATCTATCACAGCACGTTTTCTCCTCCCTTTCAATGCCTACATTTATCTTTCACAGTGACTTCCCTCCCCTCTTTCAATGCCTACATTTATCTTTCACAGCACTTTTTCTCCTCCCGTTCAATGCCTACATCTATCTTTCACAGTGTGTTCCCTCCTCCTTTCCAATGCCTACATTTATATTTCAAATGGCGCTCACACAACCAAACTAATGCTCAACTCAGAGTATTCTGACACGAGACGCAACTCACCGCCCGGTTCTCAGCCACCCGTGTACGCAACGTACTCCGTGTGAATATTTCCAATAGAATGCATGGCTATCAGTTGGATCGTGTCGACGCACTGAACCGCACTTGGCGTTTAGACACTCAACACCCGCACTCCAAACAGCACCCGCATTACAAACAACACTCAGGGGGCGTGTTTTGACTGCTAATGTGGTTTTAGTTCAAATATTTTTAGAGATTTCTTAAAGTTTTAGTGAAGAAATGTTCCAGTTTGCCAAGAAATGATAAACTATTAGTGGAGTTTTGTGACGATTTAAGGCTAGACACAAAATTACAGTTTAGCACTCATACAACTCCTAGTTTTGTTTTTTAATACTACCCTGAATGCTGGCAGTCTCACTTAATTAAACACACATAAAAATTTAATTTTAAAAATGGGGCAATATTCTACTAAGAGTAGGGATTATGGCGAATCAATTGATACACATAATAAAAGTTTTACGACAGCTCTGAAGCCCAACATTTTTGTGACTTAGCATGAATTACAATTAAAAACCTTTACTTTAGTGGTACTAAGCCCCACCATTCATTAAAAAGTAATATAAAGTTAAGAGTCTCAGTACCAAATATTGGTTATATTTAGAAGACTGTCAGAATTTCTGCTCCTCCAGGCAAAGTTGTTTTCTAAAAAAGAAATTCCTTGAGGGCTTAAAAATACTTAGGGAAGCTTTATGGCGTAATTAGTGTCCCCTTACAAGGAATAACCCCCCTTTCATAAAAAATAGCCACGATAAAAGCGAAGTAATCTCCCTCTCTGTGTTTGCTAATATATATATAGCTTTGCTTACAAAATCCCATATTTAAAAAGTAATAACATAATGGTTTAATCCAAACAATGCTGTTTTGGCTTATTTAATGAACATGCAATAATTTACATGAGTGTATTCGCATGGAATTTAATGTGAACATATTTTATTTCAATGATGTACATTTCATTTACACTGAAATAAAGCAATATAACCTTGCGTTTGTTATTATACATATTTTTGTTGAAATCTTTTGTATGTTATTACTCTACCAAATATAAATAATAACAATATTTTTTTATTTTTATAAACAATACTATTTTTATTTATTATTTTAAATGATATAAAGCAGCTGTAGCAAAAGTAATATTAAATTATACATAAAATACAAATATTTGAATTATCAGGCTAGTATAACTAAACTAAATAAATAAAATTTGTGTTTTAAAAGTAAGCCAATGAAACAAATAATACGCGGTTTTGTTTCAATGTGCAACAAATTTTTTTGGGCCCACGTCATACTACCTGTTCAGGTTAAACACCAATGTACTAATTACACTTATGAGTTATGGATTAGGAATGCTTGATTTAGAGGAAATGCACCCACATTTGCGTAGAGGTAGAATATAATTTTTTAAATTAAAACCACCCTCAGTGCATCCGACTGGGATCAAACCCCAATTTTCACTTCTTTGGCAGTCTAGTTCAACACGAGATTAGCGCTTAGAGCATGCGGGCACCAAAGTGGGTGACAACAAATTGAGTGCCCATTTTGTTTCTCAAATCTAACGAATTTTTAGTAAATATTCCTATTTAGAGATGAAAGAAACAGAAAACCTTTGCAGTGTACCTTAACTTTTTTTTTTAATTTTAACTTCCTACTCAAATCTAGTTAGTGCTGCTTTCTGTTAGACAATCATGAGACCTTTATAATGTACTTTAGCGTATGAAAGATTTTGGTCATATTTAAATTAATTTAAAAAGTATTTTCGAGGTTCCTTATAGAGTTTGAGATATAAAGTGGTCCTAGAAAATGTTTGTATTGATACTTTACCCCTTTTATCCCCATATCCTTCATTTGTTAGCCTAATTCTTTATTTGCTTTTCACCATATTTAGCTGAAAATAATGACGCACACTGGTTGGAATGGTATAGCAACACCTTCACACATAGCACCACAAGTTCCAAAGTACGATAATTTTCCTTCAAGATCAGAGGTCTTGAATATTCTTAACTTGAGGCAACCTTAAACATCATTATATGCACATTGTGGTCTAGGGGTAAGGAGTCAGACTTCTGTGCTGAGGGTCCGGCGTTCAAGCCTCGGTCCCAGCACAGATTTATCTGATTGCCAAACCCTTCCTTCACCTCTGACAAGATGTGTATTAATCACAATTTGTGAATGTGAGGAATGCCAGGCCTCCACCGTGGTTCGGATTCCACGTTAAACTGTAGGTCCTCCATTTCATCTCACAATCACCCTACCATTACACATTAGCGTAAGTGCGTATAATCCGAACGGGTAGTAAGACGCGGTGCTAATAATAATAATAATAATTATATGCACATTCATTCAGTTGTCATTGTACATTTGCCAAAATAAAGCCTTCCCGAGTCGAAGGTGGCTGCGTTATTTGATAGCTCGTGATCTTAATTGATCGTTCATTTGTAGCCGACGATTTACGCACGTCCATCACAGAATCTGCCTTAAATTATGAGTGAAAAATGACGCTGAGCACGGGATGACTCCTGGATAGCTCAATGGTAAGAGCATTGGCGTACTAAGCCAAAGGTACCGGGTTCGATTCCCGTGTCCAGATGTCATTTTTCAATTGAAAGAATATATAAATAGAGAGTTTTAAGCTTTAACTCCAGGATACAATTTTTTTTCTAAACTCACTTTATTAAGTTTGGGAAGCACATTCAACGTCAAGATACATAAAAATTTCGAAGCAGAAATTTTCAATTTACAATAGTTTATCTATCTTCTTCTTAGGTCAACAACCTGGAGGTTGGTTCGATGTAATTAATGGACATGCACTCAGCCTTTCGGCTGGTTAGTGCTGCCTGCACAATCTGGGATTAATCCCATGTAGTAGATGAGTTTAGGAATTGTGGTGGTTCCCCGTTGTCTTCCAAACTGAATGTCTAAGAGTGAGCGTGAAAAGACCTACCAAATTGTTGGGAAAGGTATTTTTACATACCTTGTAGGGTTCATTTTTATGCCACAATCGACATGGGACCGACGGCTTTACTTCTCCTCTGAAGGAAGTTCTACGGATTTTTATCACTCAAGAAAAAATCCGTCGACCTCGGCTGGGTATAAACCCAAAGTCATTGGGTCCTGAGGTGAGCACTTCCCTAAGAGCACTGGGGTCGTCTCTTTATAAATGTTTTTACTTCCATACCATAGATAAATATGTTAAAAAATTATGTTACACGGCTCTTTAAAATTAAGTAAGACATCATATTACCATTATTATTAATTTTTTTTTGCTAATGTTGCTCACCACTTTTTTTTTATTAAGTGTGTGTTAAAAAATAAACTTTTTTAAGTATTATGGACGAAGGTTATAAAAATTCAGCGACTAATGTATACATACCCTGGGTTTCGAAAGGAAAAGTTTTAGCTGATTTTTTTTATTTATTTCATGTTTCATGTTCCGTGCTTTTTAAATTTGATGTAAAAGATGTAAATAAGGCACGGTAAATGATGAAAACCTTTTAGATCTCACGTTGGCTCAGCTCCCAGCACACTTTGGCATGGGAGAATGAATTAACAATTAAATTTACATGCCTTGCATAATTAGCGTAGACTTGAGGTACTAGGTCAATATGGGGAATTTAATTTTTCCTCTCTTTAAAACCTGATGTGATACTAAGAATAATTTAAAGTATATAATAAACACTGGGTATAAAACCCGCAACGGTGATCGCACTGTATAGAAAGATTTAGGCTTCTAGCCCGACTATAAATTTACTAATACTCTTAAATTTGCGATTTTTATAGTGAAACATTTTATTGGTCAATATAAATCAAATATTGCTCCAGTAGAAACTAAGAGTTTGATTTTCTTATCATGATGATATCAACAATGCTGAATATTTATCATGAGCATAGCGGCATTGAATAAGAAACTTTTAAATGAAGAAAAAAAATTGTCATTAAATTCTAGGACAATCTTGACAGTTAATAGAAAACTTTATCATGTGTTACACAATTATTATTTTATCTCAACACCTCGAAGAGAGAAGTATTATAATCGTAAAAAAAAAATCATACCTGAAAATTTGAAAAATGACGATGTTTCATGACCCCCTGAAAGTGAAAGTAGTTTTTGCGATTCCATCTGTCTGTCCGTCTTTTTGTACCTCAGGCTAGAGTCAAGACTATGCAAGGCATATCAAGTGTTGATGTTATTACTTTTAGTTGGCTATAGCTTTGCCGCAGCCTCCATTCTTTGCCATGCAATATCGTGTATGACTGCAAAGAGATTATTTTGACATTTGTCTGCGATGTCGGCAAATATAGTAGATTAAAACAAAAACCCTAATTTTCTAGTGAATTTCCCATCTTTTCCTTCTCTATGGGCAGTGGTTCATCTGAATAATCATTCTTTATTTTCATCACCTTGGAAACCATTTTTTATAGTTGTATATCACTAAATAAAATAGTTATCTTTGGTTAAAAATACCTAGATTTTTACTTGAGTGTTTTGGTGCAACAAATATATATATAGCTGATAGAAGGGCCCTTTTAAAGTTCTCATCGTGACGTGAAGGGGGAATATTTACTTTTTGGGTCAAGTTTAAACACGAAAGATCTATGTAAATTTGATAGTCTTTGACGAGTAAACTTTTTAAGATAAATCTAAGGAAAAATTATATAAAAATTTTCCCAATAAAAAGTTTAGAATACATTTTAATGCGATAATCTGAAGCCATCACTGCAACGATCTACTAGTTATATATTTAACTCTTGTGTTTGTAATATAATTTTATAAAATAAAAAGTTTATAAGCTATAAGCCAATATAAATATTTGTTATTCAAGTCTTTGGAAATGAAATACACTTTGGTGGGCATAGATGTGCCTCCTTTCTCAATGTTTCTGTAACAGTGTATAAAATTATGTATGTTCTTTGGTGTAGTGTTTCTGCAACAGTGTATATGATTTTGTTTCACAAGTTTAAAAAACTTAATGTTTACATTTTAAGATTAAAGAGAGAGCCTGTGTGGTGCATCGTACCATTTATGTTTTAATGAACGTGTGAAAGGACAAACCAATCGTACCAATGCTGGCCTAAATACCAGCGACAACCAAGGGAAAATGTTTTGGGAACTACTGGTGTGGATGGTCGAGCCCGTTTTCCCGCGCCATGACGTCACACGTATTGACAATGAGGTGTGCAAGGTGAGGATGGGGGTCGAAATATACTTCTTTGTCACCTGTGCAAATATTCGCAACCGCCGCGGTAATGGACCCTCTTCGTCGACGAGCTCTCCCGAACTCGTGGGATGGTCTGAACCAATAGTGAGCAGTGTTTATTCTTCACCAGGGTTTTCAGGTGCCAGGGGGATGAACTCCTACAAGCTAGGAATTCTCTAACCTGGAAACTGTTGAACTTTGGTGAAATTTTGAAGGATGTCTGCATATATAAACTGAATCCTCTACTGCAGGTCTTACGGAGAAAAGCTTTATCTTCCATCTCTCTCAGTTAACTGTTGCCAAATCTCCTCGCATTCATTTATGTCGAAAAGGTGTGTGCTTGTGTAAGAAGTAGCTACTGGCAACATCGAACTAGCGTTGTAAAAACTTTTCCTATGTTTAAGAAGAAAGATTGCCCACACGAAGACCAAAGAAAGACAACGCTGTTGCTTCACTCTCTTTAAAAGCATTTTTATCAAACTTTTTTTAACTAGGCCTACTTAAAGTGCACTTTCTGAACCGAATTATTATATCGGCACACGACTTATAAACTAACTTAAATCTAGAATAGACACAACACCCATCCCCTCGACCGTTAATTCATCACTGTGAAAGGGGAAATACACACTTAATAAATAATAAATCTTTTGGACATACCTGGAATCGAACCAGATACCCTTATGTGGACACAATACCGACTTAGCTAACGTGTTTTACTATTTATACAACTGATATATAACAACCGACCAACTTGGTAAATTTAAATAATCCACACAAAATTACCTGCAGTGATTGTCGAGTGGTATAATGGCTTGGGTTTCGAAACAAGGCAGAATATAGCGAGATGTCATTTTTACACATTCTCTGCATGCTATTGCGGATATGTTTCTTCTTAAGCTACCTAGACAGCCTTTTCCCCTCGGCTAACATGTTAATAGCCTTTATTTTAAGACCACTAAACAAATATCTTTGTGATTTATGTCTTCTGGTTCGATCGGTTTGAAAGCGAATTTGATATTTTAAAAATTGAATTGATTCTCTTTTATTGGAATTTGAGAGGTAAATTAACTATCTATAACCCGCATCGGCGGGAACGTGGATTTAACGTCAAAATCACAAAGTGGTTATTCAAGGACTATGAGGTTGGGGTTCAAACTCCAGCTAAGTGTGCTGAATGGTGTCCCCATTTCTCTCCATGCAAGTGCTATCTCCCATTATCATAACTAAATAACTGGTCTCTTAGTGTAGTGGTCAGTGCACCTAGCTACGAGCCTTGGAGTCCCAAGTTCTATTCCCGGCTGGTACCTTGGGTAGCTTTCCCTTAAGGGGAATGATCCTAATGGTCACCAAAGTTTATATAATTAGGCATAAGTTGGGTTAAGACTTACACCGGCTCCACAACATCATAATAACCATCAATCATGACATCATCTCATTGTGGGTACGACGTGTATACAACCTCCTGTGGTGTACCCTGGGCAACGTTCTGTGCCACCAGAGAGGCTAGTAGTCTACACATAAGGCGACCAAACTTAAATGTCATGTCCCTCCTGGTCATATATGTCATACGATTAAAAAACCTTTAAAAAATTATAATTAAATGCGGCTTTTCCGGACGGATAGTAAGACAAGGTGAAAAATGTCAGGGATAATAGGAGGTTCTGTTATTTTTTTACTTAGATTTAAGTAAAAATTAAGTATAACTCTTATACAAATTAAAAACGTAAACAAAATATAATTTTTATGTTACACATTTAATATTTATTATTTATGAAACTAATGATTATATTGAAAGGAAATAAGAATTTTTAATAAAAATATTATTTTAATCAACAAAAAATGTTTATGTTTTGGGTCACTTTTTAAAATAATTTTGATTGAAATCGACTCTGGTTCATAAACATGTTCTTAAATATGTTGAATAACGTTGCTTAAATAGATTTCATGTGGACGAATTATTTCATAGCGTTGTACAATGTGCTTTGGCCATGTGAGATAACTTTTACCGGATTTTACCAAATAAAATGCTATCCTACCTCATCTGGGCTTCAAACCACGAACACCAACCATAATTAGCAAAAATTACCAGACAAGGCGATACTGACGCCTTTTACCCACATACCCTTAGGGGTTGGTGTCATCAAAGTGTTTTTATATTTATTGATTTTGTTTTAACACCGCGTCTTACTATTTGCCCGGATTATAAACAAATCAAGCTCATGTGTTGAGGATAAGTAATGTGGAATTTAGAATAAATGTATCCGAATTTGCATGGAGAGAGAGTTGGAAGAAGCCAATTTAGGAAAATCACCGTCAGTACACCTGACCAAGATTCTAACATCAATCTCCCTGTCATTGGTGGATGTCATGGAAGTAAGTATACATCCTAAGTACTCAAATGTTTTTCACTTTCTGAATACCATAGTTAGTTTTCAAACAAAGCGGGTGTTTTCATCGAGAAAGGACTGTAGTAAAGTTTGAAAACTTTTGGAGTAACTCTTTTTTATCCTTCCTTTATCAGCGAGAGCAAACTTTGTTTTGCACAAGCTTCTTTATATACCATGCATGGTCCAGACTTTATGGATGATTAAAAGTGTCTTTGCTTCTTTTTTTTAGATGTTTGATTAAAAACACGAAAGTAATTAAAAATAAGAAACCAGTATCAAACTTCAAGATACAATATATAAGTATATGTTTTATACTCCAGCTTTAAATTTTAACTACTACAGGTATTCACTATAGATCCAATCTTCTAGAAACAACGACGTAATATCTATTAATTAAAATAATTTTTTTTAATGGAAGATATAAAACAAGACCTATTTTGGTAAACATCAACTTCAAAACATCACTTATGTTAGTGCATGATAGTAGTTAATTGAGCGTATTTCAGATCTTAAAAAAAAAGTTTAATTCCTAGTAAATCAACGCTTGCACTTTAATTGATTCATTTTTGATACATTTCAATTAGAAAGATTATATTAATATTGACCTAAAAATATGAGGTTTTGTTTTAAAAGGTCTCTAATACCAGATTAATTGTATACCAAGGCTTCTATTATTAATTTGAAGTAGACCTGGATTTTTTTTATAAAAGATTCTGAAAGGGTTTGAAAACATAAATGTAATAATTTTTAATCTAATATAGATTAGGGAAAATAATATGTGTATTATTTTCAAAAGATTTAAGTTAAATTATTTTGTTGTACTTTTGATGTAATTTAATTTAATTAAAATGGGATATTTCATGAAATAAATGGTACGGCGCACCGCACAGACTTTCTCTCTCTTTCTATAAACTCGTAAGATTTCTGAACAGAATAATGTACATTGTATCATCACCACTCCACATAAGAACACGCATAAAATAATATACAATGATATAGAATCAATGAGAAAAGAGGCGCATCTTTGTCCACCTAACAACATTTCAAACAGTTTAATGTCTTCCACAAGGGTCAACACTTCGTATTAAAATTTCAATTTCTGGTTAAAATTTTAACATTTTATAAGGTGTTGCAGATCTTCAAGTCATCGCATTGATATTTAATTATTCATTTATACATTTTGACCAATAAAAAATGTAAATATTTACTATTGAGTCTAAAATGGAGATAGATCATTGCTATGCAAACATTTCTCCTAAAAGATTTAAGGAAAAATAACATACTTTTTTAGATATTTATATTTAATTACTCTATGGCATTGGAGAATTATTGCGTTAAGACTTAAGTAGTATATGTTTACAACTAAAGATCACAAAATTGTATTAATATATTTGCAAATATCTCAGAAACTGCTGCTTTTATAAAAATATATGTCAAATAAAAGTTTTTTATTTCTAATAGTCCTACAATTTTGCAATGATAAGTTGTTTAGTTTCTCCAATAGTTGTGGAGATACGGAAATTAACGCTTCTGTAATGTACCCTAAAAATCATTTTCATAGGAAAATGAAAATAGCCAGTTCATTTATAATCTTAATCAACGCCTAGATACGAATTTTAATCAAAATCGTTTGAGCAGATTTTGAGAAAACCAAATTTTTCTCTTTTAGCCCTTCAGTAAACTACCCTTAATTTTAAGTTTTTATAGACACACAGACACACGGCATTGCAAAGACTATTTTTTAGGGTTTGGGGGGTCACGAGATGTTGACATCCATCAACATTTCAGGTTAGTTTTTTTTACGGTCGCAATACTTAAACTTTAATGTCGAAAAAGTTAAAAAAAATTCATATAATTGCGTATAGATTGAAAGTTATTGATTTTATAAAAATATGTTTCGTATAAAATATCTGTATTATAAATATATATACATATTTGTAATGCTAAGTAATTTCATATCTCAAATAGTTTCGGAGCTATTTAAAAATATGTTAATTTACGCATCAGACCGGAGCCCTTAAAGCCATTTTGCCGAAATATTGAGGGTAGCCATTTTGTTTGGAATATCTATTTATGTTTATAAATGAAATTTAATCAACATCGTTAGAGCCGATTTTGAGAAAATCGACTTTTTCTCTTTTTCCCTTCAGTAAACTACCCTTAATTTTAGGGGTAGATATCTAATTCCAAAAATCCCTCGGGGCAACCCTATGAAAACCCTAGATATCAAGTTTCAGCTCAATCGGTAAAATAGTTTAGGCTCTAGTTGGAGGTACAGACAGACAGACAGACAGACAGACGGAAATTCAAAAACCACTTTTTCGGATTCAGGAAGTCATGAAACGTCAAAATTCATCAATATCTCGAGTTCGATTTTTTTGACGATCACCATACTTTCTCTACCTGTAAGATAGAGAGAAAGTAAAAATACACTATAGGTATTTAAATTTGAACTAGATATAAATCTATAGCAAGAAAATTGGAAATTTGAATTTTTTAGGTGGATTCTAGGAAAGGAGACGTACCTACCGTAGATCATTTGATTATGTTTGTTTCTTTTTAAGCCAAGTGGAAAATTATAAGGTGGTTGTTAATAATTGTCATATTTCTTTTAGTAAGTTCGTTGATAAAATAAACATGATGTAACTTTTGACAGTCGATCAAAGATTTTTATAAAATAAAATATATTACAAATCTTTTATAAAAAGTTTACATTATATAGCTTGTGATAGGCTCCTATCACAGAAAATGATCAACGTCTCAAAGAATATCTTGGACATGCAAGTTAGTTAAAAATTTATTTAGTATTGAGTGTTATAAATATAATATTTTTTATCGGACACAAACTCTATAGGAAAGAGAATAAGCGTGGTTTTCCTTTAAATTATTGGAGCAACTTAAATGACCAAATTTCTTAAAGCTTCTCAATTCATTCGTAGATATTTTTGAGATGATTAGCGTCAATTATTGTAATCATATTGTTGTGTTCAAACTTATATTATGGTGTTCAAACTTTTTTATAAATCAATACAATAACACGTTTTTACTTTCTCTCTATCTTACAGGTAGAGAAAGTATGGTGATCGTCAAAAAAAATTGAACTCGAGATTTTGATGAATTTTGACGTTTCATGACTTCCTGAATCCGAAAAAGTGGTTTTTGAATTTCCGTCTGTCTGTCTGTCTGTCTGTACCTCCAACTAGAGCCTAAACTATTATACCGATTGAGCTGAAACTTGATATCTAGGGTTTTCATAAGGTTGCCCCGAGGAGTTTTTGGAATTGGATATCTATCCCTAAAATTAAGGGTAGTTTACTGAAGGGAAAAAAGAGAAAAAGTCGATTTTCTCAAAATCGGCTCTAACGATTTTGATTAAATTTCATTTATGAACATTAATAAATATTCCAAACAAAATGGCTACTCTCAATATTTCGGCAAAATGGCTTTAAGGGCTCCGGTCTGATGCGTAAATTAACATTTTTTATAATAGCTCCGAAACTATTTGAGGTATGAAATTACTTAGCATTACCAATATGTATATATATTTATAATACAAATATTTTATTCGAAACATATTTTTATAAAATCAATAGTTTTCAATCAATACGCAATTATATATATATTTTTAACTTTTTGGACATTAAAGCTTAAGTATTGCGATCGTAAAAAAAACTAACCTAAAATGTTGATGGATTTCGACGTCTCATGACCCCCCGAACCCTAAAAAATAGTCTTTGCAATGCCGTGTGTCTGTGTGTCTATTAAAACTTAAAATTAAGGGTAGTTTACTGAAGGGAAAAAAGAGAAAAAGTCGATTTTCTCAAAATCGGCTCTAACGATGTTGATTAAATTTCATTTATAAACATTAATAAATATTCCAAACAAAATGGTTACCCTCAATATTTCGGCAAAATGGCTTTAAGGGCTCCGGTCTGATGCATCAATTAACATTTTTATAGTAGCTCCGAAACTATTTGAGATATGAAATTACTTAGCATTACAAATATGTATATATATATATATATATATATATATATATATATATATATATATATATATATATAAAATACAGATATTTTATACGAAACATATTTTTATAAAATCAATAATTTTCAATCTATACGCAATTATAAGAATTTTTTAACTTTTTGGACATTAAAGCTTAAGTATTGCGACCGTAAAAATAACTAACTTGAAATGTTGATGGATGTCGACGTCTCATGACCCCCCGAACCCTAAAAAATAGTCTTTGCAATGCCGTTTGTCTGTGTGTCTATAAAAACTTAAAATTAAGGGTAGTTTACTGAAGGGCGAAAAGAGAAAAAATTTGTTTTCTCAAAATCTGCTCAAACGATTTTGATTAAAATTCGTATCTAGGCGTTGATTAAGATTATAAATGAACTGGCTATTTTCATTTTCCTATGAAAATGATTTTTAGGGTACTTTACAGAAGCGTTAATTTCCGTATTTCCACAACTATTTGAGAAACTAAACAACTTTTCATTGCAAAATTGTAGGACTATTAGAAATAAAAAACTTTTATTTGACATATATTTTTATAAAAGCAACAGTTTCTGAGATATTTGCAAATATATTAACACAATTTTGTGATCTTTAGTTGTAAACATATACTACTCAAGTCTTAACGCAATAATTCTCCAATGCCATAGAGTAATTAAATATAAGTATCTAAAAAAGTATGTTATTTTTCCTTAAAGCTCTTAGGAGAAATGTTTGCATAGCAATGATCTATCTCCATTTTAGACTCAATAGTCAATATTTACATTTTTTATTGGTCAAAATGTATAAATGAATAATTAAATACTAATGTGATGACTTGAAGATCTGAAACACCTTATAAAATGTTAACACTTTAACCAGAAATTGAAATCTTAATACGAAGTGTTGACCCTTGTGGAAGACATTAAACTGTTTGAAATGTTCTTAGTTGGACAAAGATGCGCCTCTTTTCTCATTGATTCTATATCATTGTATATTATTTTATGCGTGTTCTTATGTGGAGTGGTGATGATACAATGTACATTATTCCGTTCAGAAATCTTACGAGTTTATAGAAAGAGAGAGAAAGTCTGTACGGTGCGCCGTACCATTTATTTTTTTCAGTTTTTGTATCTAAATATGTTTTTGGTTGATATAAATATAATTTTGTTACAGTAAAAAACATAGTTTAATTTTCTTCACATGGTTATATCAACAGTAATTGTTGAATATATGTCTTAAATGTAGCGACAAGCACTGCCAGCAAACAAGCAGGTTGGAAGGGGGGGGGGGACGTTGCCCTTATAACTCTCCTCTAGTGTTCGTCAAGACAGAAGGGTTGGTAGCACATTCCAGCAGCCAGTCAAGTAGTGTGAGCTCTGGCCTTGGAGAGGTGACTATTCTGATACTGTGTGTCTGGTACGTGAATGCAGAATAAAGTAGTATTACATAAGCTTAGCGGCATTAGATGAGAAACTTTTTAAATGAAGAGAAAAAGTTGTAATTAAATTCCAGAACACTCTCGACAGATATTCAACAACCGTTGAGGTCACCGTGTGGAGCGAATTAAGCTATGTTTCTACTGGAGAATTATTCTATTTATTTTGACCAGAAAAATTATGTTTTGTTATAAAAACTGCAAAAACATTACCCTTTAACTCGCGTTTCCTGTACTCCCTCCCTAAGCACCACGAGTTGTGTAAATACCGGGAGTGTGCTGAACGCCGTTTTCAAGTGGTACTTGAACAATGTGACGTCATTATAAGCGTCGGCTCTCTCTAGTGCAGAGGTTCCCAATTTTTTTTGGCCACGGAACCCTAATTGATCATACCTTTTTTGGTGGAACCCCATTTTGATAATAACAAAAGTGATTGTACCTTGTAGTGAAGTTTGAATATTTTCATGTTTGACATGAAATAAAAGAATAATTATAAATAAAAAATAATTATTATAAGTATTATAAAACATTTATCGTACAAAAAAAAGTAACTATTTAATGTGAAGAATGAAATTTTTTCACATATTTACTTATAATAGCACTAATAGCGCTGTCTCGACAGGTGCACCGCCCCGCCACCCCGCTCCGCCCGCGCTGTTTGATACTAGATAGACTTACAGCGGCGCGGCTATGTTATGACTGTTTTCTACGAACGTTTTAGTTAATTCTCAGACAGAACTCGGAACCCCTTTGACCCTTCCACGGAACCCCAGGGTTCCGCGGAACACCTTTTGGGAAACGCTGCTCTAGTGTATGTCTGTTATGTTAACGTTTATAGTTACTGTTTACAAACTGTATCATGGGATCGAAGGAAGAAGGAAAAATCAATGGTAACAAAAAAGGACGATCAAACACACTGGATTGAATAAACCTGAAAATTCAAGCTTCGAATTTTGACAGAGTACATTGGAGTGTGATTAGATACTTATTTATTATTCCTGTTATTTACCAACCTCCTATATACACTAACGTACTCTAAAATATCCATCTAACCCCTACTTCTTGAACGAAACCATTAATAATTCTTGATTTAAATGCTATAGTTAAAAAAAAGCTAATAATAAATCGGCAGTTTTTATGCCCTCATTTAGAGAGTTTAAAAACTCTTGACACCTTAACTTAGTCGATAGCATGTCTGACTACTGAGCTAAGGTTTCCTGGGATCGATTCCCGGCATGGTCGAAAATTTATCATGGGTGAAATGTGAATTTACCCTTTCATAGTGATTAATTAACGGCAGGGGACTGGATGTTGTGCCTGTCCTAGTCTTAAGTTAGATTATAAGGCACATCAAGCTACGACAGGCCTAGCAAACCGGTAGTGGAAAATATATGGTTTGAGTGAAAAATAGACCCAGGCCACAAGCTGGAAGCCATAATGGATGTAAAGAAATGAGGATTTAAAGTAATAAATATTTTATATTTATTTAATTTCTAAACATGTTTAAGGTGAACATCTACTAATTTAAAGGCCAAATTTCGGTGTTGGGCTATTATTTTTTCTAAGCGTATGTATATTTCCATTAGACTTGGATTACAAACTGAGCACAACATTTTTTTATTTAATTTTAATTTTATAAAAGCTCAAGTTTCTTCAAGGTCATATCGTTTGTTTGTAGTGACCTTTAATATTCGTTGTGCTGTGCGGAATCAAACCACATAAACACACACAGACACACGATCTCTCATTAAAGGAGGACGTGTCAAAGGGATGCCAATTACTTATGTGGGTACGGTTTCCCCGCCAGGCAAATCACGCTCTGATTACCTCCCGCTAATTCTAACCCTCCTTCCCCCCCACCCCCATCCTATACAACCCCTTCACCCTTCTATTTACAGCTCTGGCCTGCTTTGTACACATTGCTAGGAAATCATCTGGCAAAGCCACGGAATAAACTGGGGATCAATTTTGAGCACGGCGCTCGCTCACATTAAGACAGACCAATTTCCGTCGAGTCTACAACTAGAGTCCTTGAAGATGTATGTCCCTTAGAACCTTCCCTTTTCAAAGACCTAATTGTTGTTTTAACGACGAGAAGGGCTTGAAATATCAACTTTCATAGCTTGAGGGCATTTAAGAGAGATATTCTTTTTCTTTTAAGGTCACAAAACGAGGTCATACAGTTAAAACTAGGTTAATACTGGGATTAAAGGGTCTAATCCGATATCCTAAGCTTAGAAAGTGCATAGTAAGTACCGAAATAATAATAAAAATAGGGACTTAACAATATTTATTTTTAATTAGAGAGGAGAGTAAGGGAGGGGAAAATCTACCTAAGGAAAATAATATTAGTTTCATAATTATTTTTTAACCCGAAATTCCTCTTGAAAATATTAAGTTATTATGTTTAATATAATTGGGACCATAGGTGTTTTGATTCTTAGAAGACTCCTTAAGCTGTTAGCTTAGAAATCTAGGATGAGTTTAAAAAGTAAATTATTGATAATTAGGATAGTATAATGAAGCTACCACCCCCATCCAACCATCCCTCCCCAATGCCAGTGGTACAATCCAAAATAATAACTATAATACATTTGTATTAAGATATCTCACGTTATTAGTTAATTTTAAAATCATGTTCTTACATAATCTAACGTTTAAAATGTGCATGGAAAAATTGAAATTATAAAAAGCGTTTCAATGTATCATACCATTGGTCAGGTATTTGTATATCGTGTGACCAATTAAGTCCTGAGAATAGTGGGTGAGAGGGGAACCATTTTGGATGTGATTCTTCGGTAGAAAGCAAACTGGATCGGACACATCCTTAGGAGGAACTGTATTCTGCATAATGCCAGAGAAGGAAAGATTGAGGGGGAAAAATATCTTAGGAAGAAGTATGATTCAAATATTAGATGAGCTGAAGTTGAGAAGAAAATTCTGAGAGCTCAAGGAGGTAGACGATTGGGCGCATTGACTGTAAGTTCACTGACAAAAAGAACGGATGGACCTGTTGTAAGACAGAACACCTAATAATAATAATAATAATAAATATCGTGTGCTGAGAGAATCATATGATTAAAAATTGCACACAAAATACTAAAATAATAACTAGCCACGTAGCACATTACTAATTAAAACACGATGGCCATAACGAAGGTTATTGCAGGACCGTATCCAGTTGCGTGGGTGTAATAGGAGTCTAATAAGAAGACTTTTTTTTATCAAACATTGACAGTGACCCGCTTTGTTGGCCACATGGTCTAAGGTGCTACTCACCCAGTAGACTACTACACCGACGATGACGGGGAGATCGAAGTTTGAATCTCGGTCGGGTGTACTGAGGTAGTTTTGTTTTCAAAATGATTTTCCACATTTGTTTTACACTCTCTATCCATGCAAATGTAGATACACTTGCTCTAAAATATATAACCTTCCTAATTTATAAAATTATTAGTGAACATAAACCATGAACAGGTAGTAAGACGCGTTGTTAAAAGTAAACAATGATAGCATTTTATTATTATTGGTGTTAATTTTTGTATCTTTTTTACTAACAGCGATCACAAGCCCTGAAGACCAGGCGCCGACCACACAAACTGCCTCCACCACGTTCTGTCCTTAGCTTTCACCCTCCAACCCTCCTCCACATTCCACTCCATCTGATCGCTAGCAATATCGTCCCTCCACCACGTTCTGTCCTGAGCCTTCACCCTCCAATCCTCCTCCACATCCCACTCCATCTTATCGCTAGCAATATCATCCCTCCACCACGTTCTGTCCTGAGCCTTCACCCTCCATTTCTCCTCCACACCCCACTCCATCTGATCGCTAGCAATATGGTCCCTCCACCACGTTCTCTCCTGAGCTTCACCCTCCAATCCTCCTCTACACTCCATTCCATCTGATCGCTAGCAATATGGTCCCTCCACCACGTTCTTTCCTGAGCCTTCACCCTTCAATCCTCCTCCGCACCCCACTCCATCTGATCGCTAGCAATATCATCCCTCCACCTCGTTCTGTCCTAAGCCTTCACCCTCCAATCCTCCTTCCTCCGCATCCCCACTCCATCTGATCGCTAGCAATATTGCCCCTCCACCACGTTCTGGGTTGTCCCAGAAGTCTTGAATGCCAGGTATTATGCAGGTGTTATTTTATAGGTATTGTTAATATCCAATAAAAGTTACAACTGAAAATCATATGGCCAGACGTATTAAAAGTAGATCTATTTATTAGTTTTTCTCTCAGATGAAGCTCTTCATATAAAAATTTTACTGTTAGCTACGGTGGTTCTTTGTGAAGTCCCCCAATAGAATATGTATTGTATTTTTCTTTAAACTAAATCTCTATTAAATTTAAAGTTTTAAAAATATATTTTTTTGAAGTTGTAGGGGCTACGAATTTTATAATATTCCAAAAAGCTACAGGGATATCAGGGTAATATATATATATAAATATATATATATATACATTATTAAGGCCGGGTGGAAGGTAAGGCTACTTAAGACTAGTATTATTGCCGTTTTTATATCAAAACCAATTTTTTTTGTCAAAAGAAATCAAATAATTATCCAGTATAAACATAGTTTAATTTTTTTAACGTGGTAATATCAACAGTTGTTGAATATTTGTCAAGGGTGTCGTGGAATTTAATGACAGCATTTTCTCTTCATTTAAAAATGTTTCATCTATTGCCGCCAAACTCATGACAGATATTTAAGATTTGTTAAGGTCAGCATGTTCCGATGATTAAACTCTGTTTCTTCTGGAGCAATATTTAATAATTTATTTTGGCAAAAAAAAAATTAGTTTTGGTATAAAAATTGCAAAAATATGGCCCATAGCTTGCCTTCCTTTCTACCCCACTTTAATAATACTTTAGGTGGATATTTAAACCCCTAAAACATCCTACCGCCTTTATCCGCCTTGGTACGGACTTAAATTATTAGCTAAGCTACTGCATTCCGTAATCACAATAGGATATCAACACCCCTCTCCGTAACATGGCACCTCAACTATCCCGTGCGCTACAGTTCTGCAAACTCGACACCACAATGTTCTCCAGGTAGATAATAAGAGCAATTAGTATTATTACGACCAGTAACTGCACGTGATATTTCGTACCTTGAACCACCGCCGCCGTGCATCATCATAAACGTCAACATAACCGACACTAGTGAACACCGACGCCTCAAGTGACGTCACATAGTTCAAGGACCACTTGAAAATGACGTTCGCCATACTCCCCCGGTATTTACACAACTCATGTTGCTAACAGCATCGCAAGCAAAACCGTTACGGGGGGAACATTATTCAGATAATATTGACGAAACACTCGAGCTGTTTTTCCTTGCCAATTTTGTGTTTACTATCCCCAAAATGTTACGAGTATCGCTGATATTTAAAGTTAATATACGTAAGGCTTAGTTACATTTAATTCTTAAAAGTGGAACATGAAATGAGGTGCCAACATGACACATGTATAGGACATATATTTTTATATGATTAATTTTGAGATTATTTACATACTATATTTTAAGAGTCTTGTTTAGATTTTATTTAAAAATAAAATGTGAGTTTCGAAAAAAAATTAAGAAAGCTTATAGATTAAGTAAAATCACATCAAAATTTTCATATTCAAATTTTGTGTTGTCATTAATTATTAACCCGCTTCAGTGGCCGAATGGTCTAAGGCAACACACTCGTGTTATACTGGCCTACTGATGATGGGTAGATTGGGGTTTAAATCACGGTCTATAATATTGATAGGGACTTTTCATAAATGGTTTCTCACTCTCCCTCCACGAAATGTAGGTAGATTACCTCTAAAATGTTTCCTTCCTCACTCCTATACCGTTATAGTAATGATCATATATGCGTATAACATGAACATGTTATAAGACAAGGCTATATATAATTTATCATTAATTATTATTTTCAAAATAGAACAAATAAATAGGACCTTGACACTGTAATCGAATCTAAACTTATGATAGTCACTAACGAGTTTATTTGTCTGTGACTGCAGATAGCTCCAAGAATCATATGGACCTGCTTACACGGCGTATAAACTCGTTCTCTGGAAATTATTATAAGAAGTTGACGAGTATAGATAGCTAAGTGATTTGAATGTTAATATACAAAAGTCAAACATCCCTGGTTTTATTCCCGTGTTCACATTCAAATAAAAAAAAAAGTAAGTAAGTACCAGTTTACCGACCCTGAATGATTACTAACTCAACTAATAAGTTTCACCATGGTGGAACAAAGCAAGCTATGCTTACAATCTTTCAGTCAACACGAATGGGATATTTGACGAGAATAGTTCATGAATAAAATATACCAATGCATTATCTTTTTCACTTCTAAAATAAACATAAAGTAGTAAGTAAATTAGTAAATTAAAAAAAACTAAAGACCCGCTTTGTTGGATACGTGGATTAAAGGTCAATCTCATCTCGTCTGTTTGTTTTTTTTCGTTTTCGCCTGTGACAAAGAAGTCGGGGCTATAGTTCCTTGACGAGTGTACTTTATTGGAGTTTTTCCTCCTCAGTGACTTTCAACTCTCCGTCCACAAAAATCTGAGTATATTTCCTTTAAATTCTTCCTCATTCCTAATCAAACATTGTAATTAAATGTGTATAGCCCGAACTGGTATTGAAACGCTAAACAAATTAAAAAAAATTCAATCAGACATGACCTCACACATGTAATTATAAAAATGGACACCAATTATGTCAAAACTATCTACAAATGGGTCATGAAACTAAAAAAAATTGTTACTATAGCTGTTTTATTAATTAAATTTTAAAAAAACATGGTGTGGGTTTTATATCTTCATATTGGACCATTATATTTTTAACTGCTTTGCACGTATGGGTTAAACTTTCATATCCCGCCATTTTCTTTAATAAAACCCTAGATAGTGTTATAAAAGGTAAATCTTTTATAGGATTTATCTTGATGGATCGTCAAGGTTACATTATATTTCTTTTATCAAAGAACATTTATAAAAGAAATCTGACAGCCTAATACCACGCTTAGAAATAGGACTATTACGTATATGCTACTTTATAGCAGTACTAGTGGGTCGTTGCAGCGATGGCTGCAGATTATTGCACTAAAATGTAATTTAAACATTTTATTGGGAAAGGATCTATATAATAAGCCCTCACTCCCTTTTTAGTTAAAAGTTTACTCTTCAAAGGCTATCAATCTTACTTATATATTTAGTTTTCGGTGTGTAATTTGAATCGAAACATATATTTAACCCCTTCACGCCCCAATTAGAACATTCTATTCGTTGCACAAACCACTCAAGTAAAGATTGAGCTGATATTATTTTTAAACAAAGACAAATATTTTATTTACCACTATACAGCTATACACAAATCATGGTTTCCATGGTGATGTAAGCAAAGAATGATTGTACAGATGAACCACTGCCCACACAGGAGGAAAAGATGGAAAATTCTGTGGGAAGATTGGATTTTAGTTTTAGGCCACTATTTTTACCGGTGTCCTGATTCCCTTATTTATAAAATGAGTGTTCGTTTGTTAAAATCTGTTTAGTCATTTCCTCGTAATTTCTATTACCGCAAACGGGCTTATCAAATTATATACAGTATAAGGAAGATGCAGTGCATCCTCCATTTACACTACAGGCTATCAAACTTACCATACATTATTCCACTATGGCGTAGCTTATAAAAAAGTGTCAGTGCATCAGCAACCTTTAGGCCAGATTAATGTTACCTAAGAGACGTGTGCCCTTCTTTATTTATAAATCCCTAGTCAGACAGTCAAACACAAACAGTCCACAATAATAAAAGAAAATTTGTTAATATAGTCAGATTAACTGGTGAATAGTTACACAGCAATATTATTAACTTAGTAAAAACATAGAAAGGAAGACTCACTTTTAAAACTATAAGGAGGGTTGAAACAAGAGCAGTGAGAGTTGGTTCAGAAAGGGGTGGGGGGCAGGACTGTAGCACTACCCTGGCCCCAGTTCGAGGCAGAGTCAGATCACCTGTGTGGAGGGGCTGTTTGCTAAAAAAAAAAAAACTGACCTGGACTAACGAGTCTGTTAGAACTTAAACCAGTACGACTGATAACACCACTCCTTGTATTATAGTTTATAATACAATTCTCAAAGCTAAAGGTTGGATTATTTTCAATGCTCTTATTCGACATTCCTTACCTTCAAATAGGCCATTCTGAAAAAAAAAAATGCCCAAAGGGTGGGTAGCGGGTAGGGACGATAAAGCCAAAGGGAAATCCGTCAAGGTAAGACTGATATATTTCAAGATAAACGGAATGCTGGTGCGCAGAAGGGCTTGAATTTGATCCGGGAAATATTAGTATTGATCGCGTTTAGCTGCACCGAGGGTGGTTTGAATACACAAAGTGGTTTCCCGCCCTCTTACCAGGGGAATACTTGTGTGATGCTGTTCTTTAAGGTTAAGTAACTAAATATTATGATAGATAGGATATACAACTATGTATTTATTTTAGCCCTATTAACGGCGTTGACGAGGTGCCTTGGGGGTTAATTTGAAGCTATTTTATGACTGCATCTTAACTTTACGCACCTAGTTATTCTAAACACTCTCATACGTACACGCCAATGTACGACATAGAAAAGAGGGAATAAAATGATTAGTTTATTCTGAAAGGCCTCTAGTTTACCTGCTGATAGCACTTCCCCTCATCCACTGACGGGTATAAACACTCACTCTACTAAGCTAGTACATTTTCCTTGCTTCCTATTCTAGATATACATAATATGTTTCCAAGGACTTTTTTAACCTATATCCTGGCAGGAAGATTACTAAATGCGATTTTTGTGAATAAACCAATTAATAGCCTAAGCTGTATACGATTTTTTTTAAAACAAGCTTACAAAAAAATTACTTTAAGCTAAAAAAAAAGTTGTGGCATTGTATGACTAATTTTAGACTTATTTTAAGAATTTATGGTTTTTATTTCAATGTTCTGTCTTTAAAACTCTCCGAATAGAACGTAAATACATTTAACATGTGAAATTCTATATTGATTTAGAGTGACGTCACTGGTAGGCAACTGTCTTAATGCGTGTAACCTAGGTTGATTCTTTATCTCCAAGCTTTGTTTTCTCATATATATTAAACGGAATGCGTTCTCTGGTTTTATGTGTGCCGTTTTCATAATATATTATATTGTATCAGGATCGCACCAAGGGGGGTGTTTTAGAGGTTTAACCCTCCACTAAAAGCATGATCAATAATGTATTTTTATAATAATATTCCATTGACCAAGCTGGTAGCTTACTGGAGCGTTAAAAAGCATGTAATTCCAATTTTGTTATAGATAATATAAAAATTGCTCTAAGAGGGAAAGTTTTTTGTTTTTGTTTTGTCACCGCATTACTACCCTTTCGGACTATTCGCATATGTGTTGGGGATGAGTAAGGTTGAAATTAGAGCAAGTGCTCCAAAATTTGCATGGAGAGAAAGAGAGAGAGTAAAATTCTTCAGGAAAAACATTATCATTACACCCGACTGGTATCTAACCCCGCTCTACCCACCATCGGCAGTCCAGAATATTGCGAAAATGACGCCATAGACCATTCGACCACTGAAGCGGGTAAGAGGGATATATTTTTACCACCGCATCTTATTACTACCACCTGTTCAGGGTTTTTACTTTCTCTCTATCTTACAGGTAGAGAAAGTATGGTGATCGTCAAAAAAATCGAACTCGAGATTTTGATGAATTTTGACGTTTCATGACTCCCTGAATCCGAAAAAGTGGTTTTTGAATTTCCGTCTGTCTGTCTGTCTGTCTGTACCTCCAACTAGAGCCTAAACTATTTTACCGATTGAGCTGAAACTTGATATCTAGGGTTTTCATAGGGTTGCCCGAGGGTTTTTTGGAATTGGATATCTACCCCTAAAATTAAGGGTAGTTTACTGAAGGGAAAAAAGAGAAAAAGTCGATTTTCTCAAAATCGGCTCTAACGATTTTGATTAAATTTCATTTATGAACATTAATAAATATTCCAAAACAAATGGCTAATCTCAATATTTCGGCAAAATGGCTTTAAGGGCTCCGGTCTGATGCGTAAATTAACATTTTTTATAATAGCTCCGAAACTATTTGAGATATGAAATTACTTAGCATTACAAATATGTATATATATTTATAATACAAATATTTTATTCGAAACATATTTTTATAAAATCGATAATTTTCAATCTATACGCAATTATATATATATTTTTAACTTTTTGGACATTAAAGCTTAAGTATTGCGATCGTAAAAAAAACTAACCTGAAATGTTGATGGATTTCGACGTCTCATGACCCCCCGAACCCTAAAAAATAGTCTTTGCAATGCCGTCTATCTGTGTGTCTATTAAAACTTAAAATTAAGGGTAGTTTACTGAAGGGAAAAAAGAGAAAAAGTCTATTTTCTCAAAATCGGCTCTAACGATTTTGATTAAATTTCATATATAAACATTAATAAATATTACAAACAAAATGGCTACCCTCAATATTTCGGCAAAATGGCTTTAAGGGCTCCGGTCTGATGCGTCAATTAATATTTTTTATAATAGCTCCGAAACTATTTAAGATATGCAATTACTTAGCATTACAAATATGTATATATATTTATAATACAGATATTTTATCCGAAACATATTTTTATAAAATCAATAACTTTCAATATATACGCAATTATATGAATTTTTTAACTTTTTGGACATAAAAGCTTAAGTATTGCGACCGTAAAAAAAAACTAACTGGAAATGTTGATGGATGTCACCGTCTCATGACCCCCTGAACCCTAAAAAATAGTCTTTGCAATGCCGTCTGTCTGTGTGTCTATTAAAACTTAAAATTAAGGGTAGTTTACTGAAGGGCGAAAGAGAAAAATTTGGTTTTCTCAAAATCTGCTCAAACGATTTTGATTAAAATTCGTATCTAGGCGTTGATTAAGATTATAAATAAACTGGATATTTTCATTTTCCTATGAAAATTATTTTTAGGGTACTTTACAGAAGCGTTAATTTCCTAATCTCTACAACTATTTGAGAAACTAAACAACTTATCATTGCAAAATTGTAGGACTATTAGAAATAAAAACTTTTATTTGACATATATTTTTATAAAAGCAACAGTTTCTGAGATATTTGCAAATATATTAATACAATTTTGTGAGCTTTAGTTGTAAACATATACTACTTAAGTCTTAACGCAATAATTCTCCAATGCCATAGAGTAATTAAATATAAGTATCTAAAAAAGTATGGTATTTTTCCTTAAAGCTCTTAGGAGAAATGTTTGCATAGCAATGATCTATCTCCATTTTAGACTCAATAGTCAATAATTACATTTTTTATTGGTCAAAATGTATAAATGAATAATTAAATATCAATGCGATGACTTGAAGATCTGCAACACCTTATAAAATGTTAAAATTTTAACCAGAAATTGAAATTTTAATACGAAGTGTTGACCCTTGTGGAAGACAATAAACTGTTTGAAATGCTCTTAGGTGGACAAAGATGCGCCTCTTTTCTCATTGATTCTATATCATTGTATATTATTTTATGCGTGTTCTTATGTGGAGTGGTGATGATACAATGTACATTATTCCGTTCAGAAATCTTACGAGTTTATAGAAAGAGAGAGAAAGTCTGTGCGGTGCGCCGTACCATTTATTTTCTTATAGCGGGTGGCTAAATTGAAATCAACTTTGCCACCCTTAAGAAATCGTTAATAAGTTCCTTAAATTGTCATCACTAACGACGAAACTATCACCAACCAGCACAAATGAAAGACGTTTTCAAAAACCGGGTGGTTAAAAGTTTGGTGAACAAGTTGACCCACATTTTACAAGGCCATTCAAAGTATAAGGTCGTGGGAAATGTCATCTGGAAATTTGCGTAGGCGATATCACATAAAAAATATCGAGCGCGCCTCAGTATGTATAGAGCTGCGATAATGTCGGCTATAACATGAGACCCATTTAAAGCTACGCCCGCCCACACACCATCGTTCCTCACCTTTCATCCTCTTTTATAGACTACTCGCCGAAGACTAGGGCAATAATAGTTAACTGTAACAGAACCGTTGTGGGGGTAAGATTATTATGATTATTATTATTATTATTATTATTATTATTAGCACCGCGTCTTACTACCCGTTCGGGTTATACGCACTTACGCTAATGTGCAATGGTAGGGTGATTGTGAGATGAAATGGAGGACCTACAGTTTAACGTGGAATCCGAACCACGGTGGAGGCCTGGCATTCCTCACATTCACAAGTTGTGATTAATACACATCTTGTCAGAGGTGAAGGAAGGGTTTGGCAATCAGATAAATCTGTGCCGGGACCGAAGATTGAACCCCGGACCCTCAGCACAGAAGTCTGACACCTTACCCCTAGACCACCAGGTCACCGTGGGGGTAAGAGCTAAGCCACTTGGTTCCTCATATATCTTCACTCTATTTATTATTATTTAGCACCGCGTCTTACTACCCGTTCGGATTATACGCTTAAGTACTAATTACACTAATGTATTAGGAATTGGGAAGGTTGAATTTAGAGGAAGGGAGCCCGCATTTGCGTGGAGGGAGAGTGGAAAACCATTTAGGAAAACCACCCCAGTTCACCCGACCGAGATTCGAACCTCGATCTCCCCGTCCTCGGTGGCCTGGCTCAACACGATTGGCGCGTTAGCCAACTACGCCACAGAGGCGGGTAATCACTCTATTAAATAGAGGGATTTATAATTGGATTCTGATACGATGAGAAATTTATAAAATATATAAACATATTTTTTGTTATATATATTGATAAATTTTACAATATTATTAGTGTTTTTTTATGAATACTGATAATATATATCATAAGTGACAGCTTGGTAGTCAGGGTTCTCTTACATACCACAATTAACATGGGACTGACGGCCTTACTTCGCGTCACTAGGAAGTTGTGCTACGGATTTTTATCGCTCAAGAAAAATTCATTGACCCTGGCTAGGTTTGAACCCACGAACATCGGGTCCTGTGATGGACAAGCCCACCCAAGTCAACAAACACATCATTTGGCCTAAATTTACAATCTATCTTATTAGTTCATTTTATAAGGTGAATGGGAATTTTGTGTGTGTGTGTGTGTGTGTGTGTGTGTGTGTGTGTCTGTGTGTGTGTGTGTGTGTGTGTGTGTGTGTGTGTGTGTGTGTGTCAAATATAATTTCTTTTTTGTGTTTTATATGCTCTGCTTTCAATTTAATTACCGTATAATATACCCGTAAATTCACGAGGAGAACGTAAAAATTCGATGATTTGTATCTGCATTTGCTTGTTAGTAGAGTAGGAAATTATTTAATAGTAAGCATTAGTAGTAATCCTACCTCTGTTCGCACCCTGAGCTTCCAGTCACTAACAAGTCATACAGGACGTGACTGATGCCTTTTTTTTAAGCGCCTACTGTGTGAACAATAATATTAATAATACTAAATTTAAATATTATTTAATTCACCCCTTTGTTTGTGTACATTTTAGTTTGCGATATTTAGAAAATATCCTTTAGGTAAGCGCCCACTGGGTCGGTACCGCACGGTGAGCACTCAAACAATAAGTTCATCTTCTGGCTCGAGAGCAGCTGAGCAAACTGAGTCTCCATCCAGCCGCCAGTGTGGATAGTGAACGCACCCCCATAAAATGTGCGGTCCGTGCGGCACCGACCCAGTGGGCGCTTACCTTTTCTCGTCATGTTAGCGGAACAAATTAGAATAACCTGCCTTGTTGACGTAAGCGTCCGTTTTACTTTGCTCATGTAATCTCTTGGCCGGATCCCCTATCCACCACTCCGCCGGCGATAGCTAGAACTAACCACATTTCAGGATTAGTACTGGTACCTTAGTGTGTGTATGGATATAATAATGCATTATAGTATGTCTGCAAAAGAAAAATAGATATTTAACACCTATATCTTGACTAGAAATGATACTCTCGAATACCTTTAATCCCATAATGTTCTAGATATTGGAGATTTGTAAAAAATATCAAAAAAGAATATTTTTATTTAGCACGCGTCTTACTACCCGTTCGGGTTATACCTTAAGTACTAATTACACTAATGGATTAGGAATTGGGAAGGTGGAATTTAGAGGAAGTGAACCCGCATTTGCGTGGAGGTAAGTGGAAAACAATTTAGGAAAAACCACCCCAGTTCACCCGACCTAGATTCGAATCTCGATCTCCCGTCCTCGAAGGTCTGGCTCAACACGACTGGCGCGTTAGCCAACTACGCCACCGAGGCGGGTAAACAAAGAATATTGAATACAACTATTATTATGAAATACATGACTTCAAATAAAAGCTTTAAGCAATTGTTAAAAGGAATATTTACTTGTGGAGTTAAGAGGGTGACATATTTTTTTAAGTACAAAATATGATAGTATTCATTTAATTTTATTCACCCTAAAAGTTATCTTTGTTTTTTTTATAGCTTGATAGACACTAGGTGGGATTAGGCCCAACACAACTTTTGTTCTAATTAAATTTCAAACATTTTCACTTTAACTAAAACTGTTACGTTTTTAAAGATCCAAGAATTCGAAAGAAAATTTAAGATTTGAATTCGAGAAATATAGGATTCGACCCATCTCTACAGTCTTAACATAGATGTACATTCACGAACATATTAAATTGAATAAACGAAGAAAACATACCTAATCTAATATATGCAGCTTGCTTTGGTCGCCATATGGTCTAATGCGTCACCCTCGCAAAAGATTAAACTGTCAATGACAGATCGGGATTTTAATAGCATTCGAGTATACTGTGGGTTTATTTCCCTAAATGGTTTAAACCAGCTCGGATTTGAGAGAAGGATTGGGGTGAAGTTCCATTTGGTAGCCCACCAATCGCGAGGTTGACAACTGATTCCCCCCATATCCATTTTTGTATTAGTTTTAATTTTTGGTTAAGTTTTTTTTAAGACAATCTCGCCTTTATATAGGCACTGAATGACTTCTGGATATCTCAGTAGTTAGAGCATTGGCATAATAAGCCAAAGGTTCCGGGTTTGATTCTCGTGTTCAGGTGTCATTCTTCAATTTAAAGAATATTTATATAGTGTGTTAGCGCCTCTTCAAATAGGCCTACATAAAAACACAAATAACCTTTTTTTATTATGTTCATGGTAGCTAGTAATCTTGAGTATTTATGGAACTAAATGTTCTGCAATTATCTAGACAGTATCTCCCTCCCCCCTCTCCTCTCTCTTGAAACACGACCTTAGCACGATAGTGTTTGCCTAATTAATCTTAATTAACAGTAAAGTTATAATGGTATCGTTTTCTCCATTGCTTTTACTCAATTTGATTCACAAGAAAATCTAAGTATTTGACTATCATAGTTTGGAAATTAAAGCAGAACATAAAGTGAAACTTTCATAGCTATAAGTATAGCTAAATGTCACGTAATTAATTATATTAAGATCTTCTAAAGTCTTCATTAGATGGTTAACTATATTTTTTTCAAATGAGGCATTCAAATTCCAATTTCCAAACAAGCACACACACAATTAACACAAATAATTTAATCCTGCTGACAGTAATTGTGTTACCTGGATTTACTGCTAGTTTTTAATAAAGGACAGTAGGCCCTAATTGTTAAGTATTTACTTTAACAAACGTCAAAATTTATATACATATATATATATATAAGTTTCATTCATTTTAGATATTTAACGGTCACTTTCTGAACATACCTATTATATCAGCACATGGCTTATAAACCAAATTAAATATAGAACATACACAGCATTCAGCCCCAGGCTGTTAATTGATCATTATAAAAGGGGAAATGTTATATCATCAATGATATTTTTTTCAGCCATATCAGGAATTAAATCCGGGACCCTAAGTTCAGTAGATAGACACGCTACCAACTGAGCTAAGGTGTCTGATTAAATTAAATCAAACTACTGAAATACTCTATGCAAACTGTAAATTATATGGAGTACTATGCGGATTAAATGTCGAACTCATTGAGTCGATTTGCTGGTGACGGATAGGTCAGGGCTCTAATCTAGGCCAAGTGTACTGGGGGTGGATTCTCCTAAGACCTAAATGGTTTCACACTATCCCTTTACGCAAACGTGGATATTTTCCTCTAAATTCTACCTTACTTATCCCAAAACTATTAGTGCGATTAAATGTGAATAGCCTGGAAATGGCGAAAAAAAAAATTAGAAATATAAATAACAAAGACTATTTTAACCCATAAAAATTCTCATATAGATATACTTATATATGTATAATACTTATATACACACTTATATATACACTTATATATGTATAATACTTACTGAAGTTTTAAAATTGTTATGGGCTAAAAATTAGTTTTTTATCTATGTTATGTTCCTTCTCAAGAATTCTCTCCGCATTTTTTTCCCTTCCTTACTTATTTACGTACTTCAAAAGTTTGTTTATTCTTCCGCTAGGCGCTTTCTCACAATGTTTGATCGCCTCCCGGTAATCCTCTTCACAAAGTTCGCGGCATTTGAAACGTAAGGACTGCGACCCTAATTGAATCAATGGCGGCCTTTGTCTAACAACCAAAGGAGTTCTTACCTGACTATTTTAATTACGAAGTACTTATGGATGTAAGCACTTTTGGCTTTGTGTTATCCGAGTATTGAGACCTTTGATCGATTCTATCGGGTTAAAATAGTCTCACTAGGAAAGCCTACCACGAAATGTAGATTCATTTGACAACCAAAGTACTCTTTAAGGATTTTTTATCGTGCTTTAGTTACCAATAGGGTACGGATAGTTATGAAACGCGTATCAAATACACGTTTATAAAATGAACATTATATAATATAATTGACACGTATAATTATATCAAATAAGAGTGAAAATTACAAATATTAACTAATCATAACATGTATATTAATTGGAAAAACTCAAATTAGAAATTTATTTCAAATAAACATATTATAATTAAAACCTGATTTTTTTTCAAGTGTTAATACCATTACAATAGATTATTCTCTCCATTTTCTAGTGTGGTTGGGGGCACAAGAGCGTGTAATGTACGTGCGTACATTTGTAATACTCTTCGCTTTGTTTTACGGACATAGTTCGAGCCGAGTGTGGTCCCCTGATAGTTCTAGGCGTTTTAACATGCGTTTTATGCGTTTCATGGCGTTTTAACATGCGTTCTAACTTGAGTGCATCGGTAGAAAATGCATGCCTTTACAACGTGCGGTAAAATATAGGCGCGTTGATTGTGTGTGGTGCTCCATTCAAAATATAATTACTCTACAACGCACGCTACGGGGGAACATTGCAACAAGCGAACATTATACGCTCGTATATCACCAGCATGACAATCCTGGGTTGCAGCAAATGGGGAAGGGCGGGTTCATGGAGCTTTTGGCAAGGTTCACACTAAATTCAAGGTCGACCCAGGAGAGTTTTGATTGTTGGGCGCCACCTCGATGGCGGCAGTGAACATGAACTGTAGCGAGGAATTCGTTCATTCGCAAGATGTAAGTTTGAAATCAACACTCCCCCTAGTAAGGCAGACCCAGACTGATAAGTGACCATTCTGACAGGAAACAACTTCAGCCCTTTACTTAAACCACCAATAAATATTACACCCATAGGCCTTCATATGTTTATCTTGGTCGAATCTGCAAAACCTGCTAATAAACAATGTAGACTAAAGTTTATCCAACCCATGAAAATCTTCCCATAGTGCTAGTGTAATAGTTCCCAAAATGAAAGTGACTCTTCTAAGGGAGGAGAGAAAAAAAATCAGAACTATATTTTGTGCTATAAGGTTATTCCTCTTGTCAGGTATTCTCCCAGCAATTATTGAGTAACCCTCTTTAAGTGTTTGGCAAAAAAAAAAATTCTCTAGTAGCAACATAGAATTTAGTTTTCTGCACATGCTAATATCAATAGATCTCTAATATATTTCAAGGGTGTCCTGGAATTTTGTCAAAACTTTTTAAATAAAGAGAAAAAGTTTTGACAAAATTCCAGGGCACTCTTGACATATATTCAAGATATGTTGATATTAGCATGTACAGAAAACTAAACTTTGTTGCTACTGGAGAAATATTTGATTTATTTTGGCCAAAAAATTTCAATTCTTAGTAAAAAACACTTGCGCTCCCTTCTGCCGCACCTTAATCACTATATTATTTAATAATGTAGGAAGCTCTAATCTTAGTTAATTAGGATGAAATTCAAAACTAATCAAGGGAAACTCAAATTGTATTACAAATGAAAGTAGTTCTAAACAACTTCAAAATGGTATGAGTATTGATCTGATAACGAGTCTAATGGTTCAACCATCAGGAAAAATTCATTGAACTTTCACTTAACTTAAAACTTAACAAAAAAAACTCCAAATTAAAACAACTATTCAAAGTTAAGAGACCATATTTTGGTTTAAAGGGATTTCCATTGGCCTCAAGACCTAAAATAATAATAACTGCTAGATCAACAAACTCTATAACCCATATCCTTAAGAACTATAATAATTATAATAATAATAGGTCAATCCTAACAACTAATCAACCAGATACAAATACAGGTTACGATATACCAAAGAAAAATTGTGAGCTGCGAATGGCCATTGCGCTGAAAGAACCAGATCAATGTGCACATGTAAGTTAAAGCTAACGCTCCCTACAGTAGGCACAGGAGTCACACGGATTCGACGACAAGTCACTAGCGTTCACTTCCTCGTATAGTTCCACTTAAAGTCAATATTCATATGCCGGCATCCTTAAAGTTAAGTTTAGAAAAAAAGAATACTATTATCACTTATCGGTCTCTGTGAGTCTTGCGACACGCGCGACCATACGTTCCAAACGGAGCCTCAGGTGTATCCAAATTGGTATGCGACTCGGCAAAACTTCACTCGTGAGTGCCTCAGATCACCCCATTCATAGTAGATAACCACTGAAGTACCACGGGTGTGGTCCGTAGTTGGCAGAACTCAGCCGGAAACCAACATCCATAGTCCACAGTCCGGGAATCAAACTCCAGACTCCCAGACGAAGAGTAAAAAAACCTTACAAACCCCGTGTATAAATAGTATGGGTCCAATAATAAATTAACCCTTTATAAAAGTAAATTACCAGATATAATCAAAGCTACTAAAATTTATTATATAATTAGTTTAATAAAATAACTTTGCAACAACATCCCAAGTACTATTAACATTGATATAATATAATACTAATCAAAAGAGTCTTTAATTTTCCACAAAATAATAGTGCGGGGCCTCTATCCTATTCAGAATGTTTTAAAAGTGGTAATGCCTCAATTATCCAAATATTTAGTTACACATGACAACTAGACCTCAAGATAAACAATGAACAAATTATCCCAAAGGAGAAATATTCTGTAAATTATCAGTACCTTTAAAAGTTATAAATATCACTAAAATTTTACGACTCAACATTATTTAAATCAAAATTCTAAAGTACAGCTCCAAAATTATGTCTTAATAGTTATACCAGTAAACTACTAATAGGCTTAGGTTTTTAACACAAAGAGCTTATGGCAGGTGAGAGAAAAAAAATATATTACACCATAGAAGCTCATAAACATCAAATCCCTGAATTTAAGTACTTAAAATTTGGTAATAATCAGCTAATATTACCCATGTAGGTCTCAGCCCTGTCCTTCAAATGCAAAGTTTATTACTCATATATAGATGATTATAGTTACTACAATCCCTCTCTTCCTCCAATGACAACTGACATTTAGGTAAATAGTTAAAAATATATGGCATGTAAATACAAAATTCTGACACACTTATGTAGTTATCATACATGCAGTGCTAATTAGGGAAAATTAAAGTGATCAATCTAATCATACTCCATAGTAACAACTGATTGATAATCCAAATTGTTGACATAAAGTATTGTTCCCCATAAACATTGCCCCCCCCCCACCCCACACACCACCACACACATACACACATACACATATATATCCATTACGGACACAAATTAGTCAAATTTCACAGTTTGGTAGAAAATTACTATCATAAATAACACTTAATTCAACCAAATTAAAGGGTTTTATCAACCTGTCTTACGCACGTGGTTTTCACCCTGTACGACCGGTCATTTATTTAATTTTAGTCCCATTAGAACTGTTGAAATTTGTAAACAATACGTACGAAAAGTAAAACAACTTTGAAAGTTGTAATAACAGTACATATTATAGTAATTAAATAACATTTAAAAGGTCTACCTTACCTCTGCCCTTAAATGTTAGCACCAAATCCTCCCAACGGAGACAGAGGTCTTCCCAGCACAAGCGTTAAGTCCCCACACACTGACGAAACCATCCGCTGGCAGCCACACTAAACTAGTCTCACTTGCCTGAACAACAGCTCACCAATCATGTTCTGACGTAGGTCACAGATAATTCATCGCACCGCTGGAATTTCTGTATGCCCTAATGGAAGAAGTAGGCAATGTTGACGTCCAAGCATCACTGGAAGTATCAGACTATTGTGGGCATTCTTAAACAATAAATAAATCCACCTTTAGCAGGCCAGGTTAAGTATCTGAAGAGAGTTCCATGTGACGGGAAACGTTACACCAGCCTAAACAAAACAACTTTATACCGTTTCTCAAAATGGTTTTGTATTGTATATTGTGGAACTCTGCACCGAAATTGAAGGGAAACTACCGCACATCATGACTTCCTTTGTACAAAGGCATTCTCCTAGATGTTGGGGGGAGGGTGTCACTAGCCGACCGAAAGGTCAACTACTCGCACTGTTCTGGATGGATGAAGGTAGTACATCAGAACCTACCTCAGGGTTGAAAACTCATATTAATTTATTGAGTATTTTTATTTATTTGTAAGTACTAAACAAGCACTCTTCTGAACCGACTGATTATATCAGCATACGAAAATTTCTGTGAGCAAGATAGGAAAGGGCCTACAAATATTTTGCCAGGAAAGGTGTTTTCACATAACTCCAGTGTTTTTTTACATGCCACAATTGACATGGGATCGACGGCTTTATTTCCGCTCCGAAGGAAGTTGTGCTACGGATTTTTATCGCTCAGTAAAAATCCGTCGACTTGAGCTGGGTTTTAATCCACGAAAATCGGGTACTGATGCAAGAACTTTACCCCAAAACTACAGGGAAATACTTTTATTGATTTAAATTTATTCAAAATTGCATGTGATTTGTGTTGAATTTCTCTGTGCGAACCACAGTCTTAGCCTCCCATCGCGTTGTCCGTATATTTACACCAATGGGGTAGCTAATAGGAAGGTAGGTTCTAGAGAAAATATACCAGCATTTGCATGGAGGAAGTCTAGGAATCCATTTAGGAAACAAAAGAATTATAACCGCAACCTTCCCATCACCAAAAAACAAGGCAAGATGAAAACTGACGCCCATATCCACGTGCCAACTGGTGCTTAGTTTTCTTTACTACCGAGTGTACCATTATATATATTTTTTTAAGTTTTTGTTTTTACTTAGCTTTCAAAACAAGTCATTTGATTAAATTAAGTTGGTACTGTCAACAAAGTCTTATCTTCATCGGTGAGCTCGCTGACTAAACGTCACTCATGTTTGGTATGGTTTTCCCGTGACAGGAAGATAGTGTTTAGAATCCTGGCTGCTTTTATTTATGATATTTTTTTAAATTAAATCGTTTCTCCACCATCCCTAAACGTATATTTGGCTATATTTCCTTTAAATTTTACCTTCTCTTCATCAGTGGTGTTGTAAAGCGCGAATAATCCGGCCATTTAGTAAGATGAGGAGTGATAAAAAAAATCTCTTTATGGAGTTTCGTTTTATTTTTATCTCTCTCTAATATTCTTTCTTTAATGAAAATCGGATTTTGTTTCATTATGTTCTTTGAGAAACATTTGTGTCACAAGCCTGTAAGTTTAATTAATAACGGCTTTTGATTGACAGACGACCAAAATGGGCTGGCAAACATTTTTTTCAACTCGGAGAAAGGTAACATTGCAATGTATCGGAAACAAAGCAAGATACATTTTTTTCACTCGTATCCCTTTTGAAGAGCTTATAAAAAAACGACACTCACACATTCACACACATAAAAACACACAAGATTACAGTTATCTGAAAACTAAATGAAATATTCAAATCTGCAACAGTGGCAACGCGTTCTAAGGCAATAGGCTCAAAATAGTTTTGATTGCCGATGAAAGAGAAGCTGAATTTCAAAATCTTGGATGAGTGCTCTGGAGATAATGTTTCCACACGTGACTATTTTTCCTAGAAGGTTCTCCAAGAAAACGCGGATGCAATTCCTCTAAACAACCCTCCTCATATATTCCATTTCAATTAAAATAAATAAAACTTGTTTGAACGTAATAATTTTTTTTTAATATCACTAGCTCCTATACTCTCTTATGTGGTCTATTATAGTTAAAAAGTTCGAAAATAGGCTCTTAGTAAACTAGCCTATAACTAATATTATCCAAAAGATCAAGTATATAGTGCCATTTATTATACTAAACATTCCTCAGATAATGAATTTATCATTAAATCCTTTTAAAAAAAAATTTGCACTTTTCATCTAGAGATAGATTCTTTCTAGCACCGCCTGTTCAGTTCATATGCATATGTACTAATTACGCTAATGATCTAGGGATGAGGAAGGTTGAATTTTGAAGAAGTGCATCCGTATTTACGTGGAGAGAGAGTGGAAAACTATTTAGGAAATACAAGCTCTAATTAAAATCACGATATATCTTGTGAAGCATGTCCATATAACATCTAATTATAAAATTTGAATGACAGACAGACAGAAATAGGAGTAAATAGAATCCTAAGACACATCTTTTTAAGTTCAGGGCACATAAAACGTCAAAAATTTCATAAGGATCTCAATAACGAAAATTTTTCACAATTGCAAAGTTTTTCCTACATGATAAGGAACCAGATGTTATGGTAAACCCCACTCCCCCCAACCTTCCCCATAACACACACATCTGGTAACCTTCGATGTTGGCTTTATTCATAGAATAACAGCACAGAGAGAGGTTTACATGTGCCTTCCCCCAGCACCTATCAATTGTGTGCGAGACTATCTCTAACATGTTCTCTTCCCCCCGTTATGGGATTACAACCCCTGTTCCTGGCCCATCCGCTGCAACTTGTAATGTTAAGCGTCGTACAACTGCGCAGGGCTTAATACAGAATGTTATAGCTCTGCCTCCAAACCTAGCAATTTGAGGCCGCCGCAGAGTGGAATTGCCGTTGACGCTGATACGCTTCGTCAGTTCATTGATGTTATATCTTTATTTTTTTTATTAATAACAGGCTAAAAATGTATGCTTAGGTTTTGACGTGAATACGTCTTTAAATTTGCTACCATACGGGGGCAATCCATAAAACCTAATGATAACAAAATCGAGGGATACAGTTTGGTGTTGTAGTTTCGAATCTTTCCTCTACATCCAAAATTAAATTATACCACTGGATAGCTAAGGGATCAAATAATTCATTACGATAAGCGAGAACAGTGACTCATCGCGTGCGGTGGAGGGGGAAGCACCGCCATTTTGAGGTTATTTTTCTACGTGCAATTAGTATAACTTTTGACTCGGAGAGGCTACGATGTTCGTTTAAGATGGGGTGCTAGTGAGCGTGAGTTTAGGGCAGTATTTTCGAAGTTTTTATAGCATAAACATTTATTTGGCCAAAATAAATCAAATATTTCTTCTATAGAAACATAGAGTTTAGTTTTCCGCACATGTTGATACCAACAGTTCTTTAATATCTGTCAAGGGTGTCCTGGAATTTAGTGACAACTTTTTCTCTGCATTTAAAAAGTTTGTCACCAAATGCCACCATGCTCATGACAGATATTAAAAAACTGTTGATATTAGCATGTGCAGAAAGCTAAACTCTATGTTTCTATAGAAGAAATATTTGATATATTTCTGCCAAAAAATGTTTATGCTATAAAAACTGCAAAATTAATGCACTAAACTGGCTCTCACTAGCCCCATCTTAAGTTTTAATCGTCAGCTGTCGTCAATCTATCGATTGTATATAAAACATTAGTAAAGTTATATTGTAACACAATAATTATTTGTTTCCTTGCTTTTATCCTAAATACATAAATAAAAATATTTTATTTAAAAAATATAACCCGTTACATAAATGTATTCACGTATAACACACGGCCGTGTCCATGACACAGCCACACCACTTTTTTTTTTATCACCGCGTCTTACTACCTGTTCAGGCTATACGCATATAATATGATGATAAATACTCTAATGGGTTAGGGATGGGGAAGAAAGCATTTTAGAGGTAATAATAATATTGCACTACTAAGAGACATAATTTGTAAATATTAGCCAGTTTTAATGCACCGTTGTCCAGGGGACGCCTGAATAAACTAATCGTACATCCTTTCCGTGAAAACTCTTTCCATGTCCCGATGAGAAGAGATTATGGTGATAGTGTGTGGATGTGGAACAGTGGAAACACTTAAACCTAACTTAAGCCTAACTACCTAATTACCAAACCTTGGTGATCGTTGAGATAGTTCCTCTTTTCGGGGAAAATACTCAAAGTACCAGCCAGGAATTGAACCCGGGACCCCCTAGGCTCGTATTCAGGTGCACTGACCACTTCGCCACGGGGCCGGTTATTTTTGAGGTAATATGCCCGTATTTGTGTGAAAGGAGAGTGGGAAACAATTTAGGAAAAAACCGCTCTCAGTATATCATACCAGTATTCGAACCCCGTTCTCCCAGTCTTCAGAAAGTCAGTCTAACACGAGAATGACACCTTAGACCATTTGGCCACTAAAATGGGCTCTTAGAAATTAAACTCCCTGATAAATATATATGAGTAGGCTATTTAAATATTTTTCAAACGTTTTCTTTAAGCATGCTTATCATATTATTATTAAAAGTAAATAATAATAAAAATGGTTAGTTAACCCTAAGCTTCATTATATAAAAATGTCTGGCACTAAAAATACTTGGTCATTCCATTAACTATATTGGTATCTGTCTTATTAATTTTATGGGTGACCTGGTGGTCTAGGGGTAAGGTGTCAGACTTCTGTGCTGAGGGTCCGGGGTTCAATCCTCGGTCCCGGCACAGATTTATCTGAATGCCAAACACTTCCTTCACCTCTGACAAGATGTGTATTAATCACAACTTGTGAATGTGAGGAATGCCAGGCCTCCACCGTGGTTCGGATTCCACGTTAAACTGTAGGTCCTCCATTTCATCTCATAATCACCCTACCATTACACATTAGCGTAAGTGCGTATAACCCGAACGGGTAGTAAGACGTGGTGCTAATAATAATGATATTAATTTTACGTTGATTAAATTACCGGAGTGGGTGTCATGTTATCGTTAATGAGACTATAGTATCTGGGATATTTTACAGAACCTTCCAAACTGTCAATATTGTGTGTATGTTTGAATGTTTTGATCTAATTTCAATAAATATATTTTCCTCCTCTCTTTTTTTTTTCCGCGTTAAAATACTATCAAGTTAGCGAAGCATGTCGCTACACATTCAACGGAAATGTTCTTTTACCTTTGAATTGAATTTGACATCAAAGTAGAATCAAATTTCAAATAATATCATAGAGTGTATTATTTTATTTCCTCTATGTAGATTTCACAATATCAATTTTTATACTTTTTAACTTGAGAGCAAAAGTTATTATTCGATAACTTTAAAAGACAAGAAACTTAGCTTTTATCTACTAAAGGAAAAAAAAATTCGATACATTAATTTCCTCTACCTACATTGGTAAAACTTTGCCAAAGTAGCACATAAGGGAAAGTATTCGTAAACCCGATAAAATGACTTATTGATTTCTGTTTCGTGTTATCTAATAATTATCAAAGTTTGTGTTAATTAAGTAGAGAGAAGTATTTCAATTAAAACTATTTAACATATCATCACTAATAAACCAATATTATATGCACGCCCGTAAATATTTTATGAGGCTAAAACAACAACCACAACAACAACAACGACGAAAAACAAAACTGGGTTAAGCACAGAGTATAAACTTTATCATATATGAAAACTGTCAATGAGTATAAAATAAAAATTTTGTGAGATATTTTTAATTTGATCACTTCTTACTACTTGTTTTGGGCTATCTGCAAAGTTACATAAAAATAAGATGAAGTAATAATTCAAAGTGTAACCACATGTTTATGGAGGAAGATTGAAAACACGTCAAAGAAAAAAAAAATCTAAGTAAATCTCTTCACTATACGAACCCAAATCTCCCCGTCGTTGTCAAACCATGGGGTGTATTCCATAGTACATTCATAACCATTTCGAATGGTTTTCCCAGTAAACCTTTTAGAGGAAACCACTCGAGATGCTTAAGAATGCAATCAGGAATATATATCCAAGTGAGTGACTGTTACACTTACATTTAAAAGCGAAATTTCTTTAGTTTTGGAACATTTTAATATTTACCCAAATATAACTTAAAAACAATTGTAAATGTGCATATTATATGGTATCAATAATAAGTTTAATGGGTAAGAAGGAGTATGGGGGGGGGGAAAGAAAGGGAATCGAAATTGTCGTTATAAATTAGATGTTTAATCTATAATTAATATGAATATTACTTAAATTAGTACTCTATAATTATTTGAATATTTCATAACTTGCATCAGTGCGTAAACAGATTAAGTGTCAAGCTTATCCAGGTTTGTGATCCAATGATGGCGAAGTTGGGGTTCTAAACCAAGACAGGTGTACTGAAAAGTGTTTTTATTTTAAATGATTATACAATCTCCACCCACTTGCTGGTAGCTTAGTTACAGAATTTACCTTCCTCATCTCTACCTCATTAGCGCGATTAAAAATTGAAAGGTTTGGTGTAAAAAAGGGGAAATTCCAAATTTAACTCAAATTGAGTTAGTTAGGCTTTTATAATGCACTATGGATTATGATTAAAGAGGTATATTTCATATTTAGCTTAATTTAGAAATAAATGGTATGGTGTACTACACATATGTTCACTCTCTTTAATCTTAAAATATAGCTATTTACTAAAAACACCTAACATTTGTGAAACTAAATAGTATTCATTGTTACCAAAACACTCCACCAAAGAGCTTAAGTGTAATAATATACACTTTTACAGAAACATTGAGAAAATATGAGTATCTCTGTCGACAAAAAATCATTACAATCATTATCATATTTCTAATTAATCCATAAAAATAATATATGGTTGCTAATAGCCCAGAAATTATAGTTTTTACACAAATATATTCCACATAAAAATAGTTTTAATTCTAAAAATAGGTTACTACAATTTTACAGTGATAAGTTATTTCATATCTCAAATAGTTGTGGATATATTATCAAAATTTGAAATTTCTGCTAATTTAAAGCGCCCTAAATTAATTTTCATTATAAAACGATAAATGCAATTTTGCCATACTGTATCAAGATAAAAAAATTAATAAAAATTGTTAAAGTGGATTTTGAGAAAATCGATTTGTCTCTTTTTGCCCTTTAGTAAACTACCCTTACATTTAGGGTAATATACAGTAAAACCTTGGATTGCGAACATAATTCGTTTCGTAAACGTGTTCGTAATACAAAGCACTCGTATATCAAAGCGAATTTCCCCCATAAGAAATAATGGAAACTCAGATGATTCGTTCCACAAACCAAAAATATTTAATCTGAAAATGATTAATACCTTTTTTATTTTCGTTATTTAAATGTAACTGTACTGTAATAAAATTTATTTATTAATTTAACGGTGGCTGGTGTGAGGTGGACAAGAGAGATGAGAGGAGGAGGTGTGTTATTGTTTAGGACGACTTTCACGGAATCACCGCTATATGTTGGATCACTGGAATATTTTTCTTTTTGTGCGACTTTAACAAAGAACCTATCCAATGACATTGCTCGGCAGACAAAGCATAACCATAGTCCTACTCGTATTGCAAGATATCGCTCGTTTATCAAGTTAAAATTTATTGAAAATTTTTGCTCGTCTTACAAAACACTCGCAAACCAAGTTACTCGCAATCCAAGGTTTTACTGTATCTTATTCCAAAAACTCATCATAGGAACGTTATGTAAGCCCTAGATCCCAAGCTTTAGCTCACTCGGTAAAATGGTGTCGGCTCTAGTTCGAGATACAGACAGCCAGACAGACGGAATCACAAAAAACACTTTTTATGTTTTAGGTGGTCATGAAACCTCGACATTTATCAAAATCTCGTGTTAGATTCATTTTCTACGGTCACAATACTTCTCTCTCCAAGGTGTCGAGAGAAAGTAAAAAGTATTTTCTGGAGTATTTATTGGGTTTGAGATATAAAATTTATTGTTCTGGAAAATATGTGTTATATAACTTTCCCTCCTTTTCCGCTGTGTTCTTATATTGATGTAGCCCGGATGGATGGTAAATTTATACGTAAAAGATGTATTCTTATAATTTTTTGAAGGTGAAATAATAATTGGTTGAATCATAAATCGTGAACTAAGTATTTAGTTATTATTATTATTATTATTATTATCACCGCGTCTTACTACCCGTTCGGGCTTTACGCACTTACGCTAATGTGTAATGGTAGGGTGATTGTGAGATGAAATGGAGGACCTACAGTTTAACGTGGAATCCGAACCACGGTGGAGGCTTGGCATTCCTTACATTCACAAGTTGTGATTAATACACATCTTGTCAGAGGTGAAGGAAGGGTTTGGCATTCAGATAAATCTGTGCCGGGACCAAGGATTGAACCCCGGACCTTCAGCACAGAAGTCTGACACCTTACCACTAGACCACCAGGTCACCAAGTATTTAGTGAATGCCACTACTGCTTCCTCTTTACCCCTCCCCCGCCCCTCTACACAAAAATCATCCAATACTTTGACCCTCTTTTCTGCACAAGAACACATCAATTTGATGTTTCGCACGTTCACGAGCTCTTCAACCTGTTCCCTTCAAACGGGGATCGAACTCGAGGCTCTTTTAACTGCCCTAATTGTATCTCCTTTCTATTTACACAATGCGTCACTTATCTGAGGTACTGGAGCGATGTCGTTATTGACTGAGCAATCAGGAGCGAACTCTCAAGTGCCCCTTCTTACCTCCCCTACTCTCCTCCACCCCCTCCCCCGCCGCGATTAAATAAACTCTTCAAGGACACACTCCTGAGAAACTACAGTTAGATCTGAATAGAAATGAACTTTTTTTTTGTAAGTTACTAAAACCAATTTCATATATTCATATGACAAATTATGTGATCAGCAGTGGCTACATTTGATATGTGATATTATTTAATTGCTATCGATACTAATAAAGTAATAATATAATATAATATAATATAATATAATATAATTTAATTATAATTGACCGTAAATAAAACACACATATTTTCTTAAGTTTCATCTTACCACAATTTTACTATTTAGGGGTAGGGGCTCTCAATATTTATATTTTTTCTCGACTTCTCGAATAGATTTCAAGATTTTGATAAATGTCAACGTTACAGGACCCCCTGAAACCGAAAAGGTTGTTTTTGCGTTACCGTCTGTATCTCGAACTGGAACCAAAACTATTCTATAGGTCAGGCTAAAGCTTGGTATCTAGGGTTTTCATAAGGCCCCCCCTGAAGATTTATTTTTATAATTAGATATCAAACCCTAAAATTAAGGGTAATTTATTGAAGGGAAAAAAGAGATAAAATCGATTTTCTCAAAGCCGCTATAAAGATTTTTACTAATTTTTTTTATCTAGGCATTATGTAACCTTACCAAAAAAATGGAAGTTCTCGTTTGAGGGTACTTTACATAAGCAGAAATTTCTAATTTTGATCATATTATATCCGCAACTATACGAAATAATTTATCATCGTAAAGATGTAGTAATATTAAATATAAAACTACTTGTTTATATATTAAATAAATGGTACGGCACACAGCACAGACTTTCTCTCTCTTTCTATAAACTCGTAAGATTTCTGAACGGAATAATGTACATTGTATATTCACCACTCCACATAAGAACACGCATAAAATAATATACAATGATATAGAATCAATGAGAAAAGAGGCGCATCTTTGTCCACCTAAGAGCATTTCAAACAGTTTAATGTCTTCCACAAGGGTCAACACATCGTATTAAAATTTCGATTTCTGGTTAAAGTTTTAACATTTTATAAGGTGTTGCAGATCTTCAAGTCATCGCATTGACATTTAATTATTCATTTATACATTTTGACCAATAAAAAATGTAAATATTGACTATTGAGTCTAAAATGGAGATAGATCATTGCTATGCAAACATTTCTCCTAAGAGATTTAAGGAAAAATAACATACTTTTTTAGATACTTATATTTAATTACTCTATGGCATTGGATAATTATTGCGTTAAGACTTAAGTAGTATATGTTTACAACTAAAGCTCACAAAATTGTATTAATATATTTGCAAATATCTCAGAAACTGCTGTTTTTATAAAAATATATGTCAAATAAAAGTTTTTTATTTCTAATAGTCCTACAATTTTGCAATGATAAGTTGTTTAGTTTCTCCAATAGTTGTGGAGATACGGAAATTAACGCTTCTGTAATGTACCCTAAAAATCATTTTCATAGGAAAATGAAAATAGTCAGTTTATTTATAATCTTAATCAACGCCTAGATACGAATTTTAATCAAAATCGTTTAAGCAGATTTTGAGAGAACCAAATTTTTCTCTTTTCGCCCTTCAGTAAACTACCCTTAATTTTAAGTTTTTATAGACACACAGACAGACGCATTGCAAAGACTATTTTTTAGGGTTCGGGGGGTCATGAGACGTCGACATCCATCAACATTTCAGGTTAGTTTTTTTTTACGGTCAAAATACTTAAACTTTAATGTCTAAAAAGTTAAAAAAATGCATATAATTGCGTATAGATTGAAAGTTATTGATATTATAAAAATATGTTTCGGATAAAATATTTGTATTATAAATATATATACATATTTGTAATGCTAAGTAATTTCATATCTCAAATAGTTTCGGAGCTATTTAAAAAAATGTTAATTGACGCATCAGACCGGAGCCCTTAAAGCCATTTTGCCGAAATATTGAGGGTAGCCATTTTGTTTGGAATATTTATTAATGTTTATAAATGAAATTTAATCAAAATCGTTAGAGCCGATTTTGAGAAAATCGACTTTTTCTCTTTTTGCCCTTCAGTAAACTACCCTTAATTTTAAGTTTTAATAGACACACAGACAGACGGCATTGCAAAGACTATTTTTAAGTGTTAGGGGGGTCATGAGACGTCGACATCCATCAACATTTCAGGTTAGTTTTTCTTACGGTCGCAATACTTAGGCTTTAATGTCCAAAAAGTTAAAAATATATATATAATTGCGTATATATTGAAAGTTATTGATTTTATAAAAATATGTTTCGAATAAAATATTTGTATTATAAATATATATACATATTTGTAATGCTAAGTAATTTCATATCTCAAATAGTTTCGGAGCTATTATAAAAAATGTTAATTTACGCATCAGACCGGAGCCCTTAAAGCGATTTTGCCGAAATATTGAGAGTAGCCATTTTGTTTGTAATATTTATTAATGTTCATAAATGAAATTTAATCAAAATCGTTAGAGCCGATTTTGAGAAAATCGACTTTTTCTCTTTTTTCCCTTCAGTAAACTACCCTTAATTTTAGGGGTAGATATCCAATTCCAAAAACCCCTCGGGGCAACCCTATGAAAACCCTAGATATCAAGTTTCAGCTCAATCGGTAAAATAGTTTAGGCTCTAGTTGGAGGTACAGACAGACAGACAGACAGACGGAAATTCAAAAACCACTTTTTCGGATTCAGGAAGTCATGAAACGTCAAAATTCATCAAAATCTCGAGTTCGATTTTTTTGACGATCACAATACTTTCTCTACCTGTAAGATAGAGAGAAAGTAAAAATAGTTTCTGAGCTATAAGCCAATATTTATGTTTTTTATTCTAGTCTTATAAAATGAAAGATATTCTTATGCTCTTTGGTAGAGAGATGCTCCTTTTACTTTCTCTCTATCTTACAGGTAGAGAAAGTATTGTGATCGTCAAAAAAATCGAACTCGAGATTTTGATGAATTTTGACGTTTCATGACTTCCTGAATCCGAAAAAGTGGTTTTTGAATTTCCGTCTGTCTGTCTGTCTGTCTGTCTGTCTGTACCTCCAACTAGAGCCTAAACTATTTTACCGATTGAGCTGAAACTTGATATCTAGGGTTTTCATAGGGTTGCCCCGAGGGGTTTTTGGAATTGGATATCTACCCCTAAAATTAAGGGTAGTTTACTGAAGGGCAAAAAGAGAAAAAGTCGATTTTCTCAAAATCGGCTCTAACGATTTTGATTAAATTTCATTTATAAACATTAATAAATATTCCAAACAAAATGGCTACTCTCAATATTTCGGCAAAATCGTTTTAAGGGCTCCGGTCTGATGCGTAAATTAACATTTTTTATAATAGCTCCGAAATTATTTGAGATATCAAATTACTTAGCATTACAAATATGTATATATATTTATAATACAAATATTTTACTCGAAACATATTTTTATAAAATCAATAACTTTCAATATATATACGCAATTATATATATTTTTTTAACTTTTTGGGCAATAAAGCTTAAATATTGCGACCGTAAGAAAAACTAACCTGAAATGTTGATGGATGTCGACGTCTCATGACCCCCGGACCCTTAAAAATAGTCTTTGCAATGCGTCAGTCTGTGTGTCTATTAAAACTTAAAATTAAGGGTAGTTTACTGAAGGGCAAAAAGAGAAAAAGTCGATTTTCTCAAAATCGGCTCTAACGATTTTGATTAAATTTCTTTTATGAACATTATTAAATATTACAAACAAAATGGCTACTCTCAATATTTCGGCAAAATCGTTTTAAGGGCTCCGGTCTGATGCGTAAATTAACATTTTTTATAATAGCTCCGAAATTATTTGAGATATCAAATTACTTAGCATTACAAATATGTATATATATTTATAATACAAATATTTTATTCGAAACATATTTTTATAAAATCAATAACTTTCAATATATACGCAATTATATATATATTTTTAACTTTTTGGGCAATAAAGCTTAAATATTGCGACCGTAAGAAAAACTAACCTGAAATGTTGATGGATGTCGACGTCTCATGACCCCCCGAACCCTTAAAAATAGTCTTTGCAATGCCGTCTGTCTGTGTGTCTATTAAAACTTAAAATTAAGGGTAGTTTACTGAAGGGCAAAAAGAGAAAAAGTCGATTTTCTCAAAATCGGCTCTAACGATTTTGATTAAATTTCATTTATGAACATTAATAAATATTACAAACAAATGGCTACTCTCAATATTTCGGCAAAATCGTTTTAAGGGCTCCGGTCTGATGCGTAAATTAACATTTTTTATAATAGCTCCGAAACTATTTGAGATATGAAATTACTTAGCATTACAAATATGTATATATATTTATAATACAAATATTTTAATCGAAACATATTTTTATAAAATCAATAACTTTCAATATATACGCAATTATATGTATATATTTTTAACTTTTTGGGCATTAAAGCTTAAGTATTGCGACCGTAAGAAAAACTAACCTGAAATGTTGATGGATGTCGACGTCTCATGACCCCCCGAACCCTTAAAAATAGTCTTTGCAATGCCGTCTGTCTGTGTGTCTATTAAAACTTAAAATTAAGGGTAGTTTACTGAATGGCAAAAAGAGAAAAAGTCGATTTTCTCAAAATCGGCCCCAACGATTTTGATTAAATTTCATTTATAAACATTAAAAATATTCAAACAAAATGGCTACCTCAATATATTCGGCAAAATGGCTTTAAGGGCTCCGGTCTGATGCGTAAATTAACATTTTTTTAAATAGCTCCGAAACTATTTGAGATATGAAATTACTTAGCATTACAAATATGTATATATATTTATAATACAGATATTTTACCCGAAACATATTTTTATAAAATCAATAACTTTCAATATATACGCAATTATATGAATTTTTTTAACTTTTTGGACATTAAAGTTTAAGTATTGCGACCGTAAAAAAAAAACTAACCTGAAATGTTGATGGATGTCGACGTCTCATGACCCCCGAACCCTAAAAAATAGTCTTTGCAATGCCGTCTGTCTGTGTGTCTATATAAAACTTAAAATTAAGGGTAGTTTACTGAAGGATGAAAAGAGAAAAATTTGGTTTTCTCAAAATCTGCTTAAACGATTTTGATTAAAATTCGTATCTAGGCGTTGATTAAGATTATAAATAAACTGGCTATTTTCATTTTCCTATGAAAATGATTTTTAGGGTACATTACAGAAGCGTTAATTTCCGTATCTCCACAACTATTGGAGAAACTAAACAACTTATCATTGCAAAATTGTAGGACTATTAGAAATAAAAAACTTTTATTTGACATATATTTTTATAAAAACAGCAGTTTCTGAGATATTTGCAAATATATTAATACAATTTTGTGAGCTTTAGTTGTAAACATATACTACTTAAGTCTTAACGCAATAATATTCCAATGCCATAGAGTAATTAAATATAAGTATCTAAAAAAAGTATGTTATTTTTCCTTAAATCTCTTAGGAGAAATGTTTGCATAGCAATGATCTATCTCCATTTTAGACTCAATAGTCAATATTTACATTTTTTATTGGTCAAAATGTATAAATGAATAATTAAATATCAATGCGATGACTTGAAGATCTGCAACACCTTTTAAAATGTTAAAATTTTAACCAGAAATCGAAATTTTAATACGAAGTGTTGACCCTTGTGGAAGAGATTAAACTGTTTGAAATGTTCTTAGGTGGACAAAGATGCGCCTCTTTTCTCATTGATTCTATATCATTGTATATTATTTTATGCGTGTTCTTATGTGGAGTGGTGATGATACAATGTACATTATTCCGTTCAGAAATCTTACGAGTTTATAGAAAGAGAGGAAAGTCTGTGCGGTGTGCCGTACCATTTATTTTTTTCAAAGTTTCTGTAACAGTATATATTATTTCATTTAGTCTCTTTGAAGGATTGTTTCTGAAACAGTATGTATTATTTATTTTCAAAAATTTTAGGCATTTTCATTAAATGTCTCTGTTTTAAGATTAAATAGAAAGAAAAACAATGTGGTGTACCGTACCATTTAGTTCGTTCACGGCACACGTTGTTTTGTGTCGTCACGGCACACTGAACGTGCAATTTGGTGAAACTAGGGGAGATTCGGACATGCGCAGAGAGACTTCTCTCAGTTGAACAGGAAATGCGCGTGTGATGGTCCTCTATTCGACCATGATTTGAACTTTCTTGTAAGAAACGACCAGATTTTCACTACTCAACTCTTTGATTGCTAGCCATTACAATCTCTGGAAAATAAATATATTAAAGATCTATAACAATTTTTTCCTTATTTCTTTTAAAAAATAAATATTGAATGAAACTTCTTTTAGCAATTCTTTGTACCAAGAGAGCTACTGATTTGGGGGCAAAAAAAGTGTATCTTTAACAGTTTGATATATTTTATCGCAAGATGTGTGTATTTTTCCTCATTCACCCAAAGTACAGTTTGAAAACTATAATAATTACTGTTCGTTTATTTACAAGTGTTGTCAGCAACTTAATCATATGCGTTAAGGATAAGGAGAACATTTTAAAGCAAGTAAACCCACATTAGTGTGACCTAAAGATTTAGAACTCATTAAACCTGGATAGAAAAGTCCCCCATGTTGATATTAATTTATAAATTAGAAGCTTTTCAACCTAGAGAAAAATAAAAATAAATTTATTTATCAGATAACTGCATCTTACTACCTGTTCCGGCTGTACACATATATGATAAATTATTCCAATGGGGCTAAGGATGAGGAAGAAATTATTCTAATGGGGCTAAGGATGTGGAAGAAATTATTCTAATAGGGCTAAGGATGAGGAAGAAATTATTATAGTGGGGCTAATGATGAGGAAGAAATTATTCTAATAGGGCTAAGGATGAGGAAGAAATTATTATAGTGGGGCTAATAATGAGGAAGAAATTATTCTAATAGGGCTAACGATGAGGAAGGAAGCATTTAGTCGGCACATTATCGTGGAAGGAGAGTGGGAAGCAATTTAAGGAACAGCCATCCTCAGTAGATTCACCCGGGATTCAAACCCCAATCTCCCTGTAATCAGCAGGTCAGTCTAACATGAGAGTGACGCCTTAAACCATTCGTTCAGTGAAGCGGGTAAAAAACTAAATGATAGTTATGTAAATTATACAATCAGACACGTAATATTTAAATGTTCATAAAATATTAAATTTGTATGATTACTTTGGTAAATAGATTTATTAGAATGTAGTATATATTTTTATTTAATTTATTTGAGATATTTAACTTGACCCTTCTGAATCGACTGATTATATCAGCATACGACTTATAAACTAACTTAAATCTATAGAAAAACACAACATCCAGCCTCCGGCCATCGATTCTTCCTTGTGAAATGGGAAAAACCACATTTCACCAATAATACATTTTTCACCCATGCCGGGAATAGAACCCGTGATCTTTAGCTCAGCTAACATGTATGCTACCGATTGAGATAAAGTGTTGAACACTTAATCATGTAGTTTATACTTATATAGGATTAGGTGTTTGGTTTTTACAGCTCGTTACAGTTGTTAAATCTCCTTTTTTTTTTTTTTTTTCGCCCACATCCGATGGGAACGTGAACTAAGGCTTCAAGCTTGACTGGTCTGGTTTGTTTGTGACTGGAAGGTTGGGGTTTGAATACCAGCCAGGTATATTGAGGGTGTTTTTACCTAAACTGTTTCTAACTCTCCTACTAACATTTATTTATCCCTACAAACCCGTCCTTCTACACTAATACGGGTCTATTTCCTATAAAGTCTACCTTACTCATTCTTAGCCGATTAGTGTAACTAAATTATGTTAACTAGATTCATTGGCCGAATGGTCTAAGGCGTCGATCTCGTGCTATACTGACCTGTTTAAGACGGGTATATCGAGGTTCAAATCCCGGTCGGGGATATCAAGGGTAGTTTTCCTAATTTTTTTCTCACTCTCCTTCCACGTAAATGCCGGTGGATTACCTGTGTAATGCATCCTTCCTCATCCTTAGTCCCATTAGAGTAAATTAATCATGCATGTAATTTAAAGAGGTAGTAAGACGTGGTGATAAAAAAAGAGAGTTAACCTATGTATGGACCCCTCGTAGATAAATTATTGTAATCGTAAAAAATAATAATTTTGAACTCAAGACTTCTAAAAATGTCGACGCTTACCGACCCCCTGAAACCGAAAAGTGGTTTCCGCCTGCCGTTTTTTTGTCACTCTATATCTCAGCCTTGAACGGAAACTATTTTACCGATTGGGCTAAAACTTGGTATCTAGGGCTTCCATTAGGCTCCCCCGAGGAATTATTAGAACTAATATCCAACCCTAAAATTAAGGGTAGTTTACTGAAGGGTAAAAAGAAAGCAAATCTATAATATCTACATCCGGTCTTGTGATTTTTTATTAAGTTTTGTATTCATACATTTATTAATACCACAAACCAAATGGCAATTTCCCATGAAGATGACTTTAAGGCCACTTTAGAGAAGCAGAAATTTCTAATTTTGATAATATATCCGCAGCTATTTGAGAAACGAAATAATTTTATCATTCTAAAGTTGTAGTACTGTTAGAATTAAAAATATGGTAATCTGGAATATATTTTTATAAAATTATTTGTTTTTAAACTATAATCAAACACTTCTCTATTTTCTATGGGTTACTTGTAAATATGAAATTGATTGTTATAGACTTTGGTGGACAAAGACAATTCTCTTTTCTTAATGTATATTAAACATTGTATATTATTACATTCATAAAATTTGGTGGAGTGCTTCTGCAACAGTATATATAATTTAGTTTCACAAATTTTACCAAGTTCTTAGTAAATGACTATTTTAATATTAAATAGAGAGTTAGTCTGTGCGATGCAACGTACCATTTATTTTATAGATCTTTTGGACAAGACCCTTGCAAAATATACTAACAAAATCATCTAGCAGCGCCTTGTAATGTAATTAACAAGTAGGAAGTTTGAATTAATTTAGACGCGAGCCTTAGGGTAGTACTACAATGTGTAAGGAGTTTGTCACAGCTGAAGCTCTTCGACCAGCTCGTTGGGTAAACTTTCCCAAGCGAGACAAAATTATTCCAAGACAGAATAATTCACTCGTTCACGTGATCTCTTGAAACTTAACAGACGGAAGATACATTTTGCCTAGGGCGGACGACAGCAAGGTTAGGTTGCGCACATGCTGGCTACTAATCAAAGACAGTCTGAAGCAAAAAAAAAAAAAACTAAATAAAAAGTTTTTTTCATTCGTGACTTAGCCCGCATTTTTAAAAAAAACACCACGCATTTCAGCATAATTAAAACGTAGTCATGCTCAATGCTGAATTTCCGTGATGCATCCCAACATTTTTCAAAGTATTACTAAGGGTTGGACGCATACTGGTTAGTCAGAAAAAAGAAAAATCACTTTAAAGCATTACTAAAGGTATTCAATCATTCTCCACTCCAAAACAGGTCACGTGTTTTATGGAAAAACATTTTTTATATCCACACATGCACCATTCCTTCCTCCAGTGCTTTCCACTGAAACTTAGCAACTTTACGATCTGGATACTAGTTGCACTATCATCTCATCAATTGTACAATCATACGATCCAATATTGGGATAGTCCGCTAAAAGGAATATTCTGGATAAAAGCTGACAACATAATCTGTAATAATTAATTTATTCAAAAAATAGAGCAGTTTATCAATGTAATTATTGAGACTTAGATATTTAGAGTATAAACTATAGATTAAGGTTTTGATTACTCTGGGGACGAAATCAATTTGTATGCAGTGAGACTGAGCTTGAATATATGTATACTGAAAGATAATTGCAGACCCTTCGAGCTAGAATCGCCACTTGTGTATTAAGTGCCTCCTTTTTTCCTTTTTTTTTTTTACACATAATCCTAGAGGTCAAATTAATATCCCGCAGGTAAAAATTGATATCTATTAGGATCAGTGTACTATCGATTGAGACTATATAGTGGGCAGCCCTGCTAGTCTCTGGCGATCAAATGTGAGTCTAGAATGCATTGCTGTTTAATGCTTGTGATTTTCCTTCGAGTTGGAATTGGGTGCTAAAAAAGCTCACTGTATTGAGTGAAGTTAGTCTAACGGCACGAGTCGTATCTTCCCGACCATCCTTGGTTCGGATCCTGACGAGTTTAGTATACGACCCGCTCGCCCTTGCTTTTCTGCATTTAGTTTTACAAACTGGCACAGGATATTTATAAGGTGTATTTGAGCGCCAGCTAGTTTTACGTTCCCTACCAAAGAGTATATTAGTTTTGATTTACAATAAAGATCACAAATTAATCATTCAGGTTTATTCATTTAACACTATAATAATGGTTAACATTTAAATGATGACCACTGCCGATGAAAATTGAGTTTGAGTGACCTACAAACCCTTTGACTGCGTGAACCTATCACACATCAATTTTGGTTGATGGTTTGACTTTTCGGATATCCGTCGCGAGACCTCCTGCCCCCCTCACGTCACCAAAGGACGGTCCTTGCCCGCTTGGTCGACTTAACTTGCTAAAAAGAAATCAGTCAGGGTCACTTTCACTGCTTTAAAAACTACACCTCGGGTTTGAGTGGATCTTGTTTGAATGTCATGTTTCAACTGCTAGTTTTTATGTCAGGATCGTACATCTTAAAAAAAACACAAAAGATGATTGTCACCCTGGTTAAGAAAGTGAGAAAAAGTGAAGTTTTATACGTCCTTCACTGCAACTCATAAATACTGAAAAAGTTAACATTAAATATATGTTATCCGTCGCGAGACAAAGGGTATATAGCTAAAGCTGGAAATAATATAAATGTAATTGATAAGCTTTGGATGAAATATCGAAATTAATTGAAACAGAAAGATTGATACAATAGGAACCGTTTGCTAGGCCAAAGAATTGTTCTGCTTTAAATTTTATATAAAAACGTAGTAAACGCTTTTACAGTTGAGAACAAAACACTTTTTTTTTTAACAAGTTTTTGCTAAATATTGTTTTGACTAACAAGTGTATTCCCACCCAATTTTTATTTAATTAATTATCTATGGCTGTGTGTATCTCTATGATGTTCTAGTTAGTATTTTGAGAATCAAGGGGAGCATAATTGATGTTTATCAATGGTGGTAAGATAGATAAGCCTCTTAGTGTTTCAAGAGCCCATGGGCTACAATTACGATGATTGTTTTATTGTTGGGCTATGCCGGTGAGCCACCATAGTTGTACCATTAGGTTCTTCAGGAACAGGAAACTGCTGCGACGGTGATGATACTAGTGTTATCTATGGTAGCTGGTCATCCAAGGTGCTACATTTGATGTTTCAGGGAATACAAAATTGCAGTAACGGTGATGATGCGAATGTGTTTAACTATGGTAGTTAGCCACCATAGGTGTACCATTTGATGTTTCAGGACCAGAGAACTGTGGTGACGGTGATGGGCTATTGTCGATCTATGTGTTAGCTAGTCACCATGGGTGTGCCGTATAGGTGTTTCAGGGACTAACGAGCTGCAGTGATGGCGATGGTGCTAGGGTTGATATATGGTAGTTAGCCACCATAGGTGTACCATTTGGTGTTTCAGGGACCAGAGAGCTTTGGTGACGGTGATGGTGTGCCGTACGGTGTTTCAGGGAATAACGAGCTGCAGTGATGGCGATGGTGCTAGGGTTGATATATGGTAGTTAGCCACCATAGGTGTACCATTTGGTGTTTCAGGGACCAGAGAGCTTTGGTGACGGTGATGGTGTGCCGTACGGTGTTTCAGGGACTAACGATCTGCGGTGATGGCGATGGTGCTAGGGTTGATATATGGTAGTTAGCCACCATAGGTGTACCATTTGGTGTTTCAGGAGCCAACGAGCTGCCTAGCAGTTTCCCATACCAGGTGCTGGCAGGGATCATAGTGACGGTGATGGCGCTAGTGTTGTTCGCAGCGGTGAGCTACCAGTGCGCCGCGACCTGGAAGTGGCTCAAGGAACTAGCGCTGGGTGAAGGGGAGAGCGGAGGGGAGGACGCCCTGTCCAAGCAGGCGGCCATTAGGATCAGTCACTCCCTCCCGGACTTGAACTCTGAACCCACCAGGCAGGAGTACGTGCAAGAGAACAAAGAGAGTAAAAAGGTGAGCAAATGTTAGCGTTTAAATTAGGGCAAATATGTAATGTCAGTATTAGTGTGAATTTAGGGTACAGGGGAAAAAGGGGGAAAGTCCAATCTTAGCTCAAATTTAGTTAGTGCTGACATCTATTAGTCAATCATAAGAGCTTTCTTACGCACTTTATATTATGGTTAGAAGAGGTCTTTGTCATATTTAAATTAATTTTAAAAAAAATTATTTTGCTGAGGTCTTTACGGGGTTTGAAAAATAAAACTCGTCCCGGAACATGTATGTAATGTGAACTTACCCCCCTTTTCCCTTCAAATATAATATTTATGAGTAGAGACCTGAACTTTTCGATAAATAAAAATGAGCCAAAATATGGAAATAAATGTTGAAAAGTGGTGATAAAAATTCTGAAAAGTGGTACGGTATAAAAAAAATTTCATATATATAAATTTGATATAGCTAATATTATAAAATATATTTTGTGCTTAGATATTACAATATTTCCTTCATAAATATTCTTTAATATTAAATGTTAAATTACATTACCTGAAAAACTAAAAGACTAAGGAATACAGTGTTAAAATATATCAATACTTAGTCCACGTGTCATTAATAATATACAATGACACGTCTACATTTTTAAAGAGCCACAAGTTGAAAAAACATACACAATTAAAACTGAAGTGGGAACCATTCAAGCGTAATTTGTGCGTAGTAGGCTACTGAAACTATAAAATATTGACAGGAATTAATAGGCATGGCAACAGTGTGTGTCTACCAGATTTAATCGATCCAAGGTGTTTCAGTTTAAATTGTCCATATTGATTAATATCTGCATTTTGCGAATTATAATATATTATTCAACCTGCAAAAAAAATTGTTACCTAATTTATGGTATATGTAGTATGCGTAAATTATAACTATATATATTCAATATTAAATGTTAAGAAATATTACTTAAATAAATGGTACGGATCTCGGCACAGACTTTCTTGCTCCGTTGTTTAGAAACGGAGATATTTACTCAAAGCATATAATTTATGTGAAACGAAATAATTTGCACTATCAAACTCGAGCACAAATTGCACTATACTTACGTAAAACATTATTTGACTACCAGTTTTAAATTTTATGATTTTATTTTAAAATATCAAAGTCCTTGTTTGTGTATTTGGACCAGTAAAAAAGATCGATATTGGGTCCACAAGGGTCAAAACTTTGCATTAAAATTTCAACTTCCATTTAAAATTTTCGGAATTTTACTAGGGGTTGCACATTTTCAGGTCATCATCTTATTGCTATTAAATTCCTCATTCATAAATTTTGTTTAATAAAAAGGTAAATATTGACTTTTGAGTCTAAAATAATAGAGATAGATAATTGCTATCCAAACATTTCCCCTAAGAGGTTAAAGGAAAAAGAACATCAAATTTTTTATTTACTTATCCTATGGAATTTGAGAAATTTCGTTAAAACTGAAGTACTGGTAGTATCTCTTCACAAAGCTGTATTAATATATTTGCCAATCTCTCAGAAACTATTGGTTTTTTATAAAAAATATAGGCCTATTTCAAATAAAAGTTTTCTAATTTTAATAGTATTACAATTTTGCAATGATAAGTTATTTAGTATCTCAAATAGTTGCAGAGATATGGAAATGTCCACTTCTTTAAAGTACATTAAATTAATTTTCATAGAAAAATGAAAATAGCCATTTTGCTTATAATCTTAACGAACGCCTAGATACGAATTTTAATCAAAATCGTTAGAACCGATTTTGATAAAATCGATTTTTTCTCTATTTGCCCTAAAGGAAACAACACTTAGTTTTAAGGTTATATATACAATTACAACAAAAAAAACTCAGGGCAACCCTATGAAAACCCTAGATACCAATTTTTAACCCGATTGGTAGAATAGTTTAGGTTCTACTCCAAAATACAGATAGGTGGCATTGCAAAAACTACTTTTTCAGATTCGGGGGGGTTGACTTTCATCAAAATCTTGAGTTAGATTTTTTTGGAAAGCACAATACTTTCTCTACCTGTAAGGTAGCGAGAAAGTAAGAATAGAAAAATACCAATCTATCAGCGAAATTAAATTATCATTAATAGTTTGAACTTTTAACAGTAAAAGTGACTTAACAAACAAGCAAATATTTTTATCAAATTTACGATTTTATTTTTCAGTTTGAAATGTTGAAATTCGTGAATTAAATGTGAAATATTTTGAAATTCGAGATAAAACCATTAAACAACAAATTTAGTCAAAATTCGCGGTGTAAAAATTGATAAAAAAACAGATTCCAAATTTGAAAAGAGTTGTTAGAAAACTAAAACCACCCTTTGAACGCATTTAAAAAAAAAAAGCATTATTCACGATCACGAAATGTTCAGACCTCTACTTATGAGTCACCCTATTTATTTTATATACAAAAATAGCCAGACACCATTAAGATAGTAATCATACTTTAACTTTGTATAGAAACAAATACTAATTACAATACTAATGTGTATATTTGTGGGCACCGCCATTTTGAGCAAAAGGTAACTAGAAGCATATTATGATGACTACTTCCAGTTTTCAGATCAAAAGGACTTTTATTTTTTCCAACTGAGAGTGTGCTATTTCACAGATATTTAGGTTGCACGTCCTGTCATCAGGACGCAAGAACGCAAAGCCTCCTTTCTGACCAAACAAATAATATTGCTTCACGTTCTGTAATTCTTGGTCGTAGAATTTTTTATTTTTTTCCGGTGTGACCAGGTCAAACGTATGACCATGTCCCTAGTTTGAACAAGATGTTGGTTATTTTAGTTAAATATCTTAATGTGTGGGGTCTAGCATGGTTGTAAGAACTAGCTTATATGCATATTTTTCTTGACTTTGTTTGTAAATACTACCATATTCAATCAGTTTAAATCTATCGCGAACCATTTTCTCTGTACGTCATAGCTTACTCACACGTCCATCCTAGCTATGGGTTTATTTACAATATGAGAGAGCGCCGCCAAGGAAGGTAAAGTGTGGAGTAAGTTCACCCTTATTTGCTAAAAGGGAGGGGGTAGGAAAATGTTTAACGAAAAAAAAAACACCTCAGTTTACCCGCCTGGCATTTGAAACCCTCCTCAATATCATCGGTAATCTAGTCTAGACGGGATTGATGCCTTTATACGCATTAATGTGTAAAAACGTTTTTAAAAAAAGAAGATAGGTGTACTTAAAACCGTGATATAGCCTTATATATCATTATATATAATGATTTTAAGCACAATTATATCTTCTTTACGTTGATAATTAAGTCTAACGGGAACGCTGTATAAACTTTCATCTATACCTAAAACATTTAGACACCCTTATCAATATATCCTAGCGATTATTTCAATGTATCTAAAATAAAATTAACTGTAACTACCAGAACATTTTAAAATATCCTTTCACAATTTCAAATACAAGTTCTACTTATAGGGTTTATAATATTTAGGTCTTGAAATGGATGGTATTCCAATATTTGAACGTGGATTCTCAATCACTCAGAGATATAGGGGCTTTATTATAAAAATCGTAACTTTTCACTTGTATTGTTCATCTGGAAAGTAAAGATGGAGGATAAAATTCGACCCACCGGTCCTTCAAGAGTTTGGCCATTAGGAAGTTTATTTTGTTGGGGGAAGTCTGAGAGGGTTAGATGTGTTTAGCTTCTTACCCACAAGAGTAAATTTCTAGCTCTGAGGCAGGTTTAAGTGATCTCAATGTAGCGTGAATGTTGTTCTTGATGAACTAAGTTTCTAAGTAATCAAATCAAATTACCTTCAGTAGAAATATGAGAGGGGGGGGAAGAGGGGCTTAATTTTGTGGAAAAAGATTATCTAAGCACACAACTAAGTAACCTTACTCAAACAAAAGCTTTTAATAACTGGTAAATAAAAATCAATATGAGAAACGACTTTGAGGGACTCGATTTATCTAACCTAATATGTTTATAAATTGCTTGAAAAAAACTAAAGATAAAAATAAATGTGAATAAGTTATTTAAACAAGGCGTACATGCATTGATTTTGTATTGAAAAAAAACTAAATTCTTTTGCTGATTATTTAGATCTTAGGGTCGCATGTTTAGCTGTCATTGAGGACCAAAAATGTTCCAAATGAAAATTGGGGTTCTTTCACTTAGCCATTAGACTTTACAATCATAGGGTAATTTTCTTCCTTGGCAACGTTGAAGTCACCTTAGTTCTATTAATTAATTTCCCCCTGCCTTGTCAAACCAGCAGGTGCTGCGACAAACGACGTTACCCTCCGTCCCGACGCGCCATCAGACGTTCCAGAGGCAGTTGTCTCACCGTCTGGACCTCAACAACATTCAGTTCAGCATATGTAGCCTGGAGCATCGCAGCGACTTCAGTATAGGACTCATTAAGGTAAGTAAAGTATCCAGTGTCAACACGTTTTTTACCTGAAGCTACTGCTTCAAAATTTTACTCAATGAGGTAGTCCTGATTTAAATGTTCATTATCCATCTGGTCTTAGCTTAAATTACAGCGTCAATATTTGACTCACTAAGACCAGATGGAAAATAAAAATTTAAATTAGATCTACCTTAGTGAGTCAAATATTGACGCAGTAATTTAAGCTAAGGTAGATCTAATTTAAATTTTTATTTTCTATCTGGTCTTAGCTAAAATTACAGCGTCAGTATTCGACTCACTAAGGTAGATCTAATTTAAATTTTTATTTTCCATCTGGTCTTAGCTGAAATTACAGCGTCAGTATTTGACTCACTAAGGTAGATCTAATTTAAATTTTTATTTTCCATCTGGTCTGAGCTGAAATTACAGCGTCAGTATTTGACTCACTAAGGTAGATCTAATTTAAATTTTTATTTTCTATCTGGTCTGAGCTGAAATTACAGCGTCAGTATTTGACTCACTAAGGTAGATCTAATTTAAATTTTTATTTTCTATCTGGTCTGAGCTGAAATTACAGCGTCAGTATTTGACTCACTAAGGGAGATCTAATTTAAATTTTTATTTTCTATCTGGTCTGAGCTGAAATTACCGCATCAGTATTTGACTCATTCAGGTAATCCTAATTTAAATGTTTCATTATCCATCTTGTCTTAGCTTAAATTACTGCGTCAGTATTTGATTCATCAAGATAGTCCTCATTTAAATGTTCACTGTCCATCTGGTTTTAGCTAAAACTACTGCGTCAGAATTTGACTCATTCAGGTAGTCCTGATTTAAATGTTCATTATCTATCTGGTCTGAGCTGAAATTACTGCGTCAGAATTTGACTCATTCAGGTAGTCCTGATTTAAATGTTCATTATCTATCTGGTCTGAGCTGAAATTACTGCGTCAGTATTTGACTCATTCAGGTAATCCTAATTTAAATGTTCATTATCCATCTGGTCTGAGCTGAAATTACCGCGTCAGTATTTGACTCATCAAAGTGATCCTAAATTAAATGTTCACTATTCATATGGTTTTAGCTGAAATTACTGCGTCAGTATTTGATACATTAAGGTAGTCCTTATTTAAATGTTCACTGTCCATCTGGTTTTAGCTGAAACTACTGCGTCAGAATTTGACTCATTGAGCTAGTCCTTATTTAAAGAATGTTTATTTGTATACATACAAAGCCACATTGTTGTTCGTTAAAATTACGGAATTTTCTCGATGAGGAAGTACTAGAGATCAAGTATAATAAAGCATAATAAAGAAAATAAATTTAATCGGTTTTGTTTTTTACAAAAATAATATTGAATTTCACCTAGTTTTATGTTACATTGAAACGTAAATAATAAGTAAGGGGAAAAAAACACTGTTCTGTTGTACACAAACGTAACCTAATATGTAAAAAAAAACGGGATTTTATCAAAGGAAAAAAATCACTAACCCAGAAATTCCGCAAGCACGAATAAACAGAAATGGAATTGAGAATGATATATTATTACAGTCAAGGGAAATGAACTGAGCTCTACCAGACCATTAACAATTCAAGTATTGATCAACAAACTACTCACTAGCCATATCGATGGGCACTGAGGCTACATGTCAGGCTCATTTAATCAATTTTGAAGGTGACAAGGGGGCTAAGTCTTGAATTTCGGCAGGGTAAACTAAGAGTGGTTTTCCACTTTTCCTCCAAGCAAATACTGGTACACTTTTTCTCAATTCAATATTCCTCATTCGCACTCCACTAGCATAATTCAATACTTCACTGGTTGAATGGTCTAAGGCGTCACTCTCGTGTTCGACTGGCGCACTGAAGATGGGGATTCCGAGGTTCGAATCCCAGTTGACTCTATTGATTGTGGCTTTCCCCTAGATGCTTTCCCCTCTCCTTCTGCGCAAATGCTGGTACATTTTCTCTAAAATGCTTCCTTCCCTATCCCTACCCCATTAGAGTAATTATTATATATGTGTATAACCTGAACAGGTAGTAAGATGAGGTGGTAAACAAAACAAAAAATACACGATGAGAAAATTTAAACTTTTACTGTAAACTCCGTTTAATTTGTGAATGTGGCGACTGACTTGAGCCGAGCTTTGTAATGTAATGCTTTAGGCAAACATAACATTACAAAGCTCACGATAGCGTTGCGGCGAATGGTCACTTCGAATGCTCGGATCGACATTGCTCCGTTTATCTCTTCATTTATAGCCAGAATGTCGGACCTAGAAGTTAAAATATGGGTTTTACAGGTGTATACAATATTTAGTAATACATTTTCCTGTACCCATGCTTTTCGACATTTTTCGTTTGCACTCTTTTTAAATGGTTTCCATATTTTCAGCCAGTAACTGCCAGGCATCGTGTTTAAAAAAACAAAAACATAATGTTATGCATCCTGAGGATCCCACAAAATATTTTTTTTTATTGTTCAACATAAAATAAGGTTTTTTCTTGGTTCAACTCCATTGTAAGCAAACACCTGCTACAAACGGCGCATAACAGTTGGGTCACGGACCAGCATCATCATCATCATCATCATCAATTGTTTCCAGCCTGTGGCCGGGTCAGTTTAGTAAAGTGCTTCCATCTTCCTTTATTCTTCCACCATTCTTACTCCTTAAATTGCTTTAATTCTTATCCTCTCACTTGCACACTTTCTGACCCATTATTTCAAAAGTTCATAACGTAGTTGGGCATCGTTCACTGACCAGAAGGATTATAACAAATAATAGACCTGCGGTTAGATACGAATTTGGCACCAACAAACCTTTTACTTTATATTAGGTTTGGCTTGCTTAGGTTAAATTAGGCTAGGCTAGATCGGCATTTTGCTGTGTCTTACTATTCATCACTTGCTGTGGGTTTTTTTAACTCTCTTGAGAAAATACTTACAACCATCCTAAATGGAGCCCACAACAGCCGGGCCGAGTTAGTACACCAGTTCCCAAGAAGGAACTTACGGGCCAACTTTAATGTGGGATTTACGCTAACCTTTTAAACGCAGCTCATAAGAGGTATACGTGGCCCAACTGTAATACGCCCACTGAAAATAATTGTTAGTAGCACACAATACGTATACACTCCAGTAGACATCAATGACGACTAAATTATTATTTTCGGAACGTGCGGCAAGACACCTGTATTGATTCATAATGTAACGATAAAAGGGATTCGTGGAAAAAAAAAAAAAAAAAAGATTGATAGTTGGGTGTAGCACGTGCATTCGCATCAAGTGGCTCGGATCGATTCTTATTACACTGTACTGACTTGCAACACATTACAATATTTTGTTCTGTTACAAGTCAGTCGCCTCCTTAAGGTGGGTGCTAGCGAGCACCAGTTTAGTGCATTAAGTTTGCAGTTTTTATAGCATAAACATTTTTTGGCCAAAATAGATCAAATATTTCTTCTATAGAAACATAGAGTTTAGCTTTCTGCAAGTGCTAATCTCAAGAGTTCTTGAATATCTCTCATCAGCATAGCGGCATTTGTGACAAACTTTTTAAAAGCAGAGAAAAAGTTGTCACTAAATTCCAGGACCCTTGACAGATATTAAAAAACTGTTGAGATTAGCATGTGCGGAAAACTAAACTCTATGTTTCTATAGAAAAAATATTTGATTTATTTTGGCCAAATAAATGTTTATGCTGTAAAAACTTCGAAAATACTACCCTAAACTCACGCTCACTAGTACCCCATCTTAAGGTAGTAGGCTTACCTTGCATGTTTCCATTATGGTGCAGCTCAGCTCATTATGATGTCATAGTGGAGTCCATCAAAGGACTAATGTATGTTTTCAACGTAAACTGAGAGTACTATCGAAGTTTTTTTTAACACCGCGTCTTACTACCCGTTCGGTTTATACGCTTATGTACTAATTACACTAATCATTTTAGGGTTGAGGAAGGCTATATCTAGAAAAAGTACCAGTGTTTGTGTGGAGGGATAGTGGAGAAACATTTAGAAAAAAAAACTCAATACACCCAACTGTGATCGAACCCCAATCTTCCCATCTTCAGTAGTCCTGTTTATTGCAAGAGTAGAGAAATAGCCATGAGGTCACCGAATTAACTTATTATATACCGATTTTAAAATCAGCTTTAAAAAATAAAATCTTTCCTTAGTGTGATGTGAAAATTTAAAATGCCACAAATAAAACAATGCTGTGATGTACAAATTACAAAAATTGCCAAATTAAAATTGTTTGTATATAAACATATTAAAGTTTGATTTGAAAATAAATTATTGGGAAGAAATGAACCATAATTTCGCTAGGAAATTTAGTAAAACCCAAGTGATATTCGTTTTATGAAAGTTGGTTTTATTAGATTTATATAAATTAGGCGCTGGGCGTTTATTCAGCTCTTCGTCTGGTTAGTGCTGCCTGCACCATCCGGTATACATCACATGTACTAGGGGAGTTCAGGAAGTGTGGTGGCTACCCGTTGTCTTCCACACTGAATTTCTATGAGCGAGTGTAAATGGGCCTACCAATTTTAGTGAAAAGGTAGTTTAACATACCTTCTAGGGTTCTTTTACATGCCACAATTGACATGGGACCGATAGCTTTATACCCCTTCGAAGGAAGTTATGCTACTAATTTTTATAGCTTAATAAAAATCAATCTATCTTGGCTGGGTTTGAACCTACGAACATTAGGTGTTGAGGTGAACACTTTACACCAAGATTGTGGATGTCTACGTCAATGATTTATGTATTAGTAACACTGAAATGAATACAAATATATCTCAAAACACCCGTGAGAAATTTAATATCAATAGAAATTTTATTTCAAAACTATGTACCCAAGTCATAACAATTTAATTTCAAGCTTGCCAAATAATATTATTTATTACATCTTTTTATAATACTTCATGACGTATCTTTTTTTATTTATAAAACTCTTATACCTCCTCGGGCGTAAACATTAAACAACGAAGCTTTTCAATAAAACAAGTTTTTGTAATGTAAAGATATAAATATAACGCTCTTCTAAACAATATTTAATATAACTAATATAATCTTTGAGTAGAGTAGTTTAGAAATGTTATAGTCAATGTAAATCTTTTGAAAAGAAACCATTTTAAATATTATTTTCTCAGTAAAGCAAGTATCTTTTTAGCGATATAATAAAAATGATAAACTTCATTGAATTTGTTTTTACAATAAATTGTTCCCTAAGAAAAAATTCTCGAAAATAATGAACTAAACAATTGTAATTCAAAGACAATATGTATGAGCATTTAAAATATATAATAAAATCTTTCATTCGTCTTCCAAGCGATCATTCAGTTAAGAAACACTATTAGCTCCATTTTCAAACCACGGTTTTAAATTTATAACTCATATTTTTATGTTCATACCAATCACCATTTTCATTATAACTTGAAGAAATACATAGCCCACATCGGGGGAAATGCAGATTAAAGCGTAAAATTATTCTCTACTTGTTTGCTAATGACGGGGAGGTCGGGGTTTAAATTCTGGACGGGTGTACTAAAATTGTTTTTTCCTAAAGCCTTTCCCACTTTACCTCCATGTAAATGCGGGTGCGTTTTATCTAACATTATTCGTCACTCATCCACGCCTCATTAGTGTAAATACCTGCTTTGGTGGCTAAGTGGTATAAGGCGTCAATCTCGTGTTAGACAGGACTGCTAATGACAGGGAGATCGGGGTTAGAATCCCGGTCGGGTCTAGTGAGTATGGGTTTTCCTAAATTACTTTCCTCTATCCCTCCACGCAAATGCGGGTATATTTCTTCTAAATTCAATCTTCTCTATTTTTAACTCATCAGCTGAGTGCAATTAGTACATATACGTATAACCTGAACAGGTAGTAAGTCACAGTGCTAAAAAAAAAGTGTAAATGTGGGGTTATCCCGGATGGGCAGTAAGACGTGAAACAAAGAAAAAAGAATCAAATATAGCTTACTAACAAATTGGAATATTTTAAAATAAAGTTATTCAAGTTTTAAGTTCAACCTCTAATCCAGCCATAAAAATGTCGAGAAAATTAATTTTTATTAAATAAAAATAGTTTTATATTTTTATAACCTCTTAGCTAATACGGCGGAACTTCGTTTATCCGGCTAGACTGGGACCGGTGTCATCCCGATTAATAAAAATCAGGAAATTTTAGGAAAAATTCATCGAAACATCACATATTATTACAACTTACGATTTTATTTTGCCAAGAAACCAATTACAAGACACTTGAAACATGTTTACGAAAGTGAGATTTCAGTCAGGATGTACTGGAAATCCGATCAATAAAGACTGTATAAATGAGGTTCCACCTCTCCTAGCTAGATTTTATTTTTAATTCAGACTGAGGAACATATATTCGATAAACAGACGTGTATCCCCTTTCAAGGCTCATGGGCCACAAGATAATAAAAAATACACTCTTCTATAGTAGGAATCTGTTAGAAAATACCGACACTATTTTCTGTCAATATTAATTTATAGAACTATTTCACAAATATTGATATTGGTGACCTGATGGTCTAGGGGTAAGGTGTTAGACTTCTGTGCTGGGGTCTGGGTTCAATTCTCGTTCCCGGTACAGATTAATCTTATTGCCAAACCCTTCCTTCACATCTGACAAGACGTGTATTAATCACAATGTCAGGCCTCCACCGTGGTTCGTATCCACGTTAAACTGTAGGTCCTCCATTTCATCTCACAATCACCCACCCATTACACATCAGCGTAAGTGCGTATAGCCCGAATGGGTAGTAAGACGCGGTGCTAGTAATAATAATAAGTATTGATATTATCTCTGAAAAGTGACAGTTGCAGATCACATACTTGACGTACAAACACATTATAACTGCTTTAAAAAAAACTTTTATAACTGTCAATAGCTTCTATCTAAATACTGCTAAAGAATGATCGCCATGAACGAACTTTACTTTAAGTAACATCTGGCAACTTACAAGAATGTTGATTTTTAAAATTATTTTATATGTGACACTTAACGTTCACTTTCTAAACTGACTAATTATTATATTAACACAATATTTAGAAACCTACTTAATTATAGAACAAACCCAATACCCAATTCCCTAGCCGATAATTCATCACTGTGAAAGGTCATAACCAACAATCATAATTTTTTCGGACACACTGTGAATCAAACCAGGGACTCGTAGCTCAGTAGACAGACACGCTACTGACTGAACTAAGGAGTTGTAAAAAATTAATAACTAAGACAATAAACAACCTCGTGGTATATTCGTCAGGGATCCTGGCTACTGACCTGTAGGTCCCTGGCTCGATTCACGGCTGGAACCGGGGGGTTTTCCTCGAAAGAGGAATAATTCCCACGGTCGCCAGGGTTTTGCTGATTATGGTTAGGTTAGGTTAGGTTAGGTTAGGTTAGGTTTAGGTTAAATTCTTCCTTGACTTCACCACGTCATATTCACTACCATCAACCCCTCAACTCATCAGGGCATGGAAAGAGCCTGCGCGTGAAGGATGCACGATTAATACTGGCTATCTTTCCGCAAATTGAGCTACAGATTGATACGCCATTACTATTAAGAAGAACCTAACTTAAGAAGTAATACTACGTCACGGGGTTAAACTCCTTCCATACGCTCTTTTGCAGCCTACATCCACGCCCTGTGAAGATGCTCGTGATTGAACCTTGGGCTTCCACGTCCAAGTCGGAAACTCACACCAAGCTCATACAAGGCTTTATTAGGGCAAAATTCTAGTATTGATATATTTACAGAACTTCCTCCCGAAACCTCACGTACCTGTAAAAAGAAAAACTGGGTATAGAACAAATAATTTGAATTGGATCTTGGTCAAATGGAGTTGTCTCATGTGATGAAACTCTCTCATTCGTATTCATATCTATGTCGACAGGGTGATTAGAAATAAAACAGATTAAGCCCGCCACACAGGTGCAGGACTCGTTGCTAGATCGCTTACTCGGTGTTGAGCAGGGCATGCTGCTGGAAAATGACGTCACTGCTAGCTAGCCTGCTGGATAGCCTTGATAGGTTCCGTGATATTTACCGTGCTTGGTTCCCTGCTGAATCGGGAGGTGAGCCAACCAGAGAGAAACCTTCAGTCACGTGACCAGGCACAATGATCGCCACCGTTTACGTGCAGACAGTGATAGAGGTGGTTACGTCCATGTTGCCTCCTACATTTTCTGCGCCGCCTCAGTGCATTAATTATTGAAAATATCACCATCACTAATTGTCCGCAAATTACCGTCGTCCAAGAAGTCATCATCACCATCCATGTTTGTTGACAACAGAGCGTTGTCTCGCGGCTCTCTCGTCAACTAGCCGCATGGCCTGCAGACGGCGAGCCTCGTCTGAAGCCAACGCAGCAGCGCAGCGCAGCGCAGCGCAGCACGCACAACGAGCAGCGAGATCCAGCAGGCAATCTAACAACAAACCTGCACCCTGTGCGGCGGGCTATAGTTCTAGAGCTCCATGGCATTGGGGGAGTTTTTTAAAACAAATATATAATATAGACGTAAGTAAACTAAGAGTCGTGATTATTTAGCCTAAAGTGGCGGCATTCTCAGCCGGATTACGGAACAATCTGATAGTACGGAATCCAAGTGTGAATAATTTGCCTAATTTTTTTTTTTTAATTTTCACACAAAATTTAACTTTGTTTTAATAGACTCTGGCCATTTTCTGACTTCGATGTAAAATAGGAATATACTAATTGTAGGGGACAGTAAAAATTAAGCGAGAATTAAAAAAAAAAATACTGTATATTACTTTATTTTGGAAATGGTAACATCGGTTATAAAGCGAAAACAAGTGAAAGTAGAGCGTCAAATAGATTACATTATAAATTCGGTAAATGTTTTATTGTGGATATGAACCGGATTGTTTATTTTAAAACGCATTTGTTAACACCGAGAACCGGGCTGGATAGTCGCGACCAGTGGCGTTTAGTTAATAGAAACAGGGAGAAGAGGAGAAAATAAAATAAGGGGAAAATTAAGTTAAAAAAGATTATTATAATAATAGAAACCTCTCCAACAAGCATACCGAGTTGAGGTCGTAGCTCTTCTTTAGGGGTAAGCCGTTCTTTCTCAGACTGACCGGCCAGCCAGATGATCTCGCTCACTCTTTATTCCGCCACTCGTTTGATTCCGGGTCTGTTCGGCTCTCATCGGGGAAAGGGAAGCACCTTATTCCCCTAGACGAGTATTAGCGCTGGAGTTTTCTATCGTGATTGGTGTATAATCGTACGTTTAATACTGTTAAAATCTTATTTTTTAGTTTGTTTTAACCGATATTTATTGTTTCTAGATATAATTATGGGCACTCTATTACAAGATAACGTATTTATCACCAATTTATAGTAAGTTTAATTTTATTTTACGGAATATTGACGCTTGTTTGATCCTCCAAGGGAAGCGTTTTGTTTCTTTGCGTACAGTAGTAGAATGACGAGTGCGTCAACAAATGCGGAAGTGGAAGCTGCTGTGCATTCATAAGTCATATTTTGAAGCGTAGTTTTTCGTCCTGGTTTTTTGACGAGATAAATAAAATAATTGAAACAGGCCACTCCATCTTCAGGCAGACTATAAAAATACTTTGACGTTACAATAATTAATTTTATAAACGTGTATAGTAAATATCGCTATGTTGGGTTGGCGGGAATTATAAAGTTGACCTAACTATTTACTAATGATAATGGCGTGTAGAATAAATCCGGATTCAAAACTCTAAGACAGGCCAAAGGTCATACTCATTTTCAGGCCACAACCCAAGAGAAAATTTCGGCAATCAAAATTGACCATTATTATTAATATTATTATTGTTTTTGTATTTGTGTTAGAACTACAATTATTATATATATAAAATTTAATGGTTGTGGAAATATTTTTAAGATCACAATTATTCTTTAGATATATATATATTTTAATGATTGTGGTAATATCTCTAAAATCACCAATTATCTTGTTTTATTCCATGCATAGTTTGGGTCACCCCTCTTCCTTCCTTCCCCAGAATACCTTTAATTAAAAAAAAAAAAAGAAGAAGACCAATGTGAGCTTCTAACTATACTAGGGTCCATCAGACCCCCGTTATTGTAGCCTCATTGCTTCCCTCTGTCCAGAATTGACCACACGCCACTGATCGCGACTCTAGTGTACTCAAGAAAAGGTCTAAAGTATAATTTTGAGTTCAAATTAATGTAGTAAAAAGGAATGAAGTAACAGAATTTGTAATAAAAGAACTTTACTATAGTCCTTGCGAATACTATTAGCCTACTATAACTACATAATCTAGTAAGTCTAGGAAATTTCGAGAATTTCCATGTCTTTAATAGCTGTCCATTAATAAGTGTAAAAACCGGCCCTCTTTGTCTTACATTGTGTTCGTGTGTGTTCTAAGAAAAACAATTCATATAGAGAAATATAGACCCTTATCACATGCGATGGCTACACACTCGTATATTAATAACGTATACACGTGTGGTATTTCCTCAGTTTCAGATCAAGCTAGGTACTAAACAAACGTTCCACTATGGGATATTACAGGATATTCCACAGCGTAGCGGGAAAATGAACCCTAAAATTAAGGGTGGTTTATTGGTGATTTATTCTCTTGATTGTTCAAATTTTTGGGAAAATGGCTATAACAATATCGATTTCCAGAGAGAATCAATCATTTTTTTAAATAATACTGTATTCTTGTTTTTCATAAAACATATAGTTAAGGGTAGTTAACTTGTTATTTAGTTTTGAAAATTTAAATATTTCCAAAATGGCTTTAATGATAGTTATTAAAATTGTTATATTATTGAGTGTTTTATATGACTAAAAACATATTTTAAGGCTAGTTTACTGATTAGCCTACTCATTTTTTAAAATAGTTATTTAAAAATGTTGGGTGTTAAAATTTAGTACAACATTTATATCTGAAGAGTCTTTCAAATGATAGTTTTTTTTGTTCCAAGAAATATATTTTAAGCGTAGACCACTGATGACCAATATTTGAAATTTTGTTCCTAATTACTAAAGACCTGAGAACATTATATGATTGTGGATTATTGTTTTTTAGAAAAAAAAAACCTTATCCTAAACAGTCATATGGAACATTTTATTATGAACAAACTATTAAATAACTATTTACACTGACCACAATAACAGCATCCATCTACCAAATAGACTATAACACTTTTGGGTCCACACTGTTGAATGTTTGAGCGAGATAGAGAGTGAAAAGGAGGTAGGGTGGGGTCAAACAATTAGTAAATGTCTACCGGAAGTTATGATCATTATTTTACCTGTGGTTTGGGTCCAGGCAACACGGTTAATGGAAACTGCGCGACGTTGTTACGAACTGCTGCACGTTAGGAGGTGAAATGAAGTAAATTGAATCAGGTTTTGATTGATGATAAAAGTTCCTTTCTACGTCCATGGAGTTTGCCTTCACTAGCCATATGTGATCAACAAACCTTCAGTTTTCCTTCTCTTCCTCGTAGTTTCATCGTATGTCCTTCTCATTCCTTGACATATTAATCTGTGGGTGGAACGGGACTTGAGTGAAGGGCAGTCGTTTTCCAGTTTTTGTATAGGAACTTTTTTTTTGTCAAAATAAATCAAATATTTCTCCAGTAGAAACAATTATAGTTTAATTTTATTCACATGAGGACCTCAACAATTTTCTAATATAGATCAACGGTGTCCTGAAATTTAATGACCTATCTCTTTTCTTCACATAAAAAGTTTGCCATCTTGTACCACAACTGGCTCTGAGGTACACCTTGCTACGAGCATAGGGGTCGCGGGCTCGATTCCCGACTAGTATATCATTTCCTTAAGGGGAATTATCCGAATGGTCACTAGAGTTTGAAAAATTAGGTATAAGTTGGGTTAAGACTCACGCAGGCTTCATAAATTCATAATAAAAAATCACATCGTCTCATTGCGGACACGAAGTGTAGACAATCTCCTATGATGTGCCCTGGGCAACCCTGTCCCACCAGAGCAGCCAATAGCCTTCACATAAGGTGACCAAACCTGCATGTAATATCCCTCCCGTTCGTATATGCCATACGATATTTTTTTTTTAATCTAATGCCGCTATGCTCATGACACATATTCAAGAATCGTTGACATCACCATGTGAAGAGAATTAAACTATTTTTCTTTTAGAGAAATATTTGATTTTTGCAAAACAAATGTTTTTTCCATAAAAACTGCCAAAAACATTGGCATTTTCTCGCGTTCCCTTCCCCAACACCTTTACGGTTCCTTTAATCTTATTAGATAGCTCTATTTTTATTCTGCAACTTACTTTGCCTTGTATCACCTATTTTTTTTTTTCGCGTATATTTTTCTTTCCTCTTCTATTTAATCTTCTTATAACGTTTATATTCTCTTCCGCCGTTATGTTTTTTATCGCATCCATATTTTCTTATGACCTTTAATCTTCTATATTCACCGTCTCGATTGTTTCTTTTCTTTTCTCCTCTATGTCAACTCAATCCATTTGATGTTCCATACACCCGATCGGGATTAGAACCCCCAATATTCCTGTCATCGGCAGTCTAGTCTATAGCAAAGAATGTTGCCTTAAAATATGCGGCCACCAGAGCAGGTCTTTATATTAACAAAGCTGTAATACTGAAAATATTTTCTTGAGTTCTTGATTTTAATGTCATTTCTATGTGCTTAGCCCAAAAAAGTTTATATTTGGCATGCTCTATGTGCACTCCGTTTACTCAGAATGGAAGCAGTCTTACCTTGACGGATTGCACTATAACCCTATCTTATAATATATACCATAGTGGAATAATTAAAGGTAAGCTTGCTACCTCACAAGCTAAACGAAGGGTGCGTGTTTGTGTATTGCATGCACGTATATGTGTAATGTAATGTATCTTTTATAGTGTATATACTCTATTCAACCCCTGTCACGGAGTATATTGAATATGAATGCATGTAATTAAAAAAATTTACCTTCAACTGAATTAATAAACACAAAATATATTTGTTTGATAACTATAAACATCGACAAATTTCCAAAGTTTTTAGATAGTAAAGCAGGAATTGATGATAAACAGGCCACATGTCCCTTAAAATAACGATATGGCGTCCAGATTTATCTCCCTCTACTAAAACGCAGTCTTCTAGTATTACAAGATATTGTTTATTTTCTTCATATTTTTAAATATTCTAGCAAGTAATTATTAATATTTTATTTATTTACTTGGTAATTAAAAGCATTCAAAAGCAGATTTTATTAAGATTAGGGTTAAATTTGACTTATTAATTTTATGGAATTAATTGCGGATACTCGTAATTATAAAGTACCTAATATTTACAAGATTTCCTCAGGGTTTTTTTTACGACATTTGAAAACGCTCAATACATAAACTGATAATATTTTTCGTCAAATGTATTTATATTTATAAATCTCTTATCATACAAATCTTCCCCTAAACATAAACTAAAAACCCGCTTCAGTGGCCGAATGCTTTAGGACATCACTCTCGTATTTGACTGGCCTGGTGACAGCGGGAGATCAGGGTTACAATCCCGGTCGGGTCTTCTGAGGGTAATTTTATCATAAAAGGTTTATCACTTTACTTCCACGTAAATTCGGGTAGATTACCTCTAAAATGCCTCCTTAACCACCCCTATCCCATTATATTGGTTGTCATAATGTGTGTATAGCCTGAACAGGTAGTAAGACGCAGTGCTTTAAAAATATATATATATTATGGATACACTATTTCATTCTTTCTTTCTAGATCTCTTTCTACTTACCTTGATGTGTTTATTTCCTTATTAAAGTAGCTCTTGACTTCCATTCCTTATTCCAAAGTAGTTAATTTATTTCTCACAATCACTTTATCTATAAGCTGCGTCCTTTTTTTATACTCATATTTTCTCAGATTTTATAAATTTATTTTTGTGAATTCTTTTTCTTTCATTCATAAATATTTACGTAATCCTATATCCTAACTATTATAAATGCGAATGTGAGTTTGTTTGTTTGTTACGCTTTCACGCCTAAACTACTCGACCGATCATCATGAAATTTGGCATACACGTTGTCATGGGTACAGGAAAGGACATAGGGTACCTTTCATCCAGAAAAAATGCGAATGTGAGTTTGTTTGTTTGTTTGTTTGTTTGTTTGTTACGCTTTCACGCCTAAATCCTAAACTACTCGACCGATAATCATGAAATTTCGAATACACATTTCATGGGTACAGAAAAGGACATAGGGTCTTTTCATCCAGAAAAAATGCGAATGTGAGTTTGTTTGTTTGTTTGTTTGTTACGCTTTCACGCCTAAAGCCTAAACTACTAGACCGATCATCATGAAATTTCGCATACACGTTGTCATGGGTACAGAAAATGACATAAGGTACCTTTCATCCAGAATAAATGCGAATGTGAGTTTGTTTGTTTGTTTGTTTGTTACGCTTTCACGCCTAAAGCCTAAACTACTCGACCGATCATCATGAAATTTGGCATACACTTTGTCATGGGTACAGGAAAGGACATAGGGTACCTTTCATCCAGAAAAAATGTGAATGTGAGTTTGTTTGTTTGTTTGTTACGCTTTCACGCCTAAAGCCTAAACTACTAGACCGATCATCATGAAATTTCGCATACACGTTGTCATGGGTACAGAAAAGGACATAGGGTACCTTTCATCTAGAAAAAAGTATTGTTCCTGAGGGATAGAAAAAAATAACTTTTAGACGGTCGTCCGGCATAACAACTCGGCCTACTGATATGAATAAATTAATTGCAACATGATGCCTGGAGTACAGAAAAAGGGACCTGCGGTATCCCGGAAGAAAATCTGATATCCCAAATAAAAATCTGTTCCCGAGTTATTTTAGGCACATCTATCTTAAAATGATTAAAAATGATTATATTCAGCTAATTTAGCTCTGTCTGTTCACCCCGTTATGGTAGATGACAAAATTGTCGTAAGAAGTTTGGTATTATTGGTATAGGTATATCAAATAAAAACATTATTTGTACTTTAAAATGCGGTATCGATTTGTGCTATTGAATGTACTAACTAACGCGGTATCGTTTTGTTTATCTATGGCTATGAAGCTTGGAGAAAGAGAAGAAAGGGAGTTGGGGGACCGTATTGATGGGAAATAGCAATACATGTTTGCGATTCATTTGTTTACAAACATTGATTTCTTACCGTTTATTTATCTGTGTTTAGTCCTATTTGGAAAACGTTTTTGCTGAACTTATTATTGGCGTTCATAAAAAAAGACCAGAAAATTGCTGTTGCCGTCGCTTCCTCCGGTATAAAAGCTACACTACCGAACGGTGGCCGTATGCACATTCCGTTCTAAAATTGCCATTAAATCTTGCACTTGCACAGGAAGAGTCACCCATCTGCAATTTCAGCAAAAATAGCTCTCGAGGTATGATGCTACGACAATGTAAACTTTTAGTGTGGGACGAAATTACGATGTCCCCACAAAAAATCTATAGAGGCGTTAAACCAAACTCTTCAGGACTTGCGAGACAGTACAGATATTATGAGAGGAATGGTAGTTTTACTGGCTGGTGACTTCCAACAAACTCTACCGGTGATCCAGAGGGGCACACATGCAGATGAAATCAAAGCCTGTCTCAAGTCATCAAGATTGTGGGCAAAAGTGAAAAAATTCAGCCTAACAACGAATATGAGAGTCTACCTTTATAATGACGTAGATTCAGGACATTACGCAGAGACACTATTGAAAATTGGCGATGGACGTTTGGACACGGATGCTGAAGGCTGTATTTTACTTACAGGGGAATTCTGTAATTTGGTGGAAAATGATGTGGATCTCATTGCTAAAGTTTATCCAGACTTACAACTAAATTTAAATTGTGATCATTGGTTGTGTGCAAGAGCAATTCTTGCACCAAAAAATGAAATCGTTAACAAAATCAACACTGACATTTTGAAAGAGGTGCAGGGAGAAATAAAGGAGTATTTGTCAATAGACACAATCATGGACACAGAACAGAGCACTTCATATCCCGCTGAGTTTTTAAATTCTCTGGAGCTATCGGGTCTACCCTCGCATAAACTACAATTGAAATTAGGTGTACCAGTTATGCTTATGCGAAATTTAGATGCACCCCGTTTATGTAATGAGACGAGGCTTCGAATTACACAATTGGGGCAAAATATAATCTGTGCCACCATATTAACAGATGTGGGAAAAGGGGAAAGTGTAATCATACCTCGAATCCCAATAATCCCCACTGACCTACCATTTCAATTCAAAAGACTCCAGTTTCCAATCAAACTTAGTTTTGCTATTACTATTAACAAAGCGCAGGGGCAAACATTGCAGGTAGCAGGAGTGCATTTGGAAATGCCATGTTTTTCCCATGGCCAGCTATATGTAGCCTGTTTGCGTGTGTCCAATGCCCAGAATTTGTATGTATTTGTGCCAAATGGAAGGACATACAACATAGTATATAGGAGCGTCCAAAAATAATGATCTATTCTGTGCGCATGATTGCAACGGTCAAGAACAAGCGGAGTAAATAAGGGATTTTAATTAACTGTAAGTAAAATTTAAGATGGAGTAGGATCTTCCAATTCGTGGCAAGGCATAACCTATGACTCTACTGACACACACTCCACTACTTCTTTTCTACTCCTACACTTAATCCTGATTTATATTGTGTAGTTTGTTTTTTCTTTATCTCTACCTCTATTGACTAACAACCTCAATATGTTCATCGTTTTTATTGTCATATTCCCTGTGTCAATCGACAACCTGAATTTATTGATAAAATCTACATTAACGTGGGCGAAGCCGCGGGCAAAAGCTAGTTCTCTATATTTCTACTTCTTTTGTACTGGCATTACTCTTTAATTAAAAATATTATTCCTGACTGACAACAGGAGGTAAAGGTTCAAAACCCGGTTAGGTGTACTGGAGATATTCTCTCATTTTATTTGTGAATTGTTGTATAATTTCCTTAAAACATCTTAAGCTACTCTGTTTAATTAGACCAATCAGCTCATTAATGACCAATATATCGAAAATAAAAGCTTTCTGTATCAATTAAAAAGGCTTAATTAAAGGAAAAGATTGATGAAATTTGTATGATAATAATAATAATAACAATTATTATTATTATTATTATTATTATATAATAGATACTCCAAAACACGGCAGGAAGAAGGTTAAAAAACCACTTTCCAAGTTGACGAGGCTTAATACGCGTGATAGTAACGCTCCCAATCCGTAACTATTATTTTGACCTTACTACTAACTCTTTAGCTAACGCGTTAGTTTCGTGTTGAGCTAGTCTACCAAGGACCGGGAGATCGAGGTTAAAATCTCGCTCGGGTGGACTGGGGGTGGTTTTTCCTAAATAGTTTTCCACTCTCCCTCTACGCAATGCGGGTTTCTTCCTCTATATTCAACCCTCCCAATTCCTAACCCAATGGTGTAATTAGTACTTAAGCGTCCAAACCGAATGGGTAGTAAAACGTGGTGCTAAGTATTATTATTATTTCTAACTCTTCCTCCTCCATTACTCTCTAAGCATCATTCTTTCTATATTGTTATTCTATTTTTCTACCCTTACCCTATTTTATCATATAGTTGTTCTATATTCTTTATCCTCTATCTTTATATTACTTTTTCCTTCCCATTTAACTGCCCCCACCCCTTTCTATTGTTCTATAATACTTATTATTCATCTTTGTATTTTATCTGTACTCCTCTTTCCTTGTTTTTTCTCCTGTCACTTTTTATTCATCATCCATCCTATATTGCTCCTCCACAAATAGTTGTATACTCCTGATCTTTATTTCACATGTTTTGTCTATTTATTATTATTATTATTATTATTATTATTATTATTATTATTATTATTTTAATTCAATCTGTTTCTATTACACACACACCCTCTTTGTATTCCATTTTGTATGCACTCTTCATTATTCTAATTTGATCACTTTACAATTCTTATTTTCTCTCTATGGCTCACATTTTTCGTCCATTCTATTTGTTTTTATTAATATGTCGCTTTATATTTTCTCCTACATACTTGAATTCAATCTGTTCCTTCCACCTCCTTGTTTTGCCGATTTCATCATTCTCATCACCTTACATTTCTTGGCTGCCATTCTTCATGCATTTTCCCTGTTTTTATTCTTCTCTCACTTTTTATTTACTCTTAAATCCGTGGTTTCAATTTGTTCCTTCTCTCACATTGTGTTTCTGATTCAATCAGTCTCTATTCTCCCTGCCTCCTCGTCTTTAACTCTCCCTCCTCGTCTTCTATTCCCCCCCTTCCTCCCAACTTGTTATTTCTGCAAGTGTAACGCAGTGAAGGCTGCGACAACATACCCCAGTGATTTATTACGTGAGGTGAGCGAAGCGAGGGGCTTTCATTTCGAAACAGTTTATCTCCATCGCAAGACCAAAATAATCAAAGTTACCCTCTAGATTAATTACTAATGTTATTTACTGCACCAGGTGAATTCATAATCACACAACCATTTTAATTAAACCGGTTTGGATGAATGAGTCAAAAAGAAACAAGTATCTAGCGCCCCATTTAATACTTGTGACATTAAAAATGTATTTTTTTAAAGTTAAGACTTTGATTTTTATTGAGAAGTATCCATTTACTTTTGTCCTGTTTTTGCTACAGAAAATATAAAAAATTAAATAAATAAGGAAGGCTTAATATGGGTCGACCAACACTGATGGTTCCACGGTCTAATACATCAGTCTCACAATATACTGGACTACTGATGCAGGGGAGGTAAAGGCCAAGAATACTGACCGGGTGTACTAGGGGAAGTTTTCAGCAGTTGGTTTTTATTCTCAATCTTTTCCGTATGTTAATGTGGGTGCAGATCCTTTAAATTACCTTCCTCATCCCTACTTCTTAGATTAAGGTTATTTAATACCTGTAACTGCAGCCAAATGATCTAAAGCGTCACTCTCGCAATAAACTGGACTGCCGATGACAGGTAGGTCAGATTGCGAATCCTGGTTGGTGGTAGTGATGTGGATGGTTTTCTTACTAAACCATTTCCCTCTATATATACCTCCACGAAAATGTGGTTACACTTCCTATAAATTCAACGTTCCTCATCCTTAACACTTTAGCGTAAATTAATTTATATGCATACAGCCCGAACGGGTAGAAGGACAGGGTGCGATAAAAAAAAAACAACGCTGAGCTAACGAGTTGTCACTGTGCGGTGAGGGAGGTACTTGGTCAGTTCTTGTTCTCAGTGATCCTTGAAGGTAGTCCACCCGATGAGCAAGATAAACTTGCCTGGTGGGAAAAGGTGAAAGGGATGTGTTGGTTGGTAGGAGGGGATGTTGAAGGTGTCTCCATGGCGCTCGTCCTTAGGCCACGTAAAAAAAGGAGATGTTATGGTCGAGAGCTTTATGGAAAGGGGGTGGTGGGAGGTGGTGGAGACCACACAACAAACCCCAAGAGGACACTATACTGCATCTTTTCTAAAAATAGATCTTGGTCCAAGGAAACAAAGAGAAATACTGGTGAGCCCTGGAAAATAAAATAAAATGTGTCGACATTGAAATTCAATAATATGGGACTAGTGGAGAAGATTCTCTTTCTTTTAAGATAGTTGAAATCTTTTGTGACTTATTTGTCAGTCGGTCTTTTAAATATATTCTTTACGTTCCAACTCGTTAGGGCTACATCCATCATATATATATATATATTTTTATTAATATATTTACTATATGCATATATATATATATATATATATATATGCATATACTGTATATATATATATTATATATACTACGCTAGAGCCCATTCAAGGTGATATGGTCTATAAAAGCTTCGCTCTCTGCTATATATAATACTGATGATTGACTGACTGACTGACTGCCACTGACTGAGGCTGAATGGTCTAAGATCCTGACTGACTGACTGACTGACTGACTGACTGACTGAAAACGGGGAGATCGGGGTTCAAATCTCAGTCAAGTCTACTAAGTGTAGTTTTTCCTAAAATGTTTCCCACTTTCTTTCAACTCAAATATGGGTAGATTACTTCTAAGGTGCTTCCTTCCCTATCCCTATCCAATCCTATTTAGAAAATTATAATATACGCATATAACCTGAACAGGTAGTAATATACACTGTGATAAAAAAAACTCTAGCATTGTAAGGATTAGAAACGTATAATTGAGAGGAAGTGTACCCCCATTTGTGTGGAGGGAGAGCGGGAAAGTATTTAGGAAAAAAAACTCCATAACATCCAACCTCCAACATAAAGTCAAACCTCTTCTCCAGATTTCTGAAATCTAGTCTGTTGCGAGTGTGACGACTCTAACCACGCAACCGTCGAAGCGGGCGTATAAACGGTTGAAAGCAGCTAAACTAACTTTTATAGTTGTCCTAATCACAACATTCACTACCAGTACTTGAATGAACTAAAAATTGGACTGTATTTACGTTGTGTGACGCTAAATGTAAGTGTGTGTGTGTGTTGGTGTGTCCGCAATTCTGTGTCATAATGAGCTCTGATTAAAAAAAAACACTTTGATGTGCAGGAGAAAATGACTAAAATCAATTAAAGTGACCTCATGTTCATATGTAGTGGACGTAAGTTGAGAACCTTGGATCAATGGGTAGTGTAAAGCTGTAATTCATAAAGATTATCATTATTAGGTGTTCTGTCTCATGACAGGTCCATTTATTTTGTCGATGAACTTGAGACCACCAATGCGCTCTGTCCTCTGCCTCCTCCTTCTGCTTCCAGAATTTTCTTCTTTCCCTCAAGTCATCCAATTTATTTGAATCCTCCTTCTTTCTAAGCTCCTCTTTCCCTTAAACCTTTTCTTCTATGACGCCATGCAGAAGACAGTTATTTCCTCCTATGGATGTGTCAATCTAGTTTGCTTTGCACCAAAGAATCACATTCAAAATGGTTCTATTCTCACCCAGTCTTCTCAGGACTTCTTCAATCGTCACCCTGTCTGTCCATAATATCTTCTCAAGTCTTTCTCCATCACCACATTTCAAAGTTCTCCACTTATTTATGTTCCATTTTCCTGGGAGTCCAATTTTATGCTCCATACATCGTGATACTCCAAACGTAGATGAAATAAGCTATCATACTATATCTACCACGATACCCCGAAAACTGTGATTAATAATTATATATTTAAAATTTCTAATAGCTTGAATAAAGTTATGTTAGGTACCTGAAAGGGTGAGGGATATAAACTCCTCATAATACTTATTGGAAACTTTTTTATTATAGTGTATAATATTTAGCAAACCTGTACTATTATACATACTCGCGTCACTGGCCAAGTGGTATTAGGGGCTATACTCAAGTTTATTTTGATCTTCACCGACTGGTGAGCTTGGGTTAGAATTCTGGTCTGGTATACTTGGGATTATTCTTTCCCACGAGATTTTCACCATGGTTTCCCCATTCTTTTTTCCGCGCCATTTCAGGTGCCTTTTTATGAGAATTACACCCTCCTCCTCCCTATGATTCGTATTAAGTCAATAATAACACACACTTGTTTACCCTGAAAAGGTAGCAGTCTTACCTTTACAGATTACACTATGGCCTTAGCTTATAAGTTGCACCATAGTAGAACCATCAAGGTAAGCTTGATACCTCTCAGGGTTAAATGTGGTCGAAGGGGACGTGAGAAAAGATCAGTGTTTTTATAGCAAAACTTTTATCGGTCAAAATAAATCAAATGTTTCTTCAGTAGACACAGAGTAATTATCTTCGCGTGATGACATCACCAGTTGTTGAATATATGTCATGAGCATAGAGGAATTAGATAACAAACTTTTCAAATGAAGATAATAAGTTGTCATTAAATTCCAGAATATCCTTGATATATATTCGACAACTGTTGAGGTCACAGTGGAAGGAAAATTAAAATCTTTATGTTTCTACTGGAGCAATATTTGATTTCTTTTGATATAAAAATTGCAAAAAAACCTTTTCTCGAGTTCCCTACACTCCCGCCTTCACTAAGGATACAAATGAAAAAAATAAGTTATGTTACACTTGATTTGGGCTTCTGTTGGTGAATTTCATAGTCGTATTACCAGACGAGAGCAAAATTATAAAATGCTCAGCTATTCCTTTAGAAGTCCTGAGCTCTTTGGTTTCCTGATATCTTGACAAGTTTGTACCATTGTTCCAAATGCCATGTCACACTGCCAGCAGAGATAAGCTTTGCCGTTTCGTGGAGAGTATTCAGTCAGTTGACATAAATTAGCAGAGGAAAATCCCCATGTAAATGACATGTTTGCCCCTAAAAAAAAAAAAAGACCACCACTATTTTTTCTTTACTGACTCGAATTTATTTTTTAACGAGTAACCTTTCTCCCACCCACCTTTTTTTTTCCTTTGCTTTCTGTGAAGCTAGCGTTAGCAATAATCAATGGATTAAAAAAAAATTATATTCTGTGACACAAGCAGATTTAGATTCATTAATTTATACTTAGACACACCGTTTTAACAGAATCTCTTCTCTTAAAAAATGTGTTGAGTGCATTTATCTTAACCAAATGAATCGATCTGCTCACCGCTGTTTGTTTAATATTTCTTTAGAATGTTGGTACGCATCACACAAAGGTGGGCGTGTGGACTAAACGTCAGGTTCATCTAGTATGGTTTTCCCGTGAAGAGATCATTTATTCCGAGAGTGCTATTTTTCATCATAAATTGTTTATCAGTCTCACTCTGCAAGAATGTGGATACATTTCCTCTAAATTTGGCCTCTTTACTTCCTACCTCATTAACTGGAATTAAAATTCGTGTATCCTGGGTGGATAGTAAGACGTGATGGAAAACATAAAAATTAGGGTTATTAGCCAGGTAGTCTAATGGTGTTAAGATAAGGCTGATTAAGGATAAATGTACTCATGTTAGTCTAGAGGGAGGATGGAAGGATATTTAAGAACCCCCTCACCAGTGCACTCTGGGATTTAAACTCTACAATAATATTAATAATTAGTCTAAGTTGCAAGGGGTGGTTCTGACGTGCTTCCCATATATCCGAAGCTAAGCATGCACTCAGACCTCAAGCCAGTTAGTGTTGCCCACACCATCTGGAGAAAGTACATGTCCTAGGGAAGTCCTGGAATAGCGTTAGTTTCTCGTTGCTTTCCGCACTGGATTTCTACGAGTGAGTGATAAAGAGGCTACCAATATTGCCGGAAAAGGTATTTTACATACCTTCCAGGGTTCTTTAACAGGCCACAACTGACATGGGACCGAAGGCCTTACTTCCCCTCCGAAAGAAGTTGTGCTACGGATTTTTATCACTCGGTAAATATCCGTTGACTTCGGCTGGGTTTGAACTCACAACCATCAGGTCCTAAGACGAGCACTATACCCCAAGATCACCGAGGCCCACCTGCAGACGTAGGGGGGGGCCTTATCTGACAGCTATAAAAGTTTTAGATTTACTTTACACGTGTTCTTGCGTCAAATCATGCAATCATCAGCTGTCACTTTTGATAGATATTATCAATACCTATAAAATAACACTAATATTTTAGCTAAAATGTATATAATATTGGCAACAAAAAAAAAGGTGAAAATATTTAATTGAATCCCAAACATTGAATTGAGTCACACCCCCGTTTCTGGGTTGTTGGGAGAGTCTCTAGAAGGATATTGGCAGTAACTGGTTATGTTAGGTTAATTGCAGCTAGCTAAAAATGACATGATCGGCTATAAGCTAAAAAAACAAAAAAGAGTTTTGCAACAAGTCCACCGTTGTACCCCGTCCTTTATAATTCTGTGAAAACGGAACTTAAGAACATTAATGATAAACAGCCTGTTTTTGTTTTTCGCTCGACAAGCACTCCATTACATTAGATATAGACTGACTAAAAGATTTTGTTTGGCAGAACAAGAGGGGCCCTTCGTAGGAAAATTGGACAGTAATGTCTACCTCTCGGGTCAAGGTCAGACCCGCCCTCAAAGCTAGCAGGTGCAGAGGCTGTATACACTGCTGCACAAAAGTATTCACGATGGATGAAACGCTCCTGTGACTTAAGGTCTTTATTTTAAAAGTATATAAACAATTATTTAATATTTAAAGGAAAGGGGACAATGTATTTAAGTATTACTCAAGTCCCAACATACGTTCAACTATTATATCTACTTTCTCTCGACCACTCTGACAGTGAAGTAGTGTGATCGTAAAAAAAAAAACTCTGTACTTTGATAAATTTAGACTTTTCATGACCCCTGAAACCTAAAAAGTTTTTTCGCGATACCGTCTGTCTGTGTGTGTGTCTATCTTTATCTTTGCCTAGAGCCGAAACCATTTTACTGATCGGGCTCAACCCAAGTATCTAGGGTCTTTAATAAGTTTCCCCGATTAAATTTTGAAATTAGATAGCCAGCCCTAAATTTAACTGAAGGGCTAAAAGAGATGAAATCTATTCACTCGAAATACGCTGTAACGGTTTTTATTAAGTTTTGTTGTAGACACTGTTTAACATTCCAAACAAAATGGCGATTCTTGTTTTCCCATGAAAATAATCTTACATGAGTAGAAATTTCCAATTTGAATCATAGCCCGCAACTATTTCAGATATGAAATAACTTATCATTTTAAAATTGTAGTAAATTAAAAATACAAATCTTTTACTTGAAATATATTTTCATAAAACCAATAGTTTCTAATCTATAAGCAAATATAAATTTTAAGGAGGTATTTGAAATTTGAAATTGATCGTTATGCTCTTTGTTTGACAGAGATGTTTTGTTTTCTCAATGTTTATTAACAAAGTAAATTATCTCATTTATGCTTTTGGTGGAGTGTTTCTGCCACAATGTCATTTATTTCATTTCACAATCTTACCAGTTTTTAGTAAATGTATCTATCTTAAGATAAAAGATAGAGCAAGTTCATGCGGTGCACCATACCATTTATTCAATATCTGTAACATTCACCGAGCTTATTCCAACCTAAGTTCCCTTTCAATACATTTATATATCTATATATAAATTATGTTATCTAGTGAATATATGGACCTATTATGACAAGGTTCCTGTTGTTATCAAAAGTGGTTGAGGTTCCTAAAAATGTCTTAAACAATCAATATGAACCAAAAAAAAATCACTAAACGTCTGAAATGCCCGTGGGCCTTGACAAACACTGCGATTTGGATAGCAAAGAAAGTTTACAATAATATACTGTAACTTTAACGAAACAACTATATGATAGCTTACATTTACAATGTTATATCAAACTATTTTTCAATGAAACAAATATAAAATCCTTATAGTTAATTGCAACCATTTTAATACCATTCAATTTAATAAACTTCCATTTAAACATGGTGCTTTACTCTATAGGCCTATGTTTTATGGTTAAAATGCTATTCAAGCTATTCTAATTCTCATTTGAATCTAGTTGAAAAATCAAAGAAAGAAATTTTTTCACCGCATCTTTACTTTCCCGTGGAATTATATGCTTATGTACCAACTAAGCCAATGGTTTTTAGGGATGTGGAAGATTATATCTAGAGGAAGAGTACCCGCATTTGCCTGGAGGAAGAGTGGAAAACAATTTGGTAAAAAAACACTCTCAGTACATCCGACCGAGATTCGAACCTTGATCTCCCCGTCATTGACAATCTAGTCTACTGCAGTTTAGACCATGTGGCCATCGAAGCGTGGTAGTAAATAAAATAAAATGATTACCAATATTCACTTTTAAGTGTCGGACAAGAATATTAAAATATTTACAAATAAAAGATGGAGTGTGAAGAAAAATGAATTGTCACAATTTTGTATAGTGTTCATAATTCAATAAATATGTTCAAATATAAATAAAGGATAAAGTTGGTCGTCTAGTAAAGGTTCATGTTTGAAATATGCTTCAATCTATCACATAATTTAAAGGTAATTTCATTCCTCCTTTAGTAGTAGACTATATATTTAAATCTAACATACATACATTACATACACGCGCATACAAACACAGGCACACACATACACACACACATATGCATATGCTTGCACATATACATATTAATATATACATACACACATAGTTGAACACCTAACCACCTACTCGTGTGCACCTCGCAGAACGATGTTTTTAGTTTGTTTAAGTTGGCACTTCCTCTCAGCAAATATATACAAACTGTGAACATATACCTCAGCTTAACAGTTAAGTCTGCAATTAATGTGAAAATCTCACTTGAGAAAATGAGAGAGGAAGCTGAAGTAAATTGTTCTGTCTTGTACCAAATTGTTGAAAGTATCTAAATGAACTAAGTGTTCTTGTTGCAAAACCTCGAACTGTTGGTCGCCAGAGTAACAGAACTAATTTTCCTACTCAGAGCCCAGACGATTACTTTAGAATAGCGAGTTTCATACTATTCTTAGATGAATTTATAACTTCTCTTAATGATAATTTTATCACAAAGACACATTGCAACCATCTCAATCACTTGTTTATCAGAGTGAACCAAATGATGTGGTTATGTCCGCGGTTGTAAAAGATGTTCAGAAATTGGCTCAATTTTACGATCTTACCGAGCCCGACAATATTGAAAGGGAACTGACACTGTGGCACCAGTTCATTAAGTCATCCGATAAAAAGCCCCTAAATGAAATTGAAGCCCTTTCTATGTATAATGTGAGCTTATTTCCTATCATACATGAACTTCTCATAATAATGGCTACACTTCCCGCAAAAATGAACGTTCTTTCTCGTCCGTAAAGCTGTTGAAATCATACATGAAGAACTCTACACGTGAAGACCGACTTAATGGGTTTCATGTACATAAATCCAGAAGGGTCAGCTACGGAGGATTTCAAAAGTGACTTTGAGAATTAAAAATAAGTGCAAGTTGCTTATTTGAATTTTCAGATTTTAGCTCAAAAAATAATTTTATAGATCAAATTTCCGAAATACAATTTATTGAAACTTGCTTGTTTGTATATTCTAGCAGTATGCATCAATAAAATTTGGTTTACAAGCAGCTTGTTCATAAAAACTTAATAGTTAAAAGAATTACAGAAAAATGACAATTTTTAGAAATTTTAAATTATTTTGGTTGTTATTGTATTTATTTTGATGCATTTGTATTTTGCAGTACTTAAATTTTCAAATTTTCCCACGGGAAAAACCAATGGGAGCGCGCTTAATTGGTCAGTGAAACTAACCCCCCCCCCACACACACACGCGTGCACACACAAATTTATTATTATTATTAATTATTATTATTATTATTATTATTACCGCGTCTTACTACCCGTTCGGGTTATACGCACTTACGCTAATGTTTAATGGTAGGGTGATTGTGAGATGAAATGAAGGACCTACAGTTTAAAGTGGAATCCGAACCACGGTGGAGGCCTGGCATTCCTCACATTCACAAGTTGTGATTAATACACGTCTTGTAAGAGGTGAAGGAAGGGTTTGACATTCAGATAAATCTGTGCCGGGACCGAGGATTGAACCCCGGACCCTCAGCACAGAAGTCTGACACCTTACCCGTAGACCACCACGTCACACCACAAATTAATCCTGGCTGCACCAGTGTTAACATACATACGTACACACATACACATACATATATACATAATCACGTCGTTCCCTCATGGAATGGGCAGGAAATTGTATATATAGCTAAAAAAACACTTTGTACTTAATCCATCCTCGCTAACTCTCTCCAAACATCCCTATCCTTAAATTCTCCCTTCGCTTTAAAAACATTCTTACACCGAGTCATACATGCTCTTTTATTCTCGCAACGTATTCTTTGCGCTATTTCATAGGCATTGATAGTATTTATCAAAAAGTTACAGTTACAGATAGCATGACTTGATGTATGAATATATTAAAAAATATAAGTAACTTTAATAACTAACAGATAGGTCTGTTTTTCTTCTTAATAAAATCAAAGTGGAGTTATTACTCCTATCCCAACAGAACTTTAATAAATTATGCTAAGAAATGATTGATTCAATTATATTTTTGTAACAAAGCTTCAGAGAAACTAGAGCACAGTCTCAACAGAAGATATAGTTTTAACTTTTGTTTACAAACAATCAAAAGTAAGTGTGTGTGTGTTTTTTTTTAAGAAATAAAGGTTTTTAATAAAGTTCGGAATTTCCCACGAGTCCAATGAAACAGTTTTCTTTTCTTTAGTCCTGTGAAAATGGTCCAAGTTTGGGGAGGAAAGTATTCACTTGTTTCTGTCACCAGCGTGTACAAGTAGTGTTTCACATGTATCAAGTTATTTATATTGAGATACTCAACGGTGGGCACGTGGTCTAAACGTCGGTCTTATATGATCTGGTTTTTTCTGGTGATTGGGATACGGGGTTCAAATCTCGGCCGGATAAAAGAGGGTGTTTATTCCCTTCCATTAAAATACGGGTACGCTTATTCTAATTGCTATCTTCCTCGCCCACATCGTTAGACACGCAGACTAAATTTCAAGCGCATCTAGTTTTGCTTTCTGTTGACATGGAGGTTAGGGTTTGAATCCAGGTCTGGTGTTTTTTTTTTACTAAATGACTTCCTACTTTCCTTAAAAGAAAATAAGAGTGGTCCGCCTCTGAACTTACCTTTCTAATCCTTAAATCCGTTAGAGTAGCGTAAAATGGTGTATGGAGGGTTACATGCTGTAAATATATTTATCTAAAATTTAGCATTTTTGGTACTTTCTATATTAATATAAGTTAATTAATATACTAATGTATATATATATATATTGATGTCTACTTACATTTATAACTATTATTAGATTAACATATATGTATGTATTATAAATTATGTAGTATATTATATACATATATATGTGTATACTATATACTATCTATTAGTATATAATACATACTTATATCATATTATTATATACAAAGATGGTATAGTAAATATAATATTATATTAGCTTGTTCCTATTCATTCACGTTAGGATCAATAGAATGAGCACCAACTGTGAGGGGTGTAAAGGAACACACAATTATCATAAAAGAATGTGTATTTACAAAAAAAATTGTTTTTCATAAAAAATACATAGGCACTTCTTCTTGAGCTTGGCCTAATACAAAAACAAATCACTGAGGTCGTTCTAAAAGCTTACCATGTCTTTAAAACGAGAAGAGGTAGTTCACATTTACTACTAGGGTCAATTTTTTTACAATATCATTTAATCCAAAAAATGCCTATTCTTCCGTTTGGAAAAACTTCTAAGTTTGAGGAACCTTCTTGAAAAAAACTCAAATATATCCGTCATCTTGAGGGTGTAACACTTTGCTAACATAGAGCCTGAATGTGTCTTTGGTCTTACCATACACTTTGACCAATAGGAAGTCTTCAGGACTATTTAAAAAGTCTCAGGTGTTCTAGGACTGTCTGGAATTTGAATGTTAGATTCTTCATCAGATGTTGTTGATAACACAAGCTCTTTGTCACTATCTTGTTAGGAGTAGTCCGAGTCATCCAAAGAACTTGACTCTGGGGATAATTCTTTTTGGGACGTCCTTTAGTTGTTTTAGGTGCTGGTTCTCTTGCAACTGGATTACTTTAATCACTGCTTTGAATTCCTGAAGGTCCTGGTTCAGAGTCAGTCACGCATAGTTCTCCTAAGTCTGTCCCTTCAACATTTTTTCTAGGTGTGACGTTAAGTTTTGTTCTCTTCTTTGGTTTATGAGCCGTATCAAACTGTCTTAATGTCTGCAACAGTTCTTTGAAAGTCTCGTCAATTGCTTCTACCCGACCGGTTCTGACAATGGTGTATGTATTCCTGATTGATTTCCACTCCGATTACTGTTACCGGTACTAGTGTCTGAGCTTACCAACATATGAAAAACTTCAGTACAATCTAAAGGCACAATGACACACTTTTTTGAATCCAGATTTCACGTTTTCCTCCTTAAGAGAATCACACAGTTTTTTTCAACAGCCCAGGGAACTTATATTTGAGGACAGTAGCTTCACCTCTGCCTTGTCCTTTTTTTTCCATTCTTCAATGATTTGACACTAAGAAATTTTCATAGGCTTGAAAAATGCCACTTCGAGTGGTTGGGTGAGATGAGTGGAATTACTCGGTAAAAATATAAAATTGTTGTTCTTTTCTTTGCACAGAGTGATCAAATCTAACGGCAAATGAGACAAGTTGTCTCCACTCAAGTATTTTGTCCCTTCGAGGTCTTTAAAAGAGGATATTGCAATTAATTTTACACAGTCCTCAGATCAGAAACTGTTGAACCAGCCTGACTTGGTTCGATTGAATCGTGATTTTTTTGGACCTTCCAACTATCGTACAAATGCTGCGCCTTATAAACTACATAATGAGGTGGTATTTTGCCTTCTCCGTTTGCAGCAAACATCACTGAAATAGATGCTTTTGAAGAGTTTAGTACCCTTTATGGGTACTTGAATCCACTCCCTAAGATCAATTTACGTTTTCTTGGGTCGTCACACAAATTGGTCTCATCATAATTGATGATGTTACTTTCGGGTACGTCCTTAATCTCTCGTACAAGCTCGTCAAAATTTTTGTTGACGACATCATGAGACACAGCTGCCCTCGACCTTTTAATATTCTGGCACATTCTCTGAGACAATGGGTTTTTGTGACGTGTTATAAAATATTACACCCAGTCAGGGCCAGGAGTATTGTTCTTGAACTTTTGTACAAGTTTTCCTTGGCGTTCACGATAATCTCGAACTAGTAACCGTAAGGTGAGTGAATCAAGAGGGTAGCCCCAGTCGCTACAAACTCTCAACCTCTCAACTAAAACTGCCTTTTCTTCTTCATTTGGTGTTGTCTCTACTTCCTTTTTCTTCTTGATATTTTTTCACATGTCTATGTAGTCGGAATATTGAACTTTTGCGAACATTTCCTGTAACTAAGCCCTTTTTTGATATCATCAATGGCTTGCTTTAGATCTTCTGACGTGTACGTCTTATTCATGCTCTTTAGAGCTACAGGTTGATATTTTTGCGGTATGTTTGTTGAATCCTGCAACAAAAACACTTATTATAGTATAAAAGTAAATACCCCTCTTCTTGGGAGTAATATATGTAGTCGTTACATTAAACATATATTACTATATAGGGAAAAAGAAATTAAAAAAAATACGATTAATATCTATGGGTGAATAGTAACACAAAAGCATCGTGCTCCTATTCACTCTACAGACTATATATCTATGACGTCACAGCTAGTAATTGTTTATCACTTTCACTGTGAAAGAGAAATGGAAATGTTATGATGACATATCGTTATATAGGCCTACAGGAAATTAAAACATAATAATCTTACGTCTATATTGACAGTTATTTTGTACTTACAGATGTCAAATAACCGTGGTTTTTAATGGAATTGTTTACACTCTTGTAAATATGAAAGCAGTGATGCCAGCACCCCAAAACTTGGTTTCCCAACGTATTATCATGTTAGCCAAATGGCAAAAACTGAACAACTTTAAGAGAATAATATTGTTTTTGGGTAATATTTTCTTATTGCATGTAATTTCGTTCCTACTCACCCCAATTTACGGTAATTAAATCCGTATAGCCCGGGCGGCTAGTTAAACGTGGTTAAAATATACAAGTCTTTATATTATACAATATAATTTTCAGTTTAGTAACTATAAAAATATACATGTAAAATATAAACAATAATAATAAATTTAAAGGCAAATATGTGTTCTCTTTAAGATGAGAGTGTAAGGAGCGCGTTTTAAGGGCAGTTTTTATTGCAGAACTATTTTGGCCAAACTAAATCAAATATTACTCCAGTCTTCACATGGTGACATCAACAGTTGTTGATTATCTGTCATGAGCAGAGATGACAAACTTTTAAATGGAAAGAAAAAGTTGTCATTAAATCCCAGACACCCTTGACTGTTGAGGTCACCAAGTGAAGAAAATTAAACTATATTTCTACTGGAGAGAAGTATTTTATTTATTTTGGGAAAAAAATTGTTTAGTTATAAAAAAAACTGTACATAATAAGACCATTAACTCGCGTTCCCTGTACATTGCTTTGATATATAAGCCGTGAAAGATGGCTATAACTAAAGAAAATAGCACTTCGAATATTTGTTAGTTAAAAATACAAAATAATTTTTAAACTACACAACTTTAACGTATTGTCAATTTTACTTAAATGGTAACTTATACAGTTATATAAACAATTTATTGAGGTGGTTTTAATTATTCAAATTGTTAATTTAATTGGTCACTGGACGAAAGGGACTAATACATTGAATTAATTCTCAACACGTTTTAGATTCGTTCGCTACCAATTTACAAAATTGCACACCGTCTACAGATTATCAGACTTTAAATATTGTTATATTTATTTTCAAGGTAAGCGTATATATATATACACTGTTTAATACATACAAAAGTAGTTTCTGGAAATTGTTTCTTTCACTCGGAAATCCCATGATCGCTTAAGGAAATCGATTCCTTGTTTTACACCATCCATCCCCTCCCTCCCTCTTCACCCTTTACCTTTCCACCCCCGTACTTTCCCTTAGCCACAGACTGCACGGGTTCTATTTCCGACGTTTTCAAGCGTACAACTTTCTCGTGACCCCTTGGGTAGAGAAAGCATTATGATCGTAAAAAAAAAAAAAAAAGAAGAATAAAAGGAACTCGAGATTGATAAATGTAGATGTTTCATGACCACCTGAAACTGAAAAAATTGTTATCGTGATGCCGTCTGTCTGTCTGTCTGTCTCTCTCTCTCTCTCGCTTTGTACCAACTGGAACCTAAACATATCTAATCCAAAATTAAGGGTAACTTATTGAAGGATAAATTGAGAAAAAATCTATTTTCTCTAAATTTTTTCTAACGATTTTGATTACAATTCGTGTACTGTTTAAGATTAAAAAAAAAATTAATGGTGACTCATTTTCCCATGAAAAAACTATGAGGATATTTGTAATTTTGAAAAAAAAAATGACTTATAAACTAACTTAAATCTAGAACAGAAACAACACCCAGCCTCCCAGCCGTTAATTCGTCACTGTGTAAGGGTAAACCCACATTTCACCCACGATACATTTTTCGACCATGTTCGAAGTCTAACCCGATACCCTTATCTCAATAGGTAAACACGCTAGCTCCCACAACCCTAGGGTGGGGGGTTAATCTGACAAAGGTATCTTGTCTGGTTTGACCTCGATGGGGAAATCAGGGTTTGAATCCCGGCCAGGTATACTGAGGTGGTTTATTTATGAAAAGTTCCCCACTTTCCACTCGTGAAAATGAAGGAGTATTTCTCTCATTTTATTACTAGACAACTCAGTTCTATGGGTGAAAATATTCAAAACATTTTATTAAGCAAAATCTGTTTGTTATGTTTCATTTATTTCTGAAAATTAATGTTATCATAACAACCTATAATACTATGTCTACCCTTTAAGTTAGTAAGCTTACCTTGCATTATTACACTATGGTGTAGCTTTCAAGTTAGGGCCATAGTGTAATCCACCAAGGCAGGACTGCTACCTTCGGGGGTAAATGAAGTATAAGTTTTTGGTTGTAGTAAGAAAAAACTATTAATATCTTTATGGGCAAATATATTATCTTATCTTACTACTTTGTAATAAATAATGAAACTGTGCGAGAAAAAAAATATTAATTTTTGATCTATACGTGAAAAGAAATTTCTCTATTTAGTCTTGAAATTTAAAAACTAATCTAAAAAATTCAATAAATTTTTGAAAGAAAATTATAAAACACTATATTTGCATAAGAAATTTACAAACCAAACCAAGAATTAATTATTTCTAATAATACTATGAATTCCAGAAAATAGGTCACACTTTTGGTCAAAAAACAGCCTTAATTAAGAAATGTTTTGGTTATAAATATTGTTTTTCAATATAAAACTAGCACATTATAAACTGTTACACAACATAATTAAATTATAAATGGTGTACATTGCAACTATCTCTATTTAATTAATTACATTTTAAATGCGTTTGATTTATATATTTAAGTGTTTGAATAAACTATAAGTTAATTCAAAGTTAACACCAACTCATCTATCAAAAGGAACTCAAGCACTCTATGATATATACTTTAATAAACATAATATACATTTTTGTACTTTTAGATTAAGTATTCTCGTCTAGACCTCACGTCTCGATATATTTTTAATATTCTCGTCTCGATATATTCTCGAATTGAAAAAGTGGTTTTTATACATCACTAATAAATAATAATTGTATTAGTTATCTATGTAAATAATTGACAAAAAATTCACTGTTAATTATATCTCCATTATTATGACTTTTAAATTAGAGAAACAAAGGAAGTTTGTTTTAACAAAATCATAAAAATGTTTTTAATTAATTTAAAAGTGCTAGATGTAGCCTTAAGGACTCAGGGCAATGAAGGTAAACATTATAAAAAAATATACACTCTTATATCTAGGGTTAAAATGGGAAAACATAAAAGAAAATATCTTGAGGGAAGTGGTAAATTACTCTTTCTAGATTCGAACTGATCCTTGACCTTCTCCCATACCCCCACCCCATCTCCCACCCCATAAACCCTCCCATACCCCTTACGTGAGTCTGATATCGCTGATGCTGAGCCAGCCCTCCAGTTAGGAATTAAATTAAATGGGATCCTTTTGTTGGTTTGTCGATCGAGCAGAATATGTTTGCTGCCTCGAGGCACCCGTTGTGTGCCATTTAAAAATATTGACCTTTTCGATTAAAAAATCAATCATCATAAAAGCATTTGATATAATACAGGGACGTAACAGCACTAATCGATATTAAAAAATAAATATGAGTTTTTATTTAGAAATGCACAAATAGACACATTATTCGAGGTCATTAAATGCATTAATTTCCATAAACTTGTTTTAACTATTGCAATTATTGCAAAGATTAATGGGAGCTGAATCTGTAGCTTTATTATTTTATCGTAAGTTCCCTGTAGTTTTAATATTTTACTATACTTAAGGTAAAATGTAAAGAGTAAAGGGGTTGTTTCTTGTACTTTTATTATTTGATCGTAATTATTATAAAAGTAAAGAGTAAGGGGGCTGTCCCTTGTAGTTTTATTATTTTGTTGCAATAATTATAAAATATAAAGAGTTGGTTCTTGTAGTTTTATTATTTTATTATAAATATAGTAAGATGTAAAAGAGTAAGGGGTGTTTCTTGTAGCTTTATTAATTTATTGTAGCTATTGTAAAATATTAAGGGGTTTGTCTACAGTAAATATTTTCCATGTGGCCACATTATGTAGTTGTTTCTTCTCTGAGAGCTTTTGATCTACATTTTCATGCGCTTCTGATGAGAGGTTTCTCCTAATTTTGCTCTTTCGATGTTCTCCGCTTTCCAGCCTGTGTGTGTGTGTGTGTGTGTGTGTTTTCCCTTCTCCTCTCCCCCCCAAGTAACTTGTGTAAAAGCCCCGTTGTTGCAACGTGTATATCGTTTCAGCCGGAACTGTACACGAAAGAGATGGTGCGTCAGTCTTCCACGGATAGCTCCGGGACCGGTGAGATGGAGTATTGCGGAAACTGCACTTCGCCCTTCGATACGACTCTGAGATGGAGGGACTTATCGTCAAGGTAAACTACCCTCTCCATCCCTCTATTACTTTCTCTACGACACAACTTCGGAGCATGTTTTTGTTGCCTGGTTCAAGTGGTCAGGGGGAAGCAGTAAGTGATTAAATGTACGCTCATTGGTTGATCCTATTACTCAACAACCGGCAGTGTTGCCACGGGCGCTTGGTTGGGGTCTACTTTAATCCCGTGAAACCAAGAGGTACATCTACCACAGCGTTCCCCTGGCGGGATTTCCCTACACTAAATGTGCTTTTCCTTCATCTCTCCAAGCTATATTTTTTATTATTTTAGCACTGGACCTTACTACCCGTATGGGTTAATATGCATATGTACTTATTACACTAATGTGTTGGAGTTGAGAAAGGAAAAACATTTAAGAACTATCCCTTTTATCACACCCAGTCGGGATTCTAAACTTGATCTCTCCGTCATTGGCAGTCTAGTCTGTTGCTAGAGTGACGCCTTAGACCATTCGACCACCAAAGCGGGGTAAGCAAATATTAACGAATTTATCTTTATCATGTGACCTTAGACTAAATATTAAGATTTATATTTGGGTCTTTATTCCTTAAAAAATTATAGGGTAGTTACAAATATTCTAGATGCTGCCCTAGAAACAAAATTATTATTAAGTAGCAGATATGCACACCGGTAGGCACGCAGACAAGAGAGTCAGCTTCACCTGGTTTGGTTAGCCGGTGACGGGAAGGTAAGATGAGCTTGTTCTCAACATATTGCTTCCTACTTTACATCCACACAAATTCGGGTACATTCCTTTAGGTAATGCCTTTTCATCCCGTGCCTCATCGATGAAAATACATAGATAACATGGACGGGTATTATGACACATGGAGCGCAGAGGGAAAATAGGCTAAATAAGCCACCGATAAAAACAAAGTAGGGATGAGGATGGTAGTGTGAAGAGCTGCAAACGCATTTGCTCAGAGAGAGGATAAAGAAGCCCGGTTTAGGGAAGCGCCTCTCTCTAATGAGCCCAGTCACGAAGTCGAATCCAAACCAGCCAATGGAAACAGAATACCATTCGAGCTTAGGGTATTTTCACACGGATACACAAAAATGTGTGTAATTCCGGCGACTACCAGTAAGCAGTCAGTTGTTGATTAGACGCCAAGCACACTTCTGTTTTCCTTGTTCTAAGCATGAGTTTAAATTTGACGATATTAATAGATGACAAAGAAAGTCTGTCATTTGGAATGCCTCGGATCATCAAATATTTTGTAGAACAAGTCTTTCTCCAGCCTGTCACGTGACAGAAAATGTGCATGTAAACGTTTTTTTCCCCCCCCATACTCCTACTCCTGTTCAGAAGCATTCATAACAAGGGCTCCTCATAATTTGAGTCAATTTTATATAGGTTAATAAAAAATAAAAGTCTATCCAGTTGTTGGTAATGAGTGTTGGATATGGTGACCGTCACCATTCACTGACCGTGTTTGTGGCGAACACTGATATGGCATGGTGACCGTCACCATTCACCATAACCGGTGTTTGTGGCGAACACTGATAGGACATGGTGACCGTCACATTCACCGTGACCGTGTTGTGGCGAACACTGATATGGCACTGGTGTCGACACTGGTGACCGTCACATTCACCGGACGGTGTTTGTGGCGAACACTGATATGGCACTGTGCGGTGTCACATTTCACCATAACTGGTGTTTGTGACGAACACTGATATGGCACTGGTGACGCACCATTCACAACCGGTGTTTGTGCGAACACTGATAGAACACCGGTGACGTCACCATTCACCATAACGTGTTGTGGCGAACACTGATGGATGCTAGTGTCTGACCCTTCATTAATAACAACTGAGTAGCATTTTATTATTTTATTACTATTTAACATAAACCCAAGCGATGAGGTACTTTTGTCACAAAGGCTTTTAAATAGAGGAGGAAAAAGAAGGTAAAACAGTTTACATGCTCATCCTTTGCTATTTGATCGACTGGAGAAGCACTTGTTCTACCCACTATTTGATAATTTGAGGTATTCCAAATGACATACGTTATTTATCATCTATAAAACTAACCAGCCCTATGGTGTAATTGTCAGTGCACCTGGCTACGAGCTTAAGGGTCCCAGGTTTGATTCCCAGCTGGGACCTTGGGTATTTTTCCCGAAAGGGTAATCACCCCAACTCTCACCAGTGTTTGGTTGGTTAGAATTAAGTTAGATTTAAGTGTTTCCACTGATTCCACACTCTCCTATTCACTATCACCTTCACCTCATCTCATTGAGACATGGAAAGAGCCACTATGTAAGGATGTACGAATAGTAAAATTGGGCGTACACTGGGCAATGGTACATTAGTTTTTAGTACCGGCGAATCTTTCTACTGCTGGGTTTACGATAAATGTAGCCCAGAAGCGAAATTATTTTGTTCCCTATAAAATCGTCAAATTTAAACTCGTGTCTAGAACAAGGAAAACAGAAGTATTTTTGGCGTCGAATCAACAACAGAATACTTGCTGCTAGTTGTCAGGGATACGCACGGTATTTGTCACAGGTGTCCCAATAATGAACGCTCCTATTGAAACTTAGGCTGGTTACACACCAACGAGTCCCGAGTCCAGTCGAGTCTCATGGAGTCGAGTCAATATGACTCTAGAGTAAGTCCTTTCACACTAGGGAGTCGAGTCATCGAGTCAACTAGTTGATCAAAGAGCTCTGCAAGATGGATGCAGTCCTACCGGTTTCTATAAATACAATTGTATGGAGGCTATAAAAAAACGCCGCTTAATGTGGCTTTACCCACTTAATGTGAAACGATGCACCTTTGGTAGTTTTTCACATTTGTTTCCAAATAGCGGAAATTGCATTTCTATCCCGATCTTCGGGATGGGACGGGTTTAAAAAATCCTCTTGAACGATAGCAATGAGGTATCCAGTGTCCATGCTGTCAGCCTTGGAAAACACGTGGAAATAATACACTTGACCTGGCTGGACTGACAAAATCTGTAATCTGCCGCATCATGGACTCTTGACTCGCCTAGACTCGACTCGCCGGTGTGAAAGGTATTGGTACTCCATCGTGCTATAAAATACAATATGTACTTGGCTCAATTGGTGAGTCAGACTCGACTCGACTCGGGACTCGTTGGTGTGAAACCAGCCTAATGTATCCCAAGCGGTGACTCTCCAGAACACGGTGACTTTATACTTGATACGTGACGTAGCTCGGAGCAGTATGGCAAGAATGCCACTGGGTGTGATTGGATAGTTCAGTGGTGCGTTAGTGTAGTCTCAAACCACACTCACGGTCCAACTTCTAGCCTATGATGACGCAAACAAACCAACGACACTAAGGGTCTACTCACACTAAAACGTCCATTTAGTGTCGTCCTCACATACTGTCTTGGGACACTGTAGAGTCACTGTGACTGGGCGAGTTCACTGCATTGTCACAGTGTGAAAAGGCCCTACCTAGAACACTCGACAACCCCCTGGAGGTCACCTATCAGCTGGCAGTGCAGAAGGTTGAGCTTGACCTGGTTGGTCTAATACGCTATATAGGGACGTGGTCAAACGTAATGAATTGTTTGTCTTGTGTCCCGTCCCGTCTTCCGCAAACAGGTTTGGTAATAAATCACAGTTATTGCGCGATTGGTCGAGACACGGATACGAGTGGTGGGCGATGTTTGCACGCCGCGCGCGCACACACACACCACAACACACACTTCGCCGTCCATTAGTCAATCATTCCCAAGTATTGTGACACAGTCCAGTCCTGTTGTGGTCACGTGATGAGCACATACCTCCTACCCCCCTATATCACCCTCCTCTCCCTATCCTTTATTTATGCCCCAACTCACCCTTTCGGGTTATACGCTTATGTACTAATTATGCTAATGTTGTTTTTAGGGATTAGTAAGGTTATATTTATAGGAAGTGTACCCGCATTTGAGTGGAGAGAAGGGTGGAAAACTATTTTGGAAAAACCACCCTCAGTACACCCGACCGAACGGTGACCTGGTGGTCTAGGGGTAAGGTTTCGGACTTCTGTGCTGGGGGTCCGGGGTTCAATCCTCGGTCCCGGCACAGATTTATCTGATTGCCAAACCCTTCCTTCACCTCTGACAAACGTGTATTAATCACAGCTTGTGAATGTGTGGAATGCCAGGCCTCCACGTGGTTTGGAACCCCCGTTAAACTGTAGGTCCTTTAGTTCATCTCACAATCACCTTAACATTTCACATTAGCATAAGTGCGTACAACCCGAATGGGTAGTAATACGAGGTGCTAATAATAATAGTAATAATAATAATATAAGGTAAAGTCATAGTGTAATCCGCCAAGGTACCTTACCGGCTTAACGGAGTGTACTCATGCATACGACCCGAACGGAAAGTAAGACGCGGTGCTGAAAAAATCCTGTATTTACATATTCTTCTGTAAATTTCTAAAATAAGACTAAAATTAAATGATAGTGTACTTAAATCCCTCGTGTTTTTTTTTCTGCACAGGTGCTAGAAGCTCGTGATCTTCCTGTAAAGGACGTGACGGGTAGCAGTGACCCTTATGTCAAAGTGTACCTCCTCCCTGACCGAAAGAAGAAGTATCAGACCAAGGTGCATCGCAAGAACCTCAACCCTGTGTTCAACGAGACATTCATCTTTAGGTCGGTATAAGCTATATGATACAGGTATTACATTCATATCTAGATCAGTACACAGGGTGGGCCAAAAGTAGCTGTCCAATCCGAACGTAATTAAAATTGAACTAAGATAATCTTGTTTTTAGTTTAGGTATACAGAGAAACATAAAATTGTTCTTGAAGGGCAGATAAATCAACCTGGTGTTACTGTTTGTGGTGGTATCTCATGCCATGGGGTTCCGATGTCTTGGTTTTTTTTATGGCACTGCAGAAAAGTACTTGGAAATGTTGACCACACATGTCTTCCAGGGATAAAGAATCAATAAAGTATTATTTCTTTGAACTTTTTTTTTGTAAGGCCTACTGTTTTTCCCAATAAGCTTTGCAATGTGTAGTGAATTTTGGCCTATCCTATATATGAGACAGTTATTACATTCTTCTTTAGGTCAATACATATGAGACAGTTATTACTCTTGTATACCTCTGCTAAAAGTTCAACGTTGAGTAACCTTGGTTGCAATGTTCTAGTTAAGTTATATCTTATCCATTTAACTAAACTCCCGACGCCGAGTGTCTTTGGTTGTGTGTTCTGAGGAAATTACATGGCAGCCATTCAACAAAACTCCTGACATTTAGTGTATTTGGTTACAGTGTCCTGTATGATGACTTGCGGCAGCGCTACTTGCAGTTCTCCGTGTACGACTTTGACCGATTCTCGAGACACGACCTGATCGGTCAGGTGGTGCTAAAAGGCCTACTGGACAGTACTGACCTTCATCAGGAGATAGAGTACACCATGAACATCTTGTGCGCGCCACAGGTAGGAAACATTCCTCTTATCAGCATGGAAACAACTAATTTATCTTTCAATAAACTTGTTTAAATGTTGATCCTTTAGTTTTGTTGTATTTAATGGCTGCAAAGGTCTTAATAGCCCTTCAACCATGGGCTAAGAGAAAAGAAAAGAGAAACTCCCTCCTCCCCCAAAATTTTCCAACTTTTTAAAAATCAAGCTTGAAGATGGTCTTGTATCAAACTTCAAATAACTTAGAGAGGCGCTCAATTTCAAAAATTTACCAAGTTAAGACCCATCCAAATAGCTTCCAGAGGTATTGAGTATTAAAAAAAATTACAGGTGAATATAATACTCTAAATTTATTTTAGAGACCTTCCCTTTTCAAAGAACTGCTGAATGAAGCCTACTCCAAATAGCCTCTAGAAGTATCCATATTTCAAATTATTTTGGGGAAAGCACTATTCTCAATAGCTATTAAAAGACTATAATTTTCAAAAAATCTTCAAACGAAGACTACTATAACTAACTTCTAGGAGCATTCAATTTTCTAACAATAAGTGGGGGAAAGTAGGGTAGAAAGTCTATAAAAAAAACTTGTTACTTGCAGTCCCTCTTACCCCCACCCCTACACACACTTACACAAATAAAGTTCCACCACTACTGTATAAAATAAAAATGTTCTTAATTTTATAGGGGTTAGTAGTAATTCTTATCATGTCATAGATTTACGATTTTTAACTCCCTTCCAAAAAAAATTGGCCTACGCACATGCATTTGGCCCATACAAATTTAATTACTATAATTGGGTTAGTATGAGGAAGATACCATTTAGATTAATGGTGTTAAAAAAACTCAAAGGAATTCCCTAACAGACAGCTATAAGAATCCATTTTCACTTTTTTATACATCAGGTTATTTGATATACAAATGCCACTCGATAGATTTTTTATCAATACCTAAAACTAATAAAATAGTAAAATGTTTTCAATGTGTGCCTAAAAAAATATATTGTATTTTCGTAAGTCATATCCTATATTAATTTTGACTTTATTATATCTAACTAAATTCGTTACCAACATGTTAACTGTTTTTTATACGGTCTGAACTGATTGGAATCAGCTATGGGACTGAGTGTTCACATTTTAAGAATGCCTTAAAAAAACTAATCTCTATGAATGTGTACAAGCATACATATAATAAATATTTGTAGTGGACAGTTAAAAAAACATACCAAAGAGTATTTGACAAATTGATACGTTTATCATAATAAATTCTACCTTTTTTACAATAAACAAAGCTCACCAACGATGATCAAAAAAAGTTTTGTATTTGTCAACATAAGATCAAAACCAAATATTTTAATATATTATAAACTTACATTATACCACCATTAAACTTTTCTCTTTCTCTCTATCTTACAGGTATAAAAAGTATTGTAATCGTCAAAAAAATCGAATTCGAGATTTTGATGAATCTTGACGTTTCAGGGTACTTTACAGAAACGGAAACATATTTTTATAAAACCAACAGTTTCCGAGATATTGGAAATATATTAATACAATTTTGTGAGCTTAAGTTGTAAAATATCTACTTAAGTTTAACGCAATATTACTCACAATGCCATAGAGTAATTAAATATAAGTCTCTAAAAATTTGTTATTTTTCCTTAAACCTCTTAGGAGAAATGCTTGTACAGCAATAATCTATCTCCATTTTAGACTCAATAGTCAATATTTAAATTTTTTATTGGTCAACATTTATAAATGAAGAATTTAATAGCAATGCAAGAACTTGAAGATTTGCAACACCTAATAAAATGTCGAAAATTGTAACCAGAAGTCAAAATTTGAATATGAAGTGTTGACCCTTGTGGAGCCAATATCGATATTTTTTATCGGTCCAAACATAAAATGAGGACATTAATCTTTAAAAATAAAATTATAAAATTTTAAACCAGGACTCAAAAAATGTTTTACATAAATATAGTGCAATTTATGCTTGGGTTTGCTAGTGAATATATTGTTTCACATATACTACGAGTTTTGAGTAAATAATCTCATTTTTAAACAAAGAGCGAGAAAGTCCGTGCGGAGTTCCGTACCAACATATACACTTACCTACCTAATTTAATATTTCATTTGTTGCATCAAATGGTCTATTGATTAAGTTTCAACACAAAAGTTAACATTATTTTATTATGTATACCGAATGATATAATTTTTTTTATAATATTATACACAAAAAGTTATTGTAATTTTAATAGTTGGTTATCCAAAAAAATATAAGAAAAGTTCATATAAACATGGATCTAGAAACATTTAGTTTTAGAGTTATCAAAGGTTTTCCTCAAAGCTGGATTCATCGTAGGGGTTCCGTTGATGGCCTGTTTAATTGGCAGATTTGAACCAATGGATTCTATATCTAGGAAAACAGTCCATTGTTTACTCAACTCCTGTGTCTGATGTTGACCTTATAAGAAACCTTATTGTAAATTGATGTGAGCAAATAAGTAACACCTCAGATGTATTCAACAAAGTATGACAAAGCATGGAACACAGTTTCAAAGGACACATAGAAGCAGGACACCATTTTGAACAATTTTGTAACTAAATGAATATTCTGACTTCTTGTGTTTTTGTTCTTTTCTGTTAAACTTTGTCTTATTTAATTGCAATACTTCTTATGTTGGAATGTATATTAATTGAACAATAAAATTCCTCCCAGCTCAGAAACTAATCGTTTATAGACCCATGCTCTTAATGTATGGTCAATGGGAATAGCCCCTAGAATACTTGACACCAAGTAAAATACACCTGTATAGCCTTTTGAAAAATCCTTAAATAATAAAACTGTCAAAATGTATTTTTTTTAGAATTATTTTGCTGACTAATAAATAAGTCAAATTGAAATCTACGACTATTGACCCAAAACAAAACTGTCTCTGTGTCTGTAATCTTACGTGTTAATTTTTTATTTTTTTTTTGCAACACACAGATAAATTTCATATAAACCACAAATCGTTATTTTTCAAAGATAGAAAAGTATATTTTTAACTCAATCTGAAAATAACAAAATGTATGGAAATGACGTCAGCTACCTTATTGGTGGGGAGAATAAAGTTGGGAGTGGTTGGTAGACCTGCAGCTATCTCACTCCCAAGGGACTTCCCCCCGGGGTCGTCACGAGCTCAGCCCTGGGACTCAGGTGTTCTTACCGTCGTCCCCCTCTTATCTCTTAGCATGGGAGTGTTTACCCCCACCCATCCCCCAAAGGATTACACTAACTTACCTACCCACTTCTGGCAAGAAAACAAAACTCTAGATTCAGTTAGTCGTCTTACAGCCGTGGTAACAACATTTTACTTGACGGTTTCTTTAGGTTTAATTTTGGCGATTTAAAGGTGCTACCTGGTAGAGCCTGAGATGCGTTGCTGACGTTGAGAAATCCCACATTATTTAATAAGTATTTTTTATATCTTTACTTTCTCTCAGTCTCTCGGAGAGAAAAGTATCGTGATCGTCAAAATATTCTAACAAGAGATCTTGATAAATGTCTACGTTTCATGTCCCCGGAGACCGAAAAGGTTTTTTTCACGATGACGTCTGTAGTCTCCCCGGATTAAAGCCTGAAACAATTTTACCAATTGGTCTAAGACTTGATATGTAGGGTTTTCATAAGCTCCTCCCGAGGTTTTTTTTTTAAAATTAGATACCCAAACCTAAAATTAAGGGTAATTTACTGAACCTCAAAAATAGAAAGAAAAAAAATTCCACGAAATTCACTCTACGATTTTGATTAAATTTGGTATCAGTCACTGTTTAATATTATAAACAAAATTGGACTTTTCATTTTCACATGATGTTCCTATTTTCTAAATGTTTTTGTAACAGGTATATTACTTCATTTATGCTCTTTAGTTTAGTGTTTCTGTAACAATGTATATGAATAATATCACCCAGTTAACAGTTTTTTAATAAAGGTCTCTAATTTAAGACAAAAGAGAGGAAGGTTTGAGCGGTGCGATCTAACCATTTATTTGTATTTCTCCTCAATAGCTTTATTGGAGTCTTATAAAATTAATAACGACTACATTTAAAATGTTTTAAATAGATTTAATTTTAAAATAAACCTTGATATTTCCTGTTCAGAGAATTCACTACGATCCACTGAACGTCAGACATTGCACCCCCCCCCCCCACCCCTCCTTCCAAATAGACCTTGTGCTACGGCCCTCCCTAGACGTTTGTTTTAACTTCCTCGCAAGCAAACTTTCTTTTCTCCTTTGTGTTGCGAGACCAACCAAGAAGAGAAGGAAGGAGACGTTGATTACCTTCTCGAACCAACAAGTTCATACTTGGTTTAATCTGCACCAGGGGGTTTTCTCTTTTATTGTTGTTTCTTACATTAATTCTTCTTTTCCCTCTTATAAATTGAGGACTGGATAGGGATGGGTTGGGTGGTCAGAGATTGAGAGGGGTGAGGGGGTAAGTATCGCTTGGGTGAGAGAGCCCCTAAGTGGAGCGCAAAGAATCGATAGGACATTATTTTCAACTTCTGCTGAGACCACGTTTTAATTTACTCAGGGGGTAGCTTACACCCAATATCATCTCTGAGGTAACTGCAGATCTTTTGGAGAAAATATGGATCTTCTGTCTCTCTCTCTCTCTCAGTTAACTGTTGCCAAATCTCCTCGCTCTCAGTTATATCTGAAGGTGGTGTAGAAGGAGCTACCGGCAACATCGACTAACCAGCGTTGTAAAACTTGTCTTATATTTGAGGGGAGTTTGACCCACGAAAATTAGAGAATGACAACGCTGTTTCCAACGATAACCATGCGGCTTCCTCAGAGATGATATCCAGTGTAGCAGGTGGCTGAGATCCGTGTGCGGTCCCCTAATTCTAGAAACAGATAGGATATCATGCTTTGGGTAGATATAGCTATGTTTCCAAAGGTGTAGAAAGGTGGGGGATTTAGGGTCCAGAAACCCACTCCCTTTGAATTTGATGGATCTCACCAAGAGGGGGTTCATATATACTTTTAAGAGCTTTTTGGCTAAAGGTATATAAAACTTTCTAGTGGATCCCCTAAACCCCTTTTTCAAGATGAATCGGGAGCTACTGGGAGTTTTAGATTATTTAAATCTATACAGTTTTTTTTCTAGCGGGAAAAATATTACTTTATTTATGTGTTTTTTATATAGTTTTCGAGATTTTATATTTATACAAGGGCGAGGTGGGTAAATAAAAATTTAATTTTCATTAAGCCACTACGTCTTTTTCAAGTGGAAAGTATTATTGAGGTATGAGGTAGCATGCTCCTTTTTTATCGATCTTCATTTAAGAATGACAATCAAAAAAAAATGTGTCTTAAAGTCGAGGATTTGTCAGATTTGAGCGTGGATGGGCTACATTTTAAATTACCCACAAGTTAATAAGATGCGGGGCTAAAAAAAAAAGTAAGTAAGTATTCGAAACTTTTAATTCTTTTACTAAGAGACCTTAGCACCTTTGTTTTTAGTAAAAAATATCTTTACAGCAATATAAAATTTGGGTTTGCTTCAAATTTGTTCAAATTTTTATTGAAATTACATAATTTTGATCACTTCTGGCAGGATTATGATAACAGGAGCTGTCCCCGACTTTCAGATTGGAAATCGTACCAGTACCCCGTTCCAAATTAAAGGGTGAGAAATGAGATATCACCATAAAGAGGCAACAGTAAACGAAAGATCAATTCAACTTAAATTCTAGTTTGTTTTGATTAAATATATTATTTTATATAGGTTGAAGAAAATCATATAACAAGTCATGTGTGACCACTAATTGATTTTTATTAAAAGAATTTACGACCACTTTATGAACCAAATGGTTACATGAATTACAAAATAGCTATTTTTTTTACGTATACTACACCTTTATACCCGTCGGTTTGTTTGGGACTGTCGCAAACACTTTAAAATAAAATATATCCATTCAATTATAGATAATTGATTTTATTACATTTTAGTCAAAAGTTCAGGGAAAAATCTGAGGGTGTCCAAATACATCAAATTGTGAAAATATTCGTTTACAAAAAAAATTGTAACCCGTGGTTTCTTGGTGTTGTTTATAAATCCTGTACTAAGCCTAACGTAGGTCAGGGACATACTTGCGATCAGAACACTGCACAGAAAGCTGCGACAAGGCTGCTCTCTAGTCACTAGTGTATTGCATTGTTTCTTATGAGAGCGGTCAGACTAGAGTCCTGAACACTGCTACAGATAAGCTGCGACAAGGCTGCTCTCTAGTCACTAGTGTATTGCATTGTTTCTTAGAGAGCGGTCAGACTAGAGTCCTGAACACTGCTACAGATAAGCTGCGACAAGGCTGCTCTCTAGTCACTAGTGTATTGCATTGTTTCTTAGAGAGCGGTCAGACTAGAGTCCTGAACACTGCGACAGAAAGCTGCGACAAGGCTGCTCTCTAGTCACTAGTGTATTGCATTGTTTCTTATGAGAGCGGTCAGACTAGAGTCCTGAACACTGCTACAGATAAGCTGCGACAAGGCTGCTCTCTAGTCACTAGTGTATTGCATTGTTTCTTTAGAGAGCGGTCAGACTAGAGTCCTGAACACTGCTACAGATAAGCTGCGACAAGGCTGCTCTCTAGTCACTAGTGTATTGCATTGTTTCTTAGAGAGCGGTCAGACTAGAGTCCTGAACACTGCTACAGATAAGCTGCGACAAGGCTGCTCTCTAGTCACTAGTGTATTGCATTGTTTCTTGTGAGAGCGGTCAGACTAGAGTCCTGAACACTGCTACAGATAAGCTGCGACAAGGCTGCTCTCTAGTCACTAGTGTATTGCATTGTTTCTTATGAGAGCGGTCAGACTAGCGTCCTGAACGCTGCGACAGTTTTTTAAACGCAGATGGTTGCGTTTCTCGTCCGTTGAGACAGCCACACATTTGAAACTCTACCCACGTAATAAGCCATACCCCCTCATTTGACTAGCTTTCATGTCACATCCTCTTTTCACTTCCAGAGTCATGTGTACGTTGACCGCAGACATATTTGACAAGGAATTGTTTTACAAACTAAGTGCATAATAGAGCCGCACTGTGGAATTTAAAACACACAAACCATTAAAACAGAGATGTCAAGGCAAAACTGTGGATGGAGGTAGCTGCTACTATTTTCCAAGACTGCTTCTCTCAATATTTCCTTTTACTTTGAAACAAAGTAATTAAAAGCTCCCTACACTCATTCTGTAGATTTTGACACGCCGGCGTGTTACCCCGCTAGCGGCCAGCCGTGCTTGCGTTCTGTTCGCAGCGTTCAGGACGTTAAGTCTATCCCCGGCACAAGAGTATTTTGTTTTAGTGCATACCGACTGTTATTAGTCTTGTAAACTAAACAAAGGGTCATTTTACAAACTGAAATATTTCAAATATAGACTCCCGCCTACTTAATAACAATTTACAAGCAAATTTGTTCATATTAGTAGAAAGTATAAACTGAGGTTTTAAGTGGAATTAATTGGCGACGTAGTCATCGGTAATGTAGCGTACATAGCCTTGGTATTACCAGAGAACCAGAGCTTTAGTGATGAATATTCGAGTATTTTAAGGGCCACTTAGAGCCTACCAGTCCACCCCGCTACCCGTTCAGGACATTATATTCAGGTAGTCGAACCGGAACAGGAACCGGAACCGATTACAGAAATTAACATTTATTTTTAAGGAATCGGAACCGGAACCCTAAACACACTATTCTGAAGAACCGGAACCGGAATTGGAACCGTTAAATAACTTTAAAGGTTCTTAAAGGTTCCTAGTTTTACAGAATCGTATATAATTTGGACATGTTGTACACACCTTTTATTTTTTATTTCCTAAACTTGGTTTAATTTTTAAATGTTGTGTTTCCCCCTTTCTCAGTAAGTTCTGAAAGGGCTTGATATATATTAGTTTACTACTTTGTTTGAAACCTCTTTTCTAAGGTGTTTCCAATTTAGATGATGATTTAGATTCCGGAGGAATGTCATTACTGTCACACTGTTCTCTGTTTTCTCACTTTAACATTCATTTTAAGCTAGAGGTTTGAAGAAGATGTATTTAGTTTTGATAGACAGCAGATAATACCACATTCCTCAGAAGTTAAAATACATAAATTAAGAAATCATCTCTTTTGAACACACAGTCTAAAGGGCCCCCTACACGTACAGGTTCGTCGTACGATGACGCCTGTCCGGCCTGACCTGACGGGTAAAACTAATCGTGTAGGGGAAAACCTGATGGCCTGTTCAGTTAATACCTGTTGAAAATCAAACATAGCTTGATATTGTCACCTGTCAGGTGAAGCTGATCGTGTGGTGGTATACACGGGTCAGGCCGTCAGTTCTTTGTTAGCTCTGGAGCACTACACTTGTATGCCAGCTGTTCTATTAGTTATTCAATAATAAGTTTTAGTTTTCCAATAGTGTATTAAGTGTAGTTAAATTAGTATTTTGACTAATTATCATTTAGACGTATAATATAGGGTTTAGTTTACAACCTTGAAATATTTTTTTTTTCAATTTTTAAATACAATATAAAGTCGTTTTTAAAATAAAATGTTCACTACGGAAATGGCAGCTTCACAGTAATAAATTAACAATTGTATTTTTGGAGAAACATAAAAATGAAGCCTACTTTTGGAAGGTTAGAAGCAAAGAATATTCGGATCGGGCACAGAAAGCGGCAGCGTACGACAGATTAGCACACTTGCTGAATACTGTAGATCCGGGGGCGAATTGCGAGACAGTGAAAAAGAAAATAAATAATCTGCTTATCAGTTATAGGAAAGAATGAAAGAAAGTTACTGCATCAAGATTAGAGTATAACTGTAATGTTATGACAGGTAAACTTGAATAGTTTAGGGGCAGAAGACCTGTCAGTTAAGACTGGACAGGCGTCACCGTAAGGTGAACCTGTAAGTGTAAGGCCGGTTTAAGATTATAGTACTTAGTACTTCCTGGAGGTGAAAACTAATAATCTGGTGTTTGGTTGAACAGCTTATAATAGCAGGTAAAGGGAAATGGAGGGTGGCAAAATGCAAACTTTAAATTCTTTCACTCAAGTTTAAATTCGGAAGTAGCTCAGTGAATCTGTTTCTAGTGTACAGTACGGAGATGATTATTTTTTGCTTGTTTAGTAAGTAGTTTAAATAATATTATTGACAGGGTGTGTTAAATAAAACTCAGCTTGGAAGTTTTTTGACTATAGATTGACGGTGACAGATCAAAATACAAATTAGAAGGATACACTATTGTTATTAAAGCATGTTATAATATTTTTTTTAATCTAGAAATGCATTTGATCTAGAGTGTTATTTCCACAGTGGTTCTCCGCTCTCCTTCCACGCAAATGAGTAAATACTTTCCCTAAATATAAAAATATAACCTTGATAATTAATTAAAAAACCATTATCGAAATTAATACATTAACGTAGCCCGAATTAATAGAAAGACACTGTGCAAAAATTTTAAAAAAAACCGGAAAACTATCAATAACCGAAAATAAACGGAACCTTTATTGTGCTCTAACCGGAACCAGAACCTTCAAAATGTTTGTTTGGAGAGCAGGAACTGGAACCAGAACCGATATAAATTTCGGTTCGACTGCCTGATTATATTTATAGACTCTACTAATGGGATAAAGAAAAGGAAGGTAGAACTTCAGAGTAAATTTACTCCTAATGCGTGGAAAGATAGCGGAAAAGTACTTTTAGAAGATTAGACCTCTAAGTCACCGGCACACCATACTAGATGAGCCTCATATTAACTTACGTGCCGTTAATCTCCCCAATATATACCACATCTTTAAGATACATCTTGTATTTGTGTCAAAGTCTAGCCAGTCCGTGAAATGACGGGCCATTTCTAATTTTGGCCACAGAAATCAGCCAAAGCACGAAATACACAATAATCTACCAGCGGTTCGGATTTTGGCCGGCTAGTTCTAGATATGGCCGTAGGAATCAGGCCAAAGTACTAAATACATAATAGGGCCTATATGATATTTCTTTTTCGGGAATGGTTTAGGTTACTTTCTGTTAAGTAAATTATATTGTATATTTATATAACGGTAGCGGGACATTTAATTTATTAATGATCAAGGTTTCAATAAGTAGTATACAAATATTCGTTGTAATACCCTAAGAAGTTTTCATAATATTTCACACAACAGTCGTTTTTAGCTCTAACTTTAGGGGTGTATACCGCCCTTATTATTCAAGATGGACCCTATGTTGCTGATGTGAATTATTCTATTTTTACCCAAGGAATAGTCTGCCAAAGTTTGATACAATGTTTTAGATACACGTTGTATATATATTTATTTGCTCATAGCCCAGAAACAGTTGGTTTTATCAAAGTACATGTGCTTTGTGTGTTTTTCTTTGCCAGTGGGTGTAAACTAATGTAATTCCAGCGTTGTTTTGAACGTAATAACTTAAAGTTATCGGTATTGTATTGTATTTTTCACACATTATTTTAGTTTCTCCATACTTATAGGGCATCTAGAAACATCAAATTTGGCACGCCTATGGCAATCGGATGTGCCAATATTCCTGCCAAATTTTATGATTCTAGCTGTCCCATAAGTGAGTCATAAAATTAAAAAATGTGTGGAAAATGTGCCAAATTTACCTAAAATAAAAAAATCTAGCTCTATCTAAAGTATAACCGATGGAGATAAGACAAAAAGTAATAGAACCCAACTTTTGGATCTCGCCAAATCCGTATCTGCTGCTGCAATCCGTTTTTAGATAAGTCTTACCGTTTAGTCACAAGAAACCTCCAAAGAAAGGTCCACACCTACTTTAAAGTTGCTCCGCCATTTTGAATTTTTTTCGGTGGTTGAAAATTAAAATTTTTACTTTTTGGAATTTTCCGTCGGTTACAGGATAGAAGCTATAAGTTTGTCAAATTTCAAGTTTCTAGCTCATCTTGAAGTGGGTAAACATTAATGTCAGTGAGTGAGTGAGTGAGTGAGTGAGTGAATCAGCCATGTGGCTTTATAGTAGTATAATTTGTATGTTGTTGTACATGCTACGCTTGAACATATTTTCTCTCCCGGTGCTATACGCCAAAATTTTTAACATAGCTTAATGGTATGAGCATAGTTTGCCGGATGTAAGTATATAAGGATGTTGTATTACTTTTGGCGCCAACAAATTATATGTGCAGTTTGGACTATGAGGAAAGGTGAACTTTACAAACTTTATGAAAATGCTTGATACAAAGTTGTATCCCGATAGGTAAAATAGTTCCGGATCTAGGCCAAGATACAGACACACAGACAGACGGCATCGCAAAAAACACTTTTTTGGTTTCAGGGTGTCATGAATCGTCGACAATTATCAAAGAATTCCATTTTTTTTGGCGATCACAATACTTTTTTTTCCGAGGGGTTGAGTAAATTACAGATAGGCTAAGCCAATTCGACCCGTATTGGTGGTCACGTGGGCTGATGCGTCACACTCTGGTGCGCGTACCTTTTAGGGGTAAGAGGTAGTTAAGGAGAGTCTTAGCTCATATTATAATTATATAATATTTGATACATTTAAAAAAAGAATTGTTTACGCGTTCACAAAAAAATTTCTACAGTAAAAAAAATCTATTAGCCTCTATTTTTGAAGTTGCTAGTTATATAATGATCAGGTTTCATTTGTCTGTTAAATACATTTGGCTATCCAATGAGACTTGAGAATTCGTATGAAGAACTTGAGATTGTGAAAATACTTCTTACAATGAGACGCAAGGTAATCTACTTCTTTTTTTTTTTGTTAATTTTCTTCAAAGGTTTTGAAGTTGAAGGTTTCCTTAGAAAACACTGCTATGGCTTCCTCTTTCACTCCCCCTTCCAACCATCCAGCTCTCTATTTATTCGAAACTGGCTACCCCTACAGTGGCTTTAGACTTTAATGAATGTACAGTAATGGCTCCTTTGAAATTAGCACTCATCATAGGATTCTTTCACTATTGGATAGTGAAGGTACAGGTCTTTAAATGTACATACAAAGTGTTCTGGAACTCATAGCCCAAACTGCTTGTTTGAACCAAAAGTAAGACAAAATCCCTCTAAATCCTGAAACCTATGCTAGTAGAATTACATTTTGTTCGAAGTTTTGGCGTATAGCGCCGGGATATAAAAGCTGTCAAGCATGCGTGTACAATAGGTTGCTTAAGATTTAGGCGCACGGCACTGCACATGTAATATTGGCAAACACTTTCTGTGATGTAAGACTGTTGTTAATCATGATCCTAAGAACGTATTCGCATTTATAGATGGACTGGTGTGTTGTTTACTATTAATTTAGGTACGTTCTGTTTCCGTACTCTAAGATGTTGAGGTGTGTAGTAACGCGTACCTAGCTCTTATGCAACCTGTTGTACGCGCATGTCTAAACCGCTTTGCAATCCCGGCACTGTACGACGAAACTTTGGACACAATTCAATGGTATTGGCATAGCTTTCCGGATGTAAGTGTATAGGGATTTTATACTATTTTTTGTTCAAACAAGCTATATGTGCAGTTTGGGCTATGAGTTTTTGAACATCCTGTGTATAAAAGTTTCTTGGGATTCATCGAATCATTGAATAATCACGTAATTATTTTCAGGAAACATCTAAAATAATGCTTTAAGTAATATTTGTATTATAAATTTTATAAATAAGATCAACACTTTATGATAAATGCTTTTTTTTAACATATAATTTACCACCTTCGTATTATAGTGGTCAGAGTTCCTGGCTACAAATCCAAAGGTCCCGTGTTCGGTTTCATATTTTCTGTGAAGCAGTGGTCCTGTAATGAGGTCAAACTCAGCCTCATGAGAACAAATGAGGAGCTGCTAGAAATCTGATATTAACGGCCGGGTAGTTGGTTGTCCTAACCACATGATACCCTCAATCTGCAGAAGTTCTCACTATCTTTTCCAACAGACGGCTACCACTTGGTTGGTATGGCTAAATCGTGTACTGATGCGATGAAGTTTTTTTAAAAAAACATGTAATTAAAAGTGAAACGAAAATAAATAAAAGGCACAATGGATGTTGAAACTTCTCTTATTTTTTGATGGTTGTCTAGTTATTATAAATTAAGTTGTTTTATAATGTAAACATATAGTTGTATAAAAATTCACCAAATCAATAAATGTGTTTAATTTAAAGCGCATTAAAGTAATTAAGATGAAATACATTTCCTCCAAGTGGCATAAGTCGATATTTTTCGACCACCAATAAAATTAGAACCGAGAGTGAAAAATTTAAATATTGATGAAGTCGTATTTGAAAATTGCACTACTACAGATATAACCTGTTTGTAAAATTAAAGAAAATCGTTAGATTAAAATCAAAAGATTAACTATTTTTTACCCGCCTCGGTGGCGTAGTTGGCTAACGCGCCAGTCGTGTTGAGTCAGACCACCGAGGACGGGGAGATCGAGGTTCGAATCTTGGTCGGGTGAACTGGGGTAGGTTTTCCTAAATGGTTTTCCACTCTCCCTCCACGCAAATGCGGGTTCACTTCCTCTAAAATTCAACCTTCCCATTTTCCTAATTCATTAGTGTAATTAGTACTTAAGCGTATAACCCGAACGGGTAGTAATACGCGGTGCTAAAATTAAATTAAATTAAAAAACTATTTTTTGATATTTATATAATTATATTTTAAACAACAATAAATAAAAGATTATGTTATAAAAAGAATGCAAACTAAAACAAAAAGTGTTTTTTGAAAATCTACAATTAAGTACAGGAATCCAACTTTACCATCTTTGTCTTGGCGTATCTATGTAACTTTCTATCACTGAGCTACCTAGAGTCATTCTCTGCAGGTTCACATTATTACCTTTTTAAGCCAAATTCGCTAAGTAAATTAAAAACAAGTTTTTCGCTATGGTGGGTCACATTCCCTGATACATTCATTATTTACTAAATGTTTATAACTTATCTATTGCATTATTAACATTCTTTTTCAAATATTATATTTCTATTAAGAATTAAAAAAAAAAATTATGTTGTTTTTTGCAAAAAGTATCTTACTACTCATTCGGGTTATATATTAATTAGAAAGACCGCAATCTGGCCTTACCGATAGTGTGGTCATTGGTTGGTGAAGATAGTGTCATATTCTGTGGATATATGTTATTTGGTCACAACAACGAACACTGCAGCCGTTAATCTCAGTTTTATAGACCAGAGCCATTACTGTTTTATTCAAGTAAATCCTCGCTTGTCCTCACGAGGCCAAGTTGACCCCATTCCAGACTCACTTCTTTACAGAAAATCTGGAAGTGCCAGGGATCGAATCCAGGACCTCTAGAACTGTAGATAGGAAATCTGAAGACTATACAATAGAGGCGATCTTGAGTAGTGGTAAGAAAGGTAAAAATAAAAGCTAGGAAATGTGCCCACATTTGTCTGGGAGTAGGGGTGAAGGTAAGTGACAAATTTTTTTTTTAAAAACACCCTGAGTACATCAGGCCGGGATATGTACCTTAACCTCGGCGTCACAAGAAAAACCAAACAAGAAGAAAGTTATTTTGATCAGCACGTCTTAATACCTTTTCAGGTTGTACGCATATTTATGATAATTTCTCTAATAGGGTAGGGATGAAGGAGGAAGAATTTTAAAGGTAATCTACCCGAATTTGCCTGAAAGGAGAGTGGGAAACCATTTAGGAAAAACCACCCTTATGAAAACCGACTGGTATTTGAACCCTAATTTCCCGTTTTAAGATTAGGTGCTAGTTAGCGTGAGTTTAGGGCAGTATTTTCGAAGTTTTTATAGCATAAACATTTTTTTGGCCAAAATAAATCAAATATTCCTTCTATAGAAACATAGAGTTTAGTTTTCCGCACATGCTAATCTCAACAGTTCTTTAATATCTGTCAAGGATGTCCTGGAATTTAGTGACAACTTTTTCTCTGCATTTAAAAAGTTTGTTACCAAATGCCGCTATGCTCATGAGAGAAAGTCAAGAACTCTTGAGATAAGCATGTGCAGAAAGCTAAACTCTAGGTTTCTATAGAAGAAATATTTGATCTATTTTTGCCAAAAAATGTTTATGCTATAAAAACTGCAAAATTAATGCACTAAACTGGTGCTCACTAGCACCCCACCTTAAGCAAGCCAGTCAAACACTAGAGTGATGCCTTAGACCAGCCAGAAGAAAATTTATGTTCCAGCCCACGTCCTCACCGATTTGGGTACAAATACCTAAGTAAGACACTGAAAATGGTGGATGTATTTTAAGCAAATCTAAAAACTACTAAATAACCAAACAAAAAATCAATTTTTAAAGAGAATTTAACGTTCTATAAAGTAAGATTTTTTTATATATTTAAAATATAGTGATTCATAATATTATCACTACACAATTTCAAAAAAAAAAATTTAGTTTAAAGTTTTTATAATGAAAGTTTCGATATGAAGACGTAACATAGAATAAGTAGATTAGAAATCAAATCTATTCTACTGGAGGATATCTAACGTGCAACATAGAGAGAAACCTATTATCAAAAGCGCACAGGGAAAATACAACCGCATAACATGGCAACACGGCACAACATCTTGCACCCGCAACGATGACAAGGATGAGCTATCACGTTAATTTTGTTTATTATTATTTAGCACCGCGTCTTACTACCCGTTTGGGTTATACGCTTAAGTACTAATGACTCTAATGGGTTAGGAATTGGGAAGGTTGAATATACAGGAAGTGAACCCGCATTTTCGTGGAGGGAGAATGGAAAACAATTTAGGAAAAAAACCCACCATTTCACCCGACCGAGATTCGAACCTCGATCCCCCCATCCTCGGCAGTCGGGCTCAAAACGACTAGCGCGTTATATAACTACGCCACCGTGGCGGGTCACGCTAATTTTAATCCTCCAAAATATAGGGTTAGACTGAAACAATTAGATAATTAGCAACTTTAAAATTAACACTTTAACTGAAAAGTAAATACTCACTAAATAAATAAAAGGAAATTACATAATTCACTTCTTTAACTTTTTGAAGATAATGTCAGTCAGGTGAGCTCCACTGGACTTCAGGCAAACCTCAACACGCTGTACATCACTTTCCTCAACATAGATCGTATAATCGTTTCCACCCCACCCTGTATAGATGGTAAACGGTAATATATTTTCATTATTTAATGCTAGGTTAGGTTAGTCAGATATCAAAAAGCGGTTTTGCCATACAGGGTTCGAAGAATACAAACAATGTTGCGCTATTGATGTACTGGACCTAATTTTTACACTTCTGATATACTACAAAAGCAGGGATACAAATTCAGCCTGTGCACTTTCAGTACGTAGCCCTATCCTACATACCGACCAAACTTTACAATATCTAAAAAAAAGTAAATCTTATTTTTTTTAACGCTTTCCTAGATCTAGGTTATTTTAAAATGTGATATTACACCAAAAATAGGGATTATTACAGCGTAGACCTTAGCCTAACCAGATCATACTGCGTCCCTTTATGAATAAAGTCTTAAATAAGAGTTTAACATACAAATAAAACTGTTTGAATGAGGGAGAGGTGTCTGCAAACATGAATAACTCCACTACGTGCTGAATTCACGGCGGCAAAGAGATCGCTTCGAACGTCGGATAAGAGACGACACGTATAAAACATAAACATTTCAAATCGTCCCCGTAGTTGGGTAGAGTCACGTCCGCCACCTGAGACTGGCGGGTGGCCTAACGTTAGGGGGGGGAGAGACAACGGATATTGATCCCAAAACTAACGGGTTCGAATAAAATCCAAGCTCGGGACTACTTTGTGACTGAGATATTTTTTTTCGCACGATTACTGTACAGTTTTGTTTTTGTTGTTTTAGAATGTTACTTCAACTAATTATATTTAATAATATAACAGCTTAGCTACACTCAATATCACCGATGAGGGAACTGAAGGTCTTATGGAGAAAATATTTATCTTTGATCTCTCTCGTTTAACTGTTGCCAAATCTCATCGCTCTCATTATGTCTGAAGGTGGTGTTCTGGGGGCAAGAAGAAGCTACTGGCAACCTCGACTAACTAGCGTTGCAAAACTTGTCTTATGTTTAAGGGGAGATTGACCACATGAAAAAAAATGATAAGGCTGTTTACCCAATATAAGACCTGCAGTTCCCTTAAGAGATGATATAAAGTGTTTATAATTTACTATATCTACTTTCACATATTCATACGTGAAGCCGTGTGATTTTCAGCTGCCACATTTGATCGATATTATCAACACCTATAAAATAGTACCTGTTTTAGTTAACGTATGACATATTTAATCGGGAGAGATAGAGTATATATAGGGTGTACAAAATAGGAAAGGTGGTAACTGATAGCCAGGAGAAATTACCATACTTCAGCAAACAATATGATTTGCAAGACCATATGTTGATTTTTACTTTTGGTAGTCAAAACATCCACACAAACAATTATTTTTAAATGGCCAACCATTTTTATATTAATGAAACATGGACTTATGAAAATAACTGTTTGGATGTTTATGTTTTGTGGTAGTGGCATCTATGTTCCAGATGGCGAACCATCCGAAACAAGCGTGGTTGATGACGTCATATATGCCATCAAAGGGGTTTGTTTTCTTACGCCGTGTACCAATTAAAACTTTTTTTTCAATAATTCACAAGGCTCTCTCTAAGTTATAAAAAACTTTTTTTTATTTTGGAAGCCAGTTATAACAAAATGCTAGTGTGAATATAATACTTTTTGATTAATTATTTTATTGTAGTATAATATTTCTTGTTGCCACAACCACTAAACGAAAAAATAAATTAGTTCTATTTCTATTAATATGTTTTATTCTTTCAATAAATTACGAAAAAGCCAATCATACAGTAATTCTTAGGGTAATATTATTAGATTCATTTGATAAACCTTTTTACTAATATTTGGGTATTAGTAAGCAAATAATAATTTCCGAATAGGTCAACATTAGTCATTTTACTAACTGTTTGTTTGCAATAAAGGACCTTCTGGTAGCTGTCAGTTACAACCCTTCTAGCCATGGATGTGTACAGTTCATTCGTCGTTTATGTAGACTTTTAGCCGCTCTGTGGGAATATAACATAGCTCCAGGGTATACTTTGGATCTTGTCTACACGTCATACCAGTAATGAAATGTGATGATAGTGATTATGAAGGTATGGAGCCATTGGCAATCTTAAACCTAACTTAAGCATAACTAACCAGACCATGATAGACCATAAGAATAGTTCTACTGTCTAGAGAAAATACTTTTGGTACCACTGGGAATCGAATTCAGGATCATTAGATCAGTATCCAGGGGTGCTGACCACTACCCCCAAGAAGCCGGTCAAAATTACACCAATAAAATGGTACAATTTTAATGACAAAAAATTATGTTTGGATTTTCTAAAAGGCCCTTCTTAGAAAATTGAACTGTATATAGGCCTACGTATATCTGTTGCCTACCTAGTTAAAGATCTTGGGGTTTGATTCTTGAGAAGATTTGTCTTGGATGAAATTGGGGTTTTTATCTTTGTTAGTTACCAATTTTCTATCGAGCAAAAAAAATTAAGTGTTGTGTCTGCTAATAAATTGATTTGTTCAGAAAGTTCACATAGTCACTTTTTAATGGGAATATTTTATGTTGATATTTAAATTTATGCAATAGATTTATATATTTATTGATGTCATGCTGGTACAGCTATCAAATAACAGTTTTATTTTAGCACCACACCTTACTACCCGTTCGTGTTACACTCTTAAGAACTAAATACGCTAATGGTTTTAAGGATGAGGAAAGTTATATTTAGAGGAAGTTTATTCACATTTGCGTTAGGGAGAGTGGAAAACCATTCAGAAAAAACCACCCTCAGTACACCCGACCGAGAGTACACTCCGAGCCATCTCGGATGGTTTCCCTTTAACTTTGCAGTGAAAACCACTTGAAATGCTCAAGGATGCACTCAGGAATACAGACCTCAAGACTAATCTTGATAACCCCATCATCGGCAGTTTAGTCTACGGCGAGAGGAATGACCATGCGGCCACCAAAGCGTGTAGTTAACAGTTGATTTAATCTACTAAACAAATACAATCGTGGAAATATTTTCATATTATTTTTTAACGCGTCACCCAATGTAATTAATGATAGTGGGGTAGAAGAATGGTAGAATTCTAGATTAAATTTAGCCACATTTCTATGGTGAGAAATTTGGAAGCCATTTGGAGGGACGACGCGACGCCTTCATTGCACCCGATCGATGTTTTAACCCTTTTTTTTTCAGAGCCGCCAGGAAAATCAGACTAGATGACACTGATGTAGAAAGAGAGATAAAGCTTTTGTTTATGAAAAACACACATAAAATATGCGTTAACGCAGTTTTGAACATTTTAATTTAAAAAAAATTCAGGTTTTACATTATTTTCAATGATTTAAATTATTGGTAAAGGGTCAAGTTTTTCGCTCCGGGGGAGAATCTAAAAAGCATCACACAAACATGCGTAGCGTACCATATACATACTCATGATTATAAACATTTTGGAATGCAAACGTTTCTTTATAAAGGGCAGGGATTTTTTTTAGGAAATATTAAAAATTGAATTAATTATTTATTAATTGGACGAGGGTATCGTGAATAATAGAGTTCGTCAAAAAAATTTAAAAAAAAATTTAGTCACCCGCTTCAGTGACCGAACAGTTTAAGGCGTCACTTTTGTGATAAACTGGCCTGCTGAAGACGGGGAGATTGGGGTTCGGGTCATAGTCGGGTCTACTGAGGGTGGTTTTCCCTAAATGGTTTCCCACTCTCCTTCCATGTGAATGTGGGTAGATCACCTCTAGAATAATTCATTCTTTATACCTACCACATTAGAGCAGTTATCATATGTGCGTATAGGCTTAACAGGTAGTAAGACGTGGCGATACAAATAAAATGGTAGTAAACAGTAGCTGGGTGCTTTGAAGAGACATACCGAATAAAAAATTAAAGGATTTTTTTAAAATTAAGTCACTTTCTTTACCCAAATTTGCCATTTATTTAGAATCCACTGAACGGTGTGTAAGTTCTAAACTGATGTTGTTTGATTACTTCCCGAGCGACAAAGTGAGTGGTTCTTTCGCTAGAGATTAACTCAGAGTGTTAAAAGTTATTTTTGTTTGAAAGATAAAGTTGTGGGAAAATCTATCTTCATCACTCATCCTGACAAAAAAACAGCAGTACATATTTCCCCCTTAATATAGTTGATGTCAAAATGTTGACACAAACTTTTTGAAATATATTAAAAACTAAGAAGTAAATTAATAACAGGTTAATTTAAATCTTTTACTTTATCCTTCCTCTTTTCCCATCGCTTTTTTGCTGTGGTTTCAATACATAAATGCGACGGTGCAACGCATAGACTTTCTCTTTCCATTGTCTAAAAAAGGGAGGCATTTGCTTAAAACTCGTAAAATTTGTGAAATGAAAAACGCTTTGGTGGCCGCATGGTACAAGGCGGTGATTTCCCCGGAGCACTTATGTTCCATGAACTGGTTACAAGTGTTCCACCGATGAAAGATACCAAACCACGCGACACAGCTCAGAGTGATGTTGGCTACTATGATTCTAACAAATGAAGACTGCCACGCACGTTGACTTTTAAACCATAAGAATATCTCTTAGAGATCATGTGACTGCAGGAGGGTTGAAGAGGAGCGTCTCTTTTACAGTCATTCAATGATGTGTATCTGGTCTGTGCTTTATGTAACATCGTAGTAGCGCATAGTAGTCAATTTTTACTGTGCATTTGGTCTGTGTGTTGTGTAACTCGTAATATCGCACTATGGATAATTTTACTACTAAACGAAAACGTGATTCTGAGCCAAATATTAATGATGAAGAAACTGGAAGAAGTAGTTAGTAGTAGTAGAACCAGTAGTAGTAGTGGTAGTAGTAGAACCAGTAGTAGTAGTGGTAGTAGTAGAACCAGTAGTAGTAGTAGTAGAACAAGTAGTAGTAGTGGTAGTGGTAGTAGTAGTAGTAGTAGTAGTAATAGTATATAGTAGTAGTAATAGTAGTAGTAATAGTAGTAGAACCAGTAGTAGTAGTAGTGGTAGTGGTAGTAGTAGTAGTAGGTAGTAGTAGTAGTAATAGTTATAGTAGTAGTAATAGTAATAGTAGTAGTAATAGTAGTAGTAGTAATAGTAGTAGTAATAGTAGTAGTAGTAGTATAGTAGTAATAGTAGTAGTAGTAGTAGTAGTAGTAGAACCAATAGTAGTAGAACCAGTAGTAGTAGTAGAACAAATAGTAGTAGAACCAGTAGTAGTAGTAGAACCAATAGTAGTAGAACCAGTAGTAGTAGTAGAACCAATAGTAGTAGAACCAGTAGTAGTAGTAGTGGTAGTGGTAGTAGTAGTAGTAGTAATGTGTAATGTTGCTGCAAATACGTCTCATACAGAAGACAGCACTACACGAATTAAAATAAGAAAAAATTAATGGACAATATTTGGACGGATATTTAAGTTTTGGTTTTACATGACCTTGTGAGGAAGAATGTCCCATTCCCCAGTGTCTTATATATGGGGAAAAACTATCTAATAGCGCAATGTTTCCTGATAAGTTGAAATACCACTTTATTTACGAAGCACGCCCATCTTGATTCAAAAACTAAAAGTTATTTCAAAATATTGCTGGACATGCAAGTTAAACAAGTAAAATATTTTGAAAATACTGTTAAAATGTTCCGATATGGCATATCTTGCGTCACATAAGGTAGCTGAATTAATTGCTGTAACATTAAAACCACATAATATAGAAGACACTCTTGTTTTACCAGCATGTTGTTAAATAGTAAACATTATGTTTGGCGTCGAAGCAAAAAAAGGAAATTATGAAAATTTCCTATTCGGCCGTTACAATAAAAAATAAAATAAAAAATATGTCGGATAATATTGAGAAAACAGTTACTGATAAATTTCCAAATTATATTTTGCTTTATAAATTTACGAGTCCACTCACATTAGCGGCCGATCTCATATACTATGATTCGTTCGTTCAAAAATGAAAAAGAATAGTGAATCCATTTCTATGCCGCAGAGAACTTACCGAACCTACAACAGGACAAGACATTTTTGACTTTCTTATGTTGTATCTGAAAAATTTTAAAATTTCATGGAAGCTGTGTGTAGGAATTTGTACGGACTGTGCTCCATCAATAGTAGGCTATTTTAAAGGATGTTTTAACCTTGCAAAGAAAATAAACCCAAATATTATATTCACGAACTGTTTTTTGCACAGAGAATCTCTAGTTTTAACAACATTACCGACAACACAAACTTATACTAGACCAAGTTGTAAATATGATAATTAACATCAAGTCAATACCTTTAAAAGCGTGCCTTTTTAAAATAACTTTGCATATTTATGGAAGCTCATTATGAATCATTGCTTTTACACAATTAAATAAGATGGCTATCCGTGTGTAAAGTGCTATGCCAAATTTTAGAACTTAAGAATGAAAAAAATGAAGGCAGAGATGCTTTTGTAAAATTCCCTCAAAATGACATTTTGTGTGCTAAAATGGCATATTTAGTCAATATTTTTAGTTACTTAAATATCTTTAGTACAAGTTTCCAAATGAAAAAAGAAAATATTTTGACATCGACTGTCACATTGTCAGCTTTTAAGAAGAAAAAATCTTTGGAAAAATTGCATATCAGAAAAAAATACAGTAGATATGTTTCCTTCGCTCCATAATAAAAAATATCGAGGGGATTATTTTTGGTATAACAGAACATTTAACTTGGAAGAAATGATTTCATGTTATTTCCCTTCCTTAAATACAGATAATTTTGATTCGATACAAAATCCATTTGGCATCGAGCTGTGAATTTTCGTTACAAGAATAACATTAACTGGCTATCTTGTAAACAGATCATACTAAAAGAACGAAATTCTCTGAAATAACTCTTGAGGAATTTTGGATTTTTGTACAAGCCGAATACTCTCTCCATAAGGGCACTGAAAATTGTGTTAAGGTTTTCAAAATTTTATTAATTGTGTGAGCTCCGTTTCTCAACATTTACTAATATAAAAACCAAAAAACATGAAAGACTTATTATATAGACAAAGAAATTAGGGTAGCTATATCACATAAGAGATCTAATATTTCTGAAATCTGCAAAAGCCGAAAAGTTTAAGTATCACATTAAAACAAGTTCTATTTTTATAAAAGGTAAATCCATGCATGTTTTTATTGTTAGTTTTATGAGCCTAAGGTTTTTGGTGTTCCACAATTTTTTCTTATAGTCAAGTGTTCCGTGACTTCCAAAAGGTTAAGGGACCACTGGTCTAAGGCGTCACTCTCCACAGTAGACTAGATTGTTGATGACGAAGAGATCAAGAATCGACTCACGGTCGGGTGTACTGAGGGTAGGTTTTCAAAATGGTTTTCTACTCTCCCTCCACTCGAATGTGGGTACACTTCCCACAAATATAACCTCCCTAATCCCTAAAGCCATTAACGTAATTAGTATATAGGCGTATAACCCGAACGAGTAATAATACGCGATGCTAAAAAAATAAGCGTCACGCAGGGTGCGCGATTTACTTATATTACACATAATATAACTGTGGTGGAAATATTAAGTCTCACCTAGGGTGCATCAAAACCTTAAGCTGGCCTTGCATCAACCCAAAATGTGTCACAAACCATGTTATCTTTCTTCAATATCTCTTTATAAACCTCAAGACCAACTTTAATTGTTTGAAGAGCACATTAAAACACTTTCACATTCGCACACATATCAGGTACGAGCTCTATGTGAAGCGATGTTGGGTTTTATAGCTCGTGGGGCAGCTATAAACTGTACGTACTATCTATCATCTGTTGGTAGGAAAATCAGGGACAAAATGTTATATGTTCAGTTATATAGTAGTGTAAAACATGTAGCACTTAACGATTTATGAGAACATAAAATAAAGACTAAACACATTTGAAATTTGTTGAGATCCATGTTCATTTTAACTCTACCTAACTGTATGGAATTATTTTATTACTACAATTTAAACATATTACTTTAGTTCAAAAAGTTAAGTTTTATTTATTTACTGAAAAACTTCCTCGATAAAATAAACACAGATAGGTTGGAGTAATTTAATAGTCAACCGTGCAATTTAATTCATTCATCAAGAAACTATTAACGACTTAATCAAAGAGAAAAATATTTTAGAAGGAAATAGACCGCTTATCTTAGAACAAAATAATATTTTGTTAACTAGTAGCTTGTAAATGGTTCTAAGATTTTGAATTTCGCTCCACTCTTAATATTTTTTAATCATTCGTATTAGTGCACACAGCTTTCTGGGTGACATATTTACATGAAACTAGAACTATTCTTACAATTTTTATAAGGGTACAAGTGTTAAGGAACCAATCAGACGATTAAAACGTTTGAATCTGACTTTATAAGCCTTGGTTCGATATTATTATTATTATTATTATTATATTATTATTATTATTATTATTATTATTATTAGCACCGCGTCTTACTACCCGTTCGGGTCATACGCACTTACGCTAATGTGCAATTGTAGGGTGATTGCGAGATGAAATGGAGGACCTACAATTTAACGTGGAATCCGAACCACGGTGGAGGCCTGGCATTCCACACATTCACAAGTTGTGATTAATACATCTTGTCAGAGGTGAAGGAAGGGTTTGGCATTCAGATAAATCTGTGCCGGGACTTGGTTCGATATTAATCGGCTCCAGTTGATTCACCACTAAAGTGGTGGTAACTGACAGCTAGTAAGCTTTGTATTGACAAACGTTGGTTGAATGGCAAAAAGAGATAGTATAGTGCATGAAACTCTAGATTAAAAAGTGCTATATCCACACTTGTATCGTGTTATAACTGGCTACTGAAATAAGTAAATATGTTTTTATAGCTTATAGAAAGAGTCACAAAATATTAATTTCAAAACAAAACTTTGTTCTCCGAAGGAAGTTGTGCCACGGATTTGTATCGCTCAAGGAAAATCCATCGACCCCGGCTGGGCTTGAATCCACATACATTGGGTCCAAAGACGAGAACTTTACCCCAAGGCCACTGAGGTCAACCTCCACGAAAGTCTATTCCACTAGCGTTTATATGGACCAAGTGGGTTGTAAGACGCGGATCGTACAGCAACATTACATAAACTTTGATCTGCGTCTTCCCTGTATACACGGAAAATTTGTTTACTTGTTTATATGAAAGTTTATATGACGTTCTTAAAGCGTTTGCACTGTTTAAGAACTAATACACTTACCAAGAACTGAAGGCACCCGTTTCCCGAAGATGTTCCAAGAAGGGAAATCTGAAGGCAGGTGGACAAAGGGTCGACCATTAACCATCTGGTCGCACAAAGTTGTGTGTTCGATGGAAAGCTATGATTTAAAAACAGATAATGCAAGGGATCAAAAAAAGAATAATAATAAAACTATATGAAAAACAATATATTTTTTTCAAAAACACATTTTATGCTGATAGAATTTAAGGTGTGGCACTTACTTTTGCAACATAGAACGCCTCATAGTTGACACACCTTATATTTGATCAGCATAAGGTTTATTTAGGAAAAACTTGTTTTTTAATTATTTTTATTTTTTTATTATATAAATTTCAATAGGATATGTTTTAAAGGATAAAAGCAAGGTCCAAAATTCGGTTCAGATATAAATCCAGCACAGCTGATACGCCTATAAATGACCTGCAATGGCTGCCCGGTGCACCGCGTTATAGATTTAGATCAATTTTTGATAGAATGCACTGTTACGCCAATTTAAAATATGCACAAAGTTTCAGCCTTGTATTTAAATCAGAAGGGACTGTAAAAGTGGTCGGCAGATTTGATTACAGAGGCAATGAACAAATATAAGTTATGATAAAATGCCATTCATATTTAATAAATTGAGTCTTCTTATATTTTATAATACTCTTCTGTCACTGCCCCCCTCCCTTACCATTATCTATATGTCAATCTATCAGGATAACCTATCAGATGGTGGGGTTTGTCAGATAAGAGCGTTTAAAATAGTTGAACTCGTTGTGTGGATGGAAATGTTGTAGACCAAAGTATATAATGTGATATAGATAGTTAATTGGTAAAATACTACGAAAGCTATAGCCAAAGTCAATCAGTCTATCAAACGGTCTATGAATAAGGGCCAGTTTCATAGTCAGATTTAGTACGCCTAAAGTGCGAGTCGATACTAAATACAGGACGACACCTACCTAGACCAAAATGGAATGGGCCAGTTTCACATATGAAACTGGCCCATTCCATTCAATTTCAGGTAGGTAACGTCTTGTATTTAGTATAGCGCCGCACTTGAGGCGTACTAAATCTGACTATGAAACTGGCCCTTAGTCTATATCGGTAGACTACTCCACCCCATTCTGGAAAAGAACTACATAAGTCTTTCTCGATGATCCTCATCGTAAACTATCAAAAATCTTATTCTGAAAATTGAAAAATGACACCTGGACACGGAATCGAACCGGGACCTCTGGCTTAGTACGCCAATGCTCTAACCACTGAGCTATCCAGGATTCGTCCCGTGCCCTGGGTCATTCTTCATTCATTCGATTCCCGTGTCCAAGTGTCATTTTTCAATTTTCGGAATATGATATCTAGTGGAGTAATTCTCTTATAATAATCATAAATAATATCTCTGGCTATTAATTCTTAATATCAAAAACCTCTTTAACACTCTCCAAAGACACTCAGAAAACAAGCACACTTTGTCCTAGTTTCTCATCTACTTGTAGCTTTAAAAATGTTTCATTATTACTAATGTTCCGATAAATGTAATTTAAGGGTATATAACTATGGACAAGCAAAGCTGACTCTTAAAGCATATGCGTAAACTTATTGTGGACTGTTCTGAATAGCTTGGCTGACTCAGGTTTTCACTATTACGAGGAAACTGTGCCTCTTTATGTAATACACATAATTGTCCTAATTTTACTAGACAATGACACTTCTTTATAATAATAAAAGTTTTATTTTATCATTTTGTAAATGTATAATGTATGATTGTGAATTGTTCAGTTGGAGAAAAACCTCAACAGTGAGGAAAGTTCTTAAAATTTTTACAAAAAAAGTGTTTTTACATACTTAGTTTTTATTTGTATTGCGCTTTTATACCCGAGGTGTCCAAATTAAACTACAATAACTATAAGTTGGAGGAAATGTGTTGGCATTTACGTGGAGGGAGAGAGGGAAACTATTTAAGAGATAAACATCATCAATTCATTGCATCCTCCCGGGATTCAAGCTTGACATCCCCGTCATCTAGACTAGACGAACATGACGTTTATTCCGCGTGTTCGCTGGTGCGGGTGAGTATTGAAATCTGTTGAAATATTATTTTTTTAATTAAATCTCTGTGTTCTCCTGAAGTGTGTGTGTGGATTCGCCTCATAGAATATATTCTCTATGGAAATCCTATACAAACATCGTAAATTTCAGGTTGGGGGAGGTTGGTGGCCATTATGTTCCCTTTACAATAGCATCAGGATTGCCATCAACGAAACAAAATACGTCCGAATATTTCTATATTGAATGGCGTCCACCACTTGTACCTTCTGTATGTGAAAAAAAGGTGTCAATACGAGTATTTCGAAATGGAGAGTAGTTTTGGAAAGTTCTCCATCACATAACTGATATTTTGCGGAGTCGCGTAAACTATCCTTCATTTACGTTTGTCTTACCCTCGCTCTTTTTTCCAAGGGGCTTAGGTTGTTTCATAACATAGCTTATATAAATCTATTTACAAAAGTTATCTATAAAAAGGCATTGATAAAAGAAATACCCCTGCCATTAATTCATCGTTGTGAAAGGGGAAACCCTTAATTTACTAATAATACATTTTTGGTCATGTCAGGATTTGAACACGGAATCCTTATCTTAGTAAATAGACACGTTACCAACTGAGCTAGGGTATTTGATTAGTTCATTGTGGCTTAGAACAACTTTTTTTTTAAAGGCTTCCATGGAGTTTTCTTCTGAAAAATAAAATAATCCTCTTGTTAATCACAGTAAAAACTCTCATACATAGATTTTAAACAAAACAGTTCAACTATTTTTTTAATATTCAAATATAAAAAAATATCAATTAACCGTTAGCAAAGATAACAATATTTCCATACTTAAAAATAAAGAATATATATAATTATTTATCATGAAAATACCATTACCAGATACCTATTTTTAACTTTATCTTAAAGGACATTTCCTAAAAATTTCAAACTTTCCAAAATGTGTCATTATTATTATTAAAATTATAATTTGAAAACATTTAACATAAATTGTTGGTTAATTTAAAATATCATTAAACTAGAAATAAATAATTTTCTTAGAAAAATAAATACATAGCATTATTTATATTGTAAAAAAACTTAATAGATACCCAATTTGAACAAAATGGTTAAAGCCATTTTAAAAATATTTCTAACTAAAATAAAATCAGTCATCAGTAAACTACTCTTAAACAAATTTTTCCCCGAATAAACACGTAGACTTATACATTTTTATCTGTCATGTCAAACACTTCTCATAAAACATGGCTCAAAAGATTTAGTTTGAAATTTATAATATACATTTTAAACTAAATCTTGGCAGCCATCTTCAAAAGATTTTATAAAATCATAAAATCACTTATCAGTAAATTACCCATAATCTAAGACCTAAAGTCAAAATAAAAAAGTTTTTTTATAGAATTTAATAACAAGTTTGATCACAATCCATCTAACCGTACCAAATCTGTCACAGGGACAGACTTGGGGACAGAAAAACTGTATATTTTTTTAACACCGCGTCTTACTTACTACCCTTTCGGGTTATGCGCCTATGTACTTATTACCTTAATGAGATAGGGATGAGGAAGTTTGAATTTAAAAGAAATATATCTGTATTTGTGTGGAGGGAGGGTGGAAAACCATTTTTAAGAACCACCTTGAATACACCTAACCGAGATCAGAGCCCCGATCTTCCCCCTTATCGACAGTCTAGTCTATTGGGAGCGTGATGCCTTAGACAATGCGCCCACCAAAGTAGCTTTTCTTTAAGGCCCTAGGCCTTGTTGAGTGCAAGTCTAAAACCTATTTTGTGGGTTGGTGGACGGGAGGGTGAAAGGCGTGGCGTGGCTTCACAACCGACCAAAGTATCCTTCCGCGCTAACAAGAACAGATGTATCACGAAAGCCGTAGATGGCGACATCTACCGGACAGTTCTTGCGGAAAAATCATAAGTTAGGAAATATCAGTTTTCTCGAGAATGAATGAAATTTTTATAGTAATATTTTCAACACCTCTTCTAATAAACTGTATTAATATTTATTAGGTGTTAAATTTTTTTATTTTTTGTTATGAAGCCGGCAGTTTTTTATTGAAAAATGTCAAAATTATTAATATTTAATAACTGTTAAAATTATAGAGGATTTATGTACATACAAAGTATAACTTAATCAACATGCTTCTATTCTTGAAAAAACTGTTTCCGAAAAGAAAATTGCTAAACAATGACAATCTTGAAGATAACCGTTTGTTTTCATGGCTCTGCATTTCTACACCAAATGAAAAGGGCCAGTCGCCTTAAGATAAATTATTAATAGTGCTATCTAATCCTACCTACATTACTTTATATTTAAATAAGAGGAAAATGGGAGGTGGGGGGAGGGGGGAACGCTTGATTATGAAAATTTTCCAAGCCAATGTGGTACGCTATGGTGTGCATCAGCCTTTAGAGCTCAGATCACTAACAATCAATAGGAAATTAGATACAAGATAACACTTGAATCTGAAAACTTATAAAAGTGTCATATTAAGCCTTCTTCACCTAATGACAACGAAATTGGGGATCAGCGCAATATTTTTAATACTCTTACTTTCTTTCGACCTCTTCGGAGAGAGAAGTGTTGTGATCATGGAAAAAAAAAAACCTAACTCAAGATTTTGATAAATTGTCATCGTTTCAGGACCCCCTAAAACTGAAAATGTGGTTTCACGTTGACATATATGTCCACATCTCGGCCTAGAGCTGAAACCATTTTACCTATTGGGATAAAAATTTGGTATCTAGGGTTTTTATAAGGTTCCCCCGTTTAAGTTTTTTGGAATTAGATCTCCAATCCTAAAATTTATAATAAGGGAAAAAAGCAAAAAATTCGATTTAATGTAAATTAGCTCTAACGATTTTGACTAGATTTTATATCTGGATAACTGTCTACCATTACAAACAAAATTGCAGATCTCATTTTCTCATGAGATATGAAAAAGCTTGTAATTATAAAGATGTAGTACTGTTAGATGTAAAAAGTCTTATATTGAAAATATTTTTATAAAACCATTAGTTTCTAAGCTATCAAAGCTATCAGCAAATAAATATATATAATATTTTTATTCAGATCTTTGAAATATGAAATTGATTGTTATGGTCTTTGATGGACAGTGAGGTTCCTCTTTTCTCGATGTTTCTATTTATGCTTTTTGGTGGAGTGTTTATGCAACAATGTATATTATTTCGTTTCACAAATCTTACTAATTTTTAGTATATGTATCTATTTTAAAATAAAATAAAGAAATTCCTTATGATGCACCCTATAATTTGTTTCATTTTAATATAATTTTTTTTTAAATTTATTTGTAACAGGAGTTGAAACTGTTTCCATGGTTTTTGTTTGGTTTTGGTTGGTGTTTGTTTTCTAAGGTATAATAGAGAGATGTGACATCTATCTGACCGGCTCGAGCTGTATTTATCATCTAAGCTACGTGTAATTCATGTGGTCATACGGGCTATTTAGACTGCGGTCTCTCTCTCTCTCTATCTCTCTCTCTCTCTCTCTCCTCTCGTGGTAATCACATCAGCGTCGCTAATAAGGGGGTTATTGTGTTACAGGAGAAGGTAGACCTTGGCGAGCTGATGCTCTCACTGTGTTACCTACCGACCGCAGGGCGGCTTACACTCACCATCATCAAGGGGAGGAATTTCAAGGCCATGGATATCACAGGATCCTCAGGTAAAAAAAAAAACAATCATTGCAATTTTTAATTTAACAAAGAATGTCAAAATAAAATAGAGCGGCATGATTTAGTTTTTAATTTCTTTAGAGGTATTTAACTTGTACTTTCTGAACTGGCTGATTATCTCCGCACATGACTTAAAAATAAATTAAATTTAGAACAGACACAACATCCAGCCCCTGTGAAGTTAATTTATCACCGTGGAAGGGGTGGACCCACATTTCACCAATAATAAATTTTTCGGCCATGGCAAGAATCGAACCCGGGACCCTTAGCTTAGTAGGGAGAAACGCTATTGGCTGAGCTAAGTTGTCAAACACTGATTTAGTTGGGTTTTTGCAACCGCGTCTGACTTACCCACTTAGGTAATTAATGTATGCGCTACAGCCCAAGAGAATGGGGATGAGTAGGTTAGAAATTTAGAGAAAACGTTCCCACATTTGTGTGGAGGGACAAGAGAAGTAGACGATCACCGTATGAAACCCAGCGCCTGGTCGATCATCCCCACGGACGAAAATTTTTCCACTTTTCAACCTAACAGTTTCACATTAGGTTTATTTTGTGGTTTTATATATTTCGTTTATTTTAATTATTTATTAAAGAAAAAACAATTCATAGATTATCTAATAATTTGCCTTATTGTTTTCATCCAATATTTAATTTATGTGATTCATGACCTAATTATTATAGTTTTAAACTGAAATAATTAAACTTTCCCTACGCATCTCAATTATAATTGAATTTAATACTATTTTTATTTTTTTATTTTTAACTTAAGACTTAACCTAACATTTATAAAAAAAAGGATATGGCTATTGTCATTTTGACCAGCTGGTTTCTTTGACCTTGACTCAAGAGATTGTGATCTATAAGGTGGCAATAAAGCCTGGACTAATAGGCAAGTATACATATACACAAATACAGACAAATATCAAATATACGTGCTAATACATAAAAAACAAATAATAATGATAGAACATTAAATGGCATTACATTACATGTAGCCTATAATTCATTGTCCCTGATTTTTTATTTAGCACCACGTCTTACTACCCGTCAGGCTTTACACCTAAGTACTAATTACGATAATGGGCTAGAAATTGGGAAGGTTGAATTTAGAGGAAGTGAAGCCGCATTTGCATGGAGGGAGGGTGAAAAACCATTTAGGAAAAACCACCTCAGTTCACCCAACCTAGATTCGAACCTCGATCTCCCGGTTGTCGGCAGTCTAGCTCAACACGAAACTAACGCGCTAGCCAGCTACGCCACCGAGGCGGGTTTGTCCCTCATTGACAATGCAAAGTTCAACTCGATGAAACTCGTTCATTTTCTGTCTATCCAGACTTTATATCAACCTTGTGGTTCGAATCCTGGCAGGGGGATCCAAGGATATTTTTTTATCCCCACGAAAGGACCTATCTTTCTATTTTAAAGCTAAAGATGGAAGATTTTATTTTATTATTATCATCCAAATCCCATTACCTTAAGTTCTTAAAATCACGTTGCATATTCATTTGTTTGCCAGAAAGGTGATAGTCAAATTGTTCAACCTACGAGTGGCTCATACATCCTGTTGTTGATTTATTTTTAGGTACCTAAAATCTTAATGTTCGTTATGTTTAGCTTAAAGTCAGAGTTTGAAAAAATTTCCTGTTTCAGTTTGAAAACTCACAAACGCGATTGAACCAGAATTATCTGAGAAATGAGAGACTTGTATTTCAAGTCACTCTCTTATAACGGAAATACCTCTGGAGGTCTCTTGAGATATCCGGAAAGTTATCGTTAACGTACGTCTTGTAGATTAATATGAAGGAAACAAACACATTTCAAAAAAATCATCTAGATCGACGGGTTTGATCGAGATTGGTTTTGATGAGATCGCTAGGAAAAATATACGGGAGATGAATTGATCGTAGAGTTTGGCCTGAGGGGAGGGGGTTGACTAGCAAGCTACCCCCTTCCTGGTAAACATCTCCTTCTCCCCTTAATACCCTCGCCTTGCTGACAGGGGGAAGTCAGCTTGCCCCAGTTGACCTGGTTACGCGAGGCAGCGAGAACGGTGTATTTGGACCGCCGTAGCCAAGGAGATAAAACATTGGCACCTCATCCTTTTCGGTAATGACAGGCTTATGGGGTGTCTCTAGGTTAGTCATCGATGGGAGATAAAAAAAAACACACAAAATGGCCGAGTGTGCAGTGAGCAGACCTCTCTGAATTCCAGGAGATTCGAGTAAAGCAGACACCTTGTGGGGGCTGACTCAAGCAACAACACACAAATAACGTCACGTTACTTCTTTATCAGTTTTTTTTTTGGTCACCACGTTTTACTATCCGCCCGGGCTATCCACACTAATAGGATGAGGAAGGCCTATTGTAAATTAATTTATCCATACTTTCGTGTAAAAAAAAAGTGTGAAGCCACTTATACAAATTAACCTCAGTACATCTGGGTGGGATTCGATTCACAGCCCGCCCATGAATGTCCAACTATACGAGACGTACGCCTTTGTCAACATCCCCACAGGTGTCAGTCAAGAGATGTGTTTGACTCTACCTATAAGTTAGGGATGCGTATTTAATCTTGATGATATTGCACCCCACATCAGCGTGGAGAGGAGAGGGGGAAAGTGAAAATCCTCTCCGTTGAACCCTACGGGATTTAAACTCTGACTTACTATGTATAAAGTCAGGTCTGCCAGTCGTTTGCGCTGAATTAACTTGGAAATTGACTTTTTATACGGGGTGGTATTGGTTCTTCATACTACCACTATCATTTACGGCTTACTATAACGTCGTTTGTTTTTATTATCATATTAGGCTACTTTGCACACTCTACAGCTTTGCGGCTTGCCTACACGTCAGGCTGGCCAACAAGTAATGTTTGCACTATATACATATGCATATATATACATATATATTACTCGCTTTTGCCGTTGGGTGCTCGACCCCCAAATCCCCAGTGTGTTTTCTTTGTAAATGGATGTAAACTAATGTAATTCCAGAGCCATTTTTTGATAGGTCTTACCATTTAGCCACAAGAGACCTCCAAAGAAGGGTCAGCACAGACTTTAAAGTTGCTCCGACATTTGAATTTTTTTCGGGGGTTAATTTTTTTTTTAACTTTTGGAATTTTCCCGTTGGTTACAGACTAGAAGCTAGAAGTTTGCCAAATTTCACATATCTAGCTCATCTGGAAGTGGGTAGACATTAATGTCAGTGAGTCAGCCATGTGGCTTTATAGTAGTCTAATATGTATATTTATCCACTCCTTACTAAAGATTTATTTAGAATATTTTCCAAAATGTTTTGCACTATAGATTTTTTAAAAAAGTCGTATCGCTACGTCTATAAAAACCGAGCTTATGGTTGATAGTGATAGTACGAGCAATTTTGAATATTTTTGACATTTAAAAATAACTGTAGATTTTTCTTTTAGCACAACGTCTTACTGCCAGTTCAGGTTAGACGCATTATGATAAATATTCTAATGCGTTAGAGATGAGTAATTTTGTATTTAGAGCGTGGAGTGAAAGTGGAAATATATTTAGGAAAAAACACCCTTAGTACAACCAACTGGGATTTGAACCTTGATCCTCCCGTTATCGGCAAACCAGTCCATCAGACCATTCGGCACTGAAGCAGGTAGCATTATAGATATGTGTAAAAAAATACTCCATGGTGTGAGCCCACAGGTGGCTATACTGACCGAGCGGCCGCCGCCATTGCCGATGATAAAGGGTGTCATTTGGTCAGCACAACGAACCCACCGACTGTTTTCTAGACCAGAGCCCCCTTCTTTATTCAAGTAGCTTCTCATTTGTTGTCCTCATGAGACTCAGTTTAATCCCGATTCAGACCGCTGCTTCACAGATAAATTTTGGAAGTTCCGGGGATCAAACCTGGGACCTCTGGATCTGTAGCCAGGAACTCTAACATAACCGATCGTTCTCTTGGTTGGTTCAACTTCACGACGTCACACTTTATTTTAAGTAGAGTTGAGACATAGACAATCCCAGGCAAGACTTGGTTGGAGCTTAGCTCTACGTGCGGCAGTAAACGGAATAAACGTGTTTAAAGCCGTAAAGCCATGAAATTTGTTTTGAAAATGAAAGGATTTTAGCCCTCCACCCCTCCTTCCCATGGAAGGGCGAAAATTATAATTTTAGGGATTCGTGGTGAGCCTTATTTCATTTTAATATACAAACTTATTTTTTTATGTCCTTTTACTTTCAGACATTTTAGCCTACTGCTCTTTTTGGTACGAGTTATATGAATCCCGGATCGGTGGTTACAGGTTTTAAGACGTCAGACAAAATATAGAGTGCATTTCTGGTGTCATTGGGGTCCAGAGTTGAAATTCAGCTGGTTAGTACCAGGGGGTGATTTTCCAAAAGTATTTATGAATAAAGTTTTACCATTCTCATTCCACGCTAACGCGGCTGCACTTTCTCAAAAAACACTTTCACCATCCGTATCACTTTGAATTAGATTTCTATTTGGCGCTTCGTTAAGTCTCCGTTGCGGTTATATGCTTAATATAACTACGATAGTAAGGTAGATAAGAACGTTAGGCTTTTTAGAGAAGATGTACCCGAATTTGAGTGTAAGGAGGGTAAGAAAAAACTCCATCAGTAAATCTACCAAGATTTAAACCCTGATCTCCTCGTCCCCAGCAATCTAGCCTAACACGAGGAGGACGAGTTAAGCCACGTGATCACCAATGCGTGTTGATTCAGTAGTTATAATCTTGCTGTTAAACGGTAATATCACAATTAATAATTAATAAACCTATATCAAATGAACAGAAACAAATTATATATATTATAAACCTGTTTAGGTGGCCGCATAATCTAATATGCTACTCTCGCAATAGATTGTCTACCGAAGACGGGGAGATCATAGTTCGATCCTGGTCGGGTGCAGTGAGGGTATTTTTCCAAAATGGTTTTCCTCTTACCTCTACGCAAATGCTGGTGCACTTCCTTTAAGTTGATCCTTCCTATTCCCTAACACATTAGTGTAATTAGTACATAGGGGGTACATAGTTAGCGAGCGGGTAGTAATATGTTGTGCTAAAAATTGTATATCAAAACAACAGAGACAGATACATTATATTAAAAAGTTTTCCAATTAAATTCCACCGATTAACATAATACCTATGCTTCTTGTCAAATAAATTCATTACGTTGCTTTACAATTCATCAATACCATATTTTGTATTTCGTTTGCTGGAAAACATTCAAATATATTCCCATTAACTGAAGTCTAGCAACGTTTAAATTTAAAAAAAATCGAACTTTAATTAAAATTATCCGGAAATATTGGTATTATCACCAATTTTATTTGTATTTTAGTGAGTTACATTTCATGCCTGTAACAAATGCGTGGTGAAAAAAAAGGCCGAAGTGTGGGTTATTCAAAGCACTGTGCCACATGAACGATTGTTTTGAATAACTTAACCTACAACGTTGCTATAGATGACACTTCATGGTATTGGAAAATAAATTAACTTGATCGGCTGTCAAGTGAATATTTGCCTTTGAAATGATAAAAGGGTAAACACATTTTGAAAGGTATAATTTTTAAAAGTTTTCTTTTTTCATTTCACATTCAGTAAATTGTAAGAATGCACTATAAATAATCCTCCCCTTTAAAGGGAAGTGGTATATACGCAGTATTGTAAAATATAGTTTAGTCCCTAAAGCTAGAAGTGCTCTAATAAAATAATACAGTACTTTTGAATATTTCTCTAGCAGGCAAAAGAATAAACTTAAAAAAGTTTGAGTCTGCATAATTGCATAGGGTAAAAAATATTTAAATGGAATTATTTCTAAAAAATTAAAATTAAAAAAATACAAAGAGGGCAAAGCTTTTATGACAATTTAACGAAACGTCATGGTTACATGAAACTGAGGTAATAAAAATGGATGAAACGGTAAATTTAAAAAAGATTAAGGCACTTTAAAAATGCAAAAAAATCAACATTGTAATGTTAATTTAAGCCTTAAATAATTACTAATTCAATCACGAGAACGTGAAAAGTAAGTCTAGTGGATTAGATATTTTATCGATGTAACATTTATTTGTCCACACAAATCCATTAATTAGCTAATTTAATTTATGAAGGTATCTATATTTTCTGTTCTATTAGCAGTGACGTGTTATATTGTATAAATGTACCTACTTATTCATCACACAGAGATGTGTCATTAAAATTTATCTGAGGTGCATATACCAAGTTAATCACTAGTTCACGAGTTCAAACACAGGGTTGTTTAACTCCATGACTAAAACTAGATTATGTACTCCAGTATTTCTCAAATTAGAAATACACCTGAGGGTACGAATATACAAAACACTGGAACAACCTATTTCGTGGAATTCTTTAAGTTTAGTTACTAATTTGTTGTTACATTCAAAAAATTAAATTAAAAAACGTCTAAAACAAATAATTAAACTAAACATTATAATAATTGCATGTTCCCATATATACATTTTTTTGTATTTAAAAAAACTGTTTTGTAGATATATGAATATTACTGAGCATTAACAAGTGTTTTATTACTTATTAAATTAACAATTTAGTTAAGGTAGCTCCATTTTCATAAACACTTTTGATACATTTTGTAAATTTTCTATAAAAGTTTTCAATGTACAGTACAATCTTGTCAAATTAAAATTAACTAAGAAGTTTTTATCAACATCAAGCTATCTTTTCTGAATTTAATTCGTAAGATCTCCTCAGCAAGATTATACGTAATCAAAAGTATCAAATTGTGTATTAAAAGTAGAGAATTAAAATCACCTGTTAAACATGTCTTATAAAACTATTGTGGTTGACTTTCAAAGCGTTGTTAGACTTCTATCCTATATGCCAAAACTCACCTCCTTGTTCTTAGCTTGATCATGTCACCTTCTTGAAGCCCCTTCCAAGGTTGTCCCTAGAGAGTTCCCCAAGACTATGGTAAGGATTTACTTGAGAGTTAACCTTCTCTTTATCAGACCCCTTCAAACTTCAGAGGTTACGCAATAACTCCTGTTCTGCGTGACTAAGCCCATGGAGTGTGCATTCTACCAATGTACAAACGCTGAACCAATAACTGACTTCTAAAAAAGGTACAGTCGTTAGCCACGATTGGATTGACTCCTAATAGATTGAGGAAGATTTATTATTTTGAGGGATATGTTTTTGTAAATGAAAATGAGTAAAAATTAAATAAATGTATAATTCTTATAGCCCAAAAATAAAAGGTGCGGTTAAGCAACTTGTCTTATTTAAAGGACTTTAAGATTTGATTTTTTTAAGTTGACACAAAAGTACGATATTTTTATTTTTCCCTTAGGAAGGATATAATAGCCATCAAGGTTAGTGAGAGTGGATAGCATCTCTGACTCTAATTTGATAGTATAGGAGTTTGATTCTTACCGATTCTTTTACGAATCCTTCCGCTCTCCTCCCCCAATCAATGAGTTGAGTGCTGATACAATTTCTCTCTCTGATCACCTAGTTTGGATAGTTTTCTTTGTTAGAGTGTACCATCCGTCCGGGATATCCATATACGTATACACTAATTAGATAAGGACGAAGAAGATTAAATCTTAGAGTGGATTACCTACATTTTTTGAGGGAGATACCATTAGATTAAAGCACTACACTCATTACGCCTAACTGGATTCGAACCCCAAACTCCCTGCCATCTGCATACCAGACCATACGATATTGACGCCATATCCCGTGTATCCACCAATGCATATATTTAGCGATGCTGTCGCAGAGGTGTAGGCCCCTAGTGATATAACTATAGACACAAAAATAATATATACAATGAAAGAAGATAAATAGAAGAAAACAAAATAAAATGAAAAATATAAATAAAAGCAAAGCAAATCAAGTGAGAGAAAGGGTTTGATAATACAGGTCGTCCAACAACATATTTCAGTCAGTGGCGTGTTTGCCTATTGAGCTAAGGGCCCTGGGTTCGATTCTTAGCTTGGACGAAAAATGGACCATTGATGAAATGTAGGGTTTCCCCTTTCACACTAATTAGTTAATGGTTGGGGGGAGGGTGGTGAGGGGGACTGGGTGTTGTGTCTCTTCAAGAGTTGAGCTAGTTTATAAGTGTGTACTGATATAATCATTCTGTTCAGAATGTTCACATTAAATACCGCAAATAACAAAAAAGATAACACAAGTGGCCAGCCATTTTTAGGGGAAAACGGTGAAGGGTATTATTGATGCCCCGGAAACACACTATTAGTGAACTACATATTCTTCCCACTTCCTACTAAAAACATTCGACCCCACTGGGATATGATCCGATGTCTCTCTAAAGTAGGGAGGCGCAACGTTTTCAACGGTCTCACCCCTCCGGCCGAAGCTCACGCAGGTACCTCAACACATTACGCATGACGCGCGTCTCTTGTCTGCTGAAAGGTGCGTTAGCTCGCCATTGGTGGAGCAGGCTAGTGACGTAAGCACGCGTCGATCGATCCCGACCCATCAGAGCTGGCGCGTGTCGAACAATGTTAAGAACTGCTTGGGTTGTACTGTGTATGTAACTGATTATTACCGTTTTATTACTGTAGGATTGTTTTGTATGTATGTAGGTTAGATACATTATACATGTATGCGTAATGTTACATAAAACATTCTGTACCGTATCAAAGTTGCTCGACTACCAACTAATAGTTCTGTGAACAATAGACCTCACTACCTTCATGTTATTATCGTTACTATGGTCTTATTAGTAGTTCTGTGATCACTAAACCTCACTCCATGTTTTTATCGTGACTACAGTCTTAACATTTCTCTTTGGATTTCAAGTTGAAATATCTTCGATTTCTCCCTGGATTTTAAGTCGGTATTTTTCCTCGGTGATCAAGTTATACAGAAAATTAATTAATACTATATTCAATAGTACCTCGTATTAATAGAGAATAACCATTGTTTACGTGGCTTAAGACGCCAGTCTCACAATATAAGACAAAATAAAATGGTACGGAGCACCGCCGCACAGACTTTCTCTAGCTTTTATCTTAAAATAGACATTTACTAAAAACTCGTAAGATTTCTGTATACACTGTTGTAGAAACATTACACCAAATATCATAAATGAAATAATATACACTGTTACTTACTCACTCTATGGCATTAGGAACTAGGTAAACTATTACAAAATAAATTGAGAAACATCTTTGTCTACCAAAGAGCATAAGAATAAGTTCATTTTCAAAGACCTGAATTAAAAAGAATAGCCTATATAATTGCTTATAGCCAAGAAATTATTGGTTTTATAAAGATATATTTCAAATACAAAATTTTTATCTTTATTAGTACTACAATTTTACAATGATAAAGTTTTTTCCTGTCTCAAATATTTGTGGAAGGATTATGAAAATCGGAAAATTTAACTTCTGTAAAGAACCCTCGAAGCTATTTTTATGAGAAAATGAGAATTTCTTTCTGGTTTATAGTAATAAATATTGTCTATATATAACATTTAATCAAAATCGTTATAGCGAATTTCGATAAATTCGCTTTTTTTTCTCTTTTGACCTTCAGTAAACTCCCTTAAATTTAGGGTTGACATCTAATTCCAAATATCCCTCGAGGGGAGAGGGGGGGGACTTTATGAGCTCCTCAGATATCAAGTTATAGCCCAATTTGTAAAATAGTCTCGACTCTAGCCTGAGGTACAGACAGATGGCATTGTGAGAACAAATTTTTTGTTTCGTGGGGGGAAGGACGGGGGGGGGGTCATGAAACGTCGACATTTATCAAAATCTCGAGTTCAATTTTTTTTTCGATCAAAATACTTTCTCTCCGATGTGTCGAGAGAAAGTAAAAAATATGTGCATACCTTATTCAGCCTAGGTTCAAAGAATGTTTTCTCAAAATTTTGTTAATATTGGTCCAACATTCGACAGCACTAGTGGAACAAACAGGTAAACAGACGGATGCACAGACAAATAAAATCACAAAGTGTCAATTCCAAACAATATCTTAACTCCGTTAGATCAATTAAAGTTTGTATCTATAATACGATATGTGACTCCAGTATTAAAAATTAGACCATTTTATGGGGGTAGGTGACATATTAATATATTTTTACAATATTCGGTACTAGTCTACTTAAAGCTAATTGTCTAATAATATAATTTACTTGAAACTTTATTTAATTTGAGCTGCTACCAATTAGTTTAATGTTGTCGATGAAACATCCAGGCTACTAATTTTGAGCCATTGTATATTGGCTCACATTTAAATAAAGTATAGTGCCGCGTAAGTTTTTAAGTTCAGTAGGTATATTTTGGATGGGCGTAGGCCTATATTTTTGCCAGGTTGAACAGAGTTTGTAAACGTTCTCATCACTAACTAGACACTCATTAGTCAATTATCAATGGAAGTGCATTCCCTTGTGAAACAGAGCCTATGTATGATTGGTCAAATGTGGGCTTTGATGAGACTTCAGTTGCCGAGTATATCACAGGTTCTATTTTTACTCTCTCTCGACACCTCTGAGAGAAAGTATTATGATTGTCAACAAATTTGAATTCGCGATTTTGATAAATGTCGATGTTTCATGACACCCTGGAACCAAAAAAGTTTTTTTTTTTTGCGATGCCATCTGTTTGTACCTCGGGTTCGAGCCGAAACCATTTTACGTACTGTATTGGGCTAGAGCTTGGGTATCTGGGGTGCTCATAAGTTCCCCCCGAGGAATTTTTGAAAATAGATGTCTAACTCTAGATTTAAGGGTAGTTTACTGAAGGGCAAAATGAGAAATTTTTATTTTCGGAACTCGCTATAACGATTTTGATCAAATATTACATCTAGACAATATTTATTATTGTAAACAAGATCGCAATTCTTAATTTCTCATGAAAATAAATTTGAGGGTAGTTTACATAGGGGAAATTTTCCAATTTTCATAATTTCTCCGAAACTATTTGAGATATGAAATATTTTCCCATTGTAAAGTTGTAGTAACATTAAAGACACAAATCTTTTATTTGAAATATATTTTATAAAACATTTAAGTTCCGAGCTATCAACAAATATACATACTTTTTAATTCAGGTCTTTGAAAATGAATTTTATTCGTTTGCTCTTTGGTAGACAAAGATATTTCTCTTTGCTCAATGTTTCTGTAACAGTGTTCCTAGTTCCTAGTGCCATATAGAATGTAACAGTGTATATTATTTAATTTATTATCTTCAGTGTAGTGTTTCTACAACAATGTATAGACCTATTGTTTCGTTTCCCAAATCTTACGAGTTTTTAGTAAATGTACTTTTTTAAATAAAAGGAAACCTGTTTGGTGCAGCTACACATTTTTTAACTACTGCTTCTTACTACTTGTTCAGGCTAAACTCATTATGTACTCATTACTCTAATGATCTAGGGATGAGGAAAGTTTAATTTAGAATAAGTATACCCGAATTCACATGGAGGGATCTTAGAAAGTCATTTCATAAAAAGAAAACTCTCAGTGCACACGACCGGGATTCGAACCCCTATCTCGTTGTCATCCTCAGTATAGTACATTGCGAGGATGATGCCTTAGAGCATGTGGCCACCGAAGCAGGTAAGTAATATTTAAACAAGCTCTGCTTACCCAGGTAACCCTCCACGACACGACACTGAAGGTATACAACATTTTAATAATTTTTTCTAGATCTATCTTTAAGTTCAAGTCTAAATACATATTTATAAGAAATACACGACTTATTTTCATTAATGAACAACTCTGCCAAACCATGAGTTAACTATCAGTTTATTTACAAGGTATTTGTCTCACCAGCTCACCCTAGGTCACGTGATCTCTACTGGTTTATTTGCATGATATTTGGTAATCAAATTAAAATTTAATAACCCAACCTGAACCTCTGAAGTTTGAACCTTGTTTATGCTCTAAAGCAGACCTGTCAATCTTGCGGCGCGATCCAGGATTCTGTGCTGCCCGCGGATCTTTTTTTATGAACCGTCGTAGATATAAAGTACTAGAGAAGGTTGTTTATTTACTTTAGGTATTTAACGTGCACCTCGAACCGAATGATTATATCAGCACGCGAGAATTTCTATGAGCAAGAGCGAAACGACCTACCAATTTGGCCGGTAAAGATATTTTCACATACTTTCCAGGGTTCTTTTACATATCACAGTTGACATGGATGACTGCTCCCTTCCGAAGGAAGCTGTGCTACGTATTTTTATCGGACAAGAAAAATCCGTTGACCTCGGCTAAGTTTGAACTCACGTACATCGGGTCCTGAGGCGAACCTTTTTCTATATCATTCAAGCAAAGTTTTCTTTTCGTACTAAAAATGTATACTCAATGGAGTTATTTTTACGAAATCTTCTGAAAAGATTACATATTTTTTAAAATGCATAACCGTGAGTATATTCAATTTTAAATGCGACCCTCTATGATAAAACGAGTTTGACAATCCCTGCTCTAATGTATTTTGAAAAAACTTTAGATCAAATCTAATCGTACATTTAAAAATCTATAATTTAATATTAGGCCTAAGTTAGCGTATAAACACGCACGAGTAGTAAGACGCGGTGCTAAATAAAAATAGGTCCTTCAATTCATAAATTTGTTCACACCTTGGTTTATAGAGGAATATGTGTGTGTTTTCTACATTTCACAAAGAATAGCTCTATTTTTTAACACTGGCACTTAGTCTCAATAGTATACTAACTCGTATCGCCTCAAGGTGGTGTACCGAGAATTAAACCTGACTACTTTAATCAAAATAACGGCTGACGTCCAAAGTGTTGCTATTTTCGCCACGAACACATGAACTAGCTCATAAGGTTAATAAAAATATGTACATTATTTGAGTCATATGTAGAGACTAACAAGGGTGTTTTTGGAGTAAACGGGGTGTAGTATCCTTGTAGTGGTTCGTGGCGAGGTCTCTCAAAAGGAGATGGCATGGATATTTTTAAAACATATTCTTGAAGCTATAAGTTACTAGTCTACACATTGAGTATGAATACAAAAATGTATATTATTAGTAATACTTTCGTAATCTAGAGGTGGTTAAACTCTCATACACACTTCCACCCTTAGTAGTGCCTTGTTCAAGTAATGTAAGAATAACTGTGGGTCTGTCATGTTTTCTGGTTTTTCCTGGGTAGGCCATGTTTTCTAGCATTCTGTGGGTCTGTAATGTTTTCTGGTTTTTCCTGGGTAGGCCATGTTTTCTAGCATTCTGTGGGTCTGTCGTGTTTTCTAGTTTTTCATGTGTAGGCCATGTTGTCTAGCATTCTGTGGGTCTGTCATGTTTTTTGTTTTTCATGGGTAGGCCATGTTGTCTAGCATTCTGTGGGTCTGTCATGTTTTATTTTGTTTTTCATGGGTAGGCCATGTTTTCTAGCATTCTGTGGGTCTGTCGTGTTTTATTTTGTTTTTCATGTGTAGGCCATGTTGTCTAGCATTCTGTGGGTCTGTCGTGTTTTATTTTGTTTTTCATGGGTAGGCCATGTTGTCTAGCATTCTGTGGGTCTGTCATGTTTTTTTGTTTTTCATGGGTATGCCATGTTTAGCATTCTTGGGTCTGTCATGTTTTTGTTTTCAGGGTAGGCCATGTTGTCTAGCATTCTGTGGGTCTGTCGTGTTTTTTTTGTTTTTCATGGGTAGGCCATGTTTTCTAGCATTCTGTGGGTCTGTCTGTTTTTTTGTTTTTCATGTGTAGGCCATGTTGTCTAGCATTCTGTGGGTCTGTCATGTTTTTTGTTTTTCATGGGTAGGCCATGTTTTTTAGCATTCTGTGGGTCTGTCATGTTTTTTTTGTTTTTCATGGGTATGCCATGTTTTTTAGCATTCTGTGGGTCTGTCATGTTTTTTGTTTTTCATGGGTAGGCCATGTTGTCTAGCATTCTGTGGGTCTGTCATGTTTTTTGGTTTTTCATGGGTAGGCCATGTTGTCTAGCATTCTGTGGGTCTGTCATGTTTTTTGGTTTTTCATGGGTAGGCCATGTTGTCTAGCATTCTTTGGGTCTGTCATGTTTTTTGTTTTCATGGTAGGCCATGTTGTCTAGCATCTTGGGTCTGTCATGTTTTTTTTTGTTTTTCATGGGTAGGCCATGTTGTCTACATTCTTTGGGTCTGTCATGCTTTATTGTATTCTGTGGGTCTGTCATGTTTTTTTGTTTTTCATGGGTAGGCCATGTTGTTAGCATTCTTTGGGTCTGTCATGCTTTATTGTATTCTGTGGGTTTGTCATGTTTTTTTTTGTTTTTCTATGGGTAGGCCATGTTGTCTATCATTCTTTGGGTCTGTCATGCTTTATTGTATTCTGTGGGTCTGTCGTGTTTTTTTTGTTTTTTCATGGGTATGCCATGTTTTCTAGCATTCTTTGGGTCTGTCATGTTTTTTGGTTTTTCATGGGTAGGCCATGTTGTCTAGCATTCTTGGGTTTGTCATGTTTTTTTTTGTTTTTCATGGGTAGGCCATGTTGTCTAGCATTCTGTGGGTATGTCGTGTTTTTTTTTGTTTTTCATGGGTAGGCCATGATGTCTAGCATTCTTTGGGTCTGTCATGTTTTATTGTATTCTGTGGGTCTGTCATGTTTTCTAGTATTCTGTGGATCTGCCTTGTTTTCTAATATTGTGGGTCCGCCATCTTTTCTAATAATTGGGCAGTCGCCTCCTTACCACCCTCGCCATCATTTCACATCAATTCCAGCCTCTACGCTCCTTTGTTCGCGTTTTCCATCAATGCGGTATATCAAAATGATTTGGAACTTCTAATATTGAAAGGGGGGGGTTTAAGCCCATTGTGACAGGCCAAGGTCAGGCCACGATGGCAACTTGCGAGGCGTAGCCCAGGCCTCCACGGCCACGTGGAAATAACTTCAGCCCTTGACGCAGCCCCGGTTGACCTACTTTCAACCGGGGGCACACACGTGGACCACATGTTCCCTGGCGAGGGTTAGGAAAGGTAGTGGTAGATGGAAGGGAATGAATGAAGGAGAAAGATAGTGAATGAGGAGAGCAACACTAGGGCACAAGTGTGGACCTATGAATGGGTAAATAGTTGAATGGGATACTCTTTATGTTGTGAATAAGAACTAAAGTTGGTTGGTTGAATAATAAACTAGATCAATTGGGAGAGGTATGAGAAAAAAATATATAAATAATCAAATTATGAAGAATAAACTGGATTAATATTTAGATAAAAGAAATGTGTAATCCCAATTATGATGTTGGTGTTCATTGAGCTTAAATATTTTGGGGAATAACTACTATATTCATAGTCGGACACCTTATCTTAGTTGGTAGCTTTTACGGCAAGGTCGTAGCTCGTATCCAGGTCAAGGTCACTGAGTTTGGGTTTACAAATATGAGTTTTATTGTAATTTTTCCATCCTTTCTCCACAATAATGGGGGATAGTTTATTATAAACCATCCTATTTATTCCTACCTTTTGGATTAAGTCATTAATCACCGTTTTTAGTACACACGGCCAGAATTTTAACCTTGACCTTCCCGCTGTCAGAAAATTAGACTAGATGAGCCTGTCATTCCACGGGCCTAGCGAAGCAAGTTCCAGATAATTGTGAGCCTCTGAATCTTTATTAACTTGCGTGAAATTTTTTTTAGGAAGAGACTTTCAACAGTTACAAACACGTTATTATGTATCAAAATTTATAAAATTTTACTAGGTATATTGTAAGTGGTATTTTATAGCTTGTGAAAGACTACAGGGTGTTCCCGGATCAAACAACCAAACTTTGAAAAGTGGTAAGGGATCGAAAAACTAACTCAAAATGTACTTTGTAGATGAGTTATTTTTTGCTTCTGTTTCGAGCAAACAGCAAAAAACTAAATTAAAACTAGTTTTTCTGAATAAAAAGGGAAATAATACTTATAATATTTTGTTTATCAAAAGAACACTTAGTTATAAAAGAAATGTAACATTAAATTATCACTAAGATGATCTCCCTGTGTATAAACCGAATGGGTCGAGTAAGACTCGGTGCTAAAAAAAGTAATCCCTCATTTTTTAAATCTTTTGCTTAGCTTAGGAATAATCCTGTATGAAACATTCAATGAGATATGTCAAAGTCATCGAAAAAAACACGTTATTATTTGGCTAAAAGTATGAAATACATTTTAAAGTATTGAGTTAAAAAATTGCTTAGATAGGAAGGCACCATTAAATTTCCTCTTGGTTGACTTTTTAACAATAACTATTTGTTTACTACCTTTTAGTTCAAGCATGCGAAGAAACTACAGACGCTATGTGTCGGTCAGCCACTCGTTCTTTAAATAATAAGAGATGACTGTCGGTGGGCCTAAGTACATCACTTGGAACAAAATAAATAGATAAAATAGTAAATTAAATATTTTATTTCATACCTATATTTTGATTATTTTTCTGTGCTGTGCTGTTTGCTCTTAAATTAAACAAACACGAGATAGCTCTATGCCCTTTGGAGATAAGCTAATTTTTCGATCCCCACCACTTACCAAAGTTTGGATGTTTATTCTGATAAACAATCTTTATATTTAAAGTGATGGTTTAATATCACCTTACTTGACTTATTACACGTGAAAGTAGATCTAGTATATTTCCTAACTGGGAGTTGAAGCTCTTTCTATGAAAATCGGATTGTGGGTGCTGAAATGGGAGCACCTTTCTGGTTTCCCTCCCACCTTGAGCAGAAATGCTATCTTCCAAACGGAAAGTAGCGGCTCTTGTAACGCAAAGAATAAATAAAAAGCTTTTAGCGTGAATGTACTTGATCGGAAGAAACCATCAAAGGATCGCCTTGCCTGTTGACACAAGTGAACCGGACGCTACTAAGAGTAGGCCAAGCCAGGATGCAAATGATTCTTTTTTTTTTCAAGCAACGCTTAATTGGCTGCATAAAAACTCTGCTACGTTAAGAGTGGTTGGGGAAGGCAGCTGGTTGAAGTTCGGTCCCGTATTTGTGTACTTAGCTCGACTCTGATTGTTCAGGCGTTGCACTAAGGATGGCCCAACACAATTCTAGCCTTATATACGGCACAACACGATCGAACCTTAACAAACCTAACATAATATACGGCACACCCCCACGATCGAGCCTTAACAAATTATAATTACAATTAATTACAATTATAGTATAATGGTAAAATAAAACTTTTACGGTCTATTGGTCTGAGTTCCTGGATACATATCCAGAGGTTTGATCCTCTGCGCTTGCAGATTTTTTGTGAAGCTATGTGTCTGGAACGGGGTCTAAATCAGCCTGATGAGGACAAATAAGGAACTAAATGTGTTGAAAAATAAAGTGGCGGCTCAGGTCTAGAAAACTGAGATCAACGGCCTGAGGGTTAATTATACTGACCACATGACACCCTCTATCCATAGACGTTGGCAATATATTCGCCAACGGATGGCGGCCGCTCGGTCAGTATGGCTCGATTGTGGAATTACAAACGTAAATTCCGAACGTCGAAACAACTCTATTTTATTTTATTTAACCCACATCGGTGATCACATGGGCTAACACGTCACTCTCGTGTAGGACTGGATTGTTGGTGACGGGGAGATCGTGGGTTATAATCCTGGTCGGGTGTACTAGTGTTTTTTTTTTTCCCTAAATGATTTTACACTTTTCTTCCACTCTAATGTGGTTACAATTTCTCTCAAATTCTACCTTACCCATACCTATTCCATTAGTGTGATTAATGTATGCGTATAACCCAAACGAGTATGATGACGTGGTGAAAAAACAATATTTCAATTGGAAAGTGAATTAATCCCCCCATTAAAAAAAAGTATTCCTTGTGAGTCCTCTACAAATTTTTTTCTTATGATTAATATCCTCTGTTCATTGAATCATTTCTAGTTTACGTTCTGTTATCGACTTTAATGTCCAGCTCACATCAACTCTCACCAACACAACAAATGCCCCCCGTCCCCGCCTCCCCGTTTCAATATGTCCAAGGCTAGATTCAGAACGGTCCAAAAACAAACAAGTCTTTTGTTAATGAAACACACCGACGTTATTTCACCAAAAGTGATTTCTGTCAGGTAACTCTTAAAACTTTTAAAATAGCGAGCGTTGTGTTGTGCGTACAGTATAACGGTTTTGTTTGTGCTTTCCATGGTTGACATGCAAACTCCCCGTATTGTATGCAGAGTTTGACGAGTCTCGTTTATATTTGCTATCTCGTCGCTGTTTTAGACGTTACGGAAAGGGAAATGAAACGCCGCCATTTATGGTGGCACAAATGTTGGTGTACAGTCTGGTCACAACTGCAAGGACCTCCTAAACCCGCATTCGTGGTTTGAAGGTGCTGGAATGGGTCAAGGTATTCTCCTTAAATGATTTCCCATTTTTCTTCTTAGAAAAATCTTGTTCATTTCTTCTAAATTCTGCCTAATCTCTACCCATTTAGTGTAATTAAATGCGGATAGCATGGTTGGGTTGTAAGGTGGGGTGTATTTCTGTTTGCTAGCACTGCGTATGTGGTCATTACTCTGTTTTACGGATGAGTAAGGTTGAATTTATAAAGAGTGTACCCCCATTTGCTTGGAGAAAGAGTGGAAAACCATAGAGGGAAAAATCACCCTCAGTACCTTCAGCTGAGATTAACTCTGATGTCCCCGTCATAGGCAGTCGAGTCTCTTACGACGCCTTAGGCCATGTGACCACTGAAGTGTTTCGTTTTAAATCCAGATAATATGTTATAAACAGATTTTAAATTTATTTTATATTTCTTGCAGAGGTCTAGATTGACACATTCTACCAAAATTGATATTTGTAGAACACACAAGACCTAAGACTACATTAAAGTATAATTTTTAATATCAGACAAAGTTCTTCATGTGGCATTTTGACTATATCCATGTATTTAAAATAGTCGCCAATTTTTTTTAACGAGGGAAGCATAATGTAAAAGCAATGAATCTTTATTTCGAATACAGGTAATAATAAAATATATATAATTTTTATAAGTTTGCAAAATCAGGCAGCATAAGATTGATTCGGAGCTCATCAAAACTACCTTCACAGCCACTAATAGCTATTCCATAACTAAAACAAAAGATCACACCATAAAAGTATATGTATAGAATGTGGAAAGCAATTCAAAAGGGAATTCAAAGTAGCCGATGAATATATTTATAAAAGCACTACAAGTCGAGTTGATTTATTATTAAAAATCGAGACAGATAAAATTATAGAATTAAAAAAAAATTATATTTAAACGCACTCATAGCTTAACGAATAAATATCGGAACATTTGACCTTTTTTCTAGCGCCGTGTCTTATTACTATCCGTTCATGTTACACGCATATTTACTAGTTACTCTAATGTGTTAATGTGTCAAGGAAGGTTGAATATAGATGGAGTATACCCGTGTTTGCGTGGAGGGAGAGTGGAAAACTATTTATAAAAAACTAGCCTTAGTACACCAAACTGGGATTCAAGCCCTAAATTTCCCATCAACGGCAATGTAGTCTATGGAGACAATGATGCCTTAGACCATTCGACCACTGAAGAGGGTAAGACACCTTTAATGTTATGTTTAATAACGAATTACAACGTAGATATTACGTGTTTTAACATAAAACTATTGTGTTAGTTAAGTTATTTAAATAATAACTATAATTAAAAAGTACATATATAATTTTTATTCTCATGTTTTTGTAAAACACTTCATTGTATTAACAGCCATAATTGTCTTGAAACCCTTTCCCTGACCATATGATGTTGGGCACCATGGATTTGAAATTGACAACTCCTTTAACCCCCATCCTTATTTCAAGGTCAAATAAACACACACAATCATATTATACAAAACACGCAGCGCAGTACGAAAGTAAACAATAAAGACTTATTGCCTACTCTTACATTATTCACGATGTATTATAACTCGTCTTAAACTCAGCCCCTGTTTATTTATGAACGCTACATGTGGTACAGATATGTAAGTAGAATTGCCTTTTGACTATCTCACGGCGTTATTATTTATAGTTAAAATAACTATATTTCAAACCATATATTCACGGCCCGCGAAATATATCTACCGGTCTGTTTATCTGCAAGTTTTTTAGAATCACGCATTCTTATACGCATACCAAAAATAATAAGTTCTAGTTTATTTCATGCCATTTCAAAGCAAGACCATTTTACTGTTTTGCTAAATGCTGCAAACCTCCCTTTACTAGGGAGATGTATTTTTATTGCAGGGTGAAAGGAAGTTATAATAACAGTATTACTATCAACAAACAAACAAACAAACAAACCTCGCGCTTCAGACAACATCTAGCACTCTTCTCGCTGTGACTTGGCGACAGTAATTTATGCTAGTATTTTCTTGGTTCTTTGCCCTTACAGTGTGACCGGGTTACAAGCGAGTCCTCAAATGAATGAGAATCTAATGTAGGCCAACAAAATACTCAAAGCGGTATTTTTATATCTGTCTGAAATATAGGGTTCTCAAAAATAGACTTAACCCATAAGCAATGCATGTTTATTAGTAAATTAAAATAATCGTTTAGTATGTTAGCCATTATGGATTGCACATAAGTGTACACAACGAATCATGTTATCAAACACATTTTTTAACATCTCATTTGATACATTGTCTGCTTTACGCTGAATACTAACTCCCTTAAGCTCTTCCAGTGTATCAGATTGATTCGAACATAGTGTTATTTAAAGAAAACATTAAAATATATAATTAAATGTCCCCGAATCTGAAAGGAAAGCAATGGGTTTCAACTTTATATGACTTGCATGATCTATAGTTCCTTTTTTTTTTAAGACACTGTACTTCTGAGGGGAATTTTTTTTTATTTAAAATTAAAATCACACAAAAATGTTTAATGTATATAATCGGATAACTAGCGTTGACTCACATTGGTTGGCATGCGAAATAAACGTTAGGCTTATCGGGTCGGGGTTCGAATTCTGCCCAAAACCTACAAATGTGGGTATATTTTTCTCTCAATTCGACAGGTAAGTGAGAAAGGCAGGAGAACATACCATCTGTTCCCAAGTGTTTTGGAGCGCAGGTATTTTACAACCTAACCAGGGGCTTGTCCAGTATATCGCAGGACATGGGCTGTAAAAGGCGCTCCTCTTAGACATATGACTTACATGACTAGATGTGACTGCGGAGGGGAGTAAACACCAGAGCACGTTGTCTGGAAGTGTGGAATCACTAAAGACTAAGGATACAGCAAACAAGCTGAGCTACAGGGGCACAGCGTTTATAACCTGCTATAGTTTAGGCCAAATTACTTTAAATAAATATCCTATAGTAATTTTGCCTCAAGTGTGTTTAAGTTGTCTTCGCTAACATTCGCTATGATTTGTTGTGATGTTAATAGATGGCAGGATGTGTTTGATTTAGTTGAATAGTTTAATACTATCGTTCAAGTAGAGCCGTAATATATACAATGTAAATAAAAACTGTTCATTTTATATAATATAATAATGATGAAGTGTTATTTATTTTTATTAAAATAGGGGGGGGGGGATGTATATATATTAAAAAAGGCATCAATCTATTTATTAACTTTAAGTCCAATGACGTCATTAAAAATAGTACATAAAATAAATGATAAAAGAATGATGGGCTAGCTCAGATTTAAAATGAATACAATACTTTGGGTTCAAAACCAACATTTAAATTTAACAACAAAAACAACAACAAAATACTATCTCGGGGTAAAACTTAAAATAATAATAATGCATAAAATCGAACACGAAACTCTCTCAGGACCTCTGGGTCATGTTGGGAAAAAATATACCTTTATTGTACCTAGTCAACAGTGGACTCACCTTGCTTACAACAATACCAGAGGCCAAGGTCAGCATCCATGGGAACTGCTTGCAGGTGAGACATCGCTAAATATGTGTTTTTACAGCAATAGTAACAAGGTGGATAACATTGAATGATGGTGATAATATAAATAAAATACTTAATACCGGATTTGACTTTTAAAAAATAAAAGTTTAGTTTTTTTCTTTAATAAATAATCGTCAATTTAAAATTTTACCCTACCTAACAGATGTCTGCTAAATTATAAATTTAAAATACATTTCATAGTTATTCAACTAACAGTTCAGTAATTTGATGTATTAATATAAAAATATTAAGTCCAATCTTTGTGGATAATTATTGAAATAATAATAAAATATTATAATATATTGAGACACCCTAATTAATAAATGTCCTTTATGAGGTAACTTGTGAAAATAAATTAACATAAGAACATTAGACAATGCATTTGTGACGAAGGAATGACTCTGGCCAAAAATTCTTTCCAGAGTCATTGTTTAAAAAAATGTTAGCTTGAGAAAATAAATAAATGTCATTATTACTTTAGAAAAAAATAAAAATAAGTCTTGAAATTGTAGTGGAAAAGGTTCATAAGAATAAAGCGTCTGCGTAGTGAGGTCGAAGCTGTGTAGAAATTAAAACTAAAAAAAAAAATATTGTTGAAATCACTTCAAAAGATGTTCTGGGAGGTCATTGTCGAAAATGTGAGTTGGTCCAAAACTCTTAAAAGTCCAAGAATCGTCATTGCGAAGGTCTACCATTATTCGAAAGTTGTCTTCTCGTCTCTGGTAGTCATTTTGATGAACACTTGAAAGATTATTTTTTTAAATAACTGTCAAAATTTCAATTTTTGTTGCACTCAAAATAATGTGCGTCATCTTCTCTTTAGCTCCAAGACGCCAGTCTCACTTCTTTCCTCCATTTCCCACCTCTACGCATTTCTCTTAGAGGCCCCAAAAATATCGCGTATTTAAGTTCTAAATTTGAAATATATGTATATAAATATGTGAAATTAAAGTAGAAACATGGAATATCTGGGGATAAAGAAATAATAACTAAAAAGCTTGATAAAATCTGAATCTTTAAATAAATGGATGCAGTATCTGATATCTGACAGTTTGACATATGGTTATTGTTTGTAAATAAACTCAATGTCTTCTTTTTTTTTTCCCTCGCGGTCCTTTTAAAATTAAAATGTACGAGATTGGATGACGTAATCTGTGTTGTCACATCCCCCGCCTTCCTCCTCTGCCACAGTCCAATTCTTTCTTCCTCGTGTCGCATCGGCCATTATGATTATCGTAGAATCTCGTAGAAGACGTTAAAAATGAAATTACACCTGATCGATATTGTTTTAAAATGTGGACGGAATATTCGGACTAAAGCCCAGTAAATAAGTATATTTCTTGTTCTGATAAAAGTATTGTTCTAATTATTTGGTGTTTCCTTCGACGCAATAAAATGTCCGTTAAAAACAATAAGTTTGAAAATAAATTTGTTAAATGTAGTATGGCATCTAGCCGCATGGCGTGCTAGTCACGTCAAAATAAATAAATATTTTAAAATAAATTAAAACTAAATAAAAATATAAATTGATAGAATTAAAATTCTTACAAAACCTACTTTCCCCGTTTCTATCTCTTATCCGCGTGGGTATTTTCTACCGTCTACCCAACTTGCGGTAATGGTATACTTTGTATTGGCTTGAATAATATTTTGAAATAACAAACAGTAACATTACAATTTCGTTAGAGCTGAACGTCTGGGTGGCAATTTATCACTTATTATATACTACTATAAAGCCACATGACTGACTGACTGACTAAATCAATCAATGACATTAAGGTTTACTCACTTCCAGATGAGCTAGAAATTTGAAATTTGGCAAACTTATATCTTCTAGCCTGTAACCGACGGGTAAATTCCAAAAAGTTAAAAAAATTCATTTTTAACCCCCGAAAAATCCAAAATGACGGAGCAACTTTAAAGTCGGTGCGGACCTTTCTTTGGAGGTCTCTTGTGGCTAAACAGTAAGGCTTATCAAAAAACTGATTGCACAAACAGCTACGGATTTGGCGAGATCCACAAGTTTGGTTCTATTACTTTTTATCATATCTCCATCGATTATACCTTAGAGCTAGATTTTTTGATTTTAAGTAAATTTTGCACATTTTCCACAAATTTTTTAATTTTCTGACATACTTATGGGACAACTAAAATCATAAAATTTGGCAGGCAGATTTGCTCATCCAATTGCCAGAAGCAATCCAAATTTTGATGATTATAGCTGCCCTATAAGTATGGAGAAACTAAAATAATGTGTTAAAATACAATACAATACCGATAACTTTAAGTTGTTACGTTCACAACAACGCTGGAATTACATTAGTTTACATCCACTCGCATAGACAACTAACTGGGGGGTTTGAGGGTGGAGCCCCCAACGAGCAAAGCGAGTGGCTCGTCTACAAACAAACGCACCCGCTTGTCGGACTCGCAACTACGCAATAACGTAATTTTGTCTGTCTACAATAGCTTACGCAAACACAATCGTATGTCGGAACTGTCGGAACCGCTTGCCGGGAGGAGATGAACATTGTCCAGCTATTGCATTTATGTAGTTGCGTTCAGGCACTAAAAAAAAATATGGTTGGACTACTAAAATCAAATAATATGAAGTTATTTGGTCTATGACAACAGCTCTTGGAAATGTATAGTTAAGAATACAGGATTTTCAATCAAAATCACATATATTTAACTATTTAAATATTTATTTCTTATTTGAAAACATTAATATGAATTTGACTTTTATAGTCATCTTTACTGTTTGTTTCTCTTGGTTGAAATTACGTCTTGCCACTTTTCACTGTAGACAGTCTATTTTGTACTTAAGAGAAGCTTAATTACAAGTGCGTTTACGATTGCGTAATTGCGAGTCTGAAAAGCGGGTATGTTGGTTGTAGACGGGCCTTTGCCGAGTCTGGGTGGCAATTTCTCACCTTAACCTTGGTAATTAATAGATTTAAATTGTAATATTTTTTTAGAAAACATGGCAGCTGTATTTACTAAAGAGCTAAGAGTATTTCTCATGTTTGTAATCTTTGTAAAATGTAGCCCATAGGGAAACTAAAACTTTTGTGTAAGTTTGTTAGATTAAAGATTGTTGACAAAGAACTCGGTAAAGGTAGCTTGAACTACATTTCATTTTAAATTATCCCCTCTAAACAAATAAGTTCACGTGAACGATTTAACTACTTGTACATTGTTAATAAGTGAAGAAAAAAAATCAACATTTTTTAAAACTATTTTTCGGATAAGAATTTTGAAAACTAATTTTAACTTAAGAGCCAGATTGATGAATGTTCCTTTTTCAACCCACGCAGAAAAATACGTAAAGTGTGTTTTCCGTGATATGGTTTTATAATGTATACTTGTGACAAAGAAAGAAATCCTTAGACGGACGGTATGGACAACCGCTTATGGCAAATCGGTTCTAATACCGGTTGGTATAGTCTTGGAATAAACTTGGTATAAAAACAAGCAAGATATAAGGGGTTCATAGTTTATTTCTAATCAATTCTCAGGAGATGAAACTCACATTTTCCTTATAATAGAATAATCGAAATAATATACCTCTAGGTTATCATTATATTTACTCAAATGGCGAAAGAGTATAAAGGTATAATTTAGAAGAAGTGTAACTGCATATTTGATAAGAGAGGGTGGTAAAACATTTATGGAAGCTCACCTCAGTACACCTGGGCTAGATTAAAACCCTGATCTCTAGTTCACCCGTAAACCTGACAAGACGAGACTGATTACTTTGCCTACATACCCCTCGTGATTATTATTATTAGCACCGCGTCTTACTACCCATTCGGGTTATACGCACTTACGCTAATGTGTAATGGTAGGGTGATTGTGAGATGAAATGGAGGACCTACAGTTTAACGTGGGATCCGAACCACGGTGGAGGCCTGGCATTCCTCACATTCACAAGTTGTCCCCCGTGATTCTTAAAAAGAAGGAACTATTCAATTACATTTTTGTTATTTGTCACTGCGTCTTTCTACCTGTTCGGATTATACGTTTATGTAAGCCTAATCATTATGATAGTGCAAGCGGTTAGGAAGTCTGTATTAAGAAGAAATGCACCATCATTTGCTGGGAGGGAGACTGAAAAACCATTAAGAATAAACCACCCAGAGTACACCCGAGTGGCATTTGAACCCCGATCTCCCCATCAACGGTAATCCAATGTTTTGCTAGAGTGACGCATTAGACTACTCGGCCACCGAAACGGGTAATGGGACCTTCCCATTCTTATTCCCACGCTAATGCATGTGTACTCCTTAAAAAACTATTCTATCTTAAGCCATTTCTTTGGTAGTATTTAATATTAATGACAAACAGAAATAAGAGCAAGTGTACCCAACATTTGCAATTAAAGCTCGCCATTACAGAGTCAAAAACTCATTGTGATAAGAAATATCAAATTTTATGATTACATTCAATGGATTAGGAAACATTAAATTTTGTCCAAAATATTTCAATTTGTAAAATTATTATGTGGTAAAGATTATTGGGAAGTGAAAACGGGGATTTAAGTTTAGGTCTTGTGATTTAACCATACTAAATCCAAGCGACCCGCTTTATTGGTAAATGCAACCTTCCTCATCCCTAACTCATTAACGTAACTAGTGTATATGCTCACTACCTGAACAGGTAGCAAGACGCGGTGCTGCAAAAAATCTCAGCGGGAAAAATATTCCAGCCATCGTAGAGCATCATTTCCCCCCCCCCCCCCCCCCCCCCCTCTCTTTCTCTCGGCTGACGTCTTGTCCGTTTTAATTCAAATGGGATGCTCTGTTCCGCACTAGTGACCCTTGTGTTGGTTGAGTCGAGCACTTCGCCCCTTTTTATTTTTTATTTTTTAGAGGGTGCATCGAAGCATCCCTCTGTGGTCTACGGGGGACATAGTCACATGAGCCAACAGTCAACGTGATCCTCTCAACCTCTTGTAACCTTGACGATGACACTGGCTGAGAGTTTCTTGACGATTCTTTTGTTTGCAGATATTAGGGAGCGCCAACCTGGGAGAGCTTCGTGAGATACCGTCGACATCCCTTTTTAGATCTATAAAGAGTGGATCTGTCTCACTTATTCTAACTCGTGCCATTCTAAATGCGGTTAGCCTAGAAGCTGTCGTGTGGCCGAATTCGCGAGGGAGAGTATAGTCTGTACCAAGGCCGTAGCCAGGGGGAGGTTTTTGGGGTTTAAACCCCCCCTGAAATTTATGAAAAAAATATACACGGCTTTATTATGCTCAAACAATATCAGAATTAAATACAGTACAATTTAGGGGCTTTGTTACCATAAAAGCACTTCATAGAGCTTCTAGAGTGTTTAATATTTGGAAATTTCCTATCTTAGGTAGCTCGGTGCTATGTTGCCATAAAAACACTTCAAATATCTTCTAGAATATTTTTCTAGCTTCCGGTAATTGGGAGATGTGCCACCAAACCCCCCCTGAAATTATTGGCTGGCTACGCCTTGGTCTGTACAGCAAAATACTTCTAAGGACGTCTCCTACAGTCTGATTTTCATAGGAGGCCCGTTATTTGAAAATAGAAAACTCAAGTTTCCACAGTGGCGGGAAGAAAAATTTCAATTATTTACAAATTATATAGTTCGTTTAGTTAGTAATGTAATCAGCCTCGGTGGCCACGTGGTCTAACGCGCTACTCTCACAGTAGACTAGACTGCCGATGACTGGGGGAGATCGAGGTTAGAATCTCAGTCGGGTGTGCTGAGGGTGGTTTTTCCAAAATTGTTTTCCATTCTACCTCTACGCAAATGTAGATACACTTCCTATAAATCTAACCTTTTCCCTAAAAAATCTATCGTAATTAGTACACAAGCGTATAGCCCGAACAAATAGTAAGACGTGGTGCTAAAAAAGAACAGTATATATATATATATACATATATAATGTAAAGATAATTTATATAAAATAATATATATATAGTGTAAAGATAATTTATACAGTAATCCATAAGCATCCATGAAAGCCTTTGAAAACCTTTTAGAGCAACCTTATAATATTAATAAATCAAATAAGACGTGAATGCCAAATTTGAGTGACTTTCAATCAATCAATGTTGATGATTGAAAGTGGGCTTCCTATAAAAATCAGGGTTTATCTGCAACGTAGCGGCAGGTCAGGATAGGATTTCCCAAGTTAATATGTTTACGTTTTGTTCGTAAAGTTTTAAAGTATAACGTTAAAACCAAAACTATAAATTCTTAAATAATTCTAAAAAAGTAGTTTACATTGTCAAGAAATTATTTTTTGATCTTGAAGTAATTGTAAATGCATGATTATTTTCAATTGTCTACAGCTTATTCTACTTTGTTTATTAATTAAAATGGTCAATAGGAATTTTCCCGACAGAATGTAGGTTAAAAAAAAGTCCGTGCAACCATATGTATCTCTAATTCGCTTTGCTCGTTGGGGCTCCACTCCCAAATCCCCATCGAGTTTTCTTTGCAAGTGGATGTAAACTAATGTAATTTCAGCGTTGTTTTGAACGTAACAACTTAAATGTATCGGTATTATATTGTATATACTGCACCGACTTTAAAGTTGCTCCATCATTTTGAATTTTTTTGGGGATTAAAATGAAAATTTTCAACTTTTTGAAATTTTTCCGTTGGCTACAGGCTAGGAGCTATAAGTTTGCCAAATTTCAAGTTTCTAGCTCATCTGGAAGTGGGTAAACATTAATGTGAGCGAGTGCGTAAGTGAGAGTGCGTTAGTGAGTGCGTTAGAGAGTGCGTGAGTGCTTGAGTGAATGAGTGCTTGAGTGAATGAGTGCGTGAGTGAGTGCGTGAGTGAGTGCGTGAGTGAGTGCGTGAGTGAGTGCGTGAGTGAGTGCGTGAGTGAGTGCGTGAGTGAGTCAGCCAGCCATGTGGTTTTATAGTATATCTATAATATGAAACCCGCCTCGGTGGCGTAGTTGGCTAACGCGCCAGTCGTGTTGAGCTAGACCACCAAGGATGGGAGATCGAGGTTCGAATCTCGATTGGGTGAACTGGGGGGTTTCCTAAATGGTTTTCCATTCTCCCTCCACGCGAATTCGGGCTCACTTCCTCTTAATTCAACCTTCCCAATACCTAATCCATTAGTGTAATTAGTACTTAAGCGTATAACCCGAACGGGTAGTAAGACGCGGTGCTAAATAATAATAATATAATATGATAACAAAAAGAGGTAGTTTTGAAGTCAATGCTGTCAAGGTGCAAATAGTAGAGTGAGTCTTTATACTCGAATGCGGAAGAGTGAAAGGGTCATCGACAGTTAAACTGAGTAACTAAGATAAAATTAATCATTCTCATCCCTCTTTTTCTATTTCGTCAACTGGCGTTTAAGTGTGATGTTATTTAAAGTGCTTAAGTGTGTCAAGTTAAGATGCGGTTGGGACCTATATACAAACTCGAGTTTTTGAGTTAGTCCATCGACCAGAAAAATGAAATCCTTGGTGTCCTGAACAAATGTCTTATATAAGACTAGACACGTTACTATTACCTCTAATGTTACGTAAGCGATCAACGATTCCGGCTTTGGAACTAAAATACAAAATTTATATTTTGTCTTAGAGGTTATTTAAAAATGTTATTAAAATAAATTTGGATTGATTTTAAAGGAGTTTTATTTTAATCCAACCCGTGTTCTCCGCAATAACGATTTAAAAACCATATAACGTTTGCTTTAGTTATGTTATTGTTCTTTTGTGGAAGGTGTTATTAGTTACGTATCAAGCCTCACGTTGTGTCGCCACTTGTTATAATATCCTTTTGTAGCATGTTAAATGCACCACGTTGGAACGCCAATTATTATATGATTATTTAAGAGCTCCTCGGTTGAAAGTAATTTTATTATAGATTATATTATGCCCCACAGTAAGTCGTCATTTCTATTGCGCAACAGTGTGCTTTACTTATGATGCCACCTTTGTCTTATCACTAAACGTAAAAATGATAACACTTTACATAAAGTTTGATGTCACTTTATTCCATTAAAAGAAAAAATATATTTGTGTTTTTATTTAAATTGAAATGCGATCATGTCGAGGGCCTAGCAACTAATTGTCACCGAGCGCTTAAAATACGTTCATTTAAGACCGAACACACGTCTGTCTGTGATCACGACCGATTTCACAGTGAAGAGAAATTTCAAAATTACTGTATATATCTGCGCTCAATAGAAGCTTCTAGAAGGGACATTTTCTAACGGTGAATTACACACCTACAAACTCAAAAAATATATACCTCCTGCGTGGAGAACATTCTTCCAAAACAGGAAATTAATTTAAAAGATCTTAACTTGGTTGGATTACGAAGAAAGGCATTAAGTGAGGTTCCAGTAGGTGCTGCCATCTTACCTCAGGGTGCACGTACTAACTAGTAAATAATTTAGAGGAAGACGTGGTTTAAGCGCCAAGTAATAGATTACGAAATTTAAATGAAGTAAAATATGTTTAATTATATGTAAAATTAGGATGATAAAAAAAATGTTTTGAATATATAAATAATTAGAATGATAATATGGTCAATGCTTTCAAATACTCCTTATGGTCAAATCAATTACATTACAACCATAACAGTCCATTAACGCACCCTGTATAGGCTGTGCGCTAAACGTATTAAATAAAAACAAGTTTTTTAGAGTAGGTGTTATAAAAACTGACAAAGGTCAAAATGAATTAGGTATCTTCTTTATTTATTTAGCACCGCATCGTAATGCCCAGTTGGATTTTTACACCTATGTACAAATTACGCTAATGGGCTAGTGATGAGTAAGGTTGAATTTAGAGGAAGTGTAATCGCATTTGCATATAAAGCGAGTGAGAAACCATTTAGGAAAAAGACCACCCTCAGTACACCCGAACGGGATTGAACTATGATCTCCCCGTCATCAGCAGTCTGGTCTATTGCAAGTGTCTTAGACCATGCGGCCACCGAAGTGGGGCGAGATTTTTCTTCTGGGCCCCAAAAAAGCCGACGATCTCACACGTGCACCAATCTGTGATCTGAAGGTGGGAATGTAGAGAACAAGAGTTAAGGGCAGCATTTTTGCAAATTTCATATACATTTTTTTATTTTTTTTTTGCAAAATAAATAAAATATTTCTCCAGTATGAATATAAGTTTAAGTTTCTTCACATGTTGATATCAACAGTTGTTGAATATCTGTCAAGGATGTCCTGGAATTTAATGACAGCTTTTTCTCTCCATTTAAAAAATATCTCATCCAACCCCGCTTATGCTCATGACAAGTATTCACCAACTGTTGATGTCACCAGATGAAGAAAATTAAACACTCTGTTTGTACTGGAACAATATTTTATTTATTTTGTTCAAAAATAATATTTTGCTATAAAAACTGCAAATATACTGCCCTTAACTCGCGTTCCCTAAGCTCCCCCACCCCCCCCCCATGGTTATTTTTGTGTTGAGAGTAATAATTAAACTATTTCTCCAATAATTAGACACTTTTAATCCATTATTGAAAATGGTAGTTTTTTAAAGGAATCTTCGGGACTTTTTGGACATAAATAAGTGGATATTTACATGAATATTTCCATAGTCAATTCCTATTTCTTAAAAGTCCCTGGTTTGTTACCCGTGTATCTGTGTTTGGACTTCACGATGAGTTCGCTTGTTGCAGATCCGTACGTGAAGGTGTACCTACTGTGTCAGGGTAAACGCATCAAGAAGAAGAAAACGACGGTGAAGAAGGCGACACTGAACCCGGTCTACAACGAGGCGCTCGTCTTCGACGTGCCTGCCGACAATGTCGAGGAGGTCAGCCTCATCGTCAAGGTCATAGACTACGACAGGTCAGTTCACGCTGTCCGCTATGTAGAGGTGGGAAATACCGGTGGAGGATCAAGCAATTTAGGGCTGAGACTATGAAGGTCATCCGAATAACAACAGGTTCTCCCTTGCTTATTATTATTTATCACCGTTTCTTCCTTTCAGTTCAGGTTGTACACATTTATGATAATTGCTCTACTGGGGCAGGGACACAAACCAGGTACACACTAGACCCCCAAAGACTCCAGGTTAAAATGGCTGTGATCCTTCGGAGAGCTTGAGTCCTTCCTCACAGACATTGTTAGGTGCCATCAAGGGGCTTTTTTTTTTTTAAAAAAAAGGCTAGTTTTAAACATGTTTTTACTAGAGAAAGGACAAGAATATGCATCTCGAGTCAATCGTACAGCTTACATAAAGCTAGGTCTAGGTAGCGACCCAACCCCTTCTTCATACAATACTTCCTCACAACGAGCTTATGCAAACTGAACTTTACGATTACAATGCTCCCTTTATGACGAATATATTAAAAGTAGGTCGTTTAACAACTGCACATTTGGAAGTGCCTTTTATCAATGATCATTGACACCAGCGAACTCCAGTGTTGATTGAATCAACCTCGCTCAAGGAGCGCAGCAAAACTTCATTTGGACTGAGGATCTGTTATATCCTCGTCTTTGGGTAGGAATAACGAAGGAAGCCTTTTAGGGGTAATTTACCCACATATTCTTGGAAGGAGAGTGGGTAACCATTTAGGGGGAACTACCCTCAGTAGATCTGATCCCGATTCGAACTCCGACCTCCCCACTCTTCAGCGGCCAGTACAACATGAGAGTAACGCGCTAGACCATTCTGCTACTGAAGCAAGCTCTCCTGCATAGTAATTAAAAGCAGAGAGATAACGTTTGTCATTCGAATGAGTTTTATTGTAGTTTCGACCACAAATCAATTTTTGTTTTATTTATGTACTTTTTCATGGAGATAAAGTATTGTATTATAATCGTAAACATTCATTTTTACTTTCTCTCTATCTTACAGGTAGAGAAAGTATGGTGATCGTCAAAAAAATTGAACTCGAGATTTTGATGAATATTGACGTTTCATGACTCCCTGAATCCGAAAAAGTGGTTTTTGAATTTCCGTCTGTCTGTCTATCTGTCTGTCTGTACCTCCAACTAGAGCCTAAACTATTTTACCGATTGAGCTAAAACTTGATATCTAGGGTTTTCATAGGGTTGCCCCGAGGGGTTTTTGGAATTGGATATCTACCCCTAAAATTAAGGGTAGTTTACTGAAGGGCAAAAAGAGAAAAAGTCGATTTTCTCAAAATCGGCTCAAACGATTTTGATTAAATTTCATTTATGAACATTAATAAATATTCCAAACAAAATGGCTACTCTCAATATTTCGGCAAAATGGCTTTAAGGGCTCCGGTCTGATGCGTAAATTAACATCTTTTATAATAGCTCCGAAACTATTTGAGATATGAAATTACTTAGCATTACAAATATGTATATATATTTATAATACAAATATTTTATTCGAAACATATTTTTATAAAATCAATAATTTTCAATCTATACGCAATTATATATATTTTTTTAACTTTTTGGACATTAAAGCTTAAGTATTGCGATCGTAAAAAAAAAACTAACCTGAAATTTTGATGGATGTCGACGTCTCATGACCCCCCGAACCCTAAAAAATAGTCTTTGCAATGCCGTCTGTCTGTGTGTCTATAAAAACTTAAAATTAAGGGTAGTTTACTGAAGGGCGAAAAGAGAAAAATTTGGTTTTCTCAAAATCTGCTCAAACGATTTTGATTAAAATTCGAATCTAGGCGTTGATTAAGATTATAAATAAACTGGATATTTTCATTTTCCTATGAAAATGATTTTTAGGGTACATTACAGAAGCGTTAATTTCCGTATCTCCACAACTATTGGAGAAACTAAACAACTTATCATTGCAAAATTGTAGGACTATTAGAAATAAAAAACATTTGACATATATTTTTATAAAAGCAGCAGTTTCTGAGATATTTGCAAATATATTAATACAATTTTGTGAGCTTTAGTTGTAAACATATACTACTTAATTCTTTAACGCAATAATTCTCCAATGCCATAGAGTAATTAAATATAAGTATCTAAAAAAGTATGTTATTTTTCCTTAAATCTCTTAGGAGAAATGTTTGCATAGCAATGATCTATCTCCATTTTAGACTCAATAGTCAATATTTACATTTTTTATTGGTCAAAATGTATAAATGAATAATTAAATATCAATGCGATGACTTGAAGTTCTGCAACACCTTATAAAATGTTAAAACTTTAACTAGAATCGAAATTTTAATACGAAGTGTTGACCCTTGTGGAAGACATTAAACTGTTTGAAATGCTCTTAGGTGGACAAAGATGCGCCTCTTTTCTCATTGATTCTATATCATTGTATTTTATTTTATGTGTGTTCTTATGTGGAGTGGTGATGATACAATGTACATTATTCCGTTCATAAATCTTAGGAGTTTATAGAAAGATAGAGAAAGTCTGTGCGGTGTTCCGTACCATTTATTTTTATTCTAAGCTTACGATAAATATTGGCGTTTTGTGTGCCCCTGGAATCAAAAAAGGAGGTATAACAATGTTTGTCCCCGTGGTTGTCTATATATTTATCTATATTATTATTATTATTAGCACCGCGTCTTACTACCCGTTCGGGTTATACGCACTTACGCTAATGTGCAATGTAGGGTGATTGTGAGATGAAATGGAGGACCTACAGTTTAACGTGGAATCCGAACCACGGTGGAGGCCTGGCATTCCTCACATTCTATTTATCTATAGTCAAGTTTTCATAAGATGGCCTTTTAATAAATACAAACATATTTTTATGTGGCAAACCTTGAAATATTTTACTAAACTCTTAGTTTTATTTTATTTGGTATATATCAAAAGTGACAGATTCAGGCCGTATAAATACAGGAAATTAGATCTATTAACTTTATGTAGCTGTTAGATAAGATACTTACTATGAAAATTGGACTGCTTACCTGAGGTGACAGCTGAAACGGTTGGATCAATTTATTTCAAACGATTTCATAGGATTGTGTAATGTGGCTATACCTCAAGGATAAATGGTGATTTTATTTCTATCAGTAGTTTACTGAGAAGCAATTTTTGAAGAAAAACAAATTCAAACTGTTTTCTAACATAATTTATAGGACGGTATTTACGATTGTGTCGAGCTATTTATTAAACTTGTGGGCACTAATATTTAGTTGGTTTGTTTTAAAGTGACTGTACTCGTGTATCAAATCGAATATTAATTTTTTATTTTATTTTTAACAACCACGTCTTACTACCTGTTCAGGTTATACGCATATTCGATAAACTCTAATGTGCTATGGATGATGAAGGAAGCATTTTAGAGGTAATCTACCCGCATTTGCGTGGAGGGAGAGTGGGAAACCATTTGGTTAAAAAAATTCAAGTGACCCGACCGGGATTTAAACCCCAATCTCTCCATCTTCGGTAAGCCAGTCTAACATGAGAGTGACGCCTTAGACCATTCGTCCACTGAAGCGGTTAAATAGGTTTTGTTTGAGCTCTAATGGACCTGGGTTCAATTCATGGAAATGGGGCCTGCCCTTTAATTGTGATGAACTGACGACTGAAAACTGTTGAAGGGAATGGAGAAAGGTGGGGTTAATCTCTACACGATTTTTATTCGGGTTTTCCCTTCCTCCCTCCACGCACCCTCTGATCCGCTCACTTTTTTTTCCCCCCCTTTCAGGATTGGCCATAACGAGCTGATGGGCTGCACAGCGATCGGCTCAAGCTTCATAGGTATCGGCCGTGACCACTGGCTGGAGATGTTGGACAACCCTCGCAAACCCGTGGCACAGTGGTACCCCCTGCTCGAGACGGTCCCGGGTCAGATCCCAGTCACGTGCTCTCAGCCGCTGCCGGTCAACCTCAGCTGTCTTAATGGAAGGTTAGTTGGCAAATAACGATCATTGAGGGATGACATCTTATATCTCACTTTACTACAAATAACATTCATCGTCATAGAATGAATATTGACCGCCTCTTGTGGTCTAGTGGTCAGAGTTTCTAACTATAGATCCAGAGTTCCGGTGTCTTCAGACTTTCAGTGAGGCTGTGGGTCTGGAACGGGGCTCAACACAGCCCCGTGAGGACAATTGAGGAGCTATCGATTCTATATATTATTTAGCACCGCGTCTTACTACCCGTTCGGGTTATACGCTTAAGTACTAATTACGCTAATGGATTAGGAATTGGGAAGGTTGAATAGAGGAAGTGAACCCGCATTTGCGTGGAGGGAGAGTGGAAAACCATTTAGGAAAAACCACCCCCAGTTCACCCGACCGAGATTCGAACCTCGATCTCCCCGTCCTCGGCAGTCGGGCTCAGCACGACTAGCGCGTTAGCCAACTACGCCACCAAGGCGGGTTATCGATTCTAGAAAACTAAAATTAATAGCTGAAGAGTTAATTTTATTGACCAAAAGACACCCTTAGTCTCAAGAAGGTGGCACTAACTTCGACAACAGACGGTGACCTCTTGCTCAGTATGGCTCAATTTCGGGTTGAAGTCATGGAGGGTTTTTTTATGGCGGAGGGATATTTTTAGTTATAAAAAAAATTAAAAAAGGTTTTATCTTGCTTCCTCGGCCTAAGTCATTAATAACCTTAAATAAATGTAAAAAATATGTTTTTGTAATTACGAACTAATAATTTAGAGATCACATTAAGTCCCTGCCTCCTCCTCAGCTCCTCCCTCTTTCAAAGTTAAAATTAGGTGATTAGAAAGCATTAGACACAGCGTTAAGTGAGAGAATGTAGCTTTGCGCGTTTATTAATGTATAACATAATTTATAACCCGTTTCCTCCACACAAAAAAAAAAATCACAGTAGCTTTCTAACAAGAAACATGAAATGTTAAAAACATTTATTCCTAAAAGTGGTAGACATATTCTTCATTTGTCACAGGACAAATTACTCTGCTCTTTCATAGCCATACAATTTTTTGACGTGAATACGTCTTTAAATTTGCTACCATACGGGGGCAATCCAAAAAACCTAATGATAACAAAATCGGGGGATACAGTTTGGTGTTGTTGTTTCGAATCTTTCTTCTACATCCAAAATTAAATTATACCACTGGATAACTAAAGGATCAAATAATTCATTACGATAAGCGAGCGAGAACAGTGATGCATCGCGCGCGATGGAGGGGAAAGCGCCGCCATTTTGAGGTTATTTTGCTGCGTATCGAGATTTGCAATTAGTATAACTTTTGACTCGGAGAAGCTACGATGTTCGTTTAAGTTTAAACGTATTCACGTACAACACACGGCCCCGTGTCCATGACACAGCCACACCCCTTTTTTTTTTTTTTTTTTTTTTTTTTAGAATTCCCCCACCTTACCCCCTCACATATATTACACCAGGTATTTTGGTAAGGCACAACCATAATGGTTTTTATTAATAAAAACACTCCTTGTCTGAATAATAAACTAATTCTACTCTTAACCTCAGCGTTGGTCCCATGATATAGATATATATACTGAATTGCCGCTAGTGTGAAAGTCAAGGTTTGAATTTAAGAGCTTGGAGTGGAGGATGGTTCCTCATTTTTTTTCTCGTGTTCTTCATTGTTTTATTATACCCAACCTTTCACGCTAACGTGCGTATATTACTTCTAAGCCACAATTATAATCCCTACCCTTTAAATTAAGTCATTAACATCCGTAGTTTTACAGTTTCCATGGCAAAAATAAATAAAATATTTCCAATAATCTGAATATTTATCAATATTTAATAATGATCAGAAACTCTTTAAATAAAAATTAAAGATAAGTTTAAAATTATCGATGCCAATGGCAAATATAAAATAACTGTTGGTTCAGAAAATTAACTACTGAAACAATATTTTTTAAATTTTAACAATTTTTTTCTACATTCAGTGCAAAAATATTGCCTTAACTCGCGCTCATTTCCAACAAACCTTAATTACCTGGGTGTTAGACGTTATGCTTACATACTCAATGTTATTAATCATCTCCGTGAACTGTTTCCAGTCTGTGGCCGGCTCATTCTAGTAAAATGCTTCCATCTTGTTCTTTCCTTTAACCAATCTTCTCCTCACACCCGCTCACTTGCTGTTTTTTGATCCTCACGACTCTTCCTTGGACTCCCTTACAGTATTTTTTCTCCAAACTTTGATTCCATTATTGTCCTTGGAATCCCCCCCTTTTTCGTTCTTATTACGTGTCCATACCATCTAACCCTTGCTTCCTATACTATATTTTATCCAAGTAGCCCAACTCTTGCCCGAACATCTTCATCTCTAATCCGATTTCTCCTGATAACAGCTAAGGTGCTCCTCAAAGACTTCATTCCCATGGCCTCAATCTTTCTTGTCTCTCTTCCAGATAATGTACTCTATGGGATTAGGAACTTGAAAGGATTTTTTTTAGCGAAGCGTCTTACTGCCCTTTCGGTTTATACTTTTACGTACTAATTACGCTAGTGGTTTTATGGATTATGAAGGTTATATTTAGATTAAGTGTACCCACATTTGCGAGGAGGGAGAGTGGAAAACAATTCCGGAAAAACCACCCTCAGTACACCCAACCGAGATTAGAACCTTGGTCTCCCCGTCATCAGCAGTCCAATCTGCTGCGAGAGTAGCGCGTTAGACCACGCAGCCACCGAAGCGGGTAGCTTTAAAGTTTATTACCACGTTTACAAAAAATACGCCATCTATCCCTATCATCATCTAATTATATGTTTTAATTTAAATAGTTTTTACCAACAATTGAATGACCCACAGGTGAACTTTGATGTTTCCAAGCTGCTGGCAGTAAGTCGCAGCTCGTTTCTCATCCAAGAAATCTTCAGGAGTTGCTCCAACGAGGCAGGCTTTCCTTCTCTCGCTATGAAAACTATCGCTTTCTCTCTCACTCTCGACAAGACTGGTGAAGCAGAGAGAGGGATGGGAATATAATCTCCTTTTCAACGGCAGCCCATGTGCAATATGACGTTGCATCTTTCAGTCCACTCGTCTAAAATGTTTTATACTTCCGTTCTTTCTTTGATGTCAAACGAAAATAAAGAATTGCATGTTAAAATATAATCATAATATGTATGCACATGATATTTTATAGTGTGTGATGTACATTTATATTCTAAGGGAAATATTTATGACAATATTATTTGTATGCATATCGTGGTAGGGCTGCTACAAACTCGTAAACTTAATTTGATTTCAGTGGTGAGTTGCATTTGTGCTATCGGCCGGCTCTCCGGAGATAGTAATTAACAAAAGTATTTTAGTCACGTACTTTAGATTATTTATCACCAAAGCATATCTATTTGAGAGTTCAACTGAAATATAAAATTACATATCTGTTTATAAGTGCACTAAATAAATTAAAATTTTTTCTGAAAATTGAAAAATGACACCTGTACATGGGAATCGAACCCGGGACCTTTGGCTTAGTACGTCAATGCTCTTACCACTGAGCTATACAGGAATCGTCCCGTGCTCAGGATCATTCTTCACTTATATTTTAAGGCAGAGTCTATGATGGACGTGCGGAAATCGTCAGCTACTAATGTGTGATTTTATTAAGATCACGAGCTATCAGATAACGCAGCCATCTTCTACTCGGTAGTTGGCTTTTTGCTGCCACTTGTACAATTATTATAACTGTAAGGGATTGCATATTTAAGAATCAAATAGCCAAAGCTATTATTTATTCTTTTAGTGAGGATTACTCCATCTACATATCATAGACTCTGCCTTAAAATACGAGTGAAGAATGACCCTGGGCACGGACGATTTCTGGATAGCTCAGTGGTTATAGCATTGGCGTACTAATCCAAAGGTCCCGGGTTCGATTCCCGTGTCCAGGTGTCATTTTTCAATTTTCTAGATGGAGTAATCCTCACTAAGAGCATAAATAATAGCTTTGGCTATTTGATTCTTAAATTAAAAACGGCGTCAAACGTACTGGTGTTCACTGCAAAATGAAAGCTTACATATTGGGTGAGAAAATGGAGGTGCAAAAGTTCACATTAAACAGCATATATTCAGTCCACTATAGAGATAAAGGTACTGTTTTAATACCTACAAAAGTTACTAAATCAATTTTAATTCATTTATATAATAAGTCATGTGGTCTGCATCTGTCGTCATTCAGTTACTATCAATACTGGTGGAATGATACCATTTCGTTTGAGTGTTTGTTGCCGCGTCTCACTAGCCGATAGGGCTATACGTATATATACTAATTACGCTAATTTCATAGGGACGAAGAAGGTTGAATTTAGAGTAGGTGTTCCTGCATTTGCGTGGAGGGAGACTTAAATCATTCGACCACTGCAGCAGGTGAATATTGCTATTAATAAAGTAAAATGTTATTGATGTTATCGCAAACAAAATATATCTATACTCTTCCTTCTTAGCCAGTCAACTGGAATAATGTCAATCATCATATAATATTTAAGGTTAAGTACCCATTCTTCGAACTAATCAAAAGAACTGATCATACAAATAAACTATTTATGAAAAAAGACTGTGCTTCTTGAAGCTACATTTACTGTTTTACCCAGTTCATTTGAAAGGGGACATAAAGCTGATGCATTTAGGAATAAAATGGCCTTGGGGGTACATTAGTAATCTTTTTAGAACATAATTTTCTATATTGACCCATAAGATACATCCCCCTCCTCCTACATTTCAACTTTAGAAATAAGTGGAGATAGGATAAATTGTTGGGAGGTTCTGAGTATCTTGATCCGCATTTTTAACAACTTTCCAAGTTTTTTATTAAATTTTCCACCACGTAATTTTTACTAGTGACCCAGAAGCCACCAATCTGATACATTTCAGCAGTCTAGCTAAAAGAGAAAGTGGTTTTGTTAATGAGTGGGTGGATTAATCAGTGAGGGCTTTCACGATCTTGTATAGAGGAATCTGTATTATTATAATAACATATTTACAATATCTTTTGATATGGTTGATGAGTTTAACTATTTAGGAAAAAGTTTAACTATAAATAACGATATTAAAGTGGAAGTTAGGGGAAAAAAACAGACAATCGGTAAATTAATCCTATTAGTCATTAAGTTGTTGACCTCTCGACTGCTTTAAAGGACTGTGAAATTCAGAATATACAAAACAATTATTTTACCGGTTGTTCTCTATGGGTGTAAAATGTTGTATCTCACCTTACATGACGAAAACAAGTTGCTTGGAAATATATTTTATCCAAAAAGGGATAAAGTGGCTACGGAGTGGAGGAGGTTAATTAATGATGAGTTAAATACCTTCTACTCATTACAATACATTGTTAGAACAATAAAATCTCGTAGTTTACTGTAGGCAGGACATGCAGAGCGAGTGAGAGAATCTAGAACCATGTTCAGGATGTTAACTTCAAACCCAATGGTAAGAGAACATTGACACAGATGGGAGGATAACATTAGAATGGAGCTATAAGAGATAGGGTGTAATGAGGTGGACTGGATAGAACTTCCTCAAGATAGGGATAGGATGTAATGAGGAGGACTGGATAGAACTAGCTCAAAATAGGGATAGGATGTAATGAGGAGGACTGGATAGAACTAGCTCAAAATAGGGATAGGATGTAATGAGGAGGACTGGATAGAACTAGCTCAAAATAGGGATAGGTAGTGTATTTTTGTGAGTGCGGCAATGAACTTTCAAGTTCCTAGTGCCATAGTCCATAGAGTAAGTAAGTAAGAAAGAGGAAATCTTTAAAAAGTGGCTTCAATATCAATGGGCAACTGTTGCACCCAAGCAACAATGATCAATCTTTAGCCATATTTTAGTAAGTTGAAATTTTACTGTGATGTATTTTGTTTTATATGTGAACTTTTACATCCACATTTTTTTGATGTGAATAACAGTGCACTCCAGTTTAAATTACTTTATTATTTAAAAAAAAAATCTAAGTTTCTTTTGCATCTATGCTCAGTTTGCTAGAGATCATTGATGTATACTCTTCAAATACTCAGAATATATACAAACTTACAAATCATAATGCCCTACAAATATATACACATGTTATATAAGTAAATATATTTTGGGGTTCTACATAGTCATTACGACACAGTAATAAACTTATTTTACACTTGAATGAGTTACTACATACTTTTATTTTTATGTGTTAATATGCCATTTTATTTGTTATTCAACTGTCGCATATGATGAAAAGTGTAAATTTTAAGAGCGTTAAGTTAAAATAGTGGAATTTATTAATGTTGGCTACTTTATCAATTTATTTTTTTATAACTTCTAAAAGTTCTTCTCATGGTGATTGTGTCTGAGTACAAATAGAAACTAACTTAGAAATTTAATTTCGCTCAATCTAGTCATGTGTGGTTTTCTGCAAACCTCTATGGAAGAAAGTGAAATTTATTTTACTGAAAAAAATTTACTACTAGAAAAAGGATGAATATAAAAACATTGTTATAAAATTTCAAATAAACTTTATATGTAGTTAATTTCACTCTCTTCTTGAATAGTTTTTTAACTTGGTATATAGTAATTAATTACAATGTGAACATATTTCTAAGCATGCGGTTAACTGTACTATAAAAAATATTTTAAGTGTTGGTAAAATTTCAATATTTTTGCAAATTGTTTAATTTCAAAATTTTGGAATCTAAGGTGATTAAGTATGACAACGTAATTTTGAAGTTTAAAGAGTAAACACTCTTTTGGTTGAGTCAACTCTCACAAAATCATGTACATAATACTTGTAAAAAAAAATTGCCAGAAATGTGAAATGCTTAAAAATATATGTTAAATGTTAGAATTATCAATATTTTTATCATGATAGAATTACTTGAGTGTTCATACAACCTGTGAGTATGTTGACCATTAATATTTATAGATTATTCTGTATAGCTGTGAATAATCAAGGGCATATTTGTTAAGTCTCCAAGCACAATCTTTCTATGAGAAATATAAATTATTTAATTGTGTAAATATTTAAAGTATGTGAATGTATCATAGTTTAAAGGTGTTAATTGGATCTAGGGCACAGCTATACTTGAAACCTAGTGCTGCAACTAAGACACACAGTACGATACAATACAATACAATACAATACAATACAATACAATACAATACAATACAATACATACTGTCTGCGGCCAAATGGAGCCCACGCTCACTGAAAATGTGGCCCTCCTAGTATCTTGGAGGAAAATTAAAGGGAAAGCCTCGACAGTGGATGTGAAATATCTAGCGACTCAAATAAAGATATTGACATGATTGCATTTAATTATACATTTATTTGATTAAAAATATATTAATATATATTTATAATTCTAGGTTGTTTAGTGAGAGTGTATGTGAGTGTATAATTATTTTGAAATACATTATATATATGGATATGACCATAGCATGTGACTGCAACTTGGTTCCAAAAGTAAGATACTTTGGGTCATCCAAATTATGTTTATTAGGGTGGGCTAACGTTTTTTATCTCAAGGGTCAAATCTGACCATTACTTTGTATCATGGTCCAAAGATATATTTAGTAATCACATCAAATTAATATAGGCCTGCAAACAACAATATATAAATAATTATTTTCAATACTCATAGTAGATATGATTTTTTTTATTCATAGATTTTCAAAATTTTGCGAAAAAAATTAGGTTTATTAATCTCCAAAATGTGTTTTGAAATATGCACTTGCACACACTCTTACAAAACAAACAATAAACAATGTTTTTCATGATAGGGTTTCTGGTCGTGGGTACAGGTATGGCCATGCCCTACACCTAAATAAAAGTAAAATAAATATATGTAACTACATAAATTCTAGATTTGATTACACTGAAACTTGAAATAAACAACACGGTGTAGTTTCAAAAGTATTAATTTCATTATTTACTGCCGACCTTTATTTACTGCCTGACCAAAATGTAACAATATTCTTATAGCACATTTAAAAAAGAAATCCAAAAAAACTGGATTGAAGTCAGCTGTCAAATGTTGTGATAATATTTTAAAAAAATACTGATTTGTAGAAAGTGTACATAATTTTTTAAAGCGTTAGATATAGAAATTAAATAGTAATTAAATAGTGTATGAAATTATGAATATAAATCGATCCTGTATCTTCTAAGAGACAAATTTTAAATGTTATTGTTCTGTGAAAATTCCTTGGTAAAAATAATGTAAAGTTTCTTCAAATTTTTTAAAGCTGAATTTTTTTTTGTATCGCATCTTACTACCCATTCAGGTTATAGGAGGTATATGTACATTTGCCTGAAGAGAGAGTGAAAACCATTCGGGAAAAACTACCTTCAGTAGACCCCTACACTACTTAGATTAGAACCTCGATCTCCCTGTCATCGAAAGTCTATCAACTGCAAGAGTAGTGAGTTAGACTATGTGTCCACCGAAGTGGGTTAAAACATTATACAATATATTGGAAATGGGAAACTGGGTCATGGGAATCGAACACAGAATCTTTGGCTTAGCATACCTGTTTAGGTTAGTAGCTTTCCCCCCCTTTTTTTTTTTTTTGCATTCTATTACAAAGAAATCCTGTATACAACCATAATTTAAACGTTTCTGAGACATGTGAGCTAAAATATTATATTTTTATTTTCCAAAAGCGTATGTGCGTGGTTGGTGGTGATAGCATAACATATCAGGATATTTAATTATTATGTTGGTGATAGTAATAACTTAACACCTGAATTTTAGTAAAAGGTAAGAGGCATACGCTTTATTTTAAATTAATCTTTTTGAAATATATGCAGAACTAAAACAATATAGTAATAAAATCCTACCAGAAATGTATGGATTGGCTAATATTGAGCTTAATGATTTCACCAACTGTACTCTTTAATTTATAAACAGCTTCCAAATATCTCAACTATTAATTCTAAAATCAAAATTGATTTAGGGTTAAAGTTTGTAAATACCAATAAAATGTTTAATAGCTATACAATAAACATCAACATTCTAATTATGTTGCTTGTGCTTTAGTAATGAAGATTTGTGTAAACATCATGAAACATGTTTAATGTACCTTTATGAAATATACAGAAAGTTTCAATATTAATTTGTCAATTTAACTTGTTTAATGAGATTTCATTTGTTTGGAGGAGTAAATTGGAGTACAAAATGAGCACAAATTGATTGTGAACATGTAATATTGTATGAATATTTACATTTCTGGTGTTAATGTATATTTTATATACTATATTGTAGTTTATTATACTACTATATTGTAGTTTATTATATTACTATAGTATATTCTCTACTATAAAGACTATAGGTGGTAAATATGAAACGGTGTTTTCTAAATCAAATCTTTTAGTAGCCCCCTTATTAATGGTTGAAGTGAAAATTTTAATTAAAAGGAATAAGCTAGTTAAAAAAATAAATTGTTAGAATGTAATTTTGTCTATTTTTTCTTTTATTATGTGTGTTGCATAATATAAAATCTATATTCATTTCAAATAATTTATAAATAAAAAAAAAAATTCTTACTCATTGGTAGCAGTGTCTCACTGAATTGAGTAGAGTGGCTAACACTTTTATTGTAATTTCAAGTGAAACCTATGTTAGTGATGGAATTGATGGGTTTGTTTAGTTTGACTATTTCACTTTTGTAGAGCTAGGTATTCAAAAACATTAAATAAGGTTAACTAAAAAAAAACCTTTGTTTTCTCAATCTTAACAGGTTATATTTTAATCCTCTCATCGATCTTGAAATCTGCATCTAAGTGAAAATGTATACATCTCCATTGTCAGTACAGATAACTGAGCAGATATTGATATAATAATTAATTGATAATTTGATTCTAGTAAATGTCTGAAAATCAAATTTTAAATATGCAAATATATGCATTCTTATTTTTGTCTACGAGTATGTACTAATAGTCAAGTGGCACTAACCTTTGCAACCCATAATTAATTAAATGTGACATGAAAAACATTTTAAGTAGATACTGGTAGTTAGATCATAACTAGGAATGCAGGTCAGCATTGTGTTATTATAAATCGATATTCCAAATAGCAAAACAATCTGTTCTTAGCTAATGCTATGACAGATACTTTAGAATGGTGCATGGCATGTTGTAACATTTCATAGCTATAAATTGTTTCAATCGTTAATATTTTATTCAAAATTGATGTAATTTAGATTTAAAAAATACCATAAAATAATTAAATGGCTTTTTAATCAATGTTATTTTCTGAATGAAGAAGAGGATTAATTAAAACGTTAATTACTCCTTAATTTTTCGGTTGTGCATGTGTGAAATATTTAGTACTTATCACTTTCACGATTAAAAAGTGTTAGAAAGGGACTAGAAAAATGTTTTTAAAATCCACAGAAAGAATTAACAAATAAGATATCACTTAATATAATAATTAGCTATTAAATAAAAAATTAAAATAACGCATTGTTCAGTGACATTTTAAGAGCTCATCTCATGGCAGATATAACTGAAAAGTTGCAATAACTTTATCTCACATAAAAGTGTGCTTTTAGTTATGTCAGCAAATGGCAAAAGTGAAATTGGGATGAGTGAAACTGAAATATTAAATATGATAAAATGGTTTAATTATTTTTAATTCAATGGTATTTCAATTATAAACACATGGAGTTGCAATATGATTGACTTGGATGCATTTAAGTTTCGTGTTTTGGTAGAAATGGGGCGAAAGATAGTTATGAAGTTGTGGCATGTGTTTGAGTGTGTATGTATACAGTTTGTTTCAAGATGTTTGTTGAGATATTTCCTTAACAATATTTGACACTAGAAATGTTTTATGTAAGGATAAAAGCCAGGGTATGATAATATTTATACTTACGCTAGGTTTTGGCTTTAATATAATCATACATTAGTTGGGATTGTTGCTTAGGCCTATGAGGAATAATAGTATTTTAACTATAGATAGAAATAAGCTAACAAAATATTTTGAAAAAAAAAAATGGCTATGATCATGAAAATCCACCCCTAATGTTACACTAGCTGACAAACTGTTTGGCCGTTAGGAGCTCAAAAGTACAAGGGCTGCCAGAACGTAAGCTAACCATTCAACTGTATCCTGAGATACCTCCATCCACTCATTAACCTGACACCTAACCTGCTTCAAATTAATTTTTGCTTTGTACTCCCATTAACAACTCGGCCTATCAATGAGTATTTTGTATCTTAAAGTTTGCCAACTAAATGTTTGTAGCATTATTTAAGAAAATATACAACTGTATGTACAAATTATACAAAATCAACAGATACATCAAAAAATACAAATCTGTAAAATCATTAACTAGTAGAGAATTTACTACATTAACTTTTTGTTGAGTCAACTTTTTTATTATTAATAAACAAAATAATATTAAAATTAGTCTTACACACCTTTTAAAGCTCTCTGTACTGGTATAAAATAATACCGGTAGTATTTACTAGCATAATTTTGTAATTATTATTATTATTATTATCATCATTATCATCATTATCATCATTATAATTACTATCACTATCATCACTATCATCATCATCATTATCATCATCATTATCATCATCATCATTATTATTATCATTATTATTATTACCACCGCGTCTTACTACCTGTTCGGGTTATACGCTACACTTAGGAATGTAATCTAATATTACAATTTATATATTTTATGTAAATAATGCCGTTAGAAAATATTTAAAGAATAATAATAATGAGACCGTATTTTGTTTTTTTAATCTATCTTTTGATAATATTAAAATCTATATGGTTCTGGATTCTTTTAAGTTCAACTCAAGAGAATAGCCCCTTTAAAAAGTCCACATTTTTATGGATCAATAAAATAAATTCAGCATTATTTTGAACTTTTGTTTCATAATTCAATTAATAAATAATCACTAATGATATATTTTAATTGGACTCTTAACTTAAGAATAGCACAATGACAAATCGCAACATGGCTTAGTTGATTATTTTCAAATTTCCTTACATAAATGGGAATTGTGTTAATTTGTAATGTATATTTCTTATTATTGCTTTTTTTTTTATATTAAAGTTAAATTATTCACCCATATCAATCTATTTTTTGTAACATTATGTGTTGTTAGTGAATAATTAAATAGGAGAAGTATTCTGAATAATGAATGTTATTTAAATGTACAAAACTGTATATTTTTTGTTCATTTGCATAATAAATTTCTTGATGCATAGATTGGGGGGGGGGGGGGAAAGAATAAAGCCAAAGGTATTAAAAGAAAAAGAACTCGATCCATACTTAATGGGAATAATCTGGTTCTAATTAAGTGAACCCTCATTTTAAATAAAGAGTTTATAAAGAGTATATATAAGAAAGAATCAATTTGCTTATTTTTGATCTAATGTATTTGTGTATATTTCATAAATGAAATAGTATAAGATATAATATTGTTACGGATTATTACTATAACCAGAGTAAAGAATGTATATAGGGAACTCATACTGAGATCAAAATATATGTTTGTGTTAACAAATACATTGTATGCAAATATTAACATTGCACAATATTCTTGATATACTTGCACACTGTAAGCTATAGGAAATAAAACACAAGTACATTTATCAATGTAAAATGAAATTCTATTCCTGTTGTGTGTTCATATAGGTAAAATATATCCAGTACTGTGATGTTAAGATAATGTTTAATGTGTGAAATAATTATATGTAGTAACCTATGCATGGTAATATATTTTTATTGTATTTTCCTACAACTGATGTCCTATCACTCTTGTGAACTTTTTGTTAATATCATTAACGTATTTGTTGGCTATATACGTATGTGCCTCTTGTGCTAATACATGTTGTCATTGTTAACACGACTATGCCTATTGGAGGGTAAATTATCACAAATGTATGATAAATATGAGAATAAAGGATTGTTCACGATTATACCATTTTTTAGGTTTAGTGACCTGCCCTCAGTGATATTCATATTATTATAAGTGATTGCATCAGTTATTGATATAAATATGTTTATAATAAATTAAACACGCTCGCCTCAGTGAGTGAATAGTCTAAGGAGTCATTCTCGTTTTAGACTGGCCTGTTGAAGACTGGAAAATTGGAGTCTAATTCCCAGTTGAGTCTACTGAAGGTGTTTTTTTTTTCTAAATGGTTTCCTAATCTCCTTCCACGCAAATGTGGGTAGATTACCTCTAAAATGCTTCCCTCCTCACCTCTACCCTATTAGTGTAATTATTATAATACATGTGTATTACCTGACTAGGTAGTATTAAACGATAAGAAAAACCTATACAATGGTGACCTTTGAAGTGTAATATTGAAAATGATCTCTTATCAACTTCACACTTCAATAAATCATATTTAAATATAAAATATGTATGGCACGGTAATATTCTAATGATAACTTTTCATGGTTCAAAAAATAAACCATTTCTTACAACATAGATGTATAAAAAATAATTTGGGACTTATATGTTCAACTATTATATTATATTTATGGACACAAGGTGTAAAAAAAAAATATTTAAAGGTTAGGTGGGTCAAGTGGTCGACACGACTTGGACAAACTCATCGACAAGCTCCAGTATAGGAGGTTCAAGTCATCGACACGATAATAATACAGCCTATCAATAACTAGTTTGTAATATAATATATAAATTAAACAAAGAGTTTGTGTATGTGTAATGGGCATTGCGCGATATCTATCACATGCAGGGGTCAGAAATTTTCAAAAAGTACCTCTTGTAGCATGGACATGTGCATCTCAAAACTGGAATTTTAAAATTTGAATTATATATCTTTTAAATTAATTAAAAGCTGGTTGGGGCTATATGATTTGCTCATGGTTGAGCAACAAACAGACATAAAACATTTAATTTTTATATATTGGTAGGATTTAAGCTTTTTAGGTCTCTTGATTTTGGAGTAACCGCACCTACACACACAACTACAAACACACGGACAACCATACAAACACTCAAATACACATCCTTTAATGATGATAGATTATTAGTTTCCATTGTCAGACTTACCATAATCTATGGCCGGGGTGAAATTAGTGTAATATAACCACCATTTTATTTCAAAATAGCCATAATGTTATATATATACATATACTATATAAATATATATATACACACACACACACACATGTCCGATGAAAATCCAATAAGTGGAATCCGAGGAAAAAAACCTAAAAATTTAGAGTATTGTAGAGTATCATGAAACAAAATGGCGGCCGTAATTTATATATATAGTAATGATACTGTTTTTGAACCCCTTTAATATATTCAAAAGTCATGGATGAAGTGTATTTTTCTTTAAAGAACTGAATGTAAAGTTTCCTTTTAATACTTCATCCATGGAGAATCACGCGTTTTCAGAAGTAATTTCAATGTATTTCATTTTAAAACTTTCTTTCTTTCTTTCTTTAAAAAAAACGCTCTCCGTTGTATTTGTAAATCAGGTGATGGATGAGTTGGCTGTCTTTACTCAATGGGAAGCTAGCCTTCACATCAGGTTGCCAGGAGTTCTCCTATTAGTTTTAACACTGGTAACACGGGGTCCAAGAAGCAAGGGGTAGGTCATATATAAGCAGCTTGTGCGAATGAATCCACACAGAAAGACAACATTTTGAACAGCACTAGCTCTGACTCTCCGCGTCAGTTCGGAAATTAACAAAGAACTGTATCAATGTCATTTTATAACAGTGAAAGTGTAATCAAATCAATAAATTGTATACAAACATCAATTTTTACTGATTTCAATCAAATTACATAAAATCAGCGTCATAGTCGTGTGATAACAAGTGCCTAGTAAGCCATGCACGCATCTTCATCATCATCATGAAACCGGTATTGTTATACATATTACTCAACCGTAAGGCATATACGGGTCCACATCCACATCAACATCATCAGCGCAAAATCCGGAAGCTATATTATATATAGGTGATCTGGTGGTCTAGGGGTAAGGTGTCAGACTTCTGTGTTGAGGGTCCGGGGTTCAATCCTCTGTCCCGGCAGAGATCTATCTGATTGCCAAACCCTTCCTTCACCTCTGAAAAGATGTGTATTAATCACAACTTGTGAATGTGAGGAATGCCAGGCCTTTACCGTGGTTCGGATTCCACGTTAAACTGTAGGTCCTCCATTTCATCTCACAATCACCCTACCATTGCACATTAGCGTAAGTGCGTATAACCCGAACGGGTAGTAAGACGCGGTGCTAATAATAATATATTATATATATACATAAATAAGGCAAAAACCCACTCACTCACTCACTCTCCCCCTGGGGTTGAAAACTTGAAATTTTGCGTGAAGGTTCCTTTTAGGGCCTAGGCAAGAGATAATACGGGGTTTTGCATAATTTGAACTCTAAGGGGTAAAAAGAGGGGCTGAATGTTTTAGAAATTCATTGATGTGTCTTTTGAGCCTGAGAACATCGGGCCTTGAAACTTGAAGTGAAAGTTACTTTAAAATTTCATCTCTTTTCCAGCTTTTAACGGTACAGCACTACCTGTATTGAAATTCAATAGTTTGTCCCTTCCTGAAATTTTACTCAATATGGACTCTAGGCCTGCATTTTTTATTTAGTCTGGCAGTTGTCATTATAGCTTCAAAGATAAGAGTTGTGCTTGATTTAAACACGAGATTAAAAGTTATCCATGCAAGTGAGCGAGATAAATTATCTGTTAAGCAGATCATGAAGATGTTTGGAGTCGGTAAAACTCAAGTGTATTAGATTCTAAAGAAGAGAACGGAAATTTTAAAGTTGTGGGAAAACTGTGCTAATGGAAAAATAAAACTATAGCTTAAGAAAACTGCAAACGAAGACATTAATGAAATAGTGTGGGAGTGGTTTGTCAGTGCTAGGATGAAAAATCATCGCGTGTCGGGTCCAATAGTACAGGAATACGTAAAAAAGGTAGCTCAAAAACTGGGGAAAACTGAATATAAATTATCTAACGGATGGTTGGAGAGTTTTCGCAAAAGACATCGGATAGTTTTTAACGAACTTTGTGGTGAATCGAGTGATGTAGATAGTGCAACCATTGAAGAGAGGTTTGCTAAACTTCCCTCCATAATCTAGGTTTATGAACCTGAAAACATAGCGAATGGTGACGAGACTAGGCTGTTCTTCCACACGCTACCGAATAAATATGTGTTTGAAAGGTAAAAAATGTTCGGGAGGAAAATTATGCAAAGAAAGATTGACTCTTTTTCTATGTGGTTTTATGTCAGGTGAAATGGAGAGAAACCCTTACTTATCGGTAAGCCAGCAAAGCCACGATGCTTCAGAAACATGGACGTACGGAAACTTACCGTTGAGTGGAGATCAAACAAAAAGGCATGGATGACGTCACAGATCATGGAGGAATGGTTAACGGCTTTTAATCGCATAATGAAAAAGCAAAACCGGCATGTTTTGTTGTTATTGAATAACGCAACATGCCACCCCCACATTGAACTTTTCCACGTGTGACTTGCTTGGTTCCCTCCAAACACCACAAGTCTTTCTCAACCAATGGATTAGGGCACCATTCAGAATGTTAAAGTACATTATCGTAAATTATTAAAGTAATCTTTGCTCAGCAATATGAATCCTACAACATCCGCCTCTGAGCTTGCAAGAACCGTCTCGGTTCTAGATGTAGTTATTTGGTTAATCTGTAAAGAAGAAACTGTGACAAAGTGTTTTGAAAAAGCAAGATTTTCTATGAGTGAAGTTACTGCTAGTGCAGAAAATGATAATGACCAGCATGACTTACAAAACTGCGTGAATGAAGCTACTTTCAATAACTGTAATGCTCAAGACTACATCAACATTGACAATAACGTGCAAACTGAACCAGACACAATGGATATCGATGCCTTAGTTGAGAATTTTAAAGAAAGTTGGAAATGAGAATAGGAAGAAGAAGGGGAAAATGGCTGTGTTGGAAGAAAAAAAGTGTAGCGTGAAGATTTATCAAGATGCTGTCAAAAGTTTAAAGGAACGACAGCAATTTGCCCTACAACGGAATGATTCTGATATGCTTAGTGTGATTTCTCAGAATAAAATGTTTGTAGAAAGTCAGGCAGCCAAGAGAGTAAACTGTGTGCAGAAAAACCTGCTTGACTACTGGAAAAAATAAAGACAGAGTGAGTAATGTTTTTCCGTTCAGTATAATGTTTCCATATGTTAATTTATAGTGGGAATAATGAATACTGTGTAATAATGAGTACAGTATTTAATTTTATGATTTATATTCCAATTACGTGTACATCCCTGGTTTAATTTTTACAGTACACCTTCATTAAACGAAAACCTGGCTTTATCGGAAAAATATCATTTAAGGCAGGTTTCACTATAGTAAACAACTACTTACCAGTATGATAGAAAACTAGAATTTAGCAGGCAGGTAAAAATGGCCACTTCAAGGCGGAAAATGTTTAATTTTAATTGGGATTTTGAGAAACAGGAAGGAAAAAAGGGGGTTAGTAAATTTTAATTTGGCCGAAATAACCCTACAGGCAAACCTCACAAGTATACCTGTACGTGTGCAGTGACCTTAAAAAAAATTAAATCTCGCCTAAAGTCGATTTCATCCAAGATGTATTAAATAGAAATAAATGGTACGGAACTCCGCACGGACTTTCTCACTCTAATGTTTAAAAATGGAGATATTCACGCAAAGCTCTTAATATGTGAAGGGAAATGACATACACTAGCAAACCCAAGCATAAATTGCACTATACTTGTGTAAAAAAATTTTTAAGTCCCCTTTTTAAATTTTATAATTTTAATTTTAAAGAATTAATGTCCTCATTTGTATGTTTGGACCAATAAAAAAGATCAATATTGGGTCCAGAGAAGTCAACACTTCGTATTAAAATTTCGACTTCCGGTTAAAATTTTCGACATTTTATTAGGTGTTGCACATCTTCATGTCATCGCATTGCTATTAAATTCCTCACTTATAAATTTTGACCAATAAAAAATGTAAATATTGACTATTGAGTCTAAAATGAAGGAGTTATATCAATGTTGTACAAACGTGTCTCCTAAGAGGCTTAATAAAAAAAATAAACTTTTGAGAGACCTACTTATATTTAATTACTCTATGGCATTGGAGATTTATTGCTTTAAAACTTAAGTAGTATCTCTTTACAACTAAAGCTCACAAAATTGTATTAACATATTTGCCAATATCTCAGAAACTGTTGGTTTTATAAAAAAATATATTTCATATAAAAGTTTTTGACGTGAATACGTCTTTAAATTTGCTACAATACTGGGCAATCCAAAAAACCTAATGATAACAAAATCGGGGGATACAATTTGGTGTTGTAGTTTCGAATCTTTCCTCTACATCCAAAATTAAATTATACCACTGGATAGCTAAAGGATCAAATAACTCATTACGATAAGAGAGAACAGTGACGCATCGCGCGCGGTGGAGGGGAAAATGTAACCCGTTACATAAACGTATTCACGTACAACACACGGCCGTGTCTATGACACAGCCACACCCCATTTCTTCTTTTTATGTTTAATAGTACTACAATTTTGCAATGATAAGTGATTTAGTATCTCAAATAGTTGCGGAGATATGGAAATTTCCACTTCTGTTGAGTACCCTAAAAGTCATTTTTATGGGAAAATGAAAATAGCTAGATTATTTATAATCTTAAACAACGCCTAGATACGAATTTTAATCAAAATTGTTAGAGCCGATTATGAGAAAATCGATTTTTTCTCTTTTCGACCTTTATTAAATTATTCTTAATTTTAAGATGAAACAGACACACAAACAGACTGCATCGCAAAGACCACTTTTTAGAGTTCAGGGGGGGGGGGGGAGGGGGTTCATGAGTCTATGACATCCATCAACATTTCAGGTTAGATTTATTTTACGGTCGCAATACTTTACCTTTAGTGTTCGAAAAGTCAAAAAATATAAATATTTGCGTATAGCTTGAAAGTTATTGGTTTTATAAAAATATGCTTCGAATAAAATATTTGTATTATAAATAGAGCTACATATTTACACTGATAAGTAATTTCATATCTCAAATAGTTTCGGAGATATGATTAAAAAAATGAGAATTTATTCATCAGACCGGAGCCCTTAAAGTCATTTTGCCTAAATATTGAGGGTAGCACTTTTGTTTGGAATATTTATAAATGCTTAGAAAGGAAATTTAATTAAAATCGTTATAGCCGATTTTGAGAAAATCGACTTTTACTCTTTTTGCCCTTCAGTAAACTACACTTAATTTTAGGGTTAGATATCAAATTTCAAAAATCCCTTGGGGCAACCCTATGAAAACCCTAGATACAAAGTTTTAGCCCGATTGGTAAAATAGTTTAGGCTCTAGTTGGAGAGATAGACAGACAGACGGACAAATAGACAGACAGACGGAAATTCAAAAAACACTTTCGGATTCGGGGGTCATGAAACGTCAAGATTCATCAAAATCTCGAGTTCGATTTTTTTGACGATCACAATTCTTTCTCTACCTGTAAGATAGCGAGAAAGTAAAAATAAGTTATTTACACCTCAAATGGAGAAAGGGAGTTTAAACTTTACCTAACTACATTGATTTTGTCTTTTTCATTTATGTTTAGTCTACTAATCTATTTTGTATTTCCGGTTATCTAAATTACAAAAAAAAAAAAAAAGCTTAACTGATTTTGACAAATGAACTGTCACTTTAAAGGATAGGGGTCCAGAATGTCGGAAAAAAATTATTCATTTTAAATAAAACCCAATTTTGTAAACTAATTCCCAGCTTTTCCACTGTGTGTGCAGTGGCTCATCTGTACAATAATTCTTTGTTTACATCAGCATGGAAGCCCTGATTTGTGCATGATTGTATATCAATAAATAAAATATTTCTCATTGGTTAAAAAAAACTCAACTCTTAAGTGGTATGGTGTAACAAACAAAACTGTGAGTCAGGGCCGGTCTAAGGCAAAAGTTTTGTGTAGGCAAAAGTTTTGTGTGTGCAAAACTCACATTTTGTGCTCCCTCCCTCCATCTGAAAAGACTGTGGAGAGTAATATGTATATAGCCATTTTAAAACTATACCCTATTTATACATATTCTTACTGGCGATTTTTTTAATAACTAGAAAAGACTGTATTGTATAACAGTCAGACGATGACATCATTGTGTTTTCATCCTTAACATCTTTTAGTTTTTCCTTTTTTTTGACTTGAAAAAGTTTTGTTGGCTGTTTTCTACTCTAAATTGAGGTATAAAGTATACTACACTTCCAAGAATTACAGAAACGTGGATTTTCATAAAGATTATGTTTGGAAATAAAAAGAAAAGTAAAATGTAATATTTGGTTTCATTTGCTATTTAGTTTCTAAGTAATGAATCATAATAAAACTTTCTACTACTCACACAACGTAATCTCTCTTACAAAAAATTATCAGGTATATTCTAAATCAGGGTAAATAACTACAGCCCGCAGTCCAAATCCAACCAACGGACACTTTGAAAAACATTTTAAAAAAATGTAACGAATACCGAAATGATAGTTCTCCTTAGTGCAATGTATAAAATCCGCGCTAGCCGCGTTCCATAAATTGTATTTTGAGTTGAGGGTCCGGTCCGAGGTAAGTTTCCGATTTAAGGAGGAAGGGGTAATTATGTTGGCTGACAGCTTTCATTTTAGTCATGTTTAACTATGGCTATAAGATATGCATATATCGAAATGATATCTAGAACGAAATTAGACATATATATATATATATTATAATGTGTGTATTGTATGTATCGTGTTCAATCCAGCCCACCTAGAGCTTTGAATATTCTAATGCGGCCCTCTGCTTAGTAAGTTTGGGGACAGCTGTTCTGAATATTAAATTTCCTAGCTTTTATAGAAGCATAAGTGTTAATTAAATCGTTAAAGTCCAATGATGATGATATCTAATTTTCAATCGATAATATTGATAAATTGTTCAACCTTTCCTGAGATGTGTTTTTATTAACTTCAACTTGGAAAAACTTCTCTCGGTTGAAGCAACTGACATAGGTATGGTGAATATAATCCTTAAAGCCACCCACACGTTTATATAGGCATATTTTGAATTGGTACTTGACAATAAACTTAGTACATTCAATGGAGTTCAATGGGTGCGTCGCGCCGAACAACCTTCAAAATTTATTTAATTTGTTAGTGTATTCTAATGCACTAATTTGAAATAAAAAAAAAGTACTCTGTTTGATATGGATGTAAATATTAATTTAAGAAATAGGCATTCTTCTTACAAATTACTTTCTTTAATTATATTTATATTTCCCCAGATAAAAACAAAAACAAAAAAAAATTTGGGTCATTTTGGCACCCTCCTGAATTTTTTGTGTATACGGTTGCATACGTCACACATGCCATAGACCGGCCCTGGTGAGAAGGCACATTTTACGTTTCTCGTCGTGGCGTGGTTACAAGGGGAAGTATCAAAACTTATCCACTGCACCTAAATTGTTTTGATTTTTTCACAATCTTTGTCTTTTTAAGTCTTCATTAGCGCTTTCAGTTCCAGAGATTTGTTCGAGAGAGTAGCTTTATCAGCATTCATTTAATTATTATTTTTTCTAGCAAAGCATCATTATGTCCGTTCAGGTTAGGTGTGTTTGTACTAATTATGTTATTGAGTTAAGGATTAGGAATGTTGAATTTTTAACGAGCTACATATAACATTGCAATGAAGTGATGTTAAACTCACCTTCTGTCCCATTTGGATACGAACTTGTAGTCGCCGAGCCGCCACCTCTGTACTATCACTCACGACATCATAGACTGAAGCGAGGAATGAACCGACACCCCTGCTCGTGAAGGAAGTCCACGCCAAAGTAAACAAATGACGGTCACTCGACGAACTATTCTACCCGCTAATGTTTTTTTTTCTGCGTACCCGTCCCCTCCCCTCCAACTTCCTTTCCTGCCTTCTAGTATTCCGCCAGGTGAGAGACTCTTCTCTAACTCTGCCCTCTCTCTCTCTCCCTTCGTTCTCATTCTCTTTAGGCATGTGACGTTTGATTTTTCTGTACTATATAACTGTTCGTTTAATTATTATTGGTACTCATTGTACCACTGCCTTCAACAAAGGTTGGCGACGTAAGGTAGTCGACCTGGTGACCGGCGCGTTCAACGCCAGGGCCCAGATAGTCTTCGTGGTGTTGGACGTCAAAGGGGCGTTCGACAGCGTCAGCCACCGCGGGCTTCTCACCGCTCTCGCCGGGGCGGGTATCCCGCCTCCCGTACTCCGTCTCCTCAGTTCCTTTCTCGCCGACCGCTCCTTCAGAGTGGGAGTCGAGAATACCCTCTCGTCACCTCGACCGATTCAGGCAGAGGTCCCCTAGGGATCCTGCCTGTCTCCGCTCCTTTACTCATTGTTCGTGCGAGACATGCCCGTTCCGCACGGCACAGCGCTGTTCCAGTTCGCGGACGACACTGCCATCCTGGCGCAGTCCCCGGACGCTAAGGTGGTCTGGGCCAAACTCACCTTCACGATGCGGGGGCTGTTGGCCTACCTTCGATCTCGATCCCTCGCTATCCAGTCCCAAAAGACGCTGGCTATTATGTTCACGCGTCGGCCGACGGGCCCCCTGCAGCCACTTCGCGTGGAGGGTGCCGCGGTCCAGTGGTCGCAAACAGTCCGGTGGCTGGGTGTGACCCTGGACGCGAAAATGCAGCTGGGACCCGCACCTGCATTCGACGGTGGGTAGGGCCAGGGGCGTCATGGTGAAGCTGGCTCCTCTTTTGCGCCCGGTCAGTCCGTTGGCATACGGCCACAAGATCAGACTCTTTCTACTCTGTGTGATGTCCATCCTTCTCTTTTCCGCTCCCGTATACTCCTACTTACCTAGATACAGGTACAATCATCTCCGTGCCGTATACCACCGGTTCCTTCGCCTTATCCTCGGGGCCCCGCCCCGCATCCCAAACCGCGTTCTTCTGACCATGTCAGTCCTCCCGTCCCTGGACAGCCGTATCCGCGGGCTGGCGGAGCGATTTTTCATTCGGGCGCAAGGCAGCTCCAACCGAATCGTTCGGGGCATCGGCGATTACGACGCCCCTGGCCATCCCTACCGCCGAATAAGGGACGGCGTCGTGAATCCCTTCGTCGACGTTGGCAGGTGACCTGGGAGTCCAATTGTGGGGTTCGTGACCCCTCTCCTAGTCGTGTGAGACTGGGAGGGGAGGCCAGATAGCGGTTTATGCCGGTCTAAAGGCCGAGTTCGATGAAAGTGCGTGTGTTGCCCAGTGTTGCGCTGAGGGCACCCACGGTGTGAAAGCCGACCGGGCTGTATGTGCAGTGTGGAGGGGACATAAATCCCCCCGCGTAAATTGTGTTGTACCCTAATTCGGGGATAGACAAAAATCAGAAAACTTTTATTTATAACAAAATATTATTTTGCATTCGAGAACCCAAATGGGTTGGTGTATGTTATTGTTTTCATTTATGTTTGTTTAGTAAGTAATATTTATCAATGTAATTTATACAATGAATAAAAGATCCTTATGAAAGAAAAGGTTGGCGACGTCTCTCTAGATTTAATTCAAGGGTATATTTCTTATTTTTTTAAATTCAATTTCGGCATAAGTTAGGGGCGGGTAAGAGTATAAAAATGTTATTTGTTGTGTCTAGAACTTTAGCTATTCGTTAAAATTAAACAGTGATGAAAGAAATCTATAAATACCATGGTAATCTGTGTTTAGTGGCGGTCATATTGGACCATTCATTAATGGTATTCGTAACACCTAGTGGTATCTCTCGACGGTTTTACTGAGTCAAAAGAGACTAAGAGTTTGGAAAATAAAATATTTACAAGCACATTTGTTTAAACTATTGATCTATTTTGAACTTATATTGTGGTACATACCTTCCTTACAGACTTGAGTATTTTATTTTTGTCTCAGCAATCTTTGAACTATGGGAAAGTCTACACGCCTGCTGTTATAGAAAATGACGATTGGCAAAATAATGTGGGACGCACAAGGCCGTAGTCGGGGGGGGGGGGGTTTGGGGGTTCAAACCCCCCCCCCCTAAATTTAATGAACAAAAAATAATTTGCCTTTATTCATGGTTCAAATAATATCAAAATTAAGTCACAAGTACAAATTAGGAGGCTGTGTTACCGTAAAAAGCACGTCAAAGAGCTACTAGAGGTGTTTAATATTTATAATTTTTTCTAGCCTCTGGCAATTGGGGGATGTTCCCACCAAACCCCTCCTGAAATTATTGGCTGGCTACGGCCTTGGTGACGCATGAATCGACTTTACGCAAAAGAATGAAATTAGTAAATTGTGTACTTTTGATTTAGGTTGCGTACTTAAATAACTAGTACGTTATGTCTTTCTTATAAAGCAACATTTTAGAAGTGAGGTTTCTCGAACTCTAGATGTCAACTTGTTAACAATTTACTCAATTCAAAAAAGCCCCACCCCAAACCTCCACCCCACAAATAAAAAGTTCATGTATGTCAGCATGTTTGACTCACCCTTTTAAAAAAAAACTGCATTATTTGTTTTATGTTCAGGGCAAATTTTAATTTATCGTAATATTTCAGAGTACTTCAGTCTCTTCTATGGGCCATTATAATGCAGTTTTCACTCCAGCGCAAGAGAAAGAGCTGGCAGACCATGTTACAGACTTTGATGCACTATTTTTTGGAATAACTAAGAAGCAATTAATGCAACTTGCATTTGAATATGCATAAGTTCAAGATGTTAGTAATATATTCAACGTCGAAAAACGTATTGCAGGAAAGGATTGGGTCTCAGCTTTTTGCGGGCGTCAGGGTTTGTCCCTTCGGTCTCCTCCACAATGCAGCGTCAGTCGTGCCATGGGGTTCAACCGAACTCAAGTCAATATTTATTTTAATAATCTTAAGATGGTGTTGGATGATACAAAATTTGAGTCTCATCGTATATTCAATAAGGACAAAACGGGAATGTCAACTGTACCAAACAGAACACCAAAAGGTTTATGCAAAGGGTAAAAAAAGATGTTAGGAAAATGTCTGCAGCTGATAAGAGGTGAAACATCGTCTGCAGTTTGCTGTGTTAGTGCTTCTGGTCAATTCATGTCACCAGCCCTGATCTTTGCAAGGAAGCGAAAGAATCTAGAAATGTATGCAGAAGCTCCTGTGGGAGCCTTACCTCTAGTATCAGACTCAGGCTACATTATAACAGACCTGTTCATTGATTGGTTAACACATTTTGTCAAGCATGTCAAGCCCACCGAAGATTATCGAGTTCTTCTCATATTGGATAACCACTCCTCTTATTGCTCTTTACCTGCCATGCTATTTTGCTGAGAAAATTTAATAACTTTACTTTCTCTATCACCACATGCAAGCCACATGCTACAGCCATTGGACTGTGTGGTTTTAGCTCCATTCAAAGCAGTGTATTAACAAGAAGTAGACAAGTAGCTGACTTCCCATGCAGTGCAGGAAGAGTGGTCAAGGTACACCAAGTTGCTGGTTTGTTCAACTCTGCATAATGAGGCTATCAACCATAGACAAAGGTATACAAGAATTTCGAGCAACTGGTATTCACCCCTTTAATCCCAACATTTATACTGATGAAGATTTTCTGGCTGCTGAAGTCACTCATAAAGAAGCTGATGACCTGGGAGAATAGGATGGAGGTAGAATCCAGCATAGCTCTGCAGATTCCGCTGATGCTACTCATATCAATCCTGATCTACCTGGAGAGACAGTTTTGGACCTAATTCCACCCAAAACACCACCTCGTGCTGATATTACACCTTTAAAACAACTGACAAAACGTTAACTACCACTTTTAAAAGCCTCCTTTGACGGGAATAAAAAGAGAAGAAGGGTTCAAAAATCAACTGTTTTATCTAGTTTTCCCCATAAAAACCCGACTCAAAAATTTGAAGAAAAAAGAGACAGAAAGAAGAACGAGCTCGAGTAAGAGAAGGAAAAAGAAAGAATAAAGTAATGACAACTAAAAAAATCACGTCATAAACTTGATTTTTCATCAAAACAGCCTTCAGTTGTCCAGTAAGTACATCGACAGCCATTGATAACAAACATGAAGGAACCCTTTGTGCTGGCTGTGGCGAGTCTTTCGATGATGATGCTTAGATTAAATGTGGATCTTGTGGAGAGTGGTGGGGCACCAATCCTGCTCAAGAGACGAGGGTGAATATGCCTTTATATGTGACTTGTGCTAATGCGCACTTTTACCCAATATGTAGGTTAAGAGTACGCATTTGAGATGACATTTAGAAAAATAATTTTTGACAATTTATTTTTATCTTAAAAATATATTTGTATTAGCGTTTAAGAATATGTATACTTTCCAGTCATGTATTTTTAATTGTAATAAAAGTAGTATTTTTTTTATCTTATTAAAAGTTCTTTAAGTGCGTACTCTTACCCGCCCCTACCTTAATGGTTCAATTCACTGTCATAATTATTTGTTTGAGGGATATTGTACTTAATTTACTATTCAAAATTCTATTCAGCGTAAATATTTCTGTTATCCAAAATGATTAACTATGTGCTCATTAAATTTAAATTATTTAACTTTGGGATATTTTGGCTAGTATGAAGCCATGTTGAAATTTAGTTGTCTCTCGTAGTTCTTTTACCCGAACTTAGTATGTAATTTCTATTTTTATTATTTAAGAGTTTTAAACTAAGTTTTGGGCTACGGCCATGTTATTTGTGGAAGAAGCCGCAGGTTGTCTGACGTCAATAATTAGGTATTGCTTTATTATTTATCATGGGATTGCAGGGCATTATGTTTAGGACTTAGATTTAAACTGCCATTTTTCTGGTTTGATATTAGGTTATCATTAATATTTACCCGATTTCTTAGTTAGTCAGGGCGTATTGATATTATGAGCATTTATTATTGTATTATTAATGGTCACACAGTTCAAGGCTAGGAGTCACCAAGTTAATGTTCTATTTACTGATATTTATTGATATATATATACATTTTGTGTACAAACTGTTATTGATCTCTCTCATTGTATATGTTAAGCCACGTAATGGCGTTTGCCAATCAAATAGAGAGTTTGTATTCTTTAACTACGTGGATCTCAAAATGTGGACGCTGCCCGATTGGGATAGTATGGTCTCGTTATTGTTGTTTGTCAAGTCACTTAAGTTTAGATGGGATTCAAGTTGGGTGTCATTGTTGACATCTTAGTGTTCTATATAGGTATACTTGGGGTCCTTCTTAATACTGTTTGGGCGTTGTTAACTATTAGTTTATATAGGAGACCATATCGGAGGATAGGCTGGCATCAATACTTACTCCTAATAAAGCACTATCAACTTATCTCCACTCCACTAAACTTTGTACTAGTATTATTCTTTTGTTGTAAAATAAAATACTCTCCTCTTGTTACCACCTTGTTATTATTTATAATGGGAAGGATTCTACAAATGTATAGGACGTGTACCTGCATTTGTGTGGAGAGAGAGGGGGAAACCACTTAGGACAAGCCTCATTACCACTCGACCAGGATTTAAACCTCGATCTCTCTGTCACCAGGAGGCCAGTCTATTGAGACCTTAGACCATACGGTCATCGAGGTTTTGAGTTTGAATGAGAAAATCAATTACAATATAAGGGTTGTGAGCCAAATCTAACTGCATTTGAAAATAAAGTCTTGGTAGCTCTTGAAATAAACTATTAACAAAGTTAAAATTTGCTTCGGTGGTGCAATGGTACAAGGCGTCACTCTCCCAATAGACTAGTATGACGATAATAGGGAGATTGAGGTATGAATCTCGGCAAAGTGTACTGAGGAGGGGGTGGTTTATTCCTAAATGATTTTCCAATCCCCCTCTACACAAATTTGGGTACACTTCTTTTTAATTTAACCTCTCTTATTCTTAACACATCAGACTAATTAATACACATGTGTATAAACCAAACAGGCAATAAGACACAGGGTTCCTACACAAAATAATGCAATTTTTTCCAGGACATTTCAAGGACTTTATACAATCCCTCCAGGACCAATCCTGGAAAAAACACATCACTACATATTTTTTTAAATTTAATACAGGCTCCCAATTCCCATACACTTGCACCTTTCAACACCCTCTATTATGTTTAATGTATTCCATGACACAATGAGTTATTCATGTAATTAAAACATAGCATAATCATTGGTGAAATGTGGGTTTTCCCTTTCACAGTGATGAATTAACAGCTGAGGGCTGGATGTTGTGTCTGTTTTAGATATAAGTTAGTTTATAAGTCTGTGCAGGAAGTGCACGTTAAATACCCCAACTTTCACTGTTCATATTGGGCATGATAGTTTATGTTATGTAAATTACAAAATAAAATTAAAATTTATAAAAATGACAATAATAAAACCTATTTTCATATTAATGAATGATTCAGTAGTTTGATAAAACATTTAATGAGATTTTAAAGGGATTCAGACACCTTATGAATTTACTCGGATGTCTTGGTATAAATTAGGAGCCCATTTACCTTGGTGATACTGGAGTAGTAATAGTTTAGAAAGAACACTAAAAAACACATTCTTCCCGAAAAGCTGTGACAGTGAAATTGTGTCCTTAAAAATATGTTTTATGTTTTTTTGTAATGTTCTATCTGAACAATTTCTACTCCAGTATTACCAAGGTAACTGTGCTGGCTAGCCCTTCTAATTTAAAGAATGATTTAGACTAGTACTTTAAACATTGTAAGATGTTACATCATACTACCCCCAATATTAAACTTCACGCATAGGTTTTCCTTACGAGTAATACTACCCACTTCGTATGAAACCTCAATATTAATAAACTTCCTATAATAGTAAGCTTCTCTGTTGCAGTCCCATTTAGATTCAGTCTATATCGAAAACAAAGTCAAACAAGAATAAACTGCCCGCCATCACAAATTGTTCATGTACTTACCCTTTGTATCTTCTGGCTAGAACAACCTTCCAGACTGGATTATACACGTCACGTCCTAGATTGAAGAGTGGGTCGAACAAGTCATGGTGAGCCCGCAACTGAGGTTCCAAGCGGACGGGTAAAATTGACCCTACTAGAACTGGCCGAGGACAACAACTAACTGAAACTATCCAGCCGTCCAGCGGGGAAGACGAAACCAAACACCAACACATCACGTGATGTATGTACGTCACAGGCACCAGTCAAACAAAGTTCTCTCTCACCATTGGAGTGCGTGATTGAGATAGACCCGCCAATCTTAGCCTGATCAAAGGACTACGTGCGATTCTGAACCCATCAAAAATGACCGATGGGACATCACCAGCCAATATGAACATCCCCCTCCCTTCCAACCCCAAGTGACTAGAAACACTATATTAACCTGGCGATTCTGAATACCATTGACTTTATATTTCGACGCCTTTAGGAGAAGTCATGTCTTAAACATTTATACTCAATGCTGTCTGGAGAAGTCCTGTCCTGGACTTAGACATTTGCAGGATGATTACGTATTTTGTTTATATTATCTCATTGATGTTAATTTAATAGACTTGAATTGGGGCTGGTTAAATTTTGAATTAAAGTAATGTACATTTTTGGAATAAGCCGTAACAAGCAATGTAAATTATTTACTATAAGTTTTTTAGTAAACTAAATTTAAGTATGATACAGTTAATTCTCTTTGCTGACACTTGGGCGTTAGTGTCAGTGAGGTCACGTAAAATATTAGATTGCCACATTTATAAACTTATTTTTTGTTAGAAGTATTTAATTCAAATTGACTGAGTTTTGCAGACTAAGTAATTCAAAATATCCTCCAATATCTTGAAAATTTCATCTATTGGCTTACTCCTGTTTACCTCTGGTTTACTGACCTGTTTAAAAAAATAGGGACAAAGGAATGTCCAGGAAAACCTAAAAAAAAAACAGGAAAAGATTAGAAAAATGAGAAATTCCATAATATTTTCAGGCTTGGGATAAATATTTTAAAATTCCAGGTTTTCCATGACGCGTAGGAACCCTGAAGACAGGGTGCTAAAAAATATTAAAAATTATAAATAAGTTATTTAAGATAATTTTAATTCCCACTTAGAGGAAAGTAATTCTAAGGATTCTGGCAACCCTAGTTACAGATCAGCCACACAAGTTAATAAAAGATGAAGATAGTTTCTAAACCAATAAAACGAGACTACTTTTCCATTACAATCAATTTTATTACTAATGTCTTCAGAATCAATAAACTACAAGTGTTTTTTTTTTAAGTACAGGTCCTTTTGCAACCATATTTTACCATAAGACATTGCACGCACGCGCGCGCACACACACATACACACATACAACTGTTATGAAAAGTAAATCCCATTAATATTAATTACTGCATGAAATATCAGGTTTTTTCCTTCTTTTTTTAAACTTTTGTACAATGCAAATAGATTTTGAACTAATAAAAAAAAATCTTTTTCTAAAGTCAACTTCGTATGAAATTTCTATGAACAAAATATCTGTTTCATATTTTTCAAATAGTTATTCAGACAAAATTATCATCACACAATTGACAAAGCTATTCTTAAAAAATAAGTTTTTACCACTACAACAATTTCTACTTTTAGTTTTAAAAACCACAATTTTAGTGAAATAAAGGAATAGCTAAAATTATATAATTGAACATATTAATACTAATTTCATAAAGACACAGCACAGTAAGTTAATAAATGAGTTTTTTTTATATTTAACACACGGCCTGGAGTGGTATTTAAATTTATTAAAAGATTTAATATCTTCTCTCATACATCTTCAAACATGGACCGGATTGCTGTTTTTGTTCATTCACTTAAAAATCTTGCATCTTCATTTCAATATATTAATAAATGTTAATTTATTTTTCTAACATAAAACACTGATCTCATATAAAATAATGTAACTCTGAAAATATAACACAAAGATGCAAAATCATATGTTGCAGCACTAATAAGATAAAAACTTTGTTTTTTACTCTTATGTACATTAAGAAGTTATTTTTTACACTCACTTTCATAACTGTTTTTTTTTTCTTGCAATGCAAAATGGACATTTTATAATTTACAATACAATATTTCTGTGTGGAGGGAATCACTCGTGACAAAAAAAGTAAGCTGAGCGCGTTGAAAGTTTTTTTTTTTGCGACATGACTAGATCAGCAGATGATGGCATTGATTAAACAATTTGCAAGGTCTTCAAAATTTTGGCAGAAAATTCGCAACCACGCAAACAAACACATCTTGGATTCTTTAACATCAGGACAAGTCATTTTTTTTTTTTCCATTACAAAATTGACTTTTAATTTATTCAAGCTAAAGACTATGAACTAGACATTTTGCAAATATAAAATTACACATTTAGCTTTTTCATTATTGCAAAGTTTAACCACAACAATTTTATGTTTAAATTTATAATGTCACGTTTCAAACATAAACAAAAATCATATTATATTTAGAAAAAAATATATAACCTAAGTAAATTATTTTGTCATTGTGGAAATAAATTTTGGTTTTAGATAGTACCTAAATGGTCATATTATTAAAAGGTTTTCTGCAAAAAATTAGTCTTGTAGGTGTAATCTACAAACATAACCAAATTAAACTTAAAGCTAATATTCCAATAAAATGATATTTTAATACATTTAATATACCCCTGATTATATATTAAGAATGTTGATTTGTTAAAAGAACTTTGGATTTTTTTTTTCTTAAATTAATTTGAAGATAAAAATAAAATTGTAGAAAAGTACATAATTGCATGTATTTCCATACAAAGTATATTCCATTAAACACTTTGAAGCATTACATTTTTCTGTAATAATTAAGATTAATTAGAAACAATTTAGAAAAAGGCTAAGTAATGAGGTTTCATTAAGAAGACATCTGCAGTTCAGGTTCGAATCTTGAATTGAAGCCAATATTATTCACGAATTTAAATTAATCATTGAATCGTATCATATTCCAGTTAAATATGCTAAAATTAAGACATTAAATAAAAAAAAGGTCATATTATATATTTTTTAAAACCATTAGACTAGTTTTGGACCCTAGTCCCGAAAAATGATCATATTTAAATGTAGATTCTTTAATATGTTTATGCAACAAAAATTCACCTTGTCAAAGTTAAGAAGTTGGGGGCACCATTTGTTGTGATTATAAAATATTTCAATATATATCTTCACTTCTCAAAATTAATACATTTGTTATGTATTATAGGGTATACAAAGGTTTTGTAAAGGCTGTAGGACCCTAATTGGAAAACAAGTGTGGTGTATTTTCTGGTCAATATGGTAATAATTAATAAGCATTTACTTACCTCACAAGAATTGCTATTAAAATATATTAACATATTTTAGGAACATTGTGGGATTTGCAATGGCGTAAAACCTTATCAGTTAAATTATAGTACAGTATGGTTTGATTCGAGTTATCAAATTGAATAATATGACATTCAAACTGATAACGATATCATCAAAGCTTCACAGACCCCTAATTTTGAATGTTTCAGTAGATGAATTTCACTTTCGCATTTAATTAAAATATTACATTCCCGATTTTAAAATGATACAGTAATAAAGAGATGAAAACTTTTCTTTTATAATTAGATTATATTATATAAACATTCTGGAAATTTATTTATATTTTACTTTGTATAATCTTTTACTTGTAGGTAAGAATATTCCATTCACTTCTTTTTAGTAAAATATCCTTTGTTTATTTTAAATAACAAATGGTTTAAAGTAATATTAAAATGGACCAATGGCACTAAAACAGTCCTTGAAGTATTAACTCAATAGAAAAATAAAAATTGTGCAAACAACTTCACAAACAATCTAGAGCAGTGTTTGCCAAAATGTGGGATCACCACGCTGTCCTAAAGCCACATTAAAACCAAATTAAATTTTTCAATGCATAAAAACCTAAATTAATAATTATTTCTAAATAAAGAAAAACATATTAAAATAGTATCTAATATTAATAATATATATATTTATTTTTTAATACTAGTGATTTATAACAAAATCACTTTTATGGTCTGATGACATTAGGGGCTGCTTTATTTGGGAAACATTGAGGTTTAATTAAAAGCTTCATAATTTATTAATATAAAAGGGGAAGGGATGAAAGGTTAATATTTTTGCACACATTGATTAAGGCAGGAGTGGAAGGGGGCTCACAACTTAGTTTTTATTTATTTAAATTTTTTTTGTCCTTGTTTTTTTGTCTGATATTATGGGATTCTATTATTATTTTGCGGCACTCAAGAGGTGTGGTTTATTTATATTATAGAGGATATAACTGGGGCACAAATTTAAATCTCGCCTAGAGCCCCTTGAGCCGGTCTTGATATTAAGTCTGAGATTTAATTTAACACATCTTTTTTGTTTTCACTCACTTCACTGCTGAATGGTCTAAGGTGTCACTCTCATGTTAGACTGGCCTGCTGATGATGGAGGAGTTTTGGGTTCGAGCCTCAGTCAAGTCTACTGAGGGTAATTTTTCCTAAATGGCTTCCCACTCTCCTTCAACGCAAATATGAGTAGCTTACCTCTAAAACGCTTCTTCCTCATCCCTACCCTATTAGAATAGTTATAATATAATGATTACAACCTGAACAGGTAGTATCACTAAGTGATTTAAAAAACATAGATTTTGACATAATGTTTAAGGCTTTTAAAAGACTTTCTTTTTCTTCGTCATGACTTTGTTTGGCTTACCAACATCCTGCCTCACTACTTATTTGGGTTATATTTATATGTACTCATATTCTAATGTGTTAGGAATGAGAAAGGTTGAATTTAGAGTTAGTGTTCCTTCATTTGTCTGGAGATAGAGTGGAAAAACATTTAAGAAAAACCCCCTTCAGTACACTCGACCAGGATTCTAATGCATATCTCTGTGTCATTGGCAGTCCAGCCTATTGCGTGACATCTTAGACCAGACCATTGAACCACTGAAGCGGGGTAAAGCTTTCTCAAAATTTAGAATTTTTACATATACTTAACAAGATAGCAGACATTTGTAAATTTTAAGAAGTACTAGAAGTAGTACATTGGTTAGGCCATGGCCATAAGAGGGGTATGCGACTGGTGATAGTTTGGGAAACAATGACCTTATAAAAAATATTATTTTATAGTTTTCATCAAAAGCTTCATCAAATTATGTTCTAATTTCACAAACTACTCTAAAATAACCATCAATCATCTCTAGAGAGACTTTCTCCAATTCTACACACAACATTTGCTTTAATTTAAGTACCAAAGTGAGCTAAGCACTTTCAAGTTGACACTAGTTACAACTTTATTAGATTGTTTTCTAAGAGTCAATTTGGTTAACCCTTTGTATTCTACAAATAAGTGTATCAAGTCTAGTAAAGTTTTGCAAATTACTCAAATATTATACATCTTCAATTCCGACATGTTATTTGAAAACTCTTAAAAAATTTAAATTACAGTAACTTAATCAAATAAATCACATACTGTATATGAAACATAATTTTATGTTCTCAGGTTCACTGTGCTGATAGATTTTATATATGTTTTAAGAAAAAGTAATACTTTTAAGATTCTGGCAAAAAAAAAAGGTTGACACAATTTATTTTATTTCAATCAGGGAAAAAGCCAAATTACCATATTGGTTTTGAGGATAGTTAAGTTTATGTAAGATTATAATAATCCTAATCTTGGATGGCTTAGACCAATTTTGAATACTTATATGAATGGAGATTTAATATTGTTACAATGTCAAGAAAAAATAAAGATGATAAAACAATTGATAAGGTGGGTTTTTTTACACAAAACTAGTTTTTATTAAAAATTAGATCAACTAAATTATATAACTCAAAAATAAGCTTATAGTGAGAACATTCTAAATTAAGTACCATACCCTGTAACCAAGAAAATAAAAATGCATGAACAAAGTTATCAGAAGATTAAATACTAACATAGTAAAAATCTTAATTCCATAGAATACTAAATTAACTTGACCATTTTGTTTAAATGCAACAAAAATAGGAAAAATGCATAAAAAACTGGAATGTAGTGTTATTTAGTAATACTGTAACAACAATTTTAAGACTTATGAACATAATTTAAAAAATCTAGCTAATATGAGAAAAAGATCAAAAAAATACTTTTAATTTAAAATGTGTTTTATTTACTTATATTACATTGATTTGTAAATTTTAAGGCAAAAAAAAAGACAACCTTTAATTATAATTTAAAATATATAAACCCTTCATAAGCATAATCTCTTATTTCTGTGGTTTTGAAATGGTTAATATAATATTTGTGTACAACTAGTTAAAATCTAACTATAAATCAAGGTTTTTAATCGTTTACATTTTGTCTTAAAAACTTTTCACATGTTAAGTTAAGAAACCATAAATTTTATCAAATAACAAATTAAGCACGCTTCCATGAAAAAATATATAGGAAAGAAAATAATAGGAACCCATAATGGTCAAATATGATGATTACACTTTCCCCACTTTGCAAAGTCACCTAATTTCACCAAGAGGTAGTTTACTAGATTTTCATTATTATTATTATTATTTATTTTTTTTACCTTTCTTTTTTAAATCAGATTAACATTAGATTCACTTGTGAATGGCTGTGTATCAACTGTGGCCTTTTAACAAATTCGCTGATAGGAGAAATAAACCATATCTACCTCCTCGCTACAACTAACACTTATCTCCCTCATTATATGGCTTAGGTAAGAGAAAAGTGAAGCAAGTTCAGGGGTGTACTGGCCGGTACCAAGCTGGCCGGGACTAAAAATATGAAAGCACTTAACATACACCCATAAAAACCATTGAAGTTATTTTTCAGTGAAAGCTAAAGTGGTGAGGTGAAGTATTTATAATTTTATTACTAATACATTTAATAACCAGACATTTCAGTTGCATTTATGATGAATTACATCGATATTCAGCCCACTTGAAACATCAGCTTCTACTTTCTTCTGACTTAAGTAAAGATGCTTATCAATTGTTAGACAATAGCTGAGAGTTTTTTTTAAGTATATATATTTATGTTTTTAAAATGATTCTCCACTCGATAATTGTGTAGATTACAAATCTAGTAACAGTTAGTATTCATTAAACAAATGATTTTTAAATTTGGCTTAAGAGTTTGTTTATAAACAACACAAAGAAACAATAAACAAGACTATTTTACATTTAATTATATTATATAGCTCCAAAAATGATGTATTTTGGGCTCCTTCAGACCTACTCACTGGCAAGGAGGTAGTTATCGTTTATTTATACCACTGGAAGTCAGGTTTGATTGATAACAAAATACGTTAGTCGATCATGAGCAGTAAATGGTGTGACATGGAAGGAAATTGGGCAATACCAGTGGCGGTTCTAGAGCTTGGCTACAACACGTTCCTTAATAGTGAATTAATTAAAGAATTATCAATGAAACACTTTCTACCAGTTTAAAAAAGTTAATCTTGTCCTTGAGAGATTTCAAGCAACGATATATATCTGTATCTCTTTGACAAACATTTGAAATCCTATTTGAGATCAACTGTGGGTAATCTAAAGGAAAAAATACTTCAAAAACTATAATACTAATTCACTAGCGGTTTTTTATTTATCTTCTTTTATATTTATAGAAATTAACAATATCGAGAATTTTTTTTTATCGCTAGCCATCAATTAAAATTCAAGTAATAAGTTTTACACTAAATGTTGAAATAAATAAAAACAATCCAAACAATTGATATTAAAAAATTGTTATTTAAAAAAAATTAATGAGATTTTAAAAATTACCTATTTTTTTACCATTTCCACAAAAAACCTTCTTTCCAGGCCCAACATAAAAAATTACTGTAGACGGCTATTTTGTTACACATAGTTCAGCAGTTTTCTACCAGGGTAACACTAACGTAAGGGTTCCCCCACCATACAATAATTTTCTCTCCGTCTCTCTTTGAGCGACTTTCTTATTAAAAACATACAACAGGTGCATAAACTTTGACAATGATTGTAAGGGGAATAAGGGAATGCCGCGGTCAATTAATGTTTCTATTTACGATGATAGCCTTTTACTCACAACTTTTTGATTATAAATACCCACCTCGATAGCGACATGGTCTAATGTGCTAGTCTCATGTTAGGCTAAACTGCCAAGGACGGAGAGATCGGGGTTCGGTTCTGGTCGGGTGCACTGTGTAATATAAATATGATTTTTTTAGCAAATTATCGGAGTTATTATAATAAGACCCGATTGGATTTTTATATCAGTTTTATAATATAATGTATTATGTGACAGTACTTGGATTTTAGGACAAACAATCATGTTAGGCCTTGTCTCTTTTTTAACTCAAAAGGGAACGAGACTTTCTCTCATGATTATATTTAAATTTTGTTAAAGAAATTAAACAATATATTAGAGAATAATTTTAAAGGAACAACTATGACTTTCTGGTTGTTATTTATGAGAGTAATGATAAAGGTATTTTGATTGTACACTATCTAAATGAAATTAGAGAAACTTGGAGAAAGAGTAGCTTTTTGCTCTGATACCACACAGCCCAAAATTAACTATTTATGCTTATCAGGATAAACTGGATCATTTTGACCAAAACTATATTGAAGTTCCTTTAATAAATTGTAATAAAAGAGTAAGAGAAAATGAAGACAGCTAAGGACACCTTGAATGAGGTAGATTTAATTAATGTTTATTTTTTAATTTATTTTATATTGATTTGATTTGTTTAAATTTTTGTTGTTGTTGTTGTGCCTCTGAATGTAAAAAGGTTAAGAATATAAATAAGTTTATTACTGTCATACAAGATCAATGTTTGTGACTTCCTAGTTATTTTATTATTATTATTATTATTATTATTATTATAATTATAATTATTATAATTATCATCATCATCATCATCATCATCATCATCATCATCATCATCATCATCATCATCATCATCATCATCATCATCATCATCATCATCATCATCATCATCATCATTATTATTATTATTATTATTATCATTATTATTATTATTATTATTATTATTATTATAATTATAATAATAATTATTATAATAATTATTATTATCTTCATTATCATCATTATTATCATTATTATCATTATTATCATTATTATTATTATTATTATTATTACTATTATTATTATTATTATTATTATTATTATTATTATTATTATTATTATTATTATTATTATTATTATTATTATTATTATTATTATTATTATTATTATTATTATTATTGACCTACAATTTAACATGGGATCCGAACCACGGCAGAAGCCTGGCATTCCACACATTCACAAGTTGTGATTAATACACGTATTGTCAGAAGTGAAAGAAGGGTTTGGCAAGCAGATAAATCTGTGCCGGGACCAAAGATTGAACCTCGGACCACTAGCACAAAAGTCTGACACCTTACCCCTAGACAGACAGGTCACCAACTTGATTCACCTGTTCGAGTCATACTCATATGTCATAATTAGGCTAATATGTTAAGGATGAAGTAGGTTGTAATTTAGAGAAAGTGTACCCACATTTGTGGGGAAGTTGAGTGGAAAACAATTTAGGATAAACCATCATCATTTCACTTAATCGGGATTCAAACCCCAATTTTCCCATCATCGGCAGGCCAATTTATTGAAAAAGGGACGCCAAAGACTTTGGAGTATTAGACTACCGCAGTGGTTCTCTAACTGGGGTACGCGTATCCCTAGGGGTAGTTGGGCACCTTTCAGGGGGTACGAGAGCAGATCTCAAGGGAAATTTGGCAAAATGAAAAGGGACTTATGGAAAACTCTAATTGTAGGCTTTTACTGTTATCTGGTTATTTCCACACATTATTTTTCCCTATTTGCTCTCGGCTGGAGATTAAGTTCTGAAAATTTTCAACCCTTTACTTAACACCTTCTACGTTAGCAGTTATATTTCTTATAGAGTAATTTGAGCATATTTCCTGAACAGTAACGACTTGGTAACATACTCTTTCTCTCTCAACAATATTACTCAAACTCGCAATGCAGTTGTAGAGATGTATTGCAGTAATGTTTATATATTAATTAGTTCCAATCTATTTGTTTTTATGTATTATATATCAGCCTATTCATGATAATGTTACTCAAACATATAATGCATGGTAAGGTGACTTTCCAAACAAAATTATCTTGCTCGTTTGAATGAAATGAGACAAGAAGTTAAGAGTTTCCCTCTCTGACAGAAAGTGTGAGTTTAGTGACAGATTTACAAATGAACAGTGGATGTGCAGGCTAGCTTTCATGGCTGACATATTTTAGCGACTGAATGAGCTGAATAAAGGTCTGCAGGGTAAACACACAACACCCTTCATGGTTCATGACAAAATAAAAGCTTTAAAAAATAAACTTCAATTTGCAACAAAAGAAGTTGTGAAGGGACAGATGTAATTCTTTCCGGCTTAAGAAAATTTCGTAGAGGAAAGTGAATTGAACTTCATGATTCTGTTGTCAATTACATAAAAAAAGCATTGTCTGGGTTTGATTGAAGACTTTGGCGAATATTTTCCTGAGAATTTAGGGAGCAAGTTCTGGATGCCAGACCCTTTTTCTATAGTGGAAGACTCCAATTTACCAAATTTCTTTTCAACAAAAGAAATTATTCAACTGTCCTGTGATGAAACCCTAAAATCCAATCTCAAGAAAACTTCTTTGCCAGATTTTTGGTTGCAAAGGTTGAACGAGTTTACTCATATCACTTATCATGCCATCAACTTTATGATGCCTTTTTGGTGACCTGGTGGTCTAGAGGTAAGGTGTCGGACTTCTGTGCTGAGGGTCCGGGGTTCAATCCTCGGCTCCGGCACAGATTTATCTGATTGCCAAACCCTTCCTTCACCTCTGACAAGACGTGTATTAATCACAACTTGTGAATGTGAGGAATGCCAAGCCTCCACCGTGGTTCGGATCCCACGTTAAACTGTAGGTCCTCCATTTCATCTCACAATCACCCTACCATTTCAGATTAGCGTAAGTGCGTATAACCCGAACGGGTAGTAAGACGCGGTGCTAATAATAATAATAATAATTTATGATGCCGTTCTCAACAACATATCTCTATGAGAGTGGTTTTTCATCCCTGGTGTACCTAAAATATAAGTACCGCATTAGGCTAAATTTGGAGTGGGTGCACCTCCTCTTGAAAAATTCAACTGGACAACCACACACCAAAAAGTTGTGCTAAGCCATGCAGCCACACCCCTTTCACTAGAAAACTTTGGGATTTAATGTCATGAGTTCGGGTCTCCTACATGGTCTAGAACTAGTATGTTCACCTTCTTTCCAGGTTACATAGGATTCACTCATTGGTGGACCATGAGGATTTTAATCCTCGTGTTTGTTAGCGCCAGTCAGCTCAGGGTGCAAGTGAATAGTTTAGGATGAGTTATCCTTAGATATAAATAAATTCGAGTTAATGATTTGCTTAAATTGACATGTCTGGAACCGCCACTATGGGATACCCAAAACCACCTTTGTCAACTCAGATATTATATACCACATGCTTCACTTAAGACACCGAAGATTTTGTTTTTTGTTTTTTTTGTTATATAGTTACGATGAATTCAAATGGAAAAAGAGCATGTAAATGACCAAAATTTCCAGAAACCCTTCCAAACATTAACACATGCTGTGAGCCGCTGATAGTAGGATAGCTACTATTCATGCTTAGGAATTGGCTTCTTTGTTTTAACACACAAATTTAAATTAATAAAATTATTAAAAATGTAACCCTGTTATTTTCACACGGTAAAAATCTTTAAAAAGTGCATAACAATGACATGTATTTAATAGTTTATATGTTTTTTTTAAATTTATTCTCCTTTTTAAAAAAAATCAAAGATGTACTACTTATATTAAAAATGAACTAAATCCCACAAAATAAGTTACATATTCTAACCTGATATAAAAATAAAACAAACCCACAAAAATGTTATCTCAGTATCTTGTAGACTTGGTTATTATATGAAAATGACTATCTCAGTTTAACTGCATGTGAACAAGGGTGACTTGGGAAGGGGCGAGAAAGTATTGGCACTTTATTTTTGTTTATAAAGGTATAGATAGCATCAAAAGTGGAACAACTTTTGCACATTCCCTCATACATCTTTCTTGTAGTTTGTATCCTTGAATTGGGGATATATTTTTATTTATTTTTGCTAAGAGTATAAAAATAGACACATTAAGCTGCTCAACCATATTTTCAAAGTCAACAAATATGAATCCAGCACGAATGTGTTATAATGGAAATTATTTCGACAACAATCACAGTGAACATAGAATTTAAAAAAAAAGTATTACTTGTGAGGGAGTGCAGCAAAGCAATTTCCACAAGTTTATAAAAACAAAAACATTTGCAGCTTGTGGGTTGTAAGAGGTCATGGCGAGGGTCTATAACAATTTGGTGTTAATGTTTGCTCAATACCTCTGTTGGAATTCGTGGTGCCATCTATTAAAGTCAATATGGAAAACAACTATAGAGCCAGTAGCTAATCCAGCAAGTAGAAACCTGGAAGAAAATTAAACATTTAAAAATATTACTTTTATTCAACTGTAAGGAGCTATCCCATAAGCTATGTCAAGCTGTTTTTTTACCCTCCTCCATCCTAATCCCATGTCACAAATTAGCATAATTTTGTGAACCACCCTTCTAATATTATGTCACAATATTAAGTAGCACCCCTCCCCCCCTATCTAAATAGTATTTAATAGAATTTTTAATTATAGAGCTTATATAAACCTTAATGTGTTTACCATGCTCAACAATCAAAGCCAATGAGCCGATCGTTGTTTGTTTATTAACAAACAATGCTGCCCAATATGTTTAATTATTGTAGTATGACATTACACATTATCCGATTCCTCCTCCTACCCTCATCTCGCTTGGTCACGCCAAGACCCCCCCAATATCCGATATATGTATGTGGTTTATGAGGAAGCCATGGGAACGAGGTTTGTGAGGAGAATTTAAGCTGTCATGAGGAGAAATAGGATTATAGGATTATGAATTAAATTATTTGGAAAAGAGTGGGGATACAGGGAGATATTAGAGGAAGCAAAGGTGAAATGGTATGGGCATGTAATGAAGATGGGATGGGAAATGAAAGGATCCCAAGGAGAATGATGGAAGTTGAGGGTTTTGAGGGAAAATACCACAAGGGAGACCAAAAAATAAATGGAAGGAGAAGATAAGAGCAAGTGTGGGAGTGAGAGGAAACAAACTAAAGCAAATAAAGGAGAAAGAATGGTGGAAGGATGGTGGAAGGACAAAGGAAAATGGAGAAATTTCACAAACTGAACTTGACACAGGCCGGAAACAGTTGTTGATAATGATTCAATATACCCATGCCCCAAGTAAATTTACAAAAGTAATTACTAATTTATGATATTTGCTACCCCACACCTACATTCTCCATGCAACCTTTCATTGATTAAATTTGTTAGGATAAAATTGAAACGTGCTCATTTTAATGACATGTGATATATTACCTAAAAAGGTCTTAGACTAAGGCCAGATAATCGGTAAATGTTCCTCGAGACGAAACAATATAATATAACACTTGCTACAAAAATCAGGCATCATAAAGACAGATGAGAATGTTAAATGTGACTGAATCAGGCATAAAATGTCTTTACACCCGGTCGTACACACATGTAAAAATAAAAACAAAAAAATTTAACTAAAGATATCACTCCACTACATACATCCCACTGTGTCGTTAATATACAGAATTTTTTGTGGCGCTTCAAATGGACGCACCAAGGTCTTTGAGCAGTTAAGTGTCTTTAAAGACCTACCGAGCGAGCTTCACTGCTCTGTCTGACCCGTTATCGTTTAATTCAATAGGAGTACTACTTTGGTCTCATTTGTCACTCACTTTAAGCAACATTTACCGGTCGTCAGGGTGTAACATTATACTCTGAACCTCAAGAATTGAGCTGTGGCAATTAAACCCAATTTTTAGAGTGGGTTTTTGTGTTTCTTATTGTTTTATATAAACAATAGACTAGTTCAGTTTCACTCAGGTAAATGTGATAGCTATCTTCCTTATTTAAACCACGATTTAGCCTAGTGCTCTATTCCAAATTGCTTTAATTATATAACCAAGTACAGCGCAGCCTGTAAGGTGGGGTGGAAGCGAAGGCAAATTGAGAAGAGTATTTTTGCAATTTCTATATCAAAACAATTTCCTGGTTAAAGAAATTAAATAACTCTCCAGTAGAAACATAGAGCCAGTTTCATAGTCAGACTTAGCACGCCTCAAGTAGTGGCACTATTCTAAATACAGGATGACACTTACCGAGACCAGAAGAGAATTGGCCAGTTTCATATTCGAAACTGGTCCATTCCATTTGAGTTTAGGTAGGCATCGTCTTGTATTCAGTATAGCAGCGCACTTGAGGAGTGCTAAGCCTGACTGTGAAACTAGCACAAAGAATTTAATTTTAGTCACATAGTAAAATCAAGAGATCTTGAATGTTTGTCAAGGGTGTCCTGGAATTTAATGACAACTTTCTCGTCTAATGTTGTTATGTTCATGGCAAATATTCAAGATTTTTTGATATCCCCATGTGAATAAAATTAAATTCTATCTGTCTACTGGATCAATATTTATTTATTTTGGCAAAAAAAAATAAAAAATGTTGGTATAAAAACCGCACAAACACTGCTCTTAGCTTGAATTATCTACAAACCCACCTGCTGGCTGCTGTTGCAAGTACTCCCAAGAACTAAGGTAGTTTCATGCACAACTTACTTCTGGTCATGGGTGAGCGCGAGCGACCTAACACTGCTGTCACAAGCTGGGAATGCATAGAGGAGGGCTAGATTGAACGTCCGCCAAACCTCCACGATACCTTTGTCCCCTCCCGTCATCAGGTACTCTCCATCCCGACTCAGGAGTAGACACTGCGGGAAAAATAACATAACTTCACTAAAGATTACGGCATAAACCGAATTATCTACCGAAGAAAAAGAAACCAGTGTTTTAAAATTCATTTAAGCGAAAAATCACAACACTAGGCACGGGAATTGAACCCGAGACTTTTGTCTTTGTGTGCCAATGATCTATCACTGATCCATCCTGGTTCATCTTGTAGTCAAGGCTATGTTTCACTAGTTGTATTATTAAGTCTATTGGGCCCAAATACAAGTTGAACCAGAATGTGTAAAGCATTGGCGCGCAAAGCCAAATAACACAGGTTCTATTACTGTGTCCAGGTTGTAATTTTTCCCTTAATTGAATTTAATTTCACTATCAGAAATGATCTTGTGGACAACCGTCACAAATTAGTTTGTAACGCGCATGGATTTTAAAAAAGAAGAGGAGAGTGGCTTTCTTTCACCATCAATTGTCAAATATTAATTTATAACCGATTGTGTCTTTAGTCAGGCCTAAACATTAGAGTTCTAAAATATATGGATGGACAAAAGTATAATAGTTAAATATGAGCTCACCCAAGATTTTATTTACTATCAACTCAAATACATTCCTAATCAAATACAATATATAATATTAAAAATGTTTTATTGAATATAATTAAATCCTTAACTTGGTGCTTTGAAAACAAAGCTTTAAACTATTACCAAATTTAATCTTATTCTGTGATAAAGAATTTGAATAGTCTATCTAATTAAATTTTTTTAAATTGCTAATATTAATATTAAACTGTTTAAAACTTACTAAAACATTTTAAATAAGAATGAAATGTTTCCATTAAATGTTATTTAACTATGTTTAATTAAAACATAATTGAAAGAATTTACCAAGTTTTGTCAATTTCTCTAGTCATTGTAAACTTAAACTCATCATGGGTTGATTATGGCTACTGTCAAAGATTTTAAATGTAGTTAACAAGTTTAAATTTAAGATTTTAAATGTACTTAGTTAGACTATGTAACTAAATAATATATGGACACAGACCTTATCAAGTCCAAATCTGAATATAGTTTGACCAAAAAATATGTACATGCATGAATAAACTCAAGTTCATTATTATTATTCATTATTCAAATTATTTCTAAGCCCTTCCTGATAATTGGGGTAGTTAAATATACAATGTCAGAAGAGCAAAAAAAAGTCTAACATCTTACCTCAGTTAGTAACATGACTGTCTGATAAGTTAAGGGTCACAGGTTCGATTCCCGGCATGCCCGAAAAATGTATGATTGGTGAAATTTGGGTTCCCCCTTTCACAGTGATGAATTAATTACATAGGGGCTGGGTGTTGTGTCTGTTCTAGATTTAAATTAGTTCATAAGTCATGCACTGATATAATCAGTTGGTTGGGAAAGTGTACTTTAAATACCTAAACATTTAAATATTTTTTTCTGCCGGTTTCACGACTTGCCTGTAGATTGTCATTATGGGATTCTTGCCGTAGTCTTTTCCCATTGATTGTGAAGGCTGCTATGTGACCACGCTCATAGTTGACCACAATCACTCCCTCGCGAGACATGGCGATGTTTTCTGGTGACAGGAAACCAGACGGAGGTTCCAAAGATCTCAATAGGTCCCCGAACGTTGTGTGGACAAGCACCGGGCCATCTGGTTCATAATTAGTCAAATATTGATGTAATTTCCTTAAAGTAATATATAGAAGTCTATTTTGTGGAAGTGAGGGGCATATAATGTATTGAGGATATAATTTTTATACTTTTATTTTAAATTGGGGATTTTAAGGTCACTTGAAATATGTATAGCAATTTTCCTTCTGAATATCAATTTATAAGCTTGACCTTATAATGTGTTGCCTTTGTAATTAAGTCATCTTCCATGCTCTGTAATAGTTGTATTTTTTATGTTTTAAGATTCATTAATATCCTCATTTACAATCTTAAAAAAAGAAATGGAGGGGGAAATTCCTGGTTTTCCCTTCAGTCTTCTCCCCAACTTGGTGTATATGCCCTAGAAACAGTGTTTCCTTATCATCATCTTAGACCAACTAATCTAAGGGAACAATTGGAATAAAGTTTTTTTTTAATGTACCAATAGTTGCCTGGTAAAAAAAGAAAAAAAAACACAATTTTGAAAATAATGCCTATGTGTACACTTAGCATAAATTTGTTGTACAAAACATCAGCACTGGCAAAAATGTCAACCCAATAATTATCTACACAAAGATAGAGTTAATCACCATAGAAGGCTAATTATGATGTTCTGTGTGAGCCAATGAGTCTTAAAAAAGTCCTGACTTGTTTAAGTGAGGAATAAACTCTCGCCTAAAATAGCCAGAGAGATACCGAGTAATGCGAATGTTGCACTCACTCTGTGAGCCAGACACGACGAGTCCCAACTCTGCAGATATGACCACACTGGTGACAGGCTGCTCGTGGCCGGTGAGGGTGGCCCGGGGCGTAGGGACCTCTCCTTCTCCCACAATGGTCTGTGTGCGGGCGTTCCAATGCCACAGCAGCACTGTACAGTCTGCAGACCCTGACGCAATGTAGCAGTCGGAGGTTATGTTGCATTCAGACCGAGAGAGACACGTCACAACGCCGTAGTGGCCAAACACTATCTGCACAATTTTGGCTGTAAAAAAAAATCCTTCAATGTAAATGCCTCTACAAAAGAGTGACTCAAAATACAGTAAAACCTTGGATTGCGAGTAACTTGGTCTGCGAGTGTTTTGTAAGACGAGCAAAAATTTTCAATAAATTTTAACTTGATAAACGAGCGATATCTTGCAATACGAGTAGTACTATGGTTACGCTTTGTCTGCCGAGCAGTGTCATTGGATAGGTTCTTTGTTAAAGTCACACAAAAATAAAAATATTCCAGTGATCCAACATATAGCAGTGATTCCGTTAGTGACAGTGAAAGTTGTCCTAAGCAATAACACACCTCCTCCTCTCATCTCTCTCGTCCACCTCACACCAGCCATACTTAAATTTAATAAATAAATTTGATTACAGTACCGTTACATTTAAATAACGAACATAAAAATGTATTAATCATTTTTAGATTAAATATTTTTTGTCTGTGGGACGAATCATCTGAGTTTCCATTATTTCTTATGGGGGAAATTCGCTTTGATATACGAGTGCTTTGTATTACGAACACGTTTACGAAACGAATTATGCTCGCAATCCAAGGTTTTACTGTAATAAACTCGAAGAAGTAGTAACTTTTTCAAAAACTTCTTTTTAACATCACATCTTACTACCTGTTTGGGTTATACAGCTCTGTACATTACACTAATTTGTTAAGGATTAGGAAGGTCGAATTAAAGAAGTGTACCCGTATTTGCGTGGGGTAGAGTGGAAAACCATTTAGGAAAAAAACTCAATATATCTGACAGGATTTAAACCCCGATCTCCACATTTTTAGCAGTCTAGTCTATTATGGGAGTGACGTTGAGATCATGAGGCTACAAAGCGGGTTTCAAAAGCATAAATTTAACACAAGTTCAGAAATAAACAATCAGAAGAACAAAATCGTGTGTGGAATTGAAGGGATGCTACTATAAATTTGGTACTAGCTATATATGGACGAAGGTACATGAAAAAGGGATAAAATACTCCAAAGGGAACAAACATAATCTGGTTTATACAATGAAAAGAACAACACAATCCACACTTTACATTGCTGTCACTAGACAGAGTTAATGGCTTCCTTCTGAAGGAAATTGATCGTTACTGCCCAATCAGTTATCTATGTTTCCTTCTACCAGAACTTATCAGTAGGGAGTGTGAAACGCACAGAGAAACTTCCTAAAAGAGAAAACCAAAAAACACAAAAGGGGGGAAAAGTAGATTTAAAAAAAAATATGACAGGACACTTAGATAGAAACATGTAAAAGGAATTAATGACAAAAAGGACAAACATAAAAAATTGATATTGTTCCTCATAAAAGAATAAAGGTTTGCCCCTAAAGAAATTATGTAGTTTCAAACCTGTTTCTGTGGAGAATACTCTGAAGCTGTTATCCCAGAAGCCACAGGCGACCAAGAATCGGCTGTCGACTGTCGTCACGAAGCAGTTTGAGCGGATGCGCAGTTTTTGACTGAAGTTGTCTCCTAGATGCCTTCTTAGAGTTGGGTTGGAGTTATTACCAGTCTGAGCTGTGATAAATGATTATAGCTAGAATTACCACTAACCCAGAAATTTACTTTTAAGAAGGGGGTCAAGCAATCAAGGCTATGGCCAGAATAATATTTTTAGGAGGTGGGAAGTGGTGGGGGGGGGGGCAAGAGGTGAGAAGAGGGTGAATATGGTAACTAATGGAAGCAATTTAAGTAATGTAAGTAGCTTTATAAAATGCATTAAACTAGTATTATTTCTGTACTTTTTTCCAATTTGTAATTCAGGGGCACTCTTAATCTGTGTTGTGGTATACCTTTTGAATATCAACTCATCAACTTTGTATTAAAAATGTAGCACATACATTTTTGAGATCCTCAGTATGCACTGTATAATATTTGTGGGCTACTGCTTCAATTGTTTTTGTAGAACTTTAAATATTCCAGGACTATTAAAAAAGGTATGCACCCTCATCTTCCTTTATCACTTACTTCAGGCGACATTTAATGATTCTTTGGCCATAATCTTACCTTACTCTATAATTGTGTCCAAGGTATTTTACATTCATTGTATGCTTGAAAATGACCAAGAAGAGTGGAAAGGGGAGGATAGAAGATTTAGGACTCTACTAGCACACGTTGATATCATAAAGTTAGGGTGCCATTGTCCACTATAAGAGGAAGGTCTCAACCGCTAACAAACTAGGTAAGTATCGGTAGCTAATATGCCTGAGGAAATATGTTAGTAATACATTTTAATATTGACTGCTAAGTGTCAGTACTTACACAAGACGGGATCCATAGAAAGAGGGAGGTTAGCAGTCGGCGTCTGCGGAGTTTCCGCGTAGCTTGGGGACTGCACGGTGGCTGCGGCAAAAAAACAAGAAATATTTCTTGATATTAATACTGGACTAGTAATACTGGTAGACATGGAATATCCCAAGAAGAATGATGGAGCAGGTAACAGCAAGTGTGTGAATGTGAGGAGAAGAATGAACACAAGTAAAGGAGGAAGAATGATGAAAGAACAAAGGAAAATCAAGGTATTGCAAAACTGACTCGGTAAAAAATAAGAAACAGATAATGTTGAATATTATGATATTAAAACGTTAATGAAGAGGCACCACAATAAGAAAAAATTATTTAAAAAAATTGAAACATGCCAATTAATTACCTGCATAGGTAGAATTCCACCTATTGACAGCAAACTGTTGGCTGGTAGTAACCGTGACGACTGATGGCAGAGGCAGCTGAGGGTATGTGTTGGCCGATATGTGGCACACAGGCGAGTTGGACACAAACTTCATGGTCATGCATACATCATCCGGGATGCTGAGAACATCATGGGCGACTGCAAAGGATGGAGAATCCACTGATAAAACTCTTGTTTTAATTTATTTGGTGCAAAGATTTAATGGTAAAATTAGCTTCAAATATCAAATAATGCCACAATAGAAAGTTTCAATCCAATTTTTATGAAAAAAAAAAATATTTATACATCACAAAGTCTTTAATTTAATTTAAATTTAGAGTTATGGATTCATAGTGTAATTATTAAGATAGATCTGTAGGGGATGTGAGAAAAGCTCAATGTTTGTGCAGTTTTTAGAGCAAAACTTTTTGGTTAAAAGAAATCAATATTGATCCAGTATAAACATAGAGTTTGATTTTCTTGACATGTTAAAATCAATAGTTATTGAATATCTGCCAAGGGTGTCCTGGAATTTAATGACAACGTTTTATTTTCATTCAAAAAGTTTCTCATCTAATGTCGCTGTGCTCATATTCAACAGGTGACATCACTATGTGAAGAAAATTAAGACTATATGTTTGTACTAAAGCAGCATCTAATTTATTTTGGCCAAAAAACTGATATAACACTAACCTTTTCTTGTACTACATACATCCCCACCTTAATATGAGAATATTTAAGAAAAAATGACAAGATAAGGTCCAATTGAAATAAAAAGTTTATACATAAAATAAAGAACAAGAAAGAGGGTTTATTTCTTTAAGGAAAACGTCTTTGCCCTTTTTGAGGTAATTTGTAATATATATTTGGAAGAAGGTACGGGAAGGGTGGATATAAGCATATAAAAGGGGATGAACACAATATGGATTTTACAATGAAAAGAACAACACAGTTCACACTTTACAACGCTGCCATTAGACAAAGAGGTAATGGCTGCCTCTTGAAGAAAATGGGTTAGTAAAAAATAAAAGGAACAAATATAATATGGATATTATATTGAAGAGATCAACACATTTCACACTTTAGCTGCCACGAGAGAAAAAGGAAATGGCTGCTTTTCTAAGAAAATATATTATCACTTAACGCCTCAATTTAGAGTACTTTTGAAACTATTCAGCAGGGAGAGTGAATCAACGAACTTCCTAGAAGAGGTAACCGGAAACCAAAGGGGAGTAAAAGTAAAATAATGGAGAATTGAGAAGATCGAGGAAAAAACATGTTAACTCTCATAGACTTTGATGGGATATATATTCACTAGTTAAGCTTTTATAAAATCTGTAAATTTAGCTAAAAAAAATCAAATATTTGTTGATATTAGTTAGCTATCCTCAAGGCCTGGAGTGACTATAAAATCAACTTGTAGTTTAAGAGGTAAGCTACCAGAAACCACTACTAAAACTTTTTTTTTTTCCCTTTATAAAATTAAGCTTATCATGTTTTGCCCCAACCCTACCAATGTTTCTAACCTTTAAATAGGAAAATATATAAAAAAAAACAATTAACACCAAAGGACGAACATATAAAATGTGGTCAATGTTACCAGATGCATGGCTGAGCTTCTTGGCGGATGAGGTTCCATCAGCAGCTGTGAAGGGGTTTGGCCAAAGTTACGAATCTGGTTCTCAATCGCCTGGAAATTAAAACAAGTCAGAAGTAGATTGAGCACACCTTTATCTTATTTCAATGATGGATTAAATAGATAGGCTATTATATTTATTGATCATGGTTATATTATTATTAGCGTCTTACCACCCATTCGGGTTGTATGCACTTACGCTAATGTGTAATGGTAGGGTGATTGTGAGATGAAATGGAGGACCTACAGTTTAACGTGGGATCCGAACCACGGTGGAGGCCTAGCATTCCACACATTCACAAGTTGTGATTAATACACGTCTTGTCAAAGGTGAAGGAACAGTTTGGCAATCAGATAAATCTCTTCCGGGACAAAGGATTGAACCCCGGACCTCCAGCACAGAAGTCTGACACCTTACCCCTAGACCGCCAGGTCACCCAATCATGTTTATAGCCATATCTAAATATCCTATTCTTTTAAATTGAAAAATGACACCTGGACACGGAAATCGAACCCGGGACCTATGACTTAGTATGCCAATGCTCTAACCACTGCGCTATCCAGTAACTGTCCCATGCTCAGCAGGGTCATTCTTCAGTCACATTTTAAGGCAGTCAACCGCATATGAAATCCATTATAAACTATATTAAAATAATAGGACATTAGTATTTTTTTATATGAAATAAAAAGATTACTAGTGAAAAGTGAACTACCGTAACCATGGCATTGAGGAGATAAATCATTTAGATTCTTTGGAAAAATTTGTTTGTCTAAATACTAATCACCTATCTTTTAATATTTCACTTTTTTAAATACACTTGTGTTAACAAATCTGTATCTAATATAGATGGGTCAAATCTTTAGGCCTATATTTCTCAAATCCACATTTTTAATTTTCTTTTAAATTTCAAATTCAAATTTTAAAACTCGAATCTTTAAAAATATACATCTTTAATCAAAGTGAAAATATTTGCAAATGTAAATTTTAAAATGGAAAAGATCTTGTGAATGACGAAAATTACCACAGACCCTTACAAACATTAAAATATGCTGTGAGCCGTTGATAATAGGATAGCCACTATTCATGCTTAAGAATTGACTTATTTATTTTAACACACAAATTTAAACTAATAAAATTTATTTAAATGTAACCCTGTTTTCACACTAACTTGTGAGGTACATAATAGCTTCTTAATGAAGTAATGTTACGAAGGAATGAAATGAGTATTTGGGATACTGTGAGGCAAACTATAAGGCTGATTTAGTGAATTAATTATTACTGCTGCTAAAATTAAAGATACATATTTCACTAGGTTTTTAGCATCATGTCTTACTATCTATTCGGATTATATAATTATGTACTAATTATGCATATGGTTTTATATCACTACAAGGCTATAAGGAAAACCTCTTTTCGCTTTATGAGGTAATTGTATTATATTTGGAAGGAGGTATAGGAAAGGTGGATAGAAACATATAAAAGGTACAAACACAATATGGCTTTTGCAATGAAAATAAGAGCACAGGTCACACTTTACATTACTACCAGTGAATGAAGAGGTAGTGGTTGCCTCTTAAAGAAAATCGATTGTCACCACCCAATCCCTCGACCTAGGTTTCAATCTATCGGAATTCATCAGGGAGGAGTGTGAAACGCACAGCACAACTTCCTAAAAGAGGAAAAAAAAAATAAAAAAAGAACACAAAAGGGAGAAAATGCAAAATTGAAAAAAGATGGTTTTAGGGATTATATTTAGAGGAAGTGTACCCACATTTGTATGGAGAGAAAGTTAAAAACAACTGTGGAAAATCCACCCTCAGTACACCTGACCGAGATTCGAAACTCGACATAAACAGTCTAGTATATTGTAAGAGTAGCACGTTAGAGCAGTGGTTTTCAAACTGGGGTACGCGAGCACCTTTCAGGGGGTATGCAAGCAGCTCTCAAGGGAAAGTTGGCAAAATAACAGGGGACTAAAGGAAAACCCTAATTGTTGGCAATTACCGTTATCTGGTTACTTACACCCCCTTTTTCCCAAATTTGCTCTGGGCTGGAGACTGATTTCAGAGAATTTTCATCCCTCTACCTGACACCTTCTACATAAGCAGTTTATTATGTCTTTTTCAACACTGTATCTCTGTTAGAGTGATTTTCACCCATAGTGTACCTAAAAAATAAGTACCACAATAGGCTAAATTTGGAGCCGGACATCCGCTTGAAAGTTTTAACTGGCCAACCAGACATAAAAAATTGTGCCAAGCCATGCAACCACACCTCTCAAATTGAAAAACTTTGGGATTCATAATATACCAGCTTCAGAACTACAATTAAAAATTTTGATTTGAAAATATTGTGTCCTATGTTTACTTTTTTTCTTTATTTTTGAACGAATTTGTGAAGAAAATTTATACCACTTTTTATTTATTCTGATCAAAATCGATTCTCAATAAGAGATATGTTAAGGCTTATTAAACAGTAGGAATCACTCTCTAACTTAGCTTTGTCACATTTGAAATATTTTGATTACGGATATTTTTTACCACTAGATTATATAGATCAATAATTTACCAAGTGGTCATATTTTTTAAAGCCGTCATTTGGAAATTTTTTATCTTGGGGGTATATTAAACTATTAGTCATGGGCAAGGATAAACACTCTAAAAAATGTTTGAGAGACCTCTGTGTTAAACCATGCTGCTACCAAAGTGGGGTTCACTATGTTTAATTCCTGTACAGTTTATTAACGGGTTGTCTTAACTTAATCCTTATACAAACCAATATTAAAAAAAGATCAACACTAAATTTATACCTTAATAATTAATTGAGGCCTCATATGTAGAGGACGATCTCCGCACATCCATTACAAACTCTGCCTCTTGCCTTAAAATTTAAGTGAAGCAAAACCCTCGGCATGGGATGATTCCTGGATAGCTCAATCGGTTAAACATTGATGTACTAAGTCAAAGGTCCTGGGTTCAATTTCCATGTCTAGGTGTAATTTTTCAATTAAATAAAAAAGATATTTAGATGTGACTACAACCGTACTTTACAACTATAATAGCTTTTATATTTAATCCATCTAATTGAAAGTGATATTAATCATTATTTCAATGTGCTAAGCATACCAACTTAGATAATTAAATAAAATACACCAAAATCCCTTAAAAAAACTAAGATGAGAGATGATGATTGATCACCTCCTTCATGACTGGGTCAGTGATGGTGTCCATGTCCACACTACCCTCATATGTTAAGTAGTAGAACACGTTAGTTGCTCTCACAGCTCAGGACCTGAAAACACAATATTATTCACTAAGATGTTGTCTACCCTTGATATAGCGCAAGTCCGGACTAGATTTCCCAAAATTTGACATTTTATGAGGCAAGTTTTAAAGATATAATATTGTAACAAAAACTATAATTTAGAGATGGGTAAAATCGATTTTTTTTTTTTAATTTTTAGCACCGCGTCTTACTACCTGTTCGGGTTGTACACTTAAGTACTAATTACTCTAATGGATTAGGAATTGGGAGGGTTGAATTTAGAGGAAGTGAACCCGCATTTGCATGGAGGGAGAGTGGAAAACCATTTAGGAAAAACCACCCCCAGTTCACCCGACGGGATTCGAACCTCGACCTCCCCGTCCTCAGCGGTCGAGCTCAACACGACTAGCGCGTTAGCCAACTACGCCACTGAGGCGGATTTTTAAATCTTAAATCTAAATTCAAATCCTCGAATCTTTTAATCTGTACAATTTTATTTAAAGTAAGAATATTAAAAAAAAACGGTTCAATGTCATGCATATTTATGTCATAATAAACAAAGAGAACACTTTTTTTAATATAAATTAACTATATTAATACAGCTATTATATACTTTTTTTTTTACTCTACAAAATACACACGTTTATATAATTCCTTTTACCAATTGCTTACAAAATGTTATTTGAAGTTCAGGGTGATTGTAAATGAAATACTTTGTTGGGATTTTTATGAATCTCGAATCTCTTGAATATCATAGGATTTGAGAGATTTGAGTGTCTCGGCCCTACTATAAATTCTTAAATAATTTTAAAAAAAGAGTCCAACACTGTCAAGAAATTAATTTTTGGTCTTGAAGTAGTATTTTTGTCATTTTTTTTTAAACCATTTATAACTTAGTATACTTAGTTTATTTACAAAAATGGCCAGTAGGAATCTTCCTGTCAAGATGCAGAAACAAAAAAATCAGTGATGTATGTGTATAATTAGAAAGGAAACAAGAAAACATTAGTTTTGAAATGCAAATCAATTCTGTCCAGACACAAATAGTAGAGTGAGTGTGTGTACTCGTCAGTGGAAGCGGCTAAGTTTTATTAGCAGTTAGAGGTACGAAAAGTGCACATTTTCAATTATAAGTTGGATTTAATCAAATATATTAAATATTCTCGAAGTTTAAATATATTTTTATTAATTGTTTTATGCTTTAAAAATATCATATTGTGCTTAACATTATAAGTTTATGCATTAAAATCACCTAGAAAATGTTTTCTTGCACAGTATGATGAAATATTTCATTCTAACCTGGTAAATTAAGTTATTATCACAGCATGCAGTTCAATTAATTCAGATTTTTTCATAGGTTTATCAATTTAAAAGAGTTCAGAATGGTAATAATTGATCATAATTGGATTATTTTAGCTGTTAATATTTTGAATGAAAAGCCTAATAATTGCCAAAAACAATTTTTTTTCGAAATGAATTAATAATTATAGAACAAACTTAACAACTGGAATTGAGCCCATTAATTTAACACTTATGAATGATATAATAAATGCATTGTAACAAAAAATGTAAACATTATTAAAGATTTATATTTTATATTATTCGATTAGTGTTATATTTCCTCTTAATGTTCATCATTTTAATCAATATACTGATTCTAATTAGAAGTTTGGGGGTTTCGTTGATAAAATGAAGATTCTGATTCATAACGTAGTGGATTTAACACAACAGTTAATTATAATATATTTTTATTTTATAAATCGTTTGATTTAAAGTTTCTTTATGTTCTCCAGAAACTATGTCACCCTATTTTCCTTTTGATTTTATATATTTAAAAAAATACAACTTCTGGAGTAGTCTAATCGGTTAGTGCCAGCCTATACACGTGATGTCTGATGTCGGAAGTGTTGTATAGAATGCGTGTTTTTTTTAGAATGTCGTCTTTTACACCACTTGGCTCTTAGCCAATAAGTAACTGTCAAGTTTACAGCTGTCTTCATTTTGACAACATGTTCCTGCTGTTTGTGTAAGCTTAATCTCCTAAGAAAACACCCGTTACTTAAAGGACTAGCCAGAGTAGCGGCAGGAATTGAAAGTTGAGAAAATAAAATCCCACAAAGAGCCGAAATTAATTAATCTAAAACACTTGCACAAGTAAAAAAAAAGTCATCGTCGTGACAGAAACTATTTAGTAAAATCACCCCTAGTACATTTAACCGGGATTCAAACCTAGATCTCCATGTCTTCTGCAATCCAGCCTATTGCAAGAGTGACACCCTAGACCAGGGGTTGCCAAATGGTGTTCTGCAATGAACCCCCCCTTTTTTTATTGCGGCCCACAAAGTTTCTTGGAAAAGTTATTTACTCTAGTAAAATTGATGTTTTAGCTGGTAAACAGAAAGTTTTTACTTGTGTGGGAAAAATTCATGAAAGCTCCAACTGATATTCATGTTTAATTTCTTCCTTACATCTATTGCATTGTATGTACTTATCAAAGAGACTATATTTTAGTCTGAAAATCCATTTAGTATGTAATTAAAAATGTTAAATTATCACATTTTATTTCATTCCCAATTAAATATCTGTTCTCGTTTTTTTAATAGCTTGATAAAAATTAGACTCTTCGATCCAATTGTGGCCCTCAAGTTCTTTTAAGTTGGAAACCCCATGGTGTTATAAAAATCTAAAGTAACGGGAAACTGTGGAGTACATTAGATAGACTTACCCCTTTGTTTGTAACCAAAGATGAGATCAATCCACTGATGTAATTGGCAGGACACAAACTCTGACTCCAGGGCCTGAATAAAGAAAATAAATTATGCTTTAAATGTAGATACCAGTAACATTTGTACTCCATCGAATCCACATTTAATTGCATTTATGATAGGAACGAGGAAGGTAAATGATATAAGAAACTGTACTCGTATTTGCGTTTTATAAAGAGTGGGAAATAGTTTAGCAAAAACCACCCTTAACACGCCCAGCCAAGATTTGAGCCCTGAGCTTCCTTTCATCATCAAACCAGACTTGACAAAAACATTTACTCTGTGTGTCCATTGATATGGGTCATTGTGTAATCAAATTTAGAAAAGAAGAAACATTTTTTATAGTTACAAAATGTATTAAAACCATTTTCATATATTTATATGTCAGGTCATATGATATGCAGCTGTCACATATAATAATATCTATACCTATGAGATAATACTAAAAATTTTATTAAATTGTTATAAACAAAATAGGTTTTAATTTTCTTTAGTATTCTTTGAAGAATAGGCTTCTATTTAAGTAAAAAAAAAAATTATTCTTAGAGGTGTATAATGCTATTATAGCTGCCAACTCTCCCAAATATTCTGTAATATATTTGAAAAATAACTAGTTTTAAAGATTTTATGTTCTCTTTATGGTTATTTTATACATTTTACAAATTAAATAAATAAAAAAATCAATATTTTAAGGTTTATTTGTGCTGTAGCCCTTAATACTAACGTTAATTTGAATTTAGCACCACGTCTTACTGCCCGTTCGAGATATATGCTTAAGTACTACTTACGCTAATGGGTTAGGAATTGGGAGGTTGGAATATAGAGAAAGTGAACCCACATTTGCGTGAAGGGAGACTGGAAGACCATTTAGGAAAAAGCACTCTCGGTTCACCTGAGCAAGATTCGAACCTTGTTCTCCCCCTCCTCAGCAGTCCAGCTCAACACGAAACCAGCGCGTTAGCTAACTACACCACCGAGGCGGGTCTTAATACTACGAATGACATAAAAAAATTCCTCTAGTGCAGCGCTTCCCAAACTTTTTAGAACTGCAACAAAGTTTTGAGAATGACAAACTTTAGCGACCCACCTATAGCTTTGATGGTCATGAAAAGTGTGGGGGAGGTTTTTTTTTTTTCACTTTCTCGTGATTTTTTTTATGTTCAAATAGTTACAAAATGTTCACATTTCAAAACCTTTTTACAACATACCAAAAATCGGTTCGCGACCCACAACTTGGGAAATACTGCTTTAATGTGTGCCGTATTCACAAAGAAAATAAATTATTTGTTAATCATATTGTAGCCTATTGATTAAAGGCAAACACAAACTAATCCTATTCAGTGCAATTTTGTGAATTTTTTACTTTATCTACAGGCAGCTTTATATTATCAATTTAAGAAGGAACAGAATAAATGATTTTAGCTAAGTAAAAGTCTACCAGTTCTGATGGGCTTTGTGATAAGATCTCAGTTGGGAGCTGTAGATTTATGTGGCTCTTCAAAGACCACTATCATCAAAAGATACAAGTATATAATTCACCACATTTATTAAGTGCTTTCTAAATTGACAATCAGTAAACTTCCCCTTGGTAAATTTTCCTCAGAAAAGCAAACATATTATTTTTATAATTGTGTAGAAACACTGGTCAGATAGAAATTGTTAACAAAATTGCTACCGTTTTTATTAAAATTTCAAATTTTCAAAAATCAGTCAAGGGTGCATTAAGATTTATGCTTTTGAAAAAAAAATATAAAAAAAAAAACGAACATACATTATTAATTATCATGCAAGACATTCCCACAATTTGGCCTTGAGGTTTAACCATATTACATTTAAATATAAAGTTTGAACAAAACCCCTTAAACCCCCATCAGTTACAGAAGAAGACAGATCATATATAATGAGAATTTTTTTGTTTCTGTTTAGGGGCATATAAAACAACAAGGCACATCATGATCACGAGGCATAAATTGTTCATGGTTACAATACTATACAGGCTGTTCAGAAACAAATAGCCCAAACTGTATATATAAAACTTGTTTGAACCAAAAGTAATATAGAATCCTGATACACTTACATCTGGAAAACTATGCTAATTTTCAATGTACAGTGCTGGGAGAGCATAGCTATTCAAGCTTGCATCTACAACAGGTTGCATAGGAGCTAGGCACGCAGCACTACAAACCCGACATCTTGGAGTAGACAGCAGAACATAGCATAATTAATAGTAAACAATACACCAGTTCATCTAGAATTGTGAATACGTTCTGAGGGTCATCATTAACGTCCTACATCATAGAAAGTGCTTTCATTAATGCATGTGCGGTGCCGTGCGCCTATCTTCTATGCAACTTGTAACACACATGCTTGAACAGCTATGCTTTCCTGGCAATGTCTGCCGGAAACTTTTAACACAATTTAATGGTATTAGCATAGTTTTCCGATGTAAAGTGTATGGGATTTTGTATTTTGGTCCAAACAAACTATATGAGCAGTTTGGGCTATGATTTTCCGAACACCCTGTGTGTGTGTTGTGTGGTGTATGTGTGGTGTAATGTGTGCGTGCGTGCGTGCGTGCGTGCTTGCGTGCGTGCGTGCTTGCGTGCGTGCGTGCGTGCGTGTGTGTGTGTGTGTCTATATATATATCCATGGAAAAGTAAAAATGATAAAAATTGCAGTATAAAATCGTGTGCACCAGAAAATGACAAAAGTACAAAAGAAGTTATGACAAACCATGCGGTTAATTCGCACAAACTCCTCTGGAGAAGAGCACCAGGGCGGCAGTTCGATATCTCCTACGGCGGTCCCGTCCTCCTGCTGGCCAAGTCTGTATCTATTGGTGTTCATCAACATCTCCGGCAGGAAAAAGAACTCTGGGATCAATTCCTGCCAACAAACACAACATATCTCTAGTAGTCTTTTATATGAGTGGCTATAAACACACCACAATCATGTGTTCAAACAGATCTCTAGTAGTATTTTATATGCGTGACTACAAGTACACCATAATCAGATCTTTAGTAGTTTTTTTTATGAGTGGCTACAAGCACACAGGACTTTAAACAAACTATGGTCCAACTAGCATGGGAAGGAACTTTGTGAAAATTAGAAAAGTTGCTAGATCTAATTTTGCATGTTCATACATCATGCCATGCAATCTGGAGCTTTCACTTTTGGTAGATATTATCTATAAATATAAAATAATGCTAATACAATATTCAAATGTGTTTGAGACACCTTACTCAAACAGTATTGTTCTGCCTTTCAAAATGGAAATTGTCCTTATTTCCACGCATAATTGTCGCATATTTTATGCCTAATTTTTTTGAAAAAAAAAAAAAGTAGGGTGTGGGATTGTGTAAAACTTAAAAAGAAATTTAAAAAAAAGTATCGATAGCAGACTAGCTATAGTATGGTTTGGTAGGAAGAACAGTAGAAGTTAGTTATAAAGTTTCTAAAACAATTTAATATATTCATACATAAAGCCATGTTATCTGCACTGTCACTTTTGATAGATATTATAAACACCTATAAAATAACACATGCAGTAATAAAAAATATTGTCAATGTCGGCCGTAAAGAAATATGTTTGAATTTTCTACGTGTTCTTCCAACCAAAATCAGGGTAGGCCTATAGTTTATCTTGCGGGGAAATGTGAATCTTACCATATCATGCGACTTAAGCTTGGTATTTGCCTTTTAAATTTACTGACAAACAGTACTATACATGAAACATTTATGCGATGAAATTTTAGATTAAAAAACAGGTGCGAACGATATGAGGTAGTGACAATTATTTGGTGAAATATGGTGTTATTAATGAATTACGTTTATCTTGCAATGGTACAGAAAAAGCATAAAATAATAAGTGTTACCCCTTATTATCTGAGTGTGAATCATTGAATCACTATTTATATTGGTTCTGTCATGGTAAAGAATTATAAGGTAAACTACCTTGACATCGAAGTGTCTCTCTGACAGTTCTCCAAGACAAACTGACAGATGAGAAAAGTCTGTTAGGTGATCAAACTTGCCCCTTGGAGTGCTAGGAACATTGTGGTGAAGGGTTCCTGGAGATAGAAACACAAGCGTTATTTAAATTAACATACATTCAAAACTAATGACAAAAACCGAAAATACTTTTGATGGGAAGTGTTGGGGAGGTGAAGAGGGGGATTTGATGCTTCAGGATTACTAAATATTATATACAACACACAAATATAAATATATATATATATATATAATATACACAATATATATATAACACAAATATTATATATATTATATATATATATAATATAAAAATAAATATATTAATATAAATAGACAAATCAGGTCCTTACTATATTGGCTAAATAAGTTTTAAATAAAACATAAATATAATTTAACTTAGTTGGAGAGTCTATGCCATGTGTCATTTACAGTCAGCTCTAAAGTTTTTCAAAAATTATATTCAGCAAATCCTATATATTATTACTGTTGTCAACAACCCTTTTTCTCAACTAATACAAAGCCACATGCAATGAATAAGGTATCAGTAGATAGGATTTTTTACAGACTTCTGACATAGCATACTCAGTTTATGTTAAAACACATTGTTTGTTTAAAATTTAATTTAGAAGGAAAATCTATGATGTTTTGATTTTTTAATATTTATGAATTTTTGTTATTTTTTTAAATATTTGTGATCATAAAAATATACTTTTATAACAAGCTATATCCCAACTTAACAAAACCTAGCCTTTCATGCATTTATACATGTGTTAGGTTGGGTAATATTAACATAGGCTTAAATGCTGGTTTTTAATATTTGTAGAACTTTTACAATCAGTTTCATACTAAGCCTTATGTTTGCAAGCTTGAGCTATGTTTAGGAAATAACATTCAACGTTTCTACTACATCCAAAATGTCAAAGTTTATTTTTCAACACAATACTTTCAACTTTTTAATAATTTAGTATTAATGGAATGGAAGAAGGGTGTTATAGCAAAATTAAGGTTTGGATCAAAATAAAGAGAACAAAGTTGTTGATAGCATAATACAGCAAATTTATCACATGAAAATTGACTTTGAATAGCCAATGGAGTGAAAAGATTGTGAATAATTTTTGTATAGTAATTTTAATAATAATAATATGTTTTAATGTTAGTGATTTAATATCAAACAATATCATATTGGAAAGGAGAGTATTGATGTTCAAGGAAATACTACAACATTTGATTTAAATTGTAGATCGAACCATTTTTTAGTAAAATTTACCCTCGGTGCAACTAATCAGTAACTGATGGGAAAAAAAATGCATAAAGGAGTCAGTATTGTCAAGTTGGTTTTACAGTTAAAGGAAGGTCAGGGTTTCGGTCTGGTTGGGTGTGTGCTGAAATTATTTTTCCTAAATGATTTCCCACTCTCCCTTCAGCTACATTCTTCCTTCCAGCCTCCTTATCTCATTAGTGTAAGCATTGAGATAGTTTAGTAAAAATTAAATATAAAAAATTAGTAATTAGAGGACAAAGACTCTTATTCTCAGGACCTCTGTTTGAGAGGATTACCAATGCTTGAAACGAAATTAGGTTCTCAGCTATTTCCTATAACGTTCATATTTACCATAGTCAAACGATATTTATATATATATATATATATATTAATATATACATATATATTATATATATATATATATAGTCTCATCATGGACTGGAAATAAAACAAATAATAATTAGCGAACCAAAAGTGTGGCGTAAATAAAGTAGGGCCCTGCTCATATGGTGGTTATATACCAGAGCCCTGCTGTAAAGTGGAAATTGCTGTAAAGTGGAAATCGCTGTAAAACAGAACATAGCCCTTTTTAACTGTCAAATGCATATAAGATCCTAGTAACATGTTTACATTATCATATATAAGGTTCGCAATAGATCATTCAGTTGAATGAAAACAATTGAAATCAATCAAATAAAAAAAAAATCAAATGAAAACTACCAAATGAGCATTCGATAGTTTTCATCATTCGATAACCAATAGTTAAAATCATTCAATAGTGACCATAATTAATGAAAACAGAGTGAATTACCAACATAAAATGGCGACCAAAGCCATTCACTACTCTCGTCATGCCGAAAAACATCACAAGAGAGAGACAAACCGAACATAGTACACACGTATATAAATGAAATGAAAGCATGTATTAGCAGAACACCATAAAGTATAACGCCACTAAACAACATATTAACAAGATTGTTCATTCCTAGCAATTAGAGGGGGAATGGCAATGAACATTATAATATTCAGGATAGATGGTAAAAATAATAAACGACCCAACACACCTCCTCCCCCTTTTTCTAGGTCAGTTTCAAGCAGAGCTAATTCACAGATAGCTCTGGGGGTTAATGACAGGTTTGCTAGTGTAGTTCCTCTTCAGATAAGGAGACCACTTCACTCGTAAAGTGTTTCAAGTGTCTGTTCTCTTGAGAGTCTTTTATAAGTGTCCTTTCTGGCATTCAATTACTAAACTCAAGTGCCTTAGTAACTGATAAAGAGGAAAAAGGGGGAAAGTCCCATTTTAACTCAATTTGAGCTAGTGTTTCCAACTGTTAAACAATCATGAGACCTTTCTAATATACTTTAGATTATAGATTAAAGAGGTCTGTGCCACGTTTGAATTAATTTAAAAAAAGTATTTGTGGTCTGTAAAAAGGATATTAACGTCCAGAGGATTCGTTTCGCTGACAACATGACACTCTCTATGCACAGCCGCTTGGTAGATGTAGTTGGAATATGGGCTGACGCCATGGAGTTTTTAGTAATCTCACCAATACTTAAATATGTGTCATGAGCATCGCTGATTTTAGAACATAAACTTTTTAAATTGATATTAAGAGGTCTGTTCAAATTCTATGATGCTCATGAAAAATGTTCAAGAACTGTAAAGAATGATATGTGTTGAGATTTTAACCAAACATTTCTAATCCAAATTGATTGGTAGGGGTTAGGTTCTTGGGTAAACTGTACACAAATAAACTTCAGAATAGTTAATCAATTCAGAATGAGTACCTTTGCCGACCTACTCCTTAAAAGGTTATTTTGTCAAACTACATTTATTCGATTACTTTTGAATTATCGTTTTTATGTGTCTCATGTTGACCACAAATCAATAAACTAAAATCAAATGACATTTCTGATCTGACCCACTTGGAAAAGTTAGTGATACTTTCTATACTAGTAAATTTGTAAACAAGCTTTCTGTCAGATATCTGAGAATAAAGAGAAGACATCTTACTGAAAAGCTTCTATTAGTTACCAAGGTTACCAAAGGTGTTCCGGCTTTAAAGGAGATACATTTAAATAGTGTCATTTTTTTTAAATCACTGCCCAATTAGGTTATATGCATATGTACTTACTATGCTAATGTGTTAGGGATGAGTAAGGTTGAATTTAGAGGAAGTGTACCCACATTTGCGTGGAGGTAGAGTGGAAAAACATCCAGGGAAAACCACCCTTGGTACACCTGAACAGAATCCAAACCCCAATCATCATCAACATGCCAGTTTATTGTGAGAGTGACGCCTTAGACCATGTACCACTAAATGGTTAATAGGGTCATATTACCCCCACTAGTGGGCCCGGGACTTAATTCCTAGCTCTTTTAGTTTTTTTCGGTAATGAGGAGGTTGTGGTTTGAATCTTGGTCAGATGTAGTGAAAGTGTTTTTTTTTTCCTAAAAGTTTTCCACTCTTTCACAAAACAAAACACAAATGTAGATACATTTACCATTATAGCCCAAACGGGTAGTTAGGTGCAAAGCAAACATATAGTGTCCTCATATACCCCCAACCCAGAATTAAACCTTTGGGTGCTAATGAAACTAAATTTATTTCATAAGTGCTCCAAAAGATAATTTTAATGTAAGTCTGAGGGCTGGAGGGGGAAGGGGCAGACTCTGGTTAGAGCCAACACTAGCTCACTGACCACTCTGATCAGCCAGTTGAGCACAAAGGCCGCTGTGGAGTAGTGGGTGCCATAGTGGAAAGGAGGGATGCTGTCGTGTTCCCAACTGTTGTAGCGCTCCTCGAAGTACACGCGCCTGCTGGGGTTCAAGGCCCCAATTGGCTGAAACACAAAATACAATGAACATTAGCACAATATTTTAATATTAAATAAAATGACACTGGACACGATAATCAACGGAGAAACTTAATGAACCCGATTTGATTCCGTTCCAGTTATTTTCAGTCTAAACAGTTCCAACAACTGATATTACTTTATCGCCGTGTCTTACTACCCAAGGGTTATACGCTTATGCACTAATTACACTAATTTGTTAGGGATTAGGAAGGTTTAATTTAAATTAAGTGTACCCACATTTCCATGGAGGGAGAGTGGAAAACAATTTAGGAAAAACCACCCTCAGTACACCTGACCAGTATTGAGCCCTGTCTTCGGTAGTCTAGTCTACTGCGAGAATAGTGCCTTAGACCATGAGGCCACCAAAGAGGGAAACTACTAATGTAATAGCTTGGTTATTCAATTCATCATAATACTCTAAGCAAACAATAATAAGAAAGGGGCTATGGAAATCTGGGACCTCACATAAATAGGTTGAAAAGAGGGGGAAAGAGCATTTCTAAGTCTCGCCTAGGGTGCATATAACTCTTACGCCGGCCTTGGTCATGGGAACCGCTGAATTCTAGCAGGACTTTTTATCTTTATTTAATTTGTACCTTGTTAAAGGAAAACGATAATCAGACCGATCTTTTTGGTTCTTGACAAATATTTAAGAACTTTTGAAATTACTTTATGAAGACAATTAAACTAAGCATATCAACTTAAGAAATATTTTATTAGTACACCTGAAGTGCAGCGCTATACTAAATACAGGACGACACTACCTAGACCAAAGGAATGGGCCAGTTTCGATATGAAACTGGCCCATTTCCATTCAAGTCAGGTAGGTGACGTCTGTATTTATATAGCGCCGCACTTGAGCGTACTAAATCTGACTATGAAACTGGCCCTTTGTATCACTATCCTGTTTGGTAAGAAGCCAGTTCTAGAAGCCTATTTCGTACCAGAATTCTACTGTATTCATACATTGTTCTGTAGGCAATTAAAGACCTTCCATAAAGAGACTTCCTAACTAACGGTTTTTATAAGGCTTTAATCCTACAAATATTACCTACAGTAGTTTGGTACAAAAAGCCATAAGAACTGGCTCCTATCAAAATAAGGACATAAAACACTGCTAACAAGACTTCACCCAAGTTCTACCTTGGAGATCCTGTAGTTTTCTGGCAGACCAGGTCCAGTTCGTTTGACTCGTAGTTGGTGAGCACCCAGGGAACACCGATACTGGTTCAAGTCATTGTACGTTCCGTCCTGAAACAAGAATCCACACGTAATACGTCAAGTGTGCGATACTTCTTGGTAGGGAATCAGGAAACGCATGATGATTCACTATGAGATGATAATTTATTTATATCTTTAGCACCATGTATTACTCCCCATCCAGGTATACGCTATGACCCGCCTCGGTGGCGTAGTTGGCTAACCGCCTAGTCGTGTTGAGCTTGACTGCCGAGTACGGGAGATCGAGGTTCGAATCTCGGTTCGTGTGAACTGGGGTGGTTTTTCCTAAATGGTTTCCACTCTCCCTCCACGCAAATGCGAGTTCACTTCCTCTAAATTCAACCCTCCCAATTCCTAATCCATTAGGTAATTAGTACTTAAGCGTATAACCCCGAACGGTAGTAAGACGCGGTGCTAAATATTATTATTAGTTATGAGGAAGGTACATTTATAGGAAGTGTACCCGAATTTGCGTGGATAAAGTTGGGGGAAACAATTTAGGGAAAACCACTTTCGGTACACTCTACCGGGATAAAACCTCGACTATGCGGTCACCGAAGCGAGTATGATGACAATGATGAAAATAATAATTCAAATGTGTGTGCACTGTATATAGTCACGTGGCATGTTTCCAGGGCAAGCACAGCTTATTAAAACTGTACCAAAGAATTCATTTTCTCAAAAACCCTGTCCCCATTTGACCAATAAACAAAATTGGCTTAGCGTATAACCTGAACGGATAGTAAAACGCGGTGCGAAAAAGAAAAAAAAGCTCGTGTATAAATAACTAATTTTGTAGGTATTTCTTTTAATAGCTGGCCGATGTGTGTTCTACTGAGTGATAAGAACAATCCACAGGTACATTTTATTTTAAACTAACTATGCATAACCTGGCAACACTTCACAACACGCCAATGGGATAGTCTCAAGTCACAAAAAGTGGCCAAGTAGACCCATCAAGGGTTACCGTGAGATTACCACTTTTCGTGATCATTATTTTACAACTATGATATTAATGAATATCAACACACAAGTTTCGATAAGTAGCGGACTGACTATAGCACTATATCTCTCTCTGTCAAACCAAACCTATCTTAAAACATCTAAAACTTTTTTTAAAAACTATTCCTCTTTCAAAGAACGAAGCGGGCCTTCACAAATAATGTTGCTCTTCTAAAAGTGACGAGGAGGGGGGGGGGGGGGGAATTAGAACACCCGGTTGTAAATAACCCCCGTAAGGTTTCATAAATTACGTCATACGAATTTGTTAAACGTGACACATTTTATGGGTTGTGCCCTTTGGAAAGCACTCGAGAGTATTCAAACAGGCCTCTGACTGAAATAGACAAAAAAAAAAACCTATATCCAACTGACTTCAAATATTCAAATACATTTTAAAAATGTTTCATGACGAGAATATGAAACCTCAGACCATAGAAAACACTCAACAGTATTCAAACAAACCGCTTCTGAATTTAAAAAAAATTTAAAAAATAGCCAAATTACATCAAATATATCAATAAAACCTGCTTCGGTTGCCGCATGGTCTTGGGCGTCACTCTCGCAATAGACTAGCCTGCTGGTGAAGGGAGATCGGGGTCCGAGTCCCGGTCGGGTGTACTGACGGTAGTTTTTAAAATAGTTTTTCACTCTCCTTCCACGCAAATGCGGGTACACTTCCTGTAAATTCAACCTTCTTCATCCTTAACTTATCAGCGTAATTAGTACATATGCATATAACCTGAAAAGATAATGAGACGTGGTGCCTTAAAAATATAGTAGGCCTATATAGTATAATATATATACACATACACATACGTGGCCGCGCAGAATAAATGTCTATTCTGTATCACAAGTTATTGAGATATCGGGGTTCGAATCCCGGTAGAGTGTAGTGAAGGTGTTATTTTTTTCTCAATTGTTTTCCCCTTTCTTTCATGGGGAATTCGAATATAGTTTATTTTCTTTAAACTCTACCATCCTCATTCCTACTCAATTGATGTAGTTAAATACAAATAACCGATCCTGTTGTATAAAGAAGAGCGAAAAGAAAAGGTTAAAACATTGAGAGGCCGAAATAAATGTTGTATAGAAGGATTGTGGTTGGCTGGACCTTTTTAGGAAAAGTAAACTTTTTTTTTTTTGCGGTTAACTTTTGAGCAAATGCTACCATATTACTAGAAGTATTTTTCTCTTAGCACCGCATCCTACTATTCGTTCGGGTTATACGCCTAAGTACTAATTCCGCTAAAGGTTTTAGGGATTAAAAAAAGGTTATATTCAGAAGAAATGTACACGTATTTGCGTGGAGGGAAAGTTAAACTCATTTTGAAAAAAAACCACCCTCAGTGCACCCGACAGAAATTCGAGCCTCGATCTCCCCGTTATCAGCAGTTTAGTCTACTGCGAGATTATCGTGCCAGACCACGCGGCCATCGACGCGGGTACTATTAGAGGTTTTGGTATTGTTAGTGGTAGTTGTTGATTCTATTAAAAGGGACAGCTGTAGATAACATGAATTGATGTAAGAACATGTGAAAATAATTTTACTAACTTTTGTAACTATCATACACTGTCTTTTCCAACAGAATTATATTATAATTCGTAAATATCTAAGAGCTAGGTTTTTTGTGTAAAATATTTGGCGTTAAGTTAGGTTATGTTATGTTAATTTGTAAGTCGTGCGCTGATATAACCTGCGTCTTTATAAATTACATTTATTATTATAATATATCTCTATAAGAAAAACCTCTTTTCACTTTATGCGGTAATTGTATAGTGGGTATTTGAAAGAAGGCAAAGGAAAGGTGGATAGAAACATATAAAAGGAACGACCACAATATTACTTTTACAATGCAAAGAAGAACACAATTCACAATTAATACTGCTGCCATTGTACAAAGAGGTAATCGGTGTGTTTTCAAGTAAATCGGTCGTTACCGCTCAATCCCCCGACCTAGGTTTCATTCTATCGGAACTCATGAGGAGAAGTGTGAAACGTGCAACGCAGCTTCCAATGGCAGCAATGTAAAGTGTGAAATGTGCTCTTCTTTTCATTGCAAAAGCCATATTATGTTCGTTCTCTTTTATATGTCTCCATCTACCTTTTTTGTACCTTTTTCGGAACGTAATCCATGGTAATTATTACAAGTTATCCTAAAGGACAGTACATGTATCTTGCGCATTTTAACTACGCTAATAAGAAAAGGTAGGGAAAGTAAAAAGTTAAGGAAATGTACATGCATTCGCATGAAGGAAATTGGAAAACCATTTTAGGAAAAACAGACCTCATAACACAAGGGCCGGGATTCAAACCTGATGAAATGTAACATATTTATCATCAGCATCTCAGAGCTCGCGTAGCCAAAGTGTGACATTTAGTCCGCGCAGCCATCATTACGGGTGTTACCGAAATAAAATCTTGATTTTGTGCGCATTAGACAAACATAAACATTCACAGAAAATAAATTCCACTACGCGGTTAGCCCAAATTTACCGGTAGCTCAAAGATACGACCTTTCCCGAAAATAAGATATTGGCTACTGAGGAGAGAGGATTAATAATGTACCGTCGTTTAGCAAACAGCTTCAATTGAAAAAAAAAGTCAATTACGAAGTCCATAAAATAATAAAATGAAGAAAATTTTCAGCCACTCGCATCTTAGCTTATAGAAACGTTTTCTGAACGAAAGATTAAAAAAAAAATCTTTAAGAATATAAAGAAAAAGGAAGAGGTCATAACTTCGTCAACGACTTAACGGCTTCATAATTTAATCCCCTGATTACCGCCCCAACGTTTCGGAAGACACGGATATAAAATTTGTTTGCGTCTCTTCATAACCAAAAGGCCTTTTACTAACCGTGTGTGTCGGTCGCCAAGTCGCAACTCAACGCTGTGACGTAAACGACCTCATCACGCCACCACCCGTGCCTTCCCAACCCTTCCGTTAGATCAACCCACTTCTTAGCTGCTCGATACGTCATCTCTCGAACCGGAGAAATAATATCTTAAGCAGGACTTAGGGTTGGAAGAAACTCTTGATTTGAGAGGCCAAGGTTCGAACCTTTTTTCCGGGTGCAACGAAGTGTTTATAGCAACGTTTTTCAACCGCTGTGCCGCGGGAGTTTGGAGGGAGACCAAAAATAATCAGGAAAAACAATTAAATAATAATAATAAAGCTTTGAAATCCATGATGAACATTATTTTTTTTAAATAAAATGATCATAGGATTAGGTGGCGTACTTTTGTAAGCGCGGTGGTGAATTTTCTAGTTCTTGATGCCTTTGAGTAAGTATGTTTTATCTTATATTATAGTATCCATCATGGGCCTCGAATGTCTTTTGTGTAAAGTGCTCTGCTCAGGACCAGATGTTCGCGGGTTCAAACCCAGCCGAGGTCAGCGGATTTTTACTGAGTGAAAAAAAATCTGTCGTACAAAGTAAAGCATTCAGCCCCATGTCGATTGTGGCATGTAAGGTATCCCTGGAAGGTATGTTAAATTACCTTTCCGGCCCTTTCTCACTCGCTCGTAGAAATTCAGTGCGGCAAGTAGAAGTCTAACGGGAAACTACAACATTTTCAGGACTACCAAATGGTGCGGGAACCACTAACCGGCCGAAGGGCTGAGTACATCAGATGGATGAGAGGCACATCAGAACCAAATCTTGGGTTGATAACTTATTATTTTATAAATAGGCCAATCCATGAAAAGTTAGTCATAGATCACACTACTAGACGTATATGAAGGGCACACATTTTTCAGGGCAACATTTTCCCAACCTAGCCCCACCAGCTTCGGTGGCCGCATGGTCTAAGGCGTACCTTTCATTTTGGACTAGCCCACTGATGACGTAGAAATCGGGGTTCGAATCCCGGCGGGTGGTTTTTCCGTAAATGGTTTTCTCTCAATGAAAATGAGGGTACACTTCCTATAAATTCAACCTTCCTAATCATTACGAAAAAAAAAACTTTCTATAAGAACTCCAGCAAATATTTTTTTTAATTATTATAATTTGACAAATACCTCTTTTAACCATAATCTAAAGTAGGCCTACATTAGAAAGGTCTCATGATTGTCTAAAAGATGGCAGCATTAACTCAATTTGAGTTAAAATTGGAATTTGACCATTTTCCTCTTGTACTGTTCGTATATAAATATTGATTAATTTTTAATTACTATAAAAAAGTTCCTTTCTATCTGCTGTAAATGGGACGGTATTTGGATGAGATTTTTAGTCACGCCGCCCGTCAGAAGAGCAAATGAGCGCAGCGCGGCGTGCGTGAGGGCGGGCGACAACTACTTGTGTATTAGCACGGGTGTTTGAAGAGTTTAGATTTCAGTGGGCGGTCCGTTGAGATTTTTCAGGCCGGGATGAAGCTTGTAAAAGACTGTAAGAGGGTTACCACCATTTCTTAATACAAAATCTCCTGTATTTTCCAGGTTTTTCCAGATCGAATCCCTATCTTTCCAGATACAGAAATTTCACTTTTTTATAAAATTGAATAATGTAAAGTCATGCCTTCAGTGTTTATAACAGGAGAGTTTGACCTTGATGGGGAAATTTATGCAGTTGTCACGCAACCCTATGTTTCAAGGCGAGAGGAGTGGTTAGATGGAAGATGAGCGATTTAACGTGATTATTTCTTCAGCTCACTTTTTCTTTTCTGCAAAGGTCTACCTACTATTTAAAGATACCAGTTTAGTGATCAAAAATCGCAATAAGTTTTTTATTTTGTGAAATTTCCTTTGTTTATCCGGTATTTTCCAAAAAAAACAAAAAAAAATCTGTGTTCTTCCGGTGCGTGGCATCCCTGCTATAGACCTACTCATAATAGTTTATTTTTAAATTATTACGTTTAACAGAATGGTCGGTAACGGATTAGTTTATGGAATAGGGTTGAAGAAGGTAGTTTAGAAAAAATAGGCCTACTATCCCATATTAACATGGAGAAGGGATGGTAAAATCACCTTTTAAGCTCACCAGGGTGAGATATGTTCCTCAAGCCCCTGAACGTCAACGAACATCCGGTTTATTACGAGCCAGTTTATTTAGACACCGCGATTATCAGTGAATCTACCTCGGTCAGCCAACAAGTATCAATCGCTGTCAGGCCACGCGGCTTGAAAGTTAAAATACAATGGTCAATGTCATTTTTCTGGAACTAAGCCTGATTCTCTATTCTGTTCACGCTAATACTCCCTTTAAACCTTCACCTACAACCACACCTCGTCATGTCAATAAGAGGGTAGGGAAAACTACGAAACTTCCTATCTCAATATTATTCTAATTAAAAAATTATTCCTCTCACGGGAATCAAACCCAGAACCTCTGGCTTAGTACGCCAATGCGCTTACCACTGAGCTATCCAGGAGAAATATTCAATCTTTCGACTTTATTTTGGAGTGAGTCATATTTTGAAATAACGCATCGTAGAATTAAATACTACGTTAGCCCGATTCTACACTAGCGGTTAAAACGCGGGGGTTTTGCCGCTAGCTTACGCCCCCAAACTCTTGAATCTACACTTGACTGTCAAAACGCAATTGTTAAATAGTTACCATAAAACGCTACTGATTCTACACTAGCGGTTTAAATGCCGCCGTTGTTGCTTCCACTTGTGCCGAATGGTTTAAAAATGGACAGTGTCTATGTCAGATGTATTGTGGGACTTATTTTGTTGAGGGGAAAAAAAAAGTCAAAAGAGACGTTGGTGGACTCGCCCCACATTATCGAACAGTCTTTCAACAGGACAATTTCATATTATGTTTATGAATCTCAGAATGTACCCAGATAAGTTATTTTTGTATTATAGCATGTCTGTGGTTTCATTTGATGAACTACTTACTTGGTTTAGTCAATGAAAATATTGCAAAGCGTGACACCATCTTGAGAAAGAGCACTTATTATTCCTGCTGAAAGACTTGTTGTGACATTGACGACAACTGCCTGTTAACGCCTGGTGTAGTTTGATTCGCGTTTATACACTAGGCGGTTTTAACTCCTCCAGAGGTAGCGGTCAAAACGCTGGTCGAGACGAAAACTTATTTTCAAACTTAATAACAAGGGTTTCATTCAAAGGCGCGATTGCTAGCGTTTTAACTGCTATTTTAGAATAGGCCTTAGAGCGGAAAGAGTGTGCGGCCATTCCGCGCTTACCGAGGCGGCCCTCTTGAATAAATTCGACCCGCGACGACAGGAAGCTGGACTAAGTAGCAAGCGTGTCTAGTCTGTTTTGCCGGTAACGAAGAGGTTGGAGTTCATATCCCAACCAGGTTTAATGAGGGTGTTTTTTTTTTTTTCCGAAATTGTTTTATACTCTCCCTTGAGAAAAGTGAGCATACAATCATTGCCTTTCGAATGCTAACTTCCTCATCCCTTCTCCGTCAATGTGATTGGCAGAAAGATGCGGAGGGAAAAGAAAAACTAGATTTTAATTAATATTACTTGTGGCCTGGCTATTATGCGGACATAATGGCGTGTACCTCATCCAGTTGGTTGGTCTGGTATTAAATCCACGTGTTCATTTGTGCTAATGAATCAGTGTCGGCGGAGGAGATCAAAGGAAAGAAAATAAGTTAGAAAGAAGCATCTTTTAATCTATCCACGAAGTGCATATTACGAGCGTTCAATGTAAAGCGAAGAATGTTTTGTCAGAGAAATATTTTATATAATATATTTGTGTTAGAGTGAAATAAAGCCATTTCAATAAAATAATAAGTTACACGCCAAGAATTTGACAACAAAGCACGCTCGTGATCAACTGAATCGACATGTAAAACAGTTTTAAAGATCCCTAGTTCGAACCTTAATGCCCCTTAAAATAATTTAGTGTATGTGAGTGTTAACACTCCGTTTATCATTAAAGGTAGAAAGCTTACCTTCCATGCCTCTTCTATGTCACAGCTTATAGGATAGGACCATAGTGTAGTCCATCAAGGTAAGACGTTACCTTTCTGGGTAAACGTAGTATTTATCAAAATAATATAATTACTGGCAAAATCCTTGTGCTGCCCTAGGTTAAGTTAAAGTAGGATACTGATAAGGAGTTACAGACAGTTACGAAGGTTACTAAAATGTCAAATCATGTGATACTCAGCTATCACCTTTGACAGATATTATCAAAACCCATAAAATAACACTAATGATATCGTAAAATGTTTTCAGTGTTGACCACGGAAAAATATGTTTTTTTCTTCTAGAAGGTTCTTTTTAACCTGAATATTACTCAAGTTTGTAATATTCATGGTGAAACAACCTTGTGTTTATAAAGTTAACGATAAATATTTAACTACATTGAAGATTATAATTTTTTCTAAATCAATTAATTCAAAAATTACCTTAGGAAAATTAAGTTAAGTCCTTCAAAATCACAAACGTTGCACAAATATATTTAATTATATAAGTTATTCCTAAGTTTATTTTACACCACGGCTTACTACCCGTTTGGGTTATACGCATATGTACAAATTAAGCTAATGTGATAAGAATGCAGAAGGTTGAAAGCAAAACCATTAAGGAAATCCCCCCCCACAGTACACCCGATCGGCAACTTCAAATCTTGCCTACAAATGTAAGATAATTAAGTCCAATCCCGTTTCAGACAGTGGACTTGTATGACTTTACATCTAATAAAGGAACATTTTCTTTAAACATAATGAATAAGAAGAAAAAAAAACATAATTCTTTTAGAACTAAGTAAAATTGTTTTGTTTATATCCTCCCCCTTCCTTCCCGCTAGACTCGCGGTTAGTTTTATATCCCTCGCGTTCCCTGGTCCTCGAGTAATAGCAGCGCCGCTCCTGTTTGTCAGCGCGTTTAGGCGTCCGACAACACCGTCAATCAGCGTCGCGGCGCGTCAACGACCCCGCCACTCAATGACGGCGCAAATTAGCGCGTCCATCCACAACGCGACGCTCTCGCTCGGTCCTGGCTTGGGAGGGACACGAGAAGGTTTCAATAGCCTGGCACACCCCACCCCACGCCTGTCCCACCACGCACGCACGCACGCACGCGGACTAAACGTCAAGCTAGTCTGGTTTGGTCGGTGACAGAGAAGTCTGTGTTCGAATACTGGCAGGGTGTGCCGAACTTCATTCTTATTGTTTTCTCAGGGTTGCCACTATTTTATAGCATAAAATTCTCCGTGTTTCCCAGACAATATTTATTGAATAGTATTAACTATAGAGGAATGAGATTTAATTTTTCATAAAATCATTAAAGTTGAATTGCGTCTTACCATTGGTGTTAAGAATATGATTGGTTGAGCTAGATGGGGAAGTAGGCCTATATATATTCTCCTTCTTTATATTTGGTCCAAAAAGGGATGAATATACTGAAGTGTGGAGGAGGTTACACATTGATGAGTTAAATACCGTGTTTTCATCACAATATATTGTTAGGGTAGTCAAATCGCACAGGTTACGGTGACCAGGACATGCGGCGCGGATGTGAAAATCTAGAACTATTTTCAGGGTATTTACTGGTAAACCCAATGGTAAGAGACCATTGTGAAGACCTAACCACAAATGAAAGGATAACATTAGAATGGACCTAAAAGAGAGAGGGTGTAATGAGGTGGACTGGATGGAACTAGCTCAAGATAAGGATAGGTGGCATACTTAGGTGTGGCAATGAACTTTGAAGCTCCTTGTTTCATGGAATAAGTAATTTTGGGGAAATAGATGCAGCTTTTTTTTTTTTTACGGCCGAAAGTTTCAGTAGATGGCTATAAAACTTCTTTCAGACGTTCATTGAAAATTTAAAAATTCTAAAAGCACCTTGGGGGGGAACCTTGTGAAAACCTTAGATACCAAATTTTAGCACGACCGGTAAAACGATTTCGAGATACAGACGGTATCGCTAGTACCATTATTAATGCGTCAATGCTGTTTACATTTACGGCAAATACACTTCTTGCTCCCCACTCCACTCCCAATAATTTTTGTCGGCAAACAAAAATGAACCACTTCAAAGCATCTTGAAGAGGTCAGCGATTTGGGTTGAAAGTGATCTTATCAACAACACATAGTGTAAATCAAAATGGCAGCCCATAAATTGTCTTAGCCCTGTTGATAAATCGTAGCTGCTCTAAACCCCCCTTCCCCTTTAGAAACCTACCACACAATCTGAAACCAAACTTGGGCTCAACCGACACAAACAAACACAAATAAATACGTTGACAATAAATAAGCGTTTTATTTGAAGCGATATTAATGTTGGTGAAAAACGAATTAAACATAGTGTTGACAATTTTCTTGGATATACAAGAAGGCCTGCCCTACGTATAGATAATGGCCAAAGCAATAAATTATTACTTTCTGACATAACACAATGGTGATTATTTGTTTGTAAAAAGCCGGTCGACTAAAAGTTTTTACAGAACAAAATTTGACCAGTACTTTTATTGCCTTTTCTTTTTATTCCCTGACAATAAATTAATGGCACCATTATTAACATCCTCCTTCAATTAGCTTTCTTTGGTCAATTTCTAAATGCGATCTTGACTTTTTTTTTTGTGCTAAGCGTTTTAATTCATGAGTAATTTAAGGACACATAAAGAGGACGATTACATTTAAGGCAATGCACTAAAATCCACCTGGTAGCAGAGCATGTGGATAAACCACCGAGAGAAAATACGTGTTAAAAAACCATTTCCAGAAGACTCTGCCGGTATTCGAACTTAATACCCGAACTGTAGGATGAGAGTCATCCATACCAGACGATACCACTGGCGCTAAACCAACATAGCTGGAATTATTATCTATAATTTATGTTAGTACCCCGTCTTTCTACCCGCTCAGATTGTAAGCATATTGTTCCGCTTATGTGTTAAGGATGAGGAAGATTAAGTCTATAGAAAGTGTAGCCACATTTGCGTGGGGTAGAGTAGAAAACTAAATAAGGAAAGACCATCCTTAGAACAACTAACCGCTATTAAAACCCCGATCTCAACGCTCGAGTGTGTAGGAACAAAGGGTGGCGCGGGGTGGGGGTAGTAGTGTAATGGGGGTAGAGAAGAGAAAGTTAAAGTATTTAACCCCCCATTTTTTGTTATGAGGCATTCTTCACTACTACCATAGAATAAAAATAAACTACTCACCCCCTATACCTCTTTCATAATATCACAATATAGAGTTGTCAGTGGATTAAAACTAAGTAGGGGTGTCCTTTGTCCGCCCTAAGAAAAACTACCGGGGTAGCTCCGTGTCAGTTGTCCGCCCTAAGGAAAACTACCGGGGTAGCTCCGTGTCAGTTGTCCGTCCTAAGGAAAACTACCGGAGTAACTCCGCGTCAGTTGTCCGTCCTAAGGAAAACTACCGGGAAAGCTCCGTGTCAGTTGTCCGCCCGGAGGAAAACTACCGGGGTAGCTCCGTGTCAGTTGTCCACCCTAAGGAAAATTACCGGGGTAGCTCCGTGTCAGTTGTCCGCCCTAAGGAAAATTACCTGAGTAACTCCGCGTCAGTTGTCCGCACTAAGGAAAACTACCGGAGTAACTCTGTATCAGTTGTCCACCCTGAGGAAAACTACCGGGGTAGCTCCGTATCAGCTGTCCGCCCTAAGGAAAACTACCGGAGTAACTTCGTATCAGTTGTCCGCCCTAAGGAAAACTACCGGGTAACTCCGTATCAGTTGTCCGCCCTAAGGAAAACTACCGGAGTAGCTCCGTAGTCAGTTGTCCGCCCTAAGGAAAACTACCGGAAAAGCTCCGTGTCAGTTGTCCCCCTAAGGAAAAACCGGTAGTCCGGTCGTTGTCCACCATAAGGAAAACTACGAATAGCTCCGTGTCAGTTGTCGTCCTAAAAATACGGTACTCCGTTCAGTTGTCCGCCTGAGGATAACTACCGGAGTAGCTCCGTGTCATTTGTTCGATCTTGGCTGTCCCATGGATTAAAATTAAGTAGTAGTCATGGTGGTTCGGGGATGCGGGGGGTCAAAGGGTCAGTTGACCCCCCTGTGAAAGTTAGAAAACTAATACAAAAAAAAATTGAAAGTTAAAATCTTAGAAAGAAAATACAACACAGATAAATTATACGATTTTTTTTTATATCTTTTTACTCGCAGAAAGCTCTTACTCCGGGCCCACACGTTCGTTATTCGTCCACGTTTATTCAATGTTGACATGACTCACGTAAGTGTGAAAAAAATATTCGTTTTCATGTACGAATATTTGTCGTGCATACGAGTAACGAACATTTTCCCGCATAGAGACGGTAGACTACCACACATCAAAGAAGACTAATAATCGCTTGAGAGCAGTTCATCCACGAATATCGAATAATAATTATGTGTGGACCAAAGAGCGGGGAGCTGTGGGGGAATCTGCCCCCCTGGAATAACTCCCACCCAGATGTATTTCAAATCCTCTGATATTATTGAATATGAAGCTGAAAGATGGCCTTAAATCAAAATCCAAATGACTTCTAGATGCATTCTATTTTCACAAATTTGCTGGAAAAGACCGCATCAAATAACTAATAGACTAGAGGCATCTAACTGGCAGAAAAAGTCAGAGGAAGAAAGCTCAAATAGCTTCATAGGTCATACAAATTTTAAAAATGTCTGGGGAGGATCAACCCCAAAAAGCTTCTAATAGCTGTTCATTTTGAAGAATATTCAGGCGAGGACACCCCAAATAGCCTAGTATCTGAAATAATTCAATATTCAAAATGTTGTCGGTGGAAGACCACGTCAAAGATTATCTAAATATCGTAAAAAATTAAGGTGAGTATCACTCTAAATAGCTTAGAGGGCATACAAATTCCAAAAATGTCTAGGGAGGAACACTTTAAATGGTTTATAAAAGAATTTAATTTAAAAAAATCAATGCGAAGACTACTCATAGCTTCTAGAGTGGACCATTTTTTCAAAAAAATTGTTGAAGGAGGGCCACTCCAAATATTGATAAAAACTATATGATTTTAAAAAATTGGAGAGGATGACCACAGTTTAAAAAATACATAAGATCAAATATGAACGAGAAACTATTAAATGGATCTAAACAGAAATCTAACATTGTAAGTAGCTATGTTATTTATAATTATAACCCCCCCCTATGAAAATGATCTGGATCTGTCCCTGAGTGGCGTGTCAGTTGTCTGTCTAGGGAAATACTAATTTAGTAGAGCCATGTCAGTTGTCCTATCTTATCTCAGCAGTTTCGTTTAGTTACACCCAGTTTTTCCTCCTCACTCCCAGCGCGAGATTTTTGATTTAGAAAAGCTAAATAATTATCACAGCATCTAAAGAAATATGTCTCCAGCTAAGCAGTATTTACTTAAATTCATTAAAAAGGTGATAGCCCCTGTGACAGTAAAAGTTGATAACGTAAATTGGGGGCATCGCAGTGTCTGTGAATTATGTGTGGTGTAAAAAAAAATAGAGCGTGAATAGATAAACGACTTTCGGCACAAGGAGGGCAAGATGCGATGACCCTTAAACTTTATGAACATAAAGTAGGGTTGATGACACTTTTGAAATTCCCTCACTTTTCCCAGTTTTTTTTAATATATAAATAATGTTTTTCCCGTAGTTTTACTTTTTCAACAGCTCTAGGAGATGCAGTATTGTGACCGTCAGAAAAATCAAACTCGAGATTTTGATAAATGGCCGTTTCGTGAACCTATGACACCGAAAAAGTGATTTTCGGGATGTTGTCTGGCTGAGTGTATTTATCTCGGATTATAATCGAAACCATTTTACCAATCGGGCTAAAACTTGGTAGCCAAAGTTTTCATAAGATTTCCCCGAAGATTTTTTTGGAATAAGATAGCTAACTCTTCAATTAAAGGTAGTTTACATGAAGGGAAAAAAGGGAAAACATTTATTTCTCAAAATCCGCTCTAGCGACTTTTGATAAATTATCCAGGTATTGTTTAACACTAAAACAAAATGATTTTTGAGGAAATTTTCAATTTGGTCACATCTCAGCAACCATTCCTAAATTCAAATACGATAAAAACATACCCAATTTTGTAAACGTTTGATATCAATTTCATTACAAACATTTAAATGTGATTGTCTCTGTAACTCTATGTGTAATAGTATAATATTTGTTTCACAAATCTTAAGGTTTTTTAGTAAATGTCTATTTTTTTAAAATAAAAGCGAAATGAAAGTATGTGTAGTGCACCGTACCATTTTTTGTTTAAAATTATTAATAAAAATCACGTTATTCTCACAACTTTGTATGTTATATCTGACAAATAGCTCTTGAAACGAGATTTGTAAAAATTGTCTTAGTAGAAAAATAGGTGTAGTAGGTACATAAGTTATTACTTGTGTGAACTTATGGACTAGGTATGGACTAGTTATTCCTCGTATTTTTAAAATCGCAAAATATCTAAAACTTCTCGTGAAGTATTTATTCAATTCTCTCTGACATTTCTTTGCAACACCAAGTTCCCTGATTTGTCCGGTTTATTCTGTTTTCCAGATGCATCTCATCCTTTTTATTAGCACCTCGTCTTACTATCCGTTTGGGTTATACGCCTATGTACTAATTACGCGAATGGTTTTATGGATTATGGAGGTAATATTAAGAGGAAGTGTACCCACATTTGCATTGAGGTAGAATGAAAACCCATTTTAGAAAACCTTCCTCAGCACACCCGACCGATAATCTAATCTCGATCTCCCCGTCATCGGCAGTCAAGTCTATTGCAAAAGAAGCGCCTTAGACCATGCGGCCACCGAAGCAGATCGTATCATACTTGATATAGCTACCAGCGTCGGTAGGCACACAGTTTTAAGGCGTTGAGCAAGTATGGCCCAGTTTTGCGGTGACGGGTAAGTCGGGGCTTGATTTCCAGATTGGTGTTCAAAGGTGTTTTTTTACTAATACTTTCCCACTCTCTGTACACGCAAATGCTGTTACAATTTCCTCTAAATATCCTTCCTTCCCCATGTCCAGGGCCCTACTCAGAAATCTATTTTGGAAGTAAAGGGGTGTGTGGAGTTATCTCTATGGCGACCAGAGGTGAAGTTCTTCAACAAATGTCAGGAAAATATTTTTTTAAATTTTAATTCTATGAGATTCCAGAGAATTACTCACCTATACATTGAGGAAAAATACAAAAATGCAAGATAAAAAATAGTTTAGGGAGTTAATGGGGAGGGGGGTGTTTGAACACCTAACAAGCCCTCATTTTTCTTCAATAGGCTACAGCCCTTTCACCCTTCCCCATAGTGTGGAAATGAGTATAACCTGGAAGGAAGACGAGGAACCAGGGCCGGATCAAGGAATTCAGGGGCCGGGGGCAGCTTTCAGAATGTGGTACCCTATGTATGACTTTGTTTTTTTAATTCTGGCAAGAATAAATATATTTTCAAATTAAAATTAACACAAAAAAGGCATAAAATGCAATTATTAAAACTAGGTTTAAAAAGTTAGAACCTTTGTTAAGATTCCGGATTTTGATTTAATTTATTTTAAGGGTTCCTGTACTGATTCTAGTTCCGGTTCGACTCCCTGGACGTGAGGCGGCTTTCTCGTTGGAATGAAAGAGGTAATTTACTTTTATCTTTGTTCCCTTTCAAATAACTATTTTACTAAAATAATTAAATTTCCAACATTTTGAGTAAAAATAATTGTAATATAAATATTGGCGTGGTTTTCTAGAGTCCCCCCTTCAAGTACGGGGCCCAAGTCTATGGCTCCCTTAACCACCACCCCCTATTAATCCATCCCTGCGCGGAACACACACAAAAATAATAGGAATAGGGTGTGGGGGGGACTGTCGGTGTCCTGAGCTAATCAAAGCAGCCCGGTGTTGAGTCGTGCGGCGCCACTTTCCAGTTTCCTTGTAGTTCCTCTGGGAGCTGTTAGAGACAGACACAACATCCTCAACACACACACACACACACACACTTATGGAGACACTACATCACGACACTTAACTCTCAGTGACAATCACATCCGGCTCACGCGCGCAGCGACACCAAACTCTAAAAAACTACGTGTCCCATTTTGATTCGCTTCAAGTATATATGTATACACTATCTACGGTAGGCAGCTAGCAGAAGAGTCTTTATTGCAAACATTGGCTGGAGGTAGCTAATATAGACCTATTCGGAAATAGTAATAGTTTAATTACTAATGATATACTATCAATAAAATAGTGTTAATAAACGCTTGTAATAATACTTCCAGAAGTATTACTGTATAATTGGCTTTTTATTAACTCTTTGAAAGAACAAAATATATTAATAAAACTATTATGTGTTTTTGTTTCTCGGTTGTGGCAACAAGAGTTATTATAGTAAATTAAATAATAAACTAAAAAATATTACATTTACACTTGTATCTGGCTATACCGGCAACCAAAATTTTTAAAAATGTTTATATAGAGAGAGCCATACAAAATATTAGTTTAAATAATAAAAAGGTTTTTATTCTGTATACAGCCAAGGCCGGTTTGTATGACTGTCATCAACCGCCCCTCGTTTCGGCTAGTTCACCATCTCAATTTATGAAGAGAACGCAGATATTTAGAAGTAAGTGAACTAAAGCCGCCGCTTTCACAAAAAAGAAACATCCAAAAGGTTATTTTTACAAGTTCCTGTTTCAATTATGTAAAAACAACGAATAATTTAAAGCGAATTGTTTGTGTGAATGTATCTTACTTTCAAAAGTAACATATCAACAAATGGTCTTGAAAATCATATGGTTTGGCGAATGGATATTGGCCTATGGTAACTTCTCCTAGGTGTCAGATACCACCTCTCCTAATGTGGATGCCCTATAGATCTAGGTACCTCATTGTATTCACACACCAAGTCATGTCATATTCAAATGTCACTTTTGAAAAATATTATATTTTCACCGCGTTTTAATACCTGTTCAGGTTATACGCGTGTATGATAATTAAGCTAATGAGGTAGCGATTAGGAAGGAAGCATTTCAGAGGTAAAATAGACGTATTTGCGTGGAAGGAGAGTGGGAAATCATCAGTACATCCAACCAAGATTCGAGCCCAAGTCTCTTCAGTCCAGACAAGCGAGGGTGACATTATAGAGTTTAGACCATTATTTAGTGCAATAGAATAAAATAAATGTGCCTCCGACTGAGGGTAAAACGCGAAACAAAAATAAATATAAAGTCGACTGTTCTTCCTCCGACATCCACCTATACAGGAGTACCAATATTTTCTTACTACCAAATTCCTGTGTTTTCCAGGTTTAAAAGAAGGAATGCCCAATTTTCTCAGACATCTTGTATTAAAGAAAAGAGAAATACAATTTAATTTTTCATCAAAATGACTAAAATGTCTAATGCCGGGATCACGATCAAATTAACGTTCACTTCACGTTCACTTAACTTAATAGATATCCTGGGAGGTCTTTCGGCTTACATGAAGGGTATCACGTGATCTAGCCAGCCAATCATTATGCGAGTGACGTCTACAGGTCTATTTAGTAATTCATTTGTTGGTTTTATGACCAAGGTCTGCTCTTGATGGAAATAATTTTATTGTACTGTTAAAATATAAAAACTATAATATAAAATATATTTTACAACTCATGGTATTATTAGGCTAAAGTAGTTTTAAGATTAAACTAAAATAGGAAAGCTAAATTTATCAAAAAAGTTTAGTGATAAATCATTATTATATCGATAGAAAGCAGTAAACATTCACAGATCATACAAATAGTATATATCACAGATCAAAATACACACTCTAGAATGCAGATGTTTGGCTCGAGTTGTTACGTTAAGTCACGTGAATCGTGATCACAAATCAGTTTTATTAAGTTAAGTGAACCTTAAGTAAACGCTACGTTAAGTTAAAGTTAAGTTGATCTTGATCCCGGCATAAGTGTGAAGTCATGTAACTTTAAGTTTAAAACAGGATGATATAAGATTGGTGGGGATGATACATCTTTCGTCGCTTCACGACCCTTACTTAAGGGGTTATAATAAGAGACCATATATTATAGTAAATAAATATTCGTAACTTCGACATAAAAAAATTGAGTTTCTTCATAAAAATTCTAAAATAAACAAAAGTTTCGTCTTAAAAATTGTTTAGTAACACCTGAAAAAATCGCGGAAAAACACGTTTTTTATATATATTTTTTCAAATATAATATAAAATAATACCATAAACGAAGACCGATAAAATATTCTAACTCACACTAACAAACTTAGATACAATTAAATCACAAAGGAAGCTAGAAACTCCAGGGCTTGCAAAGATCACAAACAACCAAAGATAAGAATAGAAAACAACACAGAAATATTAATTTGACATATCAATTTTTGTTTACTAAAAGGGAATAAAAATAACGTCTAATTTAATAATCTATTGAATAAAATAGTTCATGATTACTTTTAAAATATCAAAATAAATATATACTAAATATTTTATCACTAGATTTGAAACTGAATACAATAAACAAATGGATTTTTAGGTATATTATTTTCAAGTCTACACAGAAGAGAATAAAATTACTTCGATTTCGCGTACCCGTACCTTTATCGTTCTACTTCGTGAACTTAAAAATAGGTAATAATGATTTATTTGAACTTGAAACAATTTTTAGCGTTTTCTAAATGGATTTTTCAAACATTTCGTGAAAACAATGTTGCTATAAAGTCAGTGTCCCTAGTTATACATGTTTGAATCAGCGTGCTTAGTTATTTAGTTCATTTTTTCGTCCATTTAAAGATATACTATTTTAAACTTTCAGTTAAATTCCCCAAATTAACAAATATTCAGTACTTTACTCTATTATGAAAATCCCACGAGTTTTCCCGGTTTCCCAGGTGCGTGGCAACCCTGAATTATATAACTACGGCCCTACTACCTACCAGCAAGCAAACAGAAGCGCTCCGTCGAGGATTTTTCAGTCTGATGAAAGTAATCCTAGAGGAGTAATGGAAAGGGGGTAGGGGGGGATCTTTCACAGAGCGAAACAAAAACCGTCTCGCGTTACAGGCAGCGGGCGAGATGGCGGGCGGGTGGAGGGATTAGACGAGAGCATCCCCATTAGGTCCCCTCACCCTCTTAACAACTGCAGCAGCCTAGAGGCAAGGGAAGGGGGGAGGTGGAAGGGAGATATGCCCCCTCCCGGCCCCCAAGGAAATCTGTTGACAGAGTGCACCCGTAATATGGACCGACATCACCTCCGTCGAGATAGCTTCCAACCGGCGGTAACGAGGAATAGCGTGTGCTGGTATGTGCGTGGATCGAGGATTACCGACTCTAGCCCAGGAAATACACGCATCACGTGCCTTACCCTGATGTGACTGAGTGGTTAGGGAGACTGACTAGACGATAAAAAAAAGAGGTCCGAATCCTCAGCTCAGTCGATGGAGCGTATGGCCCACGAAACCCAGATTTATTTTTAACATCCAGTCTTACTACCCGTAGTAAAGGTTATAAGCTTAAGTACTACTCTAATATGTAAGGGATTAAGATGGTTGTATTTAGAGGAAGTCTAACCACGTTTGCGTGGAGGGAGAATGTGGGTAAACATTTAGGAAAAAACCACCCTCAGTGCAGCCGACCGGGGATCGAACCCCAATCTCTCGGTCATCAGCAGTCTAGTCTATCGCGGAGAGTAGCAGTGTATTAAGACATACAAATAAAGGATGCGTATTATCAAGCTTTTACAATGTTACTGGAAGTGTGAATCATGATTAAATCGTTGCAACGTTTTTTACTAAAACTTTTCCCCTCCCGAACACTCAGTAAAATATCAGGAGGGGGCAATGTACCCGTGAAATCTCTCCCCCCTAGTTCCGGCATTTATGCTCAAAAGTCCTACGACCATGAATGAGGAACGCTTTTGGAACAAAAAGTACCAATATAGTATAACATTTAAGAAAAAGTCCAAAAGTGAGACCTTGATTTGTGGTTTCCGCTGTCCCCACATTAATGAATGACAAATACTAAAGTGGCTAAACCAGGAACACTGACCCTCCCTCCAAACTTATGGCTTTTAGGAGATGAACTAAGATGTTGACAGGGTGGTGGCCACCCAAAGACCTTCCACCCACCCCCTTCCCCCAACCTTTGACATGACACTTCCCAAGAAACTATAATACACTTCAGCCACCCAAAACGACTCAAAATATAGGAGGATTTTAAAGATAATCATTTTCACAAATACTTAAAAATGGAAATAATACACAAATAAGATTATCATGAGATTTTTATACAGTATTGTTTTCAGTTTCTTCCCCCGCAAATAGTGGTGCATTTAGTGTAATTCAAAATTAATTTACAATGCATATTTCTGATAGTCAGTATGGGTACTACGCTATAAACACAAGAATTATTTTACATTCATTCAGACACATGAATACATAAGTTCATTTATTTTTATTTTTAAAAGTCAATAAAAGAAGGAAGAAAGAAAAACCTTCTCCATGCAGCCAGTCAAGAATGAACTCGGGTAGACTGATTCAGAGTCAATGCGGTTACTATCCTGATACTTGGCACGCATTCAAAAGGCACACATCGGCGACGGTGCTGAGAACATGAGGTACAAGTAAAAGGAAAACACCGGCGATGGTGTTTAGGAACATGAGGTCCTAAGTAAAAGGAAGACACCAGCGATGGTGTTTAGGAACATGAGGTACTAAGTAAAAGGAAAACACCAGTGATGGTGTTTAGGAACCTGAGTTTCTAAGTAAAAGGAAGACACCGGCGATGGTGTTGAGGAACATGAGGTCCTAAGTAAAAGGAAGACACCGGCGATGGTGTTGAGGAACATGAGGTACTAAGTAAAAGGAAGACACCGGCGATGGTGTTGAGGAACATGAGGTCTAAGTAAAAGGAAGACACCGGCGATGGTGTTGAGGAACATGAGGTCCTAAGTAAAAGGAAGATACCGGCGATGGTGTTGAGGAACATGAGGTCCTAAGTAAAAGGAAGACACCGGCGATGGTGTTGAGGAACATGAGGTCCTAAGTAAAAGGAAAAAACCGGCGATGGTGTTTAGGAACATGAGGTCCTAAGTAAAAGGAAAAAACCGGCGATGGTGTTTAGGAACATGAGGCACTAAGTTAAAAAAGGAACGCACTCACCGGCGATGGTGTTGAGGAACATGAGGTACTCGAAGTTAGAGATCTCCCTGCGCTGCCATTTCTGGGTCATGTTGGAGTTCCTCATCAGCTGACGAGCAGACATCATGGAGGCACGCCTGGAAAATACAACACCATACATTTTCAATTACAACTAATTTTGAGAATGTTACGTGCAGTGTCGTGACACCATTTTAAGCAATGATAGTTTAAACTGTACCTGATATGTTCCGGAGAGCCTCGAAAGCGCACAAGAGGTTTCTCCCTATCAAAAGCGCCTGAAGATAGCGGTCAAAAGCTCACGGGGAAAAAAAAACCCAGCAACTGCATAACTTGGCAACATGGTAAACATGTATTGTAAATAACCTCCTTATGCTTTACAATAATTACAATAAACTAATAAAACCATAGATAGCTTGTAATTTCTGAAAAAATATACATTTCTCGCGTTTTGCCATATGGGGTTCAAGCACTACAAACAATGGCGCGCTTCTGGTATACTCAAATTCAGGTAAACAAATTCAACCTGTGCGCTTTCAATACGTATCCGCTTTATATAACGTTTGAAACTCCGCGGGTGATGGAAGGGTCTAGGTTCAAATCTCGGCCGATCTCAATTGGGGGTATTTTTCATATGTCACTTATCATTGTCCAAACCCATTATAAATACTAAATTCTCAGCCTACTCTAAACGTGAATACTCTGAGTGTTAAGGCTTATAATTTTGTTTGAAAGAGTCATCTACCGTATCTATTAGGAATGAAGTTGTCTGGGAAAGAGTGGGGGTTACAGGGAGTACATGAAATAGTAGAGGAAGCAAAATGAGATGATGTGGTCATGTAATGAAGATGGAGAAAGAGAGAATACCAAAGGGAATGATGGAGATGAAGTGTGTAGGATAGAGACAGCAAGAAGGAAAGAGAGGGGAGGAGCAGATAAAATAAAGAGTGGAAGTGAGAGGAGAAGAATGGAAGCAATTAAAGGAGGAAGAATGGTGGAAGGATAGAGGAAAATGGAGGCATTCTACTAAAATGACCCGGCTAAAGGCTGGAAAAAGTTGATGATTATGATGATGATCAAACAAATATTATATCTACATCCAGGGAGGCGGGATAATTGGTATTAATGGGCTGTCATATATAACCTTATTAAGATTTAACAATAGAAAATTGATACAAGAGGAGATCAAAAAGAGGATATACAAAGTTTAGGTTTAATTTTCACCACAAAAATGAAATCATACTTAAAATAGAAAAATACATACAGAATTTATTTAGCCGAAATGGATCAATCATTTTAAAATAATTGGTTACTAATCAAAAAGAGCGTGGATTTTATGGAAATCTATCCTAGTATCTTATATATAATTTGATAAGCCCGTTTCCAGTAATAGAAATTACGAGGAAATGAATGAACATAATTTGACAAGCGAACACTCATTTTAAAGATTGGGGAATCAGGACACCGGTAAAAATAGTGGCCTAAAACTAAAACCCAATTTTCCTAGTGGATTTTCCGTCTTTTCCTTCTGTGTGTGCAGTGGTTCATCTGTACAATCATTCTTTGTTTACATCACCATGGAAACCGTGACTAGCTGTATATTGGTAAATAAAATATTTGTCTTTGTTTAAAAATAATATCAGCTAAATCGTTACTTGAGTGGTTTGTGCAACGAATAGATAGAGATCTGAGAGAGGGGTCATTTTAATGTTCTCATTGGGGAGTGAAGGGGGAAAATATAAGTTAAAAAAAATTAAACACTGAAAACTAAATATCTAAGTAAAGTTGATAGCCTTTGACGAGTAAACTTTTAACTAAAAAGAGAGTATGAGCTTATTATATAGATCCTTTCCCAATAAAAAGTTTAAAAAACATTTTAGTGCAATAATCTGCAGCCATCGCTGCAACGATCCACTAGTTATCATTAATTTGAGATATAGTTATAAGAAAAAAACTTCACACTATTTTTATTTTTATATTTTTACGCCCACATCGGCAGGCCTGCGGGTCGAGGCGTCAACATTATCCGGTATGGTTTGACGGTTTCGGGGTAGTCAAAGTCTGAATCTCATCTGGGTATTTTTACTTAAACACTTTTCCACTCTTTATCTACTCGAATGCGGCTACATTTTCTTAAAACGCTGCCTTCCTCATCCATACCCATTAGTGTAACGATGCAGATATAATGAACTAACACAACCTACCTCCATATTCATCAATTAACACTTAATGACCCACTTCGGTGGCCATATGGTCTAAGGCGTCACTCCTCGCAATATATTTGATTACCATTGACGAGGAAATCGGGGTTCGAATTCCAGTGTGGTGTACTGAAGAGTTTTTCTAAATGGGTTTTAACTCTTCCTTCCCGCAAATGCGGGTACACTTGTTCTAAATTCAACCTTTCTCTTTTCTTACACATTAGCTTATAATTAGTACATAAAATTAAAAATCCCAACGTGTAGTAAGACGCGGTGCTTAAAAAACCTTCTTGGTCCCGGCACAGATTTATCTGATCACCAAACCCTTCCTTCACCTCTGACAAGATGTGTATTAATCACAGCTTGTGAATGTGAGGAATGCCAGGCCTCCACCGTGGTTCGGATTCCACGTTAAACTGTAGGTCCTCCATTTCATATCACAATCACCCTACCATTGCACATTAGCGTAAGTGCGTATAACCCGAACGGGTAGTAAGACGCGGTGCTAATAATAATAATAAAATAAAAAAATAAAAATAATAAAAATAAAAATAATAATAATAAATAATAATAATAATAATAATAATAATAATAATAATAATAATAATAATACTTAAGAAAACCTTAACGACAGAATTAGCCCAGCTCCCGCGTGCCTGACCTTGTTTTCCACAGTGAGTTTTTCCATCATTCGTCCAGGAAAATAATGGTTGGTTTAAACTTTTTTTCTTTCTCAAGACTTTGGATTCAATCCTTAGTATCTTTGCAATTGACGTAGGGTATACATTAAAAAATTACAATTTAAATACATTAAAAGGATAGCATAAGATAAAATGACTATCAACACACAGATTGAAAATCATTGTAATTATGGTACTGTACGTATGGAAGAGACCACGATTCAACTATAGTAATTTAATTTATTTGAAAAATTACACTTGGGCAAGGGATTCTGGGTTCGATTCCCATGTCCAGGTATCATTTCAATTAATTTAAATTAATAAAATGAAGTGTTACTCAAATAAATTAATCCCTCCTCAATAATACATAAAATGAATACATTTCTTGAATAAATTTTTTTCAAATTTATATTAAAAAATGGCACCAAGAAATAATAATCGAACCCGGAAGGTCTGCCTTAGCGCACCACTGAGCTATCCAGGTTCATCCTGTGCCAAAGGTCATAGTTTTATATCACCATACGTTAAAGGCAAAGCAGTTTCTTCAAGGCCGTAGTCAGGGGGGGGGTTTCGGGGTTCAAACCCCCCCTCCAAAATTTTATAAACAAAATATATATGGCTTTATTTATGGTCAAACAATATCAAAATTAAGGTACAAGTACAAATTAGGGGACTGTGTTACCATAAAAAACACTTCAGATAACTTTTAGAACAGTTTTTTATTTAGAATTTTTTCTAGCCTCCGTCAACTAGGGGATGGAACCACCAAACCCCCCCTGAAATTATTGGCTGGCTACGGCCTTGAGTTTCTTTATCAGTTTATTAACAATGTCATACGAAACGACAGTTAAAAACAATTGACTTCGCCAACACGCCAAAGAGAATATACAACTATCAACAAGATATTTGGCAAAACAGAGCGAGGGAAGAGAGAAAGGAGTTACACGAATACATAAATAGGGTCAAAAAGCAGTGTGAACTTCATTAAATGTTCAACTCTGGGAAAAGATGGACCGAGGGCAAAAAAAAAAAGTTTAAAACACTATTTCAGTTTCAAAACATATCATTGGAATCTCTGGATCTGGCAAAATTGTGCTAAACACCCTCAAATTACGATGATGCGAAAATTATATAATATATATAATATATATATATATATATATATATAATATATATATATATAAATATAAATATATTATATACACATATATATATATATATATATAAATAATATATATATATACACATATAATTTTTTTTTCCTGTTTAGCTTGGTCATCAAGGGAAAGACATTAACTTCAGATCAAAGAAACCCGCTTCGGTGGCTACATGGTCTAACGCGCCACTCTCACAGTAGACTAGACTGCCGATGACAGGGAGATTTAGGTTCGAATCTCGGTCGGGTGTACCAAAAGGGTGGTTCTCCCAACATAATTTCCACTCTCCCTCCACGCGAACGTGGGTACACTTCTTCTAAAAATAGCCTTCCTAATCCCTAGAACCATTAGCGTAATTTTTACCTAGGTGTATAACCATAACGGGTAGTGAGACTTGGTGCTAGGAAAAATAAATAAATCCATGAATAGATTATAGGATGTTCTATACATCTTAAATAATAGGAGATAATTTTATAAAATTATCTCCTATTATTTATTTTTGGATTTAAGTCTGCTGTTTTTCCTTGGTGATCCAGTTAGAAGAAAACAAATTAATAACTTACTATATTAAGTAGTAGCCGTAGTTCACGCGGTTTAAGACGTCAGTTTTTAAATACAGGTGAATGTTTAAAAAAATTCACCCTAAGTACTCGATTGATTTGGTAGAGAGAGAAAAAAAAATCTGGTGGTAAAAATACAAGGCTGGCAACACTGGAACGAAGAGAAGTCACGTTCTTTTCAAGAGAGAATGGTTAGAGGGGCGCTCAGGGGTTGAAACGAATGTAAAGTAGGCGGCGATTCAAAGTAGACATGTTCTGTCTCGAGTCCTTCACTTCATCTCAAACGATAAACTACAGTAGCCCCATGGCTTCTTTGGTGCTGACTGACAGCTCACAGTTGACAGCTGATGGCTTTGAAAAGCTACCAGACCAAATTATGTGTCCCTACGCCGAACCATATGATCTGCAAAAAACATGGGTTTAGCAGCTGTCACTTCTGACAGTCAAAATTTAGGTATATACCTAAATGTTGACTGTCAGAAGGCAGCTGTTAACTGTCATTCAGCACCAAAGAAGCCATGGGGCTACTGTAGATACACTAGTGTAGTGTTTCATCACAAATTTGAGAATAGAAAAAAGGACGAATTAAGTTTTTTTTTAGCACCACGTCTTACTACTACCAGTTTGGGTGAACGCTTATGTACTAATTACGCCACGCTAATGTGTCAGGGATGAGGAAGGTTAAATTTAGAAGAAGTGTACACGCATTTCCGTGAAGATAAAGTGGAAAACCATTTGGGGGAAAAAAGCACCCTCAGTACACCCGACCGAGACTCGAACCTTATTCTCCCCGTCGTCGGCAGTATAGTCTATTGTGAGAGTAGCGCGTTAGACCACGCGGCCACTAAAGCGGGGCAGAAACGGGGGCACGTATTTTAAGAAAAGCTTCACTTCCCAAAAAGCAATTTCTTACAGATCATCAAATAATTAACCATAGTTAATAAATATATTAATTTACAGTTTAAAACTAGGGTTTTTAACAACTTTATCTAAAATGAAGGTATTATAAAGGTACATTTGAGGAAATATAAACACATTAGCTTGGAGAGAGGATAGTAAAACTATAAACCTTGTGGAAGAGAGACCCCTAGTTATGGTGACTTTAATTTTTTTTAAAGAAAGAATAAGACCAAAAATATATCACAAAGGCGGCTATTTTTTTTTAGAATGTATAATTATGTTGTGTATATGTTTAAAAAGAAGGAGAGTTAGAGTAGAGGGGAAAAAAATAGGAAAAGGAAAGAGATAAAATAAAAGTAAAGTTGAAAGCCTAAATAACTGATTAAAATTAGCTTTTCGTGGCTTATTCAAGACAACACTGAGTTACATCAAGTCGAATAATACCTACAAGAACATGTCACGTCGTCAGTTTCAAGAAGCAAATATTAATGTAAAAAACTGTTTGTAAAGAAATAAATAAATTTAAATATTAACTTTATTTTCGATTTTCATTATTGATTATAAATAGATATATGAAGTTAGTGGTCATCACTTCAATACAATATACCTTCTTTAGTACAAAAGTTTTAATTACGTATATTATTAAAAGCAAAACCACTTTAGGAACAAAATAATAGATCATATGAGGGGACTGAATTGTATCCATTCGGAATGGTATCCATTCCGATAGTTTTGTAATAAACTGCTTTTGTGAAAATCCTGAATTGTATCCACTGGAATTATATCCCCCAAAACCTGAATCGTACCCCCTCGGAATGGTATCCATTCCGATAGTTTTGTAATAAACTGCTTTTGTGAAAATCCTGAATTGTATCCACTGGAATTATATCCCCCAAAACCTGAATCGTACCCCCTCGGAATGGTATCCATTCCGATAGTTTTGTAATAAACTGCTTTTGTGAAAATCCTGAATTGTATCCACTGGAATTATATCCCCCAAACCTGAATCGTACCCCCTCGGAATGGTATCCATTCCGATAGTTTTGTAATAAACTGCTTTTGTGAAAATCCTGAATTGTATCCACAAATGGCCGACTTGAGTTTTAACAGAAGGAACGTTTAACGTAAAAGCTTTGTCACAATTCTGGTAGAGGGCAGCAGGATGGAATCTTCTTAACTTACTACTTGTATACTAGAGTGCAGACAAATCCAATCAAATTATTTAAATAAGTTTAAGTAATTATTTGAAATTCGTAGACTCATATAAGGCTGCCAACATTACATAGAATATTAAAAAGCATAGCGTTATAAATTATTTATGATTTCCAATTAAGAGGATATTCGTATCCTAAATCAGCCAGTCCTGCTCGATTATACACTTTAGGCCAGGGGAACAGAAGTTAAACGTATGGACATTAGGAGCACCTTTTAGAAAATATAAACAAATTGTTTGCAGTCATCATTGATAAGATTTTACTCTATTTCACTGTTATTTATAGATATTGACTATCTTTGTATTAATATTATCACTGTTCACCATAGTTTTTATTTTGTTTCCTTGAAGATGATTCAAAAATTCATTTGTAATCAAATCGATATATGAGAATTTAAAATAACTTTGTCATTAGTGCTCTAATTCTCTTTTCAAGTGGCCTGTTTAAGTATTTTCTTAAAAACGAAGTATTCATTCTCTTTAAAGATTGCAGTGCATATTAGAAAATTAATTTGCAACCTTTTTTAAAATGTAAGATTTGTAGCTAGTTGTATATAGTTTTATCATCCTAGCTACAACTTGATTCACCATGACTAATATCGGGGATCGAAACTCGCCGGATGTTTCGAGATAATTTTGACTAAATGATTTTCCACTTTATCTACATACAAATGTAGATACACTTTCTCTAAATTATACCTTTCTCATACTATCCCTAAAGTGTGAACACGAAGTTAGTTCATAAGGCTATTGAGACGTGAAGAATTGAAAAAGTAGTAGACATTTCAATCAAGACCTTTATAGAAATCTTTAAAAAACTTTTGATTTGATTTGTGGAAATAATTTTTTCTTTCTCGCACCCCTCGGTTAGAGAAAGTATTGATATCGTAAAAAAAACCTTGAAATTTTGATAAATATCGACGTTTCATAGCCCCCTGAAACAGAAAAATATATTTTAGCGATGCCGCCTGTCTGTGTGTTTGTATCTGTGCATAGAGCCTAAACCATTTCATCGATCAAGCTGAAACTTGATATCTAAGGTTGGATAGGGTTCCCCAGAGATCTTTTTGGAATTAGATATACAAACCTAAAATTAAGGGTAGTTTACTTAACGACGTTACCTACTTGACGAATTCGAAGGGATTTTATGAAGCGGGTTGCATATTAACTTAACGCACTCAAGCATGAAATATGTGGCCTCTTCTGACAGTTCTTACCCCCTCAATGACTACCCTTCCCCTCTTTCGCAGATTAGCGTTTTGTAACTTACTCAGAAGGGTACAAACTCCACTCGCCATTCGGTAAGACCGACAGGTCAGCCTTTCAGTGATAGATTCAAATTAACCATTTCTCGTGCTGATAGCTAAGTGAACTAAATTAAGGCACTAGAGTGACTAGACAGATAGTTTACAACCTGGGAGTAGCGACCCCATTCTTGGTCATGGCTTTTATCGGGTGGAACACGTTGCTTGTTGAGATTATAATGTTATGTTTACTTTTTAAATTGATTACTACTTTAGGAAGGTGCAAAATTCAAATACAGTAAAAACATTGTAGTTACTAATTAGGTTCCTTTTGGTTACCTAGCTCAGACTGTTGCTTGCTTACTTAGTTTGCTGGAGGAGTCTCGTGTTTAGGCGAGAGGCGCTGCTATCATAGCTTTCAAAATACCCACTAGGCTCGTTGATTAACTTTTGAAACATCTTAGAGCCCTTTTATGCAGGCGTTTTGTGCCGCGCGACACACGGCGGCAAAAGCCGTCGCGTTTTCTAAGTCACTGGAAACAAATGAGTCCTTTTATGCTCTGCCGTCCGAAAAACTTGCCGTCGCGTTTTGTAAAACATGCCGTCGTGTCTTACAAAACGCCAGCGGCAAAAGCCGCCCGAAATAGTCTAAGTACATGGCGCCTTATGGCTCCATTTATGCGAACGCGCCGCTTTTCTGCCGCCCGCTGTCTAGACATCAGAGCTGCCAACCCCTGGCTAGTAAATAATATTTGTCCAGTTGCCTGGAGGTTTACAAATGGGATTATTTTGTCATTTGACTAATTGATATTTTTATCATTTTTATTAAAAAAATAATAATTTGTATACTGAACGTTTTAAAGATGAAATCAAGAAAAATAAAGTAATTTGAAATTAACCATCGGAAAAGTACAACACCAGAAATATAAAGAAAAGTCACTGGATAGAAAGAAATGTGTTATGAGTTTTTCCATTCAAAAATAGTTAAAAAAAATTGTTTCTGTCATCTTTTAATTTTTTTAGAGTTTACGAAATGCCTCATCTTCAAATCTTGCAAAGTTGATGGGATGAACATCCAATTTTCTTTCCCTTTTTTCAATGTAAGGTGACAATACGCCAAATAGATGACGCGCGGATACATCTTACATTCCTCAACACAAAGGCAATGGCAGCACTGAGACTATTTATCCTCCCCCACTACTATTTTTATCGACGGGCGGCAAATGCCGCGTGCATAAAATGAACCTACAAAACGCGACGGCTTTTGCCGTCCTGTGTCGCGCGGCACAAAACGCCTGCATAAAAGCAGCCTTAGTCGCATTCATATAAATAATATAGGATAATATAGTTTATAGGAATTTTATCAAACACGTGGGCTTAACGGCACGCTAGTTTGGTTTAACTGATGAGGTCAGGATTCATATTCTGACTGGCGGTTCTGGGATTGATTTTCCCTAAATAATTTTCCACTCTCCCTCCTTGCAACTCCGGGTAAACTTAATCTTAATTCAACCTTTTTCGTCCATAACACATTAGCGAAATTAGTACACATGTTTATAACCCAAACGCATAGTAAGATGTGGTGCTAAATTTGTTATAGCCCTGATTAATAAGAATATTATAAAATTAAAATTTAAAAACCAGGATATTAATACTTGTAGGCCATCAAGGGGTCGCGATGGTTTCAAAGACCAACATTGATTTCAAACCTGGCTTAATTTGGAAACCACTGAACTAAACTCGCATTTCACCCACACGTAAGTGTTCGAATTATACAAGTGAATTGGGTATTTTCCTAGTCATACTCATCAAAATGTTAGTGATGGATGTTATCATTTATCAATATATTTTATGGCTAGGAGATTTTAAAATGTGGCTTGATCGTCGTTGTAGATAATTCTCGACAATTAGCCATGGTCAAACTATTATTTAAGCTATGAATGAAAACCTGAGCTTTCATTAAGCCTAGCCTAACACAGATCAAAACAGCCAATGATCAATTGGATTTGGATGTCTGTGTCTGAAATTTTCGAGCTGTCGTCTGTTTTACATTGCGTGAGAAAGAGAAAACCCTTCGGGTATTTCTTTTTCTCTTAATACTTGATAAGACATTGTGATATACTTTACTATTTTATGCGAATTATTAATATATGCCAGGCTATATTAAATTTCGTGTGATGAATGGTTACTAAAATACCTTTATAAATTTATGGAGCAAATAATAAATAGCGATAGGTCGTCTCGCTCTTAAATTGCAGTAGATGCGCTTATAGACACCTACGTCTCTTTCTATCTCATTGGTTTCCTCGTTAACGCTATCCTTTTTTTACCAGAGGAGGTGCAATTATATAGCTTAAAAATGAAGACAATTACTCATACGAAATAATCACCCATAATGTATTATAAAAAAATTCACTGATGCATCTAGTGAACGCAATATATATACTAAAAAAACCAATTCTTAAACCACATTTTTCACCCAAATTATGAAAATTAACATTGTTCCTTAGCTTTAAAAGTCACATATAAATACCACGCCATAAGTATATTTTCACTAGTGTGGCAAAGACAGTAATTTTATGGTGGTTGTAATAATTGTGGTGAACATCGCCTGCAAAATCTTACATGGGATTTGAAACAAATTGAATAACTTCCATACCTCTTAAAATGTTTATAGGAAAATATGAAAACGTTGTCTTGTAGAAACTTTTTTATTTTGATTATAAATGAGCGAGTAAAGCATTGCTGCCATTTACATTAATAAAATTCTTGCCAGAATTTATCAAAACCGTCTCATTTCTTACTAGATTTGAATAAATTAAAGCTAGATTTTGAATAATTATTTTTTAACATAGTGGCTAAAGTCTGTTGCCAAATAAAATAAAAGATTTCTCTCTTTAAAATTATAGAAGTCAATACATGCTCTAAAATATATTTACCCGAAAAAAAATCTTACATATTAAAAAAGGTTGCAAATTAATTTTCTAATATGCACTGCAATCTTTAAAGAGAATGAATACTTCGTTTTTAAGAAAATACTTAAACAGGCCACTTGAAAAGAGAATTAGAGCACTAATGACAAAGTTATTTTAAATTCTCATATATCGATTTGATTACAAATGAATTTTTGAATCATCTTCAAGGAAACAAAATAAAAACTATGGTGAACAGTGATAATATTAATACAAAGATAGTCAATATCTATAAATAACAGTGAAATAGAGTAAAATCTTATCAATGATGACTGCAAACAATTTGTTTATATTTTCTAAAAGGTGCTCCTAATGTCCATACGTTTAACTTCTGTTCCCCTGGCCTAAAGTGTATAATCGAGCAGGACTGGCTGATTTAGGATACGAATATCCTCTTAATTGGAAATCATAAATAATTTATAACGCTATGCTTTTTAATATTCTATGTAATGTTGGCAGCCTTATATGAGTCTACGAATTTCAAATAATTACTTAAACTTATTTAAATAATTTGATTGGATTTGTCTGCACTCTAGTATACAAGTAGTAAGTTAAGAAGATTCCATCCTGCTGCCCTCTACCAGAATTGTGACAAAGCTTTTACGTTAAACGTTCCTTCTGTTAAAACTCAAGTCGGCCATTTGTGGATACAATTCAGGATTTTCACAAAAGCAGTTTATTACAAAACTATCGGAATGGATACCATTCCGAGGGGGTACGATTCAGGTTTGGGGGATATAATTCCAGTGGATACAATTCAGGATTTTCACAAAAGCAGTTTATTACAAAACTATCGGAATGGATACCATTCCGAGGGGGTACGATTCAGGTTTTGGGGGATATAATTCCAGTGGATACAATTCAGGATTTTCACAAAAGCAGTTTATTACAAAACTATCGGAATGGATACCATTCCGAGGGGGTACGATTCAGGTTTTGGGGGATATAATTCCAGTGGATACAATTCAGGATTTTCACAAAAGCAGTTTATTACAAAACTATCGGAATGGATACCATTCCGAGGGGGTATGATTCAGGTTTTGGGGGATATAATTCCAGTGGATACAATTCAGGATTTTCACAAAAGCAGTTTATTACAAAACTATCGGAATGGATACCATTCCGAATGGATACAATTCCGCTCCCCCGATCATATCAAGAAAGAACTTTTGAGAGACAGACGTATGTAACAAAAAAAATAAAACCTTGGCACTTTTTTTTTATGGGAATTTATATGTGACATATTAGATATTGCACATGTACATGGCAAATAGAACATGTAAATAAAATGTCTAGCTAGCACTGTTCATTTCAAAATATTATTTTCCATGATTTCAAAAAAAGGAAGGCCTTTTGGAAGAACTTGGTTAAAAACCACTATACAGCCTGTTCCGTGTGAGGACGTGTATGGTCACCCAACCCCTAGTTAACAATATGCATGGTCGCCCAACCCCTAGTTAACAATATGCATGGTCGCCCAACCCCTAGTTAACAGTATTCATGGTCGCCAAACCCCTAGTTAACAGTGTGTATGGTCGCCCAACCCCTAGTTAACAGTATGTGTGGTCGCCCAACCCCTAGTTAACAGTGTGTATGGTCACCCAACCCCTAGTTAACCGTATGTATGGTCATCCAACCCCTAGTTAACAGTGTGTATGGTCACCCAAACCCTAATTAACAGTGTGTATGGTCATCCAACCCCTAGTTAACAGTATGTATGGTCATCCAACCCCTAGTTAACAGTGTGTATGGTCACCCAACCCCTAGTTAACAGTGTGTATGGTTACCCAACCCCTAGTTAACAATATGCATGGTCGCCCAACCCCTAGTTAACAATATGCATGGTCGCCCAACCCCTAGTTAACAGTATGCATGGTCGCCAAACCCCTAGTTAACAGTGTGTATGGTCGCCAACCCCTAGTTAACAGTACGCATGGTCGCCCAACGCCTAGTTAACAGTCTGTATGGTCACCCAACCCCTAGTTAACAGTGTGTATGGTCACCCAACCCCTAGTTAACAGTGTGTATGGTCATCCAACCCCTAGTTAACAGTATGTATGGTCACCCAACCCCTAGTTAACAGTATGTATGGTCACCCAACCCCTAGTTAACAGTATGTATGGTCACCCAACCCCTAGTTAAAAGTGTGTATGGTCATCCAACCCCTAGTTAACAGTGTGTATGGTCACCCAACCCCTAGTTAACAGTATGTATGGTCGCCCAACCCCTAGTTAACAGTATGTATGGTCACCCAACCCCTAGTTAACAGTGTGTATGGTCACCCAACCCCTAGTTAACAGTATGTATGGTCACCCAACCCCTAGTTAACAGTGTGTATGGTCACCCAACCCCTAGTTAACAGTATGTATGGTCACCCAACCCCTAGTTAACAGTGTGTATGGTCACCCAACCCCTAGTTAACAGTATGTATGGTCACCCAACCCCTAGTTAACAGTGTGTATGGTCACCCAACCCCTAGTTAACAGTATGTATGGTCACCCAACCCTTAGTTAACAGTGTGTATGGTCATCCAACCCCTAGTTAACAGTACGCATGGTCGCCCAACCCCTAGTTAACAGTGTGTATGGTCACCCAACCCCTAGTTAACAGTGTGTATGGTCACCCAACCCCTAGTTAACAGTGTGTATGGTCGCCCAACCCCTAGTTAACACAGTCGAGATCAAACCTCGCTCTTCCAGTCAACGAAAACAAAATGCATGTCATGCGAGTTTAACGCCTCAGACCACTTGATCACCACTTCCGATAGGTTTTATAGTTAGATTGTAGTCATGTATCTAATTTCTCAGTTACCCACTTCGGTGACCGCATTTCATAAGGCGTCACTCTCACAATAGACTAGATTGCCGATAACGGGGAGATCGTGATTCGATCTCGGTCGAGTGTACTGTGCATGTTTTTTTCCTAAATGGTTTCCCACTCTTTATCCAAGCAAATTCGGATACACTTGCTCTAAGCTCAACCCTATTTTATCACCACCTCTTACTACCCGTTCCAGTTATATACTTATGTACTAATTACGCTAGTGGTTTTAGAGATTATGAAGGTTATATTTAGAGGAAATGTCCCCATATATGCGTGGAGGGAGAGTGGAAAACCACTTTGGAAAAAACCACCTTCATTACAACTGACCGCAACTTGAACCTCGATCTCTCGATCATCAGCAGTCTAGTCTACTGCGAGAGTTGCGTGTTAGACCAAGCAGCCACCGAAGCGGGTAGATTCAACCTTCCTCATCCTTAGCCCATTAACGTAACTAGTATATAGCCGTACAAGCCGGACGGGCAGTAAGACGCGGTGTTATACAAAATTCCGGTTAATGGAACGTGAGCTAGACGCTTTAAGACGTTCTCGTGAAGCACATCGTATTCGGCAATAATGTCGTGTATTTATAGGTCCCCCTTTACGTTAATATTCTCCTTTTTTACCAATGAAATACTTCGTACTCACCTGGTCTGAGGGATGCCATATTTGATGCCCACGCCGACCCTCGGGAGAGCTTTGATAACCTTCTTCACGGTGGCTTGGTCCGGGAACGAGAACATGATGGAGGCTGGAAAGAGACAACGAGAACATGATGGAGGCTGGAAAGAGACAACGAGAACATGATGGAGGCTGGAAAGAGACAACGAGAACATGATGGAGGCTGGAAAGAGACAACGAGAACATAATGGGAGGCCTTTCCAGATTAGAGATAAACACACCCTGATGCTCAAATTACGTACGTTGATTTGGTGAGAGATACTCACATTTGTAATAGACTTAGGGCCGTATTTATAGTCTAGTATCGGGAGTCAGCCGATCTCCCGGTAAATGAATAGCAAGCAGTTCAGGTCTAATGGGGAGCGTACAAATATCAACCATATACACGACCAGCAAGCAGTTCAGGACTAATGAGGGACGTACAAATATCGACCATATACACGACCAGCAAGCAGTTCAGGACTAGTGTGGGACGTTCAAATATCGACCATATACACGACCAGCAAGGAGTTCAGGTCTAGTGTGGGACGTTCAAATATCGACCATATACATGACCAGCAAGCAGTTCAGGACTAATGAGGGACGTACAAATATCGACCATATACACGACCAGCAAGCAGTTCAGGACTAATGAGGGACGTACAAATATCGACCATATACACGACCAGCAAGCAGTTCAGGACTAATGAGGGACGTACAAATATCGACCATATACACGACCAGCAAGCAGTTCAGGACTAATGAGGGACGTACAAATATCGACCATATACACGACCAGCAAGCAGTTCAGGACTAATGAGGGACGTACAAATATCGACCATATACACGACCAGCAAGCAGTTCAGGTCTAATGAGGGACGTACAAATATCGACCATATATACGACCAGCAAGCAGTCCAGGTCTAGTGTGGGACGTTCAAATATCGACCATATACATGACCAGCAAGCAGTTCAGGTCTAATGGGGGACGTACAAATATCGACCATATATACGACCAGCAAGCAGTTCAGGACTAATGAGGGACGTTCAAATATCGACCATATACATGACCAGCAAGCAGTTCAGGTCTAATGGGGGACGTACAAATATGACCATATACACGACCAGCAAGCAGTTCAGGACTAATGAGGGACGTACAAATATCGACCATATATACGACCAGCAAGCAGTCCAGGTCTAGTGTGGGACGTACAAATATCGACCATATACACGACCAGCAAGCAGTCCAGGTCTAGTGTGGGACGTTCAAATATCGACCATATACATGACCAGCAAGCAGTTCAGGTCTAATGGGGGACGTACAAATATCGACCATATACACGACCAGCAAGCAGTCCAGGTCTAATGAGGGACGTTCAAATATCGACCATATACATGACCAGCAAGCAGTTCAGGTCTAATGGGGGACGTACAAATATCGACCATAAGAGCCGTATTTATAGTCTAGTCTCGGGAGTTAACCAATTTCCAGGTATATGGATAGCAAGTAGTTAAGATCGAATGTGGGATGAACTCCAAATCCCGACACTATAACACGTTTTAAAATAATTTAAATTATAAAAAAATTTGCTAAAGTGAAATATTTGACAAGAAAGAATAGGTTTTGGAGGGAGGTATTTTTATTTCAACAAGTATGCTTCAAGAGCCATACCAAGGGTCTATAGTCATTACTATAAAGGGGTCATCCATAAACAACTTAACCGTTTTACCTTACTTTTTTACCCCTCCCCTCCCATATAACACCAAATATACAATTAACCTTAACCATCCTCTTCTCCAACCTGTTACGTAGTTTTCACATCAAGGGTGAATGTCATATTTTGTAGGGAAGCTTTTGTGACAATAAAAGATAGATTCAGACTTAATACTATTCGGAATCAAGTCCGGAAACGGGGGCGGTGGAAAGGGGGGGGGGCAATACCGGTGTGAAAGAGCGTATAGAGATAATTTTTCAGAGGATAATCCACTAGAAAATTTTACTATACCCTTAGCCAAAAAAAGTTTTGTGAGTATACATATACCCCCTCCCCACTTAGTTGAATCCTTAAAATTATAAAATTCCAGGAGAGGGAGCCCAAACCCCCTTAAAACCTCACCATTTCTACGCCCTTGTTGACTGGGTGTACAGAGGATAGTTTTTATTTAAATTACTTAGCATACTCCTTCCACGCAGATGAAGGTACGTTTTTCTAAATTATACCTTCATGATCCTTGTCAATTTAGCATACTTAAGTTAATTAATATATATGCATACAGCCCGAACTAGAAATGAGACGCAATGATAAAAATAAAAAAAAACAGGAGAAGGGAGGGAGGGAGAGGAATGTGTGTTGAGGTCTAGTGAAACAAAAGACAGTGCAGGCCAGGGCAGTTTCCACCGATGTCTCCACAAAGATAAGACACCCCTCTCGACAAACCCGGCGATGTCAGCCATCGTGGATACCTAGACAGATCGAGTCCCCTACAGACCTTCCCGGTGTCCTTGATATACCTTTTGTTCTGTCATTTGGAGCCGGGGTGGAACAGGGGAGATTGTAGTTTTTTATTAGTTTTTTAAAAAAGGTCCCTGGCTCATGATCAATATCTTTCTAAACCCGCATCGGTGGATATGAGGTTCATCGAGTCCATTTTGCCGTTGACGGGGAGGTCGGTGTTCGAATCTCAGTCGAGTTAACCGAGTTTTTTTTTTTATCTAGATGGTTTTCCACCTACCTCCACACAAATGGAGTACATTTCCTTTAAATTCTTCCTTCAATAAATTTAAATGTTTATAGCCCAGAAGGGTGAATAATAAGCGTGGAAAATAAAATAAAATATATTTTTAAAAGTTGTTGATGATCTAGCCAAACTTCGTGGTTATATGGTTATAGAAGTAGATCATGAATTTTGGGAAGCTTGGTTGAATTCCAAGCGTTGCTGATGAAGATATTTGAATACGGGATCATCTTTTTTAACATCTTATTGTGGAATTATTATTATCATACAATGGGAAGCATGACAGTCACCAAAGATATTAGAACTAATTTTATAATCTCGTCATAATCGAATAAAATATTCTGCAGCTGTCCCTCTTTTAGAGAATGTATCGAGGTTGAAATAATAAAATAAGCAAGGTTGAATCCAACCCATTTTGATTTTTAAAAATAGCATTTTTTTTAGATGTTCCACACAAAGCATCGTATTACGTTTATACTAAAATAAACATTTAAGCTTGAGATTTTGGGTTTAAAATATTAGGTGTGGTGTACCAGGATAAGTTCGTGATCATATAGTATTTGTTTGGAAAGTGCAAGTTAAGTATTTTAATTATATTGATATATATATATATATATATATATATATATATATTATATATAATATATCATGGCCAAGGATTTCGATAAATGGTAATGTATATTATATTGTACTATTGTACACTGCGTTTCCTAGACGACTGGAATGTTTGTGTTGGAGAAGGAGATACAGTATATCGGTGGGTAGCTACTGACTTGGAAGAAGAGATGAGAGAGGACAAAGGTTGATAAAATTCTGCATGATAAACAAGCTGGTAGTAACGAACACCCTGTTAAAACAACATGAGAGAAGATAAACGTGGAAAACTCCAGGACAAATAAGGAGACACCTGATTGAATATATATCCTAGTTAATCAGTGGTTTAAAAACCAAGTAAAGAACAGCAAGAGCTATCCCTCCGCAGATATTGATAGTGAACATAACCTGTTAATGATGAAATGTCAGCTGGAGTTCATATAAAATGATTAAAAAATGAGAGGAAAATTTGGCAAAGACAAAAGCTGTAAGAGGAACAAACATTTCGGTTCTATAGAGATAAGACAGACAAGATCGTTGGGTGTATTAAACCCTAATATAGACTCTTCATGGGGATGCAGACAAACCATTAAGCTCTTCATTTTTAACTTCCTCCATTTTCCTGTTTGTTCATTCATTCCTCTTAGTATCAAATATATTTTTCCATACTTTGTTCTCAAAAACTCTCAACTGAATTTCTAGACTGGACCTAATCCCATCAAATTCAAATAAACTTTTTTTTTAATACGATTGATAGAACCAAGTGGGAGGAAGCAAACTCCTGGAGCTATGCGTACCACAGTTTGGGAAACATTGATGTTAGCCAAGCGTAACGGCGAGGGGAGGAAAGGGGATGGGGGAGGGGGTTGTTGCAGCGGTCTGTCTCCATGGTGACGGCTGATAGATGATACCTCAGCACGAGGCCCAGGACGCCGGGTACCGCCGCCGATATCGACCCACCTCTTCTGTGCACCCATCGCGAGAAGTCGAGAGGAACTTGGACATTGCTCTAGTGGCGGGCCTTATACCATACAGCACCTTCCACTGGGGAGCACTTTTAGGACCGTATATGTAATCGAGATTCAGACGTCAGCACTTTTAGGACCGTGTATTTAGTCGAGATTCAGACGTCATCACTTTTAGGACCGTATATATAATCGAGATTTAGACGTCAGCACTTTTAGGATCGTATGTATAATCGAGATTCAGACGTCAGCACTTTTAGGACCGTATGTATAATCGAGATTTAGACGTCAGCACTTTTAGGATCGTATGTATAATCGAGATTTAGACGTCAGCACTTTTAGGATCGTATATATAATCGAGATTTAGACGTCAGCACTTTTAGGATCGTATGTATAATCGAGATTCAGACGTCAGCACTTTTAGGACCGTGTATACAGTCGAGATTCAGACGTCAGTAATTTTGGGACCGTGTATATAGTCGAGATTCAGACGTCAGCACTTTTAGGATCGTATATATAATCGAGATTCAGACGTCAGCACTTTTAGGACCGTGTATACAGTCGAGATTCAGACGTCTGCACTTTTAGGACCGTGTATATAGTCGAGATTCAGACGTCAGCACTTTTAGGATCGTATGTATAATCGAGATTCAGACGTCAGCACTTTTAGGACCGTGTATACAGTCGAGATTCAGACGTCAGCACTTTTAGGACCGTGTATACAGTCGAGATTCAGACGTCAGCACTTTTAGGACCGTGTATTTAGTCGAGATTCAGACGTCATCACTTTTAGGACCGTATATATAATCGAGATTTAGACGTCAGCACTTTTAGGATCGTATGTATAATCGAGATTCAGACGTCAGCACTTTTAGGACCGTGTATACAGTCGAGATTCAGACGTCTGCACCTTTAGGACCGTGTATATAGTCGAGATTCAGACGTCAGCACTTTTAGGATCGTATATATAATCGAGATTCAGACGTCAGCACTTTTAGGACCGTGTATATAGTCGAGATATAGACATCAACATTTTTATGACCGTATATAGTCGAGATTTTAACGTAGCGTTGGAGCGGATTTCAATAAAATCGATTTTTCTCCTCTTTTCACCCTTAAGTAAATTACATTTATTTTAGGGTAGGATAAATAATTCCAAAATTCCCTCTGTTTTATCTCGATCTGTAAAATGGTATAGGTCCAAACACAAGGCATTGAGAAAACTTTTTTTTTAGACTCATGAAACGTTGACATCCATAAAAAATATCTAATTAGAAATTTTAGGATCACAATTCTTTCCTAGGAGTATCAAGAAAGTAAAAATCAGCCTGTCTGTAGTGATGATTTTTATTTTGAGGATTGTTTCTTTGCTATATGCCAACAATAAGACTTTCAAATAAAGTGGTTTTGATTTCTGAAACTGTAATTTGCTGTCGAGGAATATTTCGATAGCAACATTCTAGGTATTTGCGAGAGCTGATGGTTGACTTAAATCAGATAAAGAATAAAAGAGGAATATATACTCACTCCTGCTGGCGAGGAATATCTCGATAGCGACATTCTGAAGTAGATATCTCCTGGAGAAGATGGCTCGCACCTCGGAGAAGTACCACTTGCCGTGAAGATGGTCGCAGTACTTGAGAACCTACAGACACAAAAACAATGTCCCACTTTAAAACAACACATTCACAAGAGTTGTAATATAACATTTGAAACTAGTGTTGGGTAAAATATACTATATTGCTGATTCAAATCCTAATCTACGAATCCCAATATCTCGAATTCAAATTTTTATTTTATCTAAGAATCCTGAATCTCAAATTCTAAACAGAATCTTGGGGGAAATGATCATAAAAATAAGACATCTATATGTATAAAGGGAAAAGCCCGAAGGGCAAAACCCATTCACCGACTCACTCATCACCATATTTCACCAAATCCTGGGCCTGGAAACTTAAACTTTTTCTTAGCAGAGAGGTAATGGGATTGCCCCATAGTTAAGATATTTAACTGAGATAGAAAATTAAAATTTGGCGGACAGGTACAAAGACAACTCCCGATAACTAAGTAAATCTTAAAATTTTCAAGAGTGAATTGGAAAAAAGGGGTTGGAGGAATTCAACATTTCAGAAACTAATAACAAACAACTAATTCCTAGTGTTGTAGTAAATAAACTACAAGTAGGTAAAAATGCCAATCAAATAAGTATTAAGGGCTGAAAATGTCAAATTTTTATTTGGGATTTTGGAAAAAAGGTGAAGGAGGATTATATAGGCCTACAGAAAAAAAACCTTTTAGATGAGGAATAAAATTTAAATTTGCCAGGAATGTAGAGGGATTACTTTAATAACAAAATAAGTGTTAAATATTTACTATTTAGAAAGTGGATTGGTGGAATGAGGTGTTTAAAAATCCCCAAAATTAAAATAATACATACTTTTTTTGTGTGTTAAAATTTGAAATTTGTCAGGCGGATATAATAACCACCCCAAACGAAAAATTAAGATCTGATCTTTAAGTTTCAAAATGAAAAAAGCAGTTAATGAAGAAGAGGGTCCCCTCAACATTCCTAAAATCAATATAAAAACACTTTATGGTTTGATATAAAATGGAAGTTCAATAAACCTTCTCGGAGAGCCGAATGACGTCTGAACATATCTAATTTAAAAATCAAGGCCGGGGAATAGAAGAACTCGAAATTGATATAATTAATATAGAATACTACCAGTCGGTGTGGTTTAAAATTGAAATTTGACAAGCAAGTAAATAAACGATATGGTATTATCAAATAAATCTTAAAATTTCGAAATTGAATTGTGCGAAGTGAAAAAGGGTTGGGAGTGGGAGAAAGTAGCTTGAAACCTTTATAAAATTAATATAAAATATACTTGTACTTTTCAGCATGAGAGAAAATTTAAATTTGTCAGGTTTGTAAATAGACAATTCCAATATAACCATAAAAGCTGGAAAAATTGGAATTTAAAAGTAGGGAGGCGGGAAGTAGCTAAATTAAAATAAAAACTTCTCAGATAGGGTACACAATTTTAATTTTGTACAAGCAGTCGAAAAAAGTTATAGAATTAACTATTACAAAAATTACGATGAAAATTTAACTATATTACTAAAGTAGGATTATGTTAGGAAAAACAATTTGATGTCCGGCACCTTAGCTCAGTCGGTCTGTCTATTGAGCTAAGGGTCCCGAGTATGATTCCTGCCACGGCCGAAAAAATTATAATTGTTGAATAGTGGATTTACTCTTTCAAAGTAATAAATTAACGGATGGGGGTCTGGGTGTTGTGTCTGTTCTAGATTTAAGTTAGTTTATAAATCATGTGATGATATAATCAGTCGGTTCAGAAAGTGCACGTTAAATAGTAATGCAAATAAATGAAAATGAAATGAAACAATTGGAGAGTTACAGACATTAGTAAATATACTTTTATATACTCATCCAAACGGGTACTAAGACGCGGAACTAACAATATAGCCTATATATTCATACGTCAGGCCAAGTGATTACGATGTCATTTTTTATAAATAATATCAATCCCTATAAAATTATACTAATCATAAAATAAACTGTTTTTAATAATGACCACAAAAAAATATGTTTGTACTGTATACAAGTCTCGTTCTACAAAAATCCTTGTATACTTTCACCGACACACACACATATGCATACCTAATTACGCCGTTCCCTTAAAGGATATGCAAAGAAATGTACATATAGCTCAAAAAACAACTCCGTACTTCCAGCCTCACTAACTTTCTCCACACTTCCCTATCTGTGTAATAATACTCCTTTCCCTTCAATAACATCTATACACCGAGTCATACATGCTCTTTTTTTTCTTAAAACTCTTAAATGTTTCACTTTTTCACACATTGTCTACCTATATAACATTAACCACTTCTCACTTGGCATACCCCTTCCTTTTGATCCACACAATCTACCTTCATATATTTACTTCGTTACCCGATCCAACTCATCCTCTCAACATGCCCAAACCAACGTAAGACGCTTCATTCACAATGACCTATTGGATTCCTCTCAAACCGCACTAATCCAGCACCCAATCATGGCTGACTCTGTCCATACGAGATTTTTTTAACATGAATTTCTTGGATAGCTCATTCCAACCACATTCACCTTGCTCTTGTGTTTCTCCTGACAAACCCACGCTTCAAATCCATAAAACAATGTCGGCGTCAAATCCATTTTATAAACTGTAAACAAAAGTTGTTTTATTAATAAAAAGCTTAATATATAGCCTATATATTAAATATATATATGAATATATTAAACTACACGATTTAATTATTGATGTACATGAAAGCACGGCCAACCTATTTCGATGTTTAAAAGCTAGAGCCTACTTTTGAGCAGCTTGCTAGAAATTAAAATTACCATAATTTTGTGGAGCTCATTTTACAAATGAGTTGCTCACAAGGCATGACATGTTTCATCTCTTCTAATCATCAGCCAGAAGTTTAGTCTATTTATACGCTTTCAAGAGGAATAAGCTAACTTTCATCGAGGATTTGTGTCATAAGCGTGTTATTTATAGGTATTAAATATATAAATGAAGTTAAAACAAAAGAATTAAAATTTGATGAAAAGTGAATTGTTAGTATAAAGCTTATTTCCCTTGGAAAATTTCCCTTAGTCCTATTCCTAAGGGGGGGGGGAGAGGGGGTGAATATTTGAACAAAAATCATTTTTCATTACCTGTTCGGGCTAAACTTATGTATATTAACTACACATATTCGGTTGGGATAGAGAAGGTAGCATTTATGAGAAAATGACCCGACATTGTGTGCAGGGAAAAAGCACTCTCAGTACGCTTGACCCGGATTCAAACCGCACCGCCGGAAAAACTAGACTAAATGAGCTTGACATTGTAGCCACTTGGGTTCATCCTCAAGTAATGCGTTTATAATTTATTTCACAAACGTTTGAGTAGAAAAATAAACCAAATCAATCCTTCAATGACAAGTATAATAATTACTTTTTTGATCTTTTTTTTTAATGAAATGTAATGCAAATATCTTTTTTAAGTTTATTATTGTTATTAATGTATCGTATTTAAATAATTAGCACTAACAATTCCAAATTTGTTTCTTTAAATAATGCAAATATGCCATGTCAACAGATGGATCAAATAAACAAGCTATTGTAGGTGTTAAGTACAGTCATAGCCGCATCTAAATATCATACTAATAATATCTCAGTGGTTAAGCCGTAGCGTACTAGCCCAAAGGTTTCGGGTTCGATTCTCAGTGTCCAGGTGTCAATTTTCAATTCAAACAACATGTTAACAGAGTTCGAGCATAGATAATAAAACCATTTATTAAAAAGATAATAACTATTTTAAGAATCAGCTATAAACAGCGTTTAATTAAATGCCGTATGTACACAAGTAAACTTCTGTAGACATGAGAATCAACCACACTTAGTACCGAACACATAAACTTTAGTCATAAATAACGTGCTTGGCGACCAAGCAAAACTTTTTTTTTTCTGCTGATTTCAAACCATTTCATTTCAGTGAAAACAATGAACAAAAAATGTAGCCCCTAACATTTTTAAAGTGTTAAAAATAAACGACATTGGTACACGTCAATCAGCGCTCACAATTTCCTTGCTTAGATGAGAATGTCTGGTTGCTTTTATACTTTTATTGCTTTACAGTCGTCATAATCATCACCTACTGGCAACCATAATAAAACAGGCAGCGTTACCCAAACTTTTCAGCCGCAGCATTCCTCCGGGAGGTTTTACAACCTGTGGCCCCCAACCCACAGGTATACATTATTATACTCAACAAATGAAGGTAGAAATGTTAAACGTTCTAAGTGCCATTTTTTTAATGTTTTTTTTGATGGAGTCATGTTCTAGCGTATGTGTCATGCACCATAGTTTAAGTTTGTTACACGTGCCAATAGCTTTGGAAGTAATTAATATTAGTGATAGTTGAAAGTAATTAATATTAGTGATTGTTGAAAACACTAGTTGTACATGCCACTTCCTTTATCTGCCAGCTGTTAAAAGGCACTTAGAATAGATGGTAGCCAATAAAGAACTTAAGAGTAAATATATTTGGCACTTGGAACGTTATTAGCTATTACAATATATTTAATAATTTAATTATGATCCAATAATTAATTATTTTGAGTTAAGCCTTAATTGTATGATATAGTGTAGTAAACAATAGTTATTTTTTCAGAAAAAATATATAATTCTTATAATCCAAAAAAGTTTTCTTTCCTGTATAATTTTATTTTTGACACTTAGAACGTTTTATTTTTGACACTTTGAACGTTTGAGATTTACATCCTTCAAACATTCATACAGGGTTACATTTTTTACATTGATCCCTGTTAAAATAAAACTTTAAAATGTTAGCTGGCTTTTGGTTTCGTTTTTATGGCATGTTATTGCATCAACGAAATGGTTTGGCCAGATGAGTATCTCGTTGACTTTTAATGTGGGTTTATATAGATTTACGGTGTAATTAACTGCCGCAAAGGAATAAAAATTTACATGTGAATAGCACCTGTATTTTCTTAAACTTCGACATAGTTAAAGTAATTAATTCATATACAATCTATTGAATCACTTAGACTTAAAAAATATTATATAGTATTTCAATTTAAAAATAAAACACATTTTGACACAGTATAATCGAAGCTTAGGGTATCCAATAAAGAAGCTAAATTTTCTAGATAGTTAACTGTAAAGATTAATTCCATTGTTCGTATTAATAATAGTAATTATTCTGTACAAAGGCCTTCCAACGAATTTGTAAAATTCGGATCACTTTACTAATATCCTAAATTAGTTGACTTGGATGTAATATTTTTGTTCATTTAATAGCTGCAGCGAAGTGCTTAAACTTCATTCTAAGACAAAATAACACAACCTACCCCAGATCAGTATTTTACCACAAATATATAGGAGAAAGAGTGATTTAATAACGATATAATTTCGAAAACTCACCGGGAAAAAGTTCCGAAACCCTTGCTAAAAAAACAAATAACAATCTAGTTTTCGCAAGTTTTAAATTAATTAATAGAATAAGATTTAATAGGCCATGGGCCAAATTTGACAGTTTTGAAAAATAAAATTTGCTGCAGATGCTATGCAATGGTTAGAACTTTTTTTAAGGCCGTAAGGACAATAACAAATGGCGAGGAGAACAGTGTTCGAATACCGGCCAGGTGTACCAATGTTAGTTTATCGAGTTTGGTCTGCCACTAATTTTACATCCTTTCTCCATTATAATACAAAATAAATACATTTTAAATTTAATTGTAGGTCTATAAAAACGTATCCATCACGGACAACGCCGATAATCCTCACTGTAAATAAATCAATAGTTTTTCAATTAAAATTTTTTTTAGAAGAACGTTTTAGAATGTACAATTAGTAGACTCGCCCTTAAATTATTCACTAGATAAAAAAAAATAGCGGCGACGTGGTTTAGTCATTTCCCTTCCTTTTCCCCTGCCATGAGCACAGAGTACGAGACCAAGATGGCGTCCGCGTGAGAGTGGTTGCCTGCCGCGCATGTCCACAGGGGCAAGCTGGTTTAATCGCGGACAAACTAGAGTAAAACGACGAGGTGATCAATGTAGACTGCGTAAAACTCAAGCCCCTCCCACTATTTCTAACAGCGGCCATCTTGGGGGACCGGCGAGACCAACATTGATCGGCAGCTTCGTCACATAAATACTATACAAATTACCAGAAGTAGGGAAAATGTTACGCTCTCCACGAACTGGGGTAGATTATGACATTTTGTAAGGACAGAAACTTTCTTAAACATAAGGTGTAAACATTATGTTATAGCAGATCTCAGAAATACACATTAGTGGTTATGGAGTCCAAAGAGTCAGGCTCGCGCAATACAATGGTTTGTCGATGAAGAAAAGGTAAAGATTTGAATCTGAACCGGGCGTAGGCCTACTAGAGAGTGATTCTCCACGCAAATACTAAATGTGTTTATGCACATTCAGGATTAACGCGGATAATCTATCGACGCTGTGGACTAGTGGTCAGAGCTCCTGGTTACAGATCCAGAGGTCCCAGGTTCAATCCACGTCCCCCCCCCCCCGGATTTATTTGTGAAATAGTGGGTCTGGAACCAGGTCAACTCAGCCTCGTTAGGACAAATGAGAAGCTACTTGAATAAATAAGTAGCAGATCCTGTCTAGAAAAAATGAGATTAAATACTGGAGGGTTAGTTGTGCTGACCACATGACACTAGCATTGCTTACGGTGGCGGCCGCTCGGTCGATGTATTTCGCTTGAGCGCCAACGCCATGTAATTATATATAGATTTTGTGTGTGTGGGTGGAGGGGGGGTTATTTACACAAAGTAAGGATAAATGAATATATTAAATTAGGTCAAAACTATATTCGATGTATTACTTATTATTTAATAACACTAGCCGATCTACTCAATAATGTTTGTAGACAATAAAAATATTATTAACTATAGTCCTAACCTGCTCATTATAAAGCTTCAGGTGACCTGGTGGTCTAGGGGTAAGGTGTCGGACTTCTGAGCTGGCGTCCGGGGTTCAATCCTCGGTCCCGGCACAGATTTATCTGATTACCAAACCCTTCCTTCACCTCTGATAAGATGTGTATTAATCACAACTTGTGAATGTGAGGAATGCCAGGCCTCCACCGTGGTTCGGATTCCACGTTAAACTGTAGGTACTCTATTTCACCTCACAATCACCCTACCATTGCACATTAGCGTAAGTGCGTATAACCCGAACGGGTAGTAAGACGCGGTGCTAATAATAATAATAATAATAATATAAAGCTTCTTTAAATAATTCATAATATAATCCAAGAATAAGAATAATTAGGAAAATATAATAAAACAGAAGAGCATATAAATCTCTTCCCAATCCTTGACCGTTAGATTAGACCGTGAATAAAATTAGTAACACCTGTAATGGTGGGCACGTGAACTAGATGTCAGACTCGTCTAGTCTGGTCTGCCGGTGGCGGGGAGGTCGGATTTCGAGTCACAGAAAGGTTTGGTCTACTAGGATTTTTTTTTCCTAAATTGTTTCCCACTTTACTTCCACGCAAATCCAGTTATTATTTTCATCTAAATTCAACCCTTCTCATTCCTACTCAACTAACCTAATTTAATTGCATTTAGTCCAGACGGCAAGATGCAGTGAATATAAAAATATAAACATAAAATATATAAAGTCTAGTAAAATAAATTAAATAAATTTTTATTATTATTATTATTATTATTATTATTATTATTATTATTATTATTATTATTATTATTATTATTATTATTATTATTATTATTATTATTATTATTATTATTATTATTATTATTATTATTATTATTATTATTATTATTATATTATTATTATTATTATTATTATTATTATTATTATTATTATTATTAATTATTATTATTTATTATTATTATTATTAGCACCACGTCTTACTACCCGTTCGGGTTATACGCACTTACTCTAATGTGTAATGGAAGGGGTGTGATTGTGAGATGAAATGGAGGACCTGCAGTTTAACGTGGAATCCGAACCACGGTAGAAGCCTGGCATTCCTCACATTCACAAGTTGTGATTAATACACGTCTTGTCAGAGGTGAAGGAAGGGTTTGGCAACCAGATAAATCTGTGCCGGGACTGAGGTTGAACCCGGACACCCAGCACAGAAGTCTGACACCTTACCCCTAGACCACCAGGTCACCAACAACAATACTTACCAATAAATATTTAATGTATTCTAAGAGTTCATTCGAAAAGTATTTGATATGCTTGAGCTACACGTAGGATATTAAAATATTTTAAAAATGTATTCAACTAGAGATTCGAGCAGAGAACCTTGAATTAAAAGTCAAAGGTCCGACATTTACATTTGAAAAGTGCATGGGTAAAAGGGGGATACTCACACTAAACACATTTTCCAAGACCATAACTTTTTTATCTCAAACCCCAGAAGGACCCCAGCAAATACTTAGAAAATAAAAATAAAATTAAATAAGGCAAAGGACTCTTTTAATCATAATCTAAACAAGTGCAAGAAAGGTCTTGATTGTCTTAACGGTTGGGAGCACTAGCTCAATTTGAATTAAAAATTGGATTTTGCCCTTTTTCCCTTAAATTTTGTCTGGGTTCTTTTTTGTTTTCATTTTACCAATAAACACTTTTTAAAAAACTTGACAACGGTATCACATTTTAGGCCCCTATATAGTGATTATGTACGTCCCTAGTCAGTTGTTTGTTATCTAATATAACAATTTTTTTTAGCACCGTGTCTTACTACCTGTTCAGGTTATACCCATATGAAGGTCTACTAATTAAGGTAATGTGTTAGAGATAAGGAAGGTTGAATTTAAAGGAAGTATATCCGCATTTGCGTGAAGAGAGAGAAAGAGTGTGTGTGTGAAATCATTTAGATAAAATCACCCTCAATACACCTGACCGGGATCAAACCACGATCTCACTATCGCGGCAGTTTAGTCGATTGCGAGAGTAGCGCCTTAGACCATGCGGACAGCGAAGCGGATTAGCGATATCAATAATTCACCACAAAAACCTTCAGTTTACCACTTCGACACATAACTGTGTCCCACACACATCGGTGGGCACGCGGCTTAAATGTCAGGTTCATATAGTATATTATTGTTCACCTGAAACGGGAGGTCAAGGTTCAAACCCCGTCTGGAATTGCTGAGATTGGTTTTTTTCTTTCAATTGTCTCTCCCTTTGCCTCTCCATGATAATGCAAGTGAAATTCTTCCAAATTATATCTTACTCATACTTACTCTAATTTCACAGTTAAAATGCTTAGAGCCTATTTATACCACGGTAGGGAAGCAAGACGCGATTGAAATTAAAAAGGAATGTTTTCTTGTATAGGAAAGTGCCTCCTAAACGTGGGAGCGCCAAGTAGAAAAAAATAATTTAATTTTCTTCACATGGTGATATCAACACTTGTTGAATATCTATCATGAGCATATTAACATTAGATTAGAAACTTATTAAATGAAGATTAAACGTTGTCAAAAAAATTCCAGAACATCCGTGAAAGATATTTAAGAACTGTTGAGGTTACCGTGTGAAGCGAAATAAGCTTTGTTTCTACTGGAGATTTGTTTGATTTATTTTGTCCAAAAAGTATTGTGATATAAAAACTGCAAAAACACTGCCATTGACTCGCGTCCCCTACACTCCCACCCTAACGCATCATTTTGGTGTTTCAATAATCTGATTTTACTTATTATCAAACATACTTATTACTTGACTTTTTAAAATAATTTTACACGCTTTGGTGGCCAAATGGTCTATATCGTCACTCTCGCAATAGATTCGACTGCCTATGACGTGGAGAACGGGGTTCAAATACCGATCGGGTGTAATGACAGTGCTTTTCATTAAATGGATATCCTCTCTCTCTCTCTGTCTCTTTATCTTTACACGCAAATGCGGGTAGTGGAAGTCATGAAACCCCATATTATAGTGGAAGTCATGAAACCCCATATTGTAGTGGAAGTCATGAAACCCCATATTGTAGTGGAAGTCATGAAACCCCATATTATAGTGGAAGTCATAACCATATTGTAGTGGGATCATAACCCTATTGTAGTGGAATCATGAAACCATATTGTAGTGGGAGTCATGAAACCCCATATTGTAGTGGGAAGTCATGAAACCCATATTGTAGTGGGAAGTCATGAAACCCCATATTGTAGTGGAATCATTAACCCTATTGTAGTGAATCATGAAACCCCATATTGTAGTGGGAAGTCATGAAACCCCATATTGTAGTGGAAGTCATGAAACCCCATATTGTAGTGGAATCATGAAACCCATATTAGTGGAATCATACCATATTGTAGTGGGATCATGAAACCCTATATTGTAGTGGAAGTCATGAAACCCCATATTGTAGTGGAAGTCATGAAACCCCATATTGTAGTGGAAGTCATGAAACCCCATATTGTAGTGGAAGTCATGAAACCCTATATTGTAGTGGGAGTCATGTAACCCATATGGAGTCATGAACCATATGTGGAAATCATGAAACCCTATATTATAGTGGAAGTCATGTAACCCTATATTGTAGTGGGAGTCATGTAACCCTATATGTAGTGGAAGTCATGAAACCCCTATATTGTAGTGGGAGTCATGAACCCTATATTATAGTGGGAGTCATGAAACCCCATATTGTAGTGGGAAGTCATGAACCCTATATTGTAGTGGAAGTCATGAAACCCTATATTGTAGTGGAAGTCATGAAACCCATATTGTAGTGGGAGTCATGTAACCCTATATATAGTGGAAGTCATGTAACCCTATATTGTAGTGGGAGTCATGAAACCCTATATTGTAGTGGAAGTCATGAACCCTATATTGTAGTGGAAGTCATGAAACCCCATATTGTAGTGGAAGTCATGAAACCCTATATTGTAGTGGAAGTCATGTAACCCTATATTGTAGTGGGAGTCATGAAACCCCATATTGTAGTGGAAGTCATGAAACCCCATATTGTAGTGGGAGTCATGAAACCCCATATTGTAGTGGAAGTCATTTAACCCTATATTGTAGTGGAGTCAGACATTGTAATACCCTATATTTAGTGGGTAGTGGAGTCATGAAACCCCATATTGTAGTGGAAATCATGAAACCCCATATTGTAGGGAGTCATGAAACCCCATATTTAGTGGAAGTTATGAACCCATATTGTAGTGGAGTCATGAAACCCTATATTGTAGTGGAGTCATGAACCCCATATTGTATGGGAGTCATGAAACCCCATATTGTAGTGGAAGTTATGATTCCCATTTTTTGTGAACGTTATGAATGTTCTACTAGTGAGTTCATCTCTAATAGAAGCTATATATTTTTCAGCCTTGTGTCAGAAGATATGAATCCCTTGTTTTGCCAAATATATAACCTCTCGCTTGAAATAGAAGATATGAATCAGCTTGCGCTACACAGCTATTTATCACGGCTCTTTAGACTGTATCTAGATTGATAGAAGAGGGCGGGGGAGAGGTGAAGGAGCTGGTAAACACTAAACAGCCCCCTCTGGTGTACGATGGGAACAGACCACGTGCGTGGACTAAAGAGTGGAGGGGAGTGGGAGATGAAATACAGCATTGTTACATGTCTAGCGCACATAACACCAAACTCACCAGGTGGTTCACCTAAAGGACATGTCGCTGTAATTGCTGGCAATCACAACAGCGCTGTCTCTTGCGGAGGAAGGGAATTACCAAGAGTACGGGAAGCTGCCTATGAAACTTTGGCAGAGTAGCAGACCTTTGGATGTGAGCCTACCGGTTAAACTATGTTTATAATCGTAAAAAGTATGGCCTTTTTATTTTATTTTCAGTTTTGTTGCTGTTGGTGTTTAACATTATTAAGTTAGCTACATTATGTAACTATTTTTTAAATTATTTTAAGGAATTAAAAAGTTAATGTAGGTGTCCTTAAACCGATTATCTTATAATAGTGCAGCGCGGCCGTGACTTGATTGGTCCAAGGAATAGCCCCAAAGGCCTAAAGCTACAACTTAAGATGGGGTGCTAGTGAGCGTGAGTTTAGGGCAGTATTTTCGAAGTTTTTATAGCATAAACATTTATTTGGCCAAAATAAATCAAATATTGCTTCTATAGAAACATAAGAGTTTAGTTTTCTGAACATGCTAATCTCAACTTTAATATTTATCAAGGATGTCCTGGAATTCTCTCTCTCTCACTCTCTCTTACTCTCTTTCTCTCTCTCTCTCTCTCCTGATATACAGACAACCCTCCAGGTCTATAGTGAGCCATACACTAGGATCAGCTCCAGTCCTCACCACTGAACCTCTCTATCCTGATATACAGACAACCCTCCAGGTCTATAGTCAGCCATACACTAGGAGCAGCTCCTGTCCTCACCACTGAACCTCTCCTGATATACAGACAACCCTCCAGGTCTATAGTCAGCCATACACTAGGAGCAGCTCCTGTCCTCACCACTGAACCTCTCCTGATATACAGACAACCCTCCAGGTCTATAGTGAGCCATACACTAGGAGCAGCTCCAGTCCTCACCACTGAGTATCTCCTGATATACAGACAACCCTCCAGGTCTATAGTCAGCCATACACTAGGAGCAGCTCCTGTCCTCACCACTGAACCTCTCCTGATATACAAACAACCCTCCAGGTCTATAGTCAGCCATACACTAGGAGCAGCTCCTGTCCTCACCACTGAACCTCTCCTGATATACAGACAACCCTCCAGGTCTATAGTGAGCCATACACTAGGAGCAGCTCCAGTCCTCACCACTGAGTATCTCCTGATATACAGACAACCCTCCAGATCTATAGTGAGCCATACACTAGGAGCAGCTCCTGTCCTCACCACTGAACCTCTCCTGATATACAGACAACCCTCCAGGTCTAAAGTGAGCCATACACTAGGAGCAGCTCCAGTCCTCACCACTGAGTATCTCCTGATATACAGACAACCCTCCAGGTCTATAGTGAGCCATACACTAGGAGCAGCTCCTGTCCTCACCACTGAACCTCTCCTGATATACAGACAACCCGCCAGGTCTATAGTGAGCCATACACTAGGAGCAGCTCCTGTCCTCACCACTGAACCTCTCCTGATATACAGACAACCCGCCAGGTCTATAGTGAGCCATACACTAGGAGCAGCTCCAGTCCTCACCACTGAGTATCTCCTGATATACAGACAAATCGCCAGGTCTAAACAGCGATCTTATTTTATATTATTATTTTCACTAAATATTTCTACCTATCAGGGCTATCCACATATAATTACACTTGTGAGTTAGGTAGAATTTAGAGGGAATTTACATTTATTCGCATGGAGGTAGGAAGCGGAACCCATTTAGGAAAAATAACCCACAGTACCCGCGATCGGAATTTGAATCCTGACCTCCCCGTCATCGACAAACCAATCGAGCTTGACGTTAAGCCCACGTGCTTGATTTAATCATTATAAATCTCATATAATTACAATAATCATACGAATGCGACTAAAATGTCTCAAAAGCGAATCAACGAGCCCAGTGGGTATTTTGATAAATATGGTCGCAGCGCCACTCACCTGAACACGAGACTGCTATATCAAACTCAGTCAACAAGTAGCTGTCAGAGTTGAATAACCAAAAGGAGCACGGTAGTCTTGGGATAAAGTGCTCCCCTTGGGACCAGATGTTCGTGGGTTCAAACCCAGCCGTGCTCAACGGATTTTTCTTGAGCGATAAAAATCCGTAGCACAACTTCCTTTGGAAGGGAGGCAAAGCCACCCATCCCATGTCGATCGCGGCATGTAAAAGGACCCTGGAAGGTATGGGGAAATATATTTCCCGGCAAAAAATGGTAGACCCTTTCACGCTCGCTCATAGAAATGCAATGTGGAAATAAGTAGTGAGCCCCCGAACTTCATGAATTCCCCTACTAGGCGAAATGGAATTTATACCAGATGGTGCAGGTTTCACTAACCAGCCAAAGGGCTGAGTACATGCCCAGTTCCTGATGAATAAAAATCAAACTAGACCAACGGGGTTGTTGACTTAAGAAGAAAAATTACCCAATAATAGTCTTCAAATAAATCGTTATGGTTTTCTAAATGTTAAACTTATTTATCAAGATATATTTATTGATCTTATCACTATAGCAAACATAGGCCTACGTAGACAAATATTATTAAATAGGCATAAATCTTAAGTGGACCTTCTTTGAAACTGTGGAGAAAACCTACCATTAAGTTTTGTTGTTTACTTTTTATTTCACAACGTCTTACTATCCATCAATTATTAATTTTAATTAATATTACATCGTAGTAATGAGGAAGGCAGGTTTGGTTTGGTTTTACACTTTGTCTTACTACCCGTCCGGGATATCCGCATATTTACACTATTGGTGTAGGTATGAGGACGGTAGAATTTAGGTTTGCGTGTAGGGGGAGACGGAGTGGGTAAACAATTGAATTAAATCCCCTCTAGGTACACATGACCGGGATTCGAGCCCGCAACTTCCCCGTCTCAAGCAGACCTTACTAGATGAGCCTGAAATTTAGTCGTCGTGGCCATACCGATGCGGGTTCCATAAAGTGACATTAAAAAATACGGTTTCAACAAAGTAAATCAACCCGAACCCAAGTTGACAGCTTCGAGCGACATTTCAAAAAGACGGTCGTCAGAAGTGAAGGACTGGAGATGCCGGTATTAAGGGGGGGAGAGCTGGCCGTTTCAAAACTAATTTCCTCATCGCTGCGCTTCTACCCCCTCCTTTCGCCCCTCTCAACCCCAATTACTGTCAATTACTGTGACAGATGTGTATAGCTAGGAGACACTTTGTTGGTTCAATAACTGGTCCATAGCACGCCACCATACACACCGCGACAGACGATACAGTGGACAAAGAATGATTTGGGCAGAGTAGTAGCTCTATGGATAGTAGACCTCGCTTCCTTCATGTTATTATCGTTACTACTAACTTACTAGTAGCTCTGTGGTTAGTAGGCCTAGCTTCATTCAAGTTCTTAAAGTTACTACAGCCTTACTAGTAGTTCAGTGAACATTAGACCTTGATCTAGTCATGTTCTTATCGTTACTACAGTCTTACTAGTAGTTCAGTGAACATTAGACCTTGCTCTAGTCATGTTCTTATCGTTACGACAGTCTTACTAGTAGTTCAGTGAACATTAGACCTTGCTCTATTCATGTTCTTATCGTTACGACAGTCTTACTAGTAGTTCAGTGAACATTAGACTTTGCTCTATTCATGTTCTTATCGTTACTACAGTCTTACTAGTAGTTCAGTGAACATTAGACCTTGCTCTATTCATGTTCTTATCGTTACGACAGTCTTACTAGTAGTTCAGTGAACATTAGACTTTGCTCTATTCATGTTCTTATCGTTACTACAGTCTTACTAGTAGTTCAGTGAACATTAGACTTTGCTCTATTCATATTCTTATCGTTACTACAGTCTTACTAGTAGTTCAGTGAACATTAGACCTTGCTCTATTCACGTTCTTATCGTTACTACAGTCTTACTAGTAGTTCAGGGAACATTAGACCTTGCTCTATTCATGTCCTTATCGTTACTACAGTCTTAACATTTTTCTTTGAATTCCAAGTTGAAATATATCCTATAGTTTCTTCTTGGATTTTAAGTTGATATTTTTACTAGATGCAGGCAGTTTAGGACGTCAGACTCATAATATATGTAAAAATTACCAAAAATACGACTTGGTACTTTACAAATGGCTTAGAATTATAAATGCAATTATCTGAGATGAGCTATTAAACGAAAAATAATTTGAGCGGCTGCCATATTGAAACGGATAGTCAGATTGAAAAATTATGTGCAAACATTGTTTGATATAGGTTCATAGAATGGCCCTGACAAATTTCGTTACAACTGATAAAAGCATTTGGAAGTTATCGCGGAACAAAGCTTACAAGAATAATTAGTAATCAATTAAACCAATTTATTACTTTGATATGTAGTTTGTAGGACTAATTAATAATCTATTAAACCTAATCAACATAAATATATTTCTAAATTTAATGTTTATTTTATGATGACCTAAACACATACACAAATATCTAAATTGGGCATACTTATCCAATCTTAAATATATATTGAGAAAAATCCAACAGTTTTAATACCTGAACGTTTTTATGAAGAAGCAAAATCGCTCTTCATTTTCTGATAACACTCGCAATAGTCTTTTGTCATTTTATGTCTACTATAGTTCTCCTCGGATATGGGCATGGCGCTTCAACAGACCATGATACTGACAAAACTAACTGTTAGCAGTTCACTAGGAGAAAAATAAATTAGGACGTTCAATGTGGCTGTTTTTTGTTGCTACAAACGATGTGGTCTTAGTAAATGTTTTAGACTCATATTATAAGAAAATCTTTTTTTTTCCTTATTCTTGGTTCGTCAGAATTTACTTTGCTGTAGATATATTCATTAATTTAGTTGAGTGCCTCACTATTAGTTTGAGTGTTTCACCTCATTAAAGGCTAATAATTATTTTAAATTACACATAGTCTTTAATTAGAGGTAATGAATGAGGTCACACAGTTTATGGTTAAAAATAAAACCTGGTAGATTACAAATGCATAGGGCTACCCACAACGGTGAGCACGCGGATTTAGTGTCAGGTTCATCCAGCACGGTTTTCGTCGGTTGATGATGGTTCTCTTTGAAAAATGACCTGGTTTCATTCGAATCTTCTGACAACAATTTTCAACTAACTCACTGTTGTAAGTCTGATAAATCATGTATTGAGTACGAATACACTAAAATCTTAAAGCGTCTCCATGTAAAAAAAAAAGTCCAAAAGATTAATGTCAGCTGTCCGGGTGTGGAAGGAATGCGATGGAACATTCTCGATCTAGTGTCTGTATCTCTCCGAGTTGTTTTGTTAAACTAGGTTTACTAAGACTTTTTTTTACTCATTTTAATGAGTATTACTAGATCCTACTCATTTCAATGAGTACTAAACGATCCTATAGTGCTGATCCATCCCTTTTTTTTCTAAACGGGGGTAGAAGGAGAGCTGCATTGTTAGTCGAGATATCGCCAAGCAGATTTTGCGGTTAGGTGAAATATTGACAAAACCTTTAACAGTTCAAGAGTTTGGTCCATATGAGATTTAGCACAGAACTATTTTCTAATACCATTACAAAGACGTGCAAGCATAGTTTATAAGTTGAAAATTTCCACTCTGAAAAGTCAAAATATCTAAATATTTTGACCCGCCTCGGTGGCGTAGTTTGCTAACGCGCTGGTTTCGTGTTTAGCTAGACTGCCGAGGGCGGGGAGATGGTTCGAATCTCGCTCGGGCGAACTAGGGGTGGTTTTCTCCTAAATAGTTTTCCACTCTCCCTCCACGCAAATGCGGGTTCACTTCCTCTATATCCAACCTTCCCAATTCCTAACCCATTAGCGTAATTAGTAGGGGAAAGGTACGTAAGAGTGCGCGGCCCTTAAGAGCGCGCAGTGTCATTTTATGACAGTTGGCAACACGTAAATATTTTTGCTTGGTCTCAGTTTGTTCCTTACCGTAACGCGAGCAAGTAGTGGACAACATCTGGTTATGCAACGATATTTGTACATTTGAAAGGTAAGATATCATTTACTGTCTATTTCCATGTAATATTTTAAGTGTATAATGTACGCTCTGACATCAAAGTGAATAACGGTTAATTCGTTTGTTATTTTTTATGTAAAAGCCAAGGTTTCAACCATTTTGTGGATATACAATAAGTTCTGTTTTCCGACATGTGCTCCTATCTAACGGTTATTTCCGAAATCTTGTACGTAGCCCCTAAGAGTGCGCATAGAAAATAGCCAAAAGAGTGCGCGTGCGTACTCTTAGGTTCTTACTGCGCACTCTTTGGAACTAATTTTCATTTACTCACAATCAGTGAATTTAATAAAAGAGTATGAAGCAGAACACTATTGTTTTGTAAAACTTAAATTGTTTCAGAATGTCATCCACGTATAAGAGAAAATCAGAGAGGAAATTAATATTTACGAAAGAATTGCTAAACGAAGCAAAACAAAGGATTTTAAATGGAGAAAGTCAAAGAAAAGTTGCTGCAGATTTGGGCACAAAGGAATCTACATTAAGGAGACGACTTAAGGCTGTAAGTATCTTAAATAAAATTCAATCAACATTAATGTTCTCAAACTATAGAGTAAATGTAAATCCCAATCCGGGTCTGCATGGATGAATGAGGCAGGTGTGCAACTTGTGCAATGGGGTACATCTAGGGTCAGATCCAAGAAAACCCTTCCAGCAAGCATAATTTCTCTTGAGTTTCACATGGTTGGTCACTAATATCCACACCATGGACCCGCTGGGATGTGAACCAGGGTACCTGGAAGCTAGGATTACAGTGTCCTAACTACTAAACCCATCTACCACCACTTTATAATTATTAATGTGTAAGCAATGCCATTCATTTATGTAGACCTTGCATCTCATGCTGTGAACTGTCTCAGCGTTAGTTCAACTACCTCAGTCAACTGAAGTTATTCGTAATCTCTGTTGCAGGGAACAGTACCAGTGTCACTGGGACGATTTAAGCCAGTTTTTACACCAGCTAAAGAGCAAGAATTGGCAAACCATGTAAGAGATCTGGACAAAAGATTCTATGGAATAGGGAGGAAGCAACTTATGAGTTTGGCTTTCGAATATGCTACCCTAAACAATATTCCACACAGATTCAACAATATTACAAAGGTAGCAGGTCGGCATTGGCTACAAGATTTCTGCAAAAGAAACAATCTGTCTCTCCAATTACCAGAAAAGTGCAGCCTTGGTAGGGCTATTGGATTTAACAAAGCACAATGTCAGCGTTTTTTTGATAATTTTAAAGTCGTGTCTGAGGAAAAGAGTTTTCGTGCTCATCGCATATTTAATATGGACGAGAGTGGAATTTCTTGTGTTCCAAACAAAGTTCCTAAAGTAATTTCTCCCAAAGGTAAACGTTCAGTTTGTAAAGTATCTTCTGCAGAGAGAGGTCAGACGGCAACTGTAGTTTGTTGTATGAATCCTGTTGGCTTATATGTACCCCTGCGATTATTTTCGCCAGAAAACGAATGAAGCGAGAGCTATTCAAGGATGCTCCTGAAGGTTCTTTGCCCATGATATCTGATAGTGTATTTATAAATTCACAACTGTTCCTTGACTGGCTTCAGCATTTCAAAAACTATGTCAAACCAACTTTAGATGACCCAGTCCTCCTCGTACTAGACAATCATTTGTCCCATTGCTCTATTGAAGCTGTAATCTTTTGCCGTGATCACAACATTACTCTGCTCTCGCTACCTCCCCATACTACTCATAAATTACAGCCCCTTGACAGAGGATTCTTTGGTCCACTGAAATCAATGTTTGCTAATGAAGCCGACAAATGGATGCACAATCACACCGGGCGTGCATTTTCCCAGCACGATATTTGCCTACTTTTCCGTAGTGCATATGAAAAAAATTGCCACCATGGAGAAAGCAAAACATTCATTCCGTGCTACAGGCATCTATCCGTATAACCCTGATGTGTTCTGTGACGAAGATTTTCTTCCATCTGACGTCACTGATCAGCCACACGCAGTCAGTGATGAAGAACCAACTCCCTCAACAAGTGGAATCATTCATCATGGAAGAATAATTGTTCCTGTGTCCAGTGAGACTAATACGGTAAATGAGGGCTCAACTGCATCCACCAGTGGAATCAGTCCTGATGGTGAAATGAATGTTCACATGTCTACCAGTAAGAATAATCATTGTATGCCCAATGATGATCCAACACCTCCTACTACAGAAATCAGTCCTGAGGATGAAGTAGAAGATCCTGTCTCGTGTGAAACATCCTCCAAAAGCACTGAGAAGAATTCTACAATTTCCTGTGGTGAACACATTGAAGCTACAGGAATTCCTCCAGCCAGCATTATCCCTCTCCCTAAAGCAGAAACTACTGACAAGAGGAAAAGAAACGCAAGGAAATCAGATATAATGACAAGTTCTCCCTTTAAAAATGCCCTACAACATGCAGATGATAAGAAAAAGCCACAATATTTACAAAAACAAAATAAAAAAGTAAAAGTTTCATGTTAAGAAAAAAAGACTCTGACTAAAAGGACAATGGAAATCGATATTTTCTGCCCTGGATGTGATGATAAATACACAGAGCCAATTTCAGAAGACTGGATACAGTGTATTAAGTGTGAACAGTGGTGGCATGAACAGTGTTCATCATTTGAAGGTGCTATCATATTTAAATGTGATTTCTGCTAAGTGCGCACTCTTAAGGTAGATAATGCGCACTCTTAGGAGCAGGGGCACTAAAGAGTGCGCATTTACACTAATTTGGTTTTATGTATTTTCTGCCAACATTAATATTTTCATACGATTGGGGTTCATGGATATGTAGGTATAAGCTATCAATAAATTACATGGTGAAGGAACCATATTTTTTTATTTTAAGGTGTAGGTTAAATGGTGGTTTATTGCTTAGGTGCGCACTCTTACGTACCTCTCCCCTACTTAAGCGTACAACCCGACCGGTTAGTAAGACGCGGTGCTAAGTATTATTATTATTATTATTATTATTATTATTATTATTATTATTATTATTATTATTACATATTTTGGTTGATCACAAAGAGCTAAATGCATGGGAAACGAAAGGTAACTGGTATGGGAGCATATAATGGATCTTTGTGAATCAAATGATTTAATTTAATAGGGGAAAGGTAGGGCACTAAACAAATGGTATTGTAATTTGTATTTTCCTCTTCCCCTGTTCGTTCTCCTGATGCCGGACAGCTTCGCCCAGAAACGTTATAAGTCCACTTGGTTTCTGGCGTGTATGAATTTTTGCTCGACTATTATAGCTCCTTAAGGTGGGGATGAAGGGAACGTGAAAAAAGACCAGTTTTTTTGGAGTTTTTTTTTTATCAAAACTTTTTTGCTTAAATAAACAGAGTATTGTTTAAGTAAAAACAAAGTTTAATTTTCCACACATGGTGGTTTTCATGAGCAAAGCGGAATTAAATGACAAACTTTTTAAAGAAAGATAATAATTATAAAGTTGTCATTAAATACTAGAACACCCTTGACAGATATTCAAGAACGGCGAGGTTACTATGTGAAGAAAATAAAACTTTTGTGTTGCTACAGGAGATATATTTTAATTTTAACCCCCAAAAAAAAGTTTTGCTTTAAAACTTCAGACACAATTACCTATCCTCACTATATGTACCATATGTAACTTATAAGGTTCTTAAGCACCGTCCAGGAATAAAACCAGTTCTCTGACTCTGTAGCCAGACTTCCTGTCCAACTACCCACGGTTATGTGTGTGTGTATACGTTATCACGGATGTTGCAGAGAAGTGCTATATGGGAAACGCTCCTACTAGTTCAATAGATCACCCCCCCCCCCCCCCCCATTATCCGGGCATTGTGCGAGCACATGTTACACACAATACTCTCGCCCACCCTCCTATTAGAGGTCCTTGAGAGGTGAAGGGGGGGGGGGTTGCTGAAATCTCATCAGCTCCCCTTCTACATACAGTACAGATTAAAACACAGCACTCAGCACCTTTTCAAAAACACCAAACAAAGACCAGAAACGGGTCTTTAATGGGGTTCAGAGAAAAAGAGAAGGAGTGGAGGGAGGGTGTCGAATTGACATAATGAGTAGATAAAACATTTTCTAAAGGGACCAACGCAATCTGTCTCAAAAAAAGAAGCTTAAAAATAATGCATGTCTAATGAGGTAAAAAAAAAAGAGAAGTTGGGTCAATGTGTGCCTTTTGAATTATAAAGATAAAAATAGTGCAGCTGAAAGAACAGGATTTTTTTTTTGTTACTACCTGTTAAAGTTATACGCATAGGCCCGTGTACTAACTATGCTAATGAGTTAAGAATGAGGAAGGTTGAATTTTAGAGGAATTGTACTTGCATTTTCATGAAAAACCATTTTGGAAAAACAACTTTTAATACACCCGACTGGGATTTGAACCCCAATCTCCCTGTCATCGGCAGTCTAGTCTAACACGGGAGTGATGCCTTAGACCATGAGGCTACCGAAGTAGGTAATTAGGGTATGCTCAAGTGTTAGGGATTATAAATTTGAGTTTAAAGCCAATGTACCTGCATTTGAGTGGAGAGAGAATGGAAGACCAATTATGGGGTAAAAGCCCTCAGTACACGCGACCAGGATTTAAACCCCAATCTCCCCCTCCCAGCAAACCATTATATTGCGAAAATGACGCCTTAGAGACCATTCGACCATCGAAGTGGATTCTGGGTCACTAGAAGAAACGTTGAAGCATCCTATGTCGGATTATATCCATCCTTCTGCGCTAAATCCGCACTGATGGTTCTCACATTTCGTCAGTAGGGAGAGCTGAGAGCACATCTAAGGTAGGCTAGAAACACGACTACTTGCGTCGGACTTGGCTTCGTGTAATTCGAGCTCGTTGTAAGAGGATTTGTAGCACGATGGCTGGAAGGGCTTGGAAACTGTAAGGGCTGTACATAACTAAGGGCGAATGCCAAATAATTCCATTTGGATGTTGGTGATGTGTGTTGATGTGTTCTACGATTTGATTAGAATGAACCTTATCTGACATAAAAGTTATTAGATCTACTTTTTCGTGTTCATACGACAAGACATGTTGCTCTTCAGTTGTCACTTTTGATAGATTTTATAAACACCGTGTCTTACTACTCATCAGATTATATGTATATGTGCTAGTTATACTCCATTCACGGTAAGAATTACTCTCTGAAAGGTCTTTTTTCCTACCAATATCCTACTATATAATAGAGTTCTGGTAGGGAAAAAGGCCTTTCAGAAAACAATTTCTATGCTGAACAGATTATATGCTAGTTTGTTAGGGATGAGGAAGGAATAAGTGGAAAACAATTTAGGAAAAACCACTCTCAGTACACGAGGCCTGGATCCGAACCCCGAACTCCCCGTAAATGGGTGTCCAATCTATTACAAGAGTGACTCCTTAACTCAACAAACGGGTCAGGAATAAACCCCTGGTTAGAGTCTGACGTGCTAACCTTTATGAAGACGTCACATCCCTGAATCTCTCGGATGGGTCGTGTTACGAAGGATTAGGAGAGCAAGCCGTTGTCCTCATCACTAGCCTGACACCCCGCGAACAGAAGCGGCTCGCAGGGATTAGTTGGGATATCCGCGGGGCTCAAAAAGTGGGTAGAAGCAGAAGGGTAGAATGATCCTATCTTGTATCACATTTTATTTGTAGGTAGGTCCTTCGAGTGTGAAGGGTAGTTGTTACTATATTGAATAAGCAGTCGCGAACAGCCGATAGGGCTGGTCCTCCAGCTAGGGGGTTGGGCGTGGGCATTATGAGCTCCCCCCCCCCCCCCCCCAAAAAAAAATCCCATCAAGAAACTCTCAAAAGTTTGCCATGTCTGTTACTGGGGTAAAATGTTCCGGAGATAAAATAGTCCCCCAGATAGTTTCTGTCACCTAAGCGTATATGACTAGTTACCAACCTATCACATGGAAATGGTGATAGGTGACTTGAATGCTAGACCTACAATAGGAAAGGAAAGCTTGTATGACGTCAGTAATGATGATGGAATAAGATTAATAAATTATGCCACGTCAAAGAACCTTCCCTATAAGCTATTAGATGTGGATACATTTTGGAAATGTTGGTACCTTTAGAAGCTGTACCATAATTGTTGTACATTTGGAAATGGGAAAGCTATAAAATGTATTAGATCTACTTTCACATATTCATACGTCAAGTCACGTTATCTGCAACTGTCACTTTTGATAGATATTATCAACTACTATAAATAACACTAATAATATGCTGAAAATTGAAAAATGACACCTGGACACGGGAATCGAACCCGGGACCTCTGGCTTAGTACGCCAATGCTCTAACCACTGAGCTATCCAGGATTCGTCCCGTACCGAGGGTCATTCTTCACTCATATTTTTAAGGCAGAGTCTATGATGGACTTAGCGGAAATCGTCGAGTCGCAGATGGCTGCGTTATCTAATGGCTCGGGATATTAATATAATAACATATTTGTAGCCGACAATTTCCGCTAGGGGTGACCTGGTGGTCTAGGGGTAAGGTGTCAGACTTCTGTGCTGAGGGTCCGGGGTTCAATCCTCGGTCCCGGCACAGATTTATCTGATTACCAAACCCTTCCTTCACCTCTGACAAGATGTGTATTAATCACAACTTGTGAATGTGAGGAATGCCAGGCCTCTACCGTGGTTCGGATTCCACGTTAAACTGTAGGTCCTCCATTTTCATCTCACAATCACCCTACCATTGCACATTAGCGTAAGTGCGTATAACCCGAACGGGTAGTAAGACGCGGTGCTAATAATAATAATAATAATAATAATAATAATAATAATAATAATAATAATTTCCGCTAGGTCCATCATAGACTCTGCCTTAAAATATGAGTGAAGAATTACCCTGAGCACGGGACGAATCCTGGATAGCTCAGTGGTTAGAGCATTGGCGTACTAAGCCAGAGGTCCCGGGTTAGATTCCTGTGTCCAGGTGTCATTTTTCAATTTTCAGAATATGATATCTAGATGGAGTAATATTCACTAATAAGCATAAATAATAGCTCTGGCTATTAATTCTTACTAATAATATGGCTAAATGTTATCAATGTTGACGGCAAAAAAATAAAGTTTGGAGTGGTGCTTCCCCGGCTATCATTTGCCTCACCTGTCCCCCTCCCTTACTCCCCCTCCCCCCATTTTAGCCGTATTTAACATCCAATACAATGGGATGAGAATAAAGGGTAGCCGAAATGAAATACATCCACGTTAGAGTGAGGAGAGGATGTGAAAACTACAGTTAAAATCTCATGGGAAAGAAAAAGCACCTCCCAGTTTCCCCGGAAGGGATTTGAACATCAATCAACACGTTGACAGCGTCAACTTCCAACAATCAGCAACAAAGACGATTAAAAAAACTATAGTTTCAGTATTTGAACCACAATAAGCCCGTTGAGACGAGTGAATTGTATCAATTCAGACATTTCTTAAACAGACACCACAAATAAAAAAAAGTCTGATTTGTATCCATTCTCATAATATCCACAAAATCCTGAATTTGTATCCATTCTGAATGGTCTCCATTAAGACAGTTTTCAAATAAATGACTTTAACAAAAATCCTGATTTGTATCCACTGTAATTATTTGTATTATATCCACAAAATCCTGAATTGTATCCATTTTGAATGGTCTCCATTCAAACATTTTCTTAAACAAGCACCACAAATAAAAAGTCTGATTTGTATCCACTATAAATATTTGCATTATATCCACAAAATCCTGAAATCTATCCATTCTGATTTTATCCATTTAACTGCGGTGCCACATGTCTTCTAGATGGCAGCAGCAGAAACTCTCCTTAACTCATTCCGTGTTATATAGAGAACAGCACTATCTTATGTAAGGGGCCGGTCAACACTAGTTCACCCATTAAACATGTTATTACAAAATAAAAGATTGTGACAAAACCGTTCTATGAATTTGAAATCGTTTTCACCAATGAAAAGGAATTTAATTATCTAGAAAGAAGACTCTGTATAACCTTTACTAATCATACTGATTAAATTATACAATGGAAACTATCACCACATTTTCAGCCTCGCATTATTTTGCTAAAAATGAGTTCATTAAGTGAAATATTCAAAATTTAATGTTACTATATAAAGCATAACTTTTTTTATTTCAATTTTCTTGAATTAAATTTTTATTCAATGTTCTATTCTTTTTTTATATTTATTTAAATAAATAAATACTTTAAACAGAATTAAAATTAAAGATTAAAGATTGGAGACCATTCAGAATCGATACAACTAAGGATTTTGTGGATATTATGAGAATGGATCAAAATACTTTTTATTTGTGGTGCATTGTTTAAGAAATATCTGAAAGGGTACTATTCAGAATGGATAGAATTCAGCTACCCCAGGGGCCCATTTAGGTGACCTGGAGGTCTAGGGTAAGGTGTCGGACTTATGTGCTGGAGGTGCGGGGTTACAATCCGCGGTCTCGGCAGAGATTTATATGATTGCCAAACCCTTCTTTCACCTCTGACAAAACGTGTATTAATCACAACTTAGAATGCCAGGCCTCTACCCGTGGTTCGATACCACGTTAAGCTGTAGGTCCTCCATTTCATCTCACAATAACCCTACTATTTACACATTAGCGTAAGTGCGTACAAACCGAACGGGTAGTAAGACGCGGTGCTTATAATAATAAACCCATCATTACTAGGGCAAACTTTTTTTTTTAGCACCGCGTCTTTCTACCCATTTGGGTTACACACTTATATACTAAATTAAGCTAATGGGTTAGGTATGAAAAAGGTTGAATTTAGAGATTAAGTGTATCCGCATTAGCGTAGAGAGAAAGAGTGGAGAACCATTTAGGTAAAACCACCCTCAGTATACCCGATGGGGATCGAAACACGAGCTCATCGGCAGTCTATTCTATTGTGAGAGTGACGTCTTAGACTATGCGGTGACCGAAGCCGTTAAGACAAATATTAAACTTGGGGTCTGAAAAATAAAACGCTCGAAAGTTTGTTTTTTTAATACTGCTTTAAGGAATACGTAAATATAAAAGGGGTCGAGAGTAATTTAATAAAAACAAATTACGATTAATCCCCGGCGCATGGCCGAGTGGAATGGCCCCTCCCCCTCTTCCCTTAACCCCCACCAGAGCCAATAAATTGCATTCTAACAGCGGGGTGATTGAATTAAGATCCGCCTGGTCGTCGTAAAGTAACATTAATGTCGAGGGTCCCCGGGCCTGGTGGTTACAGAGTGATGACCTCACTTGCCGAGTCAAAAAGGATGAGTCAACTAAGATGATAAGGCGAATATGTTCTCTTGACGAAAACACATTTTACTGATATAGGAATATAAGTTTTATTTGGTTTCCAAAAACTATTCTCCGAATACCGAGCTGAGGCGCTTGTAGGTCTATTTGAGGTAGGTTTTTTTTTACGTGAGGGTGAGGGGGAGGTTGAGATGATTTTTTTTCACAGCATCTTAATTTTCATTTCAATTCCATGCATACATTGATTACGCTAGTTAAATAGGGATTAGAAAGGTGGACTTTTAGAGTAAATGCACCTGCATTTGCTGGGAGGGATAGTGAGAAACCTATTAGGGATAACCACCGTTGGTTCATCCTACCGGGATTCAAACTATGTTATCTCCATAATTTGAAATAAATTCTAATAAGAGAGTGACGCACTAGACTATGCAACTACCGATGCATGTCGAGAGGTCTAATAACTGGGGAAAACCGCTGTAAATGGCGGATGGAGATGAAATTAGATCGAAGTGATGGATTGAAACGGTTAAGCTGGTGATGGAGGGATGAACGGATCCAAGTCTCGGTGATGGCTACAAATCAGAAAGTAAAAGACACGTGGACTCTTCTTCCTCCAGGTTGACTAACGTTGGCAAATTCGCTGTAGCTACACTGGATATCATCTCTGAGGGATCTGCATGGATACTATTGGGAAACGGCGTTGCCATTTTCAGGTTTTCGTGTGGTCAATCTTCCCACAGATATAAAACAAGCTTTGCAACGCTGGTTCGTCGATGTTGCCAGTTGCTCCCTCTCGCCCCTGCACATCATCTTCCTACATAATTGAAAGCGAGGAGATTTGGCAACAATTAAACGAGAGAACGAGAAGATAGAGCTTTTCTTCATTAGACCTGCGGTTCCCTTAGCGGTAATAATTTCTTTTCTTTCTTGAGTCAACAACACTAAGGTTGATTTGATGTAATCTATATCAATCCGAAGCTGGGCATTCACTCAACCCTTAGGCTTATTAGTGCTGCCCGCACCATATGCTAAAAATCCCATATACAAGTTTATAAAATGTGGTGATTCCCCATTGCCTTCGACGCTGAATTTCTACGAACGAGCGCATAAGTGCTTACCAGTTTCACTGGAAAGGTATTTCCACATACCATACAGGGATCTTTCATATGCCACACTCGACATGGGATTGGAGGATTTACTTTTCCCTCGAAGAAAGTTGTCCTACGGATTTTTATTGCCCAAGAAAAATATCTCGACCTCGGATGGATTTGAGTCCAAGAACACCGAGTCCTGGGGCAAGCACTTTACCCCTGGACCACCGAGGTAGACAATATTGTGTATAGTGGAGTTAAAGTCTCGACTCAAAGGATAAGTCTGGCAAAACATCTGGTTTTTGTTTTTAATGCTACGTCTTTCTACCCATCCGGGTTATCGGAAGTTCAAGCCAACTAATCTTAAGTTAAAAGGATGAAGAGTAACTATCATAGTAGTTAGAGAGACATAACGACCGCCAAACTGTCTGATAAGAAAGGGGACCTAGTTGGTTTCATTGAATGATCGCTAGTACTGTTGCTAAGAGGATTTCCTCAGACTTCCAATTTTCCTTCACATGTTCCGATATTATTCCAGAAGTAAAGCACGAGAACAAATGGATTAATATACCAACCTTACCTTTAGGGTAAACAAAGTGTGTATCAAAGAGAAGAATTGTTGGGATTCGTGAAATATATCTGAACGAGAATAGGAAAATTATATGAAAGAAAATTCAATCCGCACCACAAGTGATTTTAGAGGTGTGTGCTACAAATCACTTTACATAGGATTGGGTGAGAGTTTCTCATGGATAGGATTTCAAGACATTTCCTAACATATTTGTTTCCATTTATTTGAGGTATTTAGCGTGCACTTTATGAACCAACTGATTATATCAGCACATGACTTATAAACTAACTTAAATCTATAAGAGACACAACATTCAGAACCCGGTCATTAATTCATCACTGTGAAAGAGGAAACCCATATTTAACTAATGATAAATGTTTCAACCATACCAAAAATTGAAACCGGGATTCTTAGTTCAGTAGACAGACACTCTAAGGACTGAGAAAAGGTGTCGGCATTTACTTACAAAGACGTAAAAAGTCTTATTTTTGTTTTTAGAGCTGTTAGAAACAGCGAAGATGCTAAGACGATCTCATGACAGTCACACTGCCTGAGAAGGTAAGGGTTACCACTATTTCCTTGCTACCAAATTCCCTGTGTTATCCAGGTTTACCAGAAGAAACCGTTTTCCAGGCAGCTTAGATTGAAGAAAAGAGCAATACAATTTCATTTTTCATCAAAGCGACTAAATGTGAAGAAATTTAACTTTTGTTTAAAGCATGATGATTTAAGACAGATAAATACATCTTCTGTCGCTTCATCAACCTTGCAATAAAACATGTTCGAATCAGCGTGATTAAGGCGGGAGTGTAAGGAACACGATTTAAGGGCAGTATTATGCGGTTTTATAATTTTAAAAAATTGGTCAAAATAAATAAAATATACATAAAGAGTTTAATTTTATTTACATGGTGATGTCAACAGTTCTTTAATATCTGTCAAGGATGTACTGGAATATTATTGACAACTTCTTCGCTTCGAATATTAAAAAAGTATCCTTTAATGTCGCTATACTCATGACAGATATTCTATAATTGTTCACCATGTGAAAAAAAAATTAAACTCTATCTTTCTACTGGAGAAATATTTTATTTATTTTGGACAAAGAAATGTTTCCATAAAAACTGAAAAAACCACTGTATTTTTCTCGCATCCGCTTCCGTCCCACTTTAATTCTTCAGTTCACTTCTTCGTTCATCCAAAAAGCTATTTTAAGCTTTCAGTTAAATGTATCAAATTAACATTATTATTAGCACCGCGTCTTACTACCCGTTCGGGTTATACGCATTTACGCTAATGTGCAATGGTAGGGTGATTGTGAGATGAAATGGAGGACCTACAGTTTAACGTGGTATTCGAACCACGGTAGAGGCCTGGCATTCCTCACATTCACCAGTTGTGATTAATACCTCAAATTAACAAATATCCCAGTATCTTCACTAGGTTTTCCCAGTTCTCGAGGTGCGTGGCAGCCCTGTAAGACGATGGCTAGTATTTTTAACGAAAGACTACAAGGTTACTAACGTCAGATACTAAGACTACCTGTATGATTGTTGGCTCCCGCTACAGTGGCAGTACATCGGGACATCTTGATAGACACATTGATAGACAAAACAAGAGGAATATATTAACCCATATTTTTAGTACCGCGTCTTAATTACCGCTCGGGTTAAACAGGTATGTACTAATTACGCATAATGTGGAAGGAATGAGAAATGTTTAATTCAGAGAAAGTGCTCTCACATTTGCATGGAGGGTGGACAATCATTTAGGAAAAAACTTCAGTACAGCAGATCGGGATTCGAACCCCGATCTCCTTGTTATCAGCAATCAAGTCTATTACGAGAGTAACGCCTTTGACAATGCAGCCACCAAAGCGAGATTTTTTTTTTACATTGGATGATTATCATCCCAGTGGCAAAGATGACCAACATCATACAACCTGATTAATAAAACAAAATAAAAATTTTGATTTTACTTTCTCATAAAGAAAAAGTAACATTTTAAGTAGGCCTATGAACATTTTTGACCGAGTATATGACTAATCTTGAAGTTTTATGTGCCACCGAAATAAAAAAAATATGTTTTAACAATTATGCGTGTTTGTCCCTAGTTTATTTGTCTGTCCCACTCTGTCTACCTGTACCTGTGGATACAGCTTAGTTGGTAATATGGATTTTGTTCATACTCTATTGGCTACTTACATATACACAATTTAATCACAATTATCCAGCCTAAAGTGGCGGTATTCCAGGCAGGATTAATATGGAATTAAAGTGTAAATAATTTCCGGTATGGTTTTGGCTACTTATGTTTAAATTTTTTCAGAACATTTAACTTTTTTAAAAATAGAATCTGCCCATTTTCTGATTGGGATATAAAATAGAAATACAGTATTATAATAGTAGAGAGACAGTAAAAATTAAACGAGAGAGAAATTTTCAAAATATTTACTATACAGTAAGCCTACTTTATTTTGGAAATGGAAAATCGGCTATAAAACAAGAACAAAGAATGAAGTTTATTTTTAAAGACACTGGTTAACACCGAGAACCAGGCCGGATAATTGCGACTCGTGTGCGTGCTTGTGTGTATATATATTAATATATTATGGGTTCATACCTCGAAGACAATTCAAAGTTTTGACAATTTTGATTCTAGCTTTCAATTAGGCCTAAAGATAGTTTACTGATGACATTTGATGGTATTTTACTTAGCCTGTAGGCCACTAAATTTGAAATGATAAAGATAGAGTATATAGGCTTACTGTTTTTGCCATTGTCTGTCAATTAGTTTTAATATTCCTAGGCTTTGGGGTGACTTCATGAACACAATGGTAGATAAAGCAAGAGGGGGCTTTTTTTTTTTTTGAATGAGTAACATCATTGTGGAGAAGACAACCTCCTTATTTCCGTATTGTTTGAATGACAAAGTAAGAGCGAGACCTTTTTCTATACGTGCTTGCCAGTGGCGTGTTGCCAGGGTAAGCAGAGCTAGTTCAAACTGTACCTGTAATTTATTCTCATCACTCAGTAGAACACTCATTGGTCAGGTATCAAATAACAAATATTCCCATGTGTGGTATGGAGAGCAGAGCTTGGACTATGTACGATTGGTCAAATGGGGGACAGAAAGGGTGAGGATAAATTACAAGTAAGCCTACAGTTTTATCAAGCTCTGCTTACCCTGACAACAACGCCAAGACACGCCAATGACGACTGCTAATATGATAGTTAAAACCAACCCTTGACCAACACACAGATTGAAATAAACACAAACTGTAAATATCAAGCAGGAGGGTCAGTAAGACCTGCTTCAGTGGCCACACGGTCTAAGGCGTCACTCAGGTGTTAAACTAGATTGTTAGTGACAGGGAGATCGGGGTTTGAATCCTGGTCAGGTGTATTGAAAGTTGTTTTTCCAAAATGGTTTTCCACTTTCCCTCCACACAAATGCCGGTACAATCTATCTAAATTTAACCTTCCTCATGCCTAACTTATTAGCGTAATTAGTCCATATGCGTAAAACCTTAAACAGTAGTATAACGCGGCGCTAAAAAAAACGTATCGTCTCTGTCTACTAAAGCTTAGGGTTCCGGGCTCAATTCCTGACATGGCCGAAAAGTTTATAAGTGATGAATTAACGTCCAGGGGCTGTGTGTTGTGTCTGTTCTAGATTTAAGTTAGTTTATAAGTCGTGTGGTGATATAATCAGTCGGTTCAGAAAGAGAACGTTAAATACTTCAAATAAATTAAAATAAATGAAAAATATCAATAAGCCCGATCAATTATCGTCTCATCTTACAGGCCTCCAAACAAACCATACCCTTAAAAGGGTAAAAAGATCCAGTACAGACAACACCGAAATTGTCATTATTTTTTAAAGAATCACTTCACAAACACACACACAAAAGGTTGATATTCCTCCCTCCCCCTTCCTCATTAAAACCGATGTCCTTTCAAGTAGAAAAAAAAAAGAAGTAAAATAAAAGTCGTAGTGTGTCCAGACCTCGCCTCTACCGACCACGTCAGCTATAACTCTTTGTCAGAACTTTATGTATGTGACCCGGAGAGCAAGTTGACATCACATGGCGACAGTCTACAAGGTTCCAGACATTTCACACCTTTCTTTACCTGTGTCCCCCTCACCCTCACTGTATGTCAGGGGGGCGAGAAAGGGTAGAGGCGGAGCCTACAGTTAGCGTATCTTCTCTCCCATTGGTCAGCGGCATCTACTAGGAGTTGAAGGAGGGTGGGGCGGGGGGTTTGAATCTTGATACCCGTTCCGTAGACAGTGTCACCTTCGTTACAAATAAAAGTAATTCACCCGTCCAGTTATTTTATTTTTTATCGGTTGGAACTTTTATTTTATTCTTTTAATCACTTTCGAGATCTTTTGTCATCATTCACTTTATACGTTTGTGTTGGGTTTTTTTTTACCTTTATTCATTTGAGGTTTTTAAATTAGGGCCTATTTTAATTTTGAACAAAACAAATTTATGAAAAGGTTTGATACGAAGATAGCTCTAGAAGATCTAAACTTAGGCTACAAAGAAGAAAGTATGATCAAAACAATAATTTCTAGTTTAAGTTAGGATCCTAAAAAAAAAAGAAAAAAACGCTTTTGGGAAGTTAGCAGACACAATATTGTGATTAGCATCAACTGCTATATCACCAGGTTTGGATTTAGAAGTTGTGATGACCCCAATGCTGTAACATAATGGAGGCCTCAAACATTAAACAACTATTTTTTATTTCAATTTTTTCGACCTCTTATCTTCTTTACTAAATTAAATTTACAATTTAGGATTTCCAGAAACAATTTTCAACTTTTTAACTTATAGACTACTCTACTTACTCTATGCCATTAGGAATTCGAAAGTTCATTGCCGCACTTACAAAAGTATGCCACCAATACCTATTTTGAGCTAGCTCTATCCAGTCCACCTCATTACACCCTATCCTTATCTTGAAATAGCTCTATCCAGTCCACCTCATTACACCCTATCCTTATCTTAAAATAGCTCTATCCAGTCCACCTCATTACACCCTATCCTTATCTTGAAATAGCTCTATCCAGTCCACCTCATTACACCCTATCCTTATCTTGAAATAGCTCTATCCAGTCCACCTCATTACACCCTATTCTTATCTTGAAATAGCTCTATCCATCCAATCCACCTCATTACACCCTATCCTTATCTTGAAATAGCTCTACCCAGTCCACCTCATTACATTCTATCCTTATCTTGAAATAGCTCTATCCAGTCCACCTCATTACATGCTATCCTTATTTTGAACTATTTCTACCCAGTATACCTCATTATACCCTATCCCTATCTTGAGTTAGTTCTAACCAGTCTTACTCGTTACTCCCTATCCCTATCTTGAGCTATCTCTTTCCAGTCCACCCCACTACACCCTATCCCTATCTTGAACTAACTAAGCCAGTCCCCCTCGTCACACACTACCTTTATTTTGAAATGGTTCTATCCACTCCACTTCATTACACCCTATCCCTATCTTGAGTTAGTTTTATTCAGTTCACCTCATTACCCCCTATCCTATCTTGAGTTAGTTCTATCCAGTCCACCTCATTAAACCCTATCGTATCATGAGTCAGTTATATCCAGTCCACTTCACTACCCCTATCCTATTTTGGGTTATATCCAGTCCACCTTATTACACCCTATCCCTATCTTGAGCTAAATCTATCCAGTCCACTTCATTACAACCTATCCCTATAAGGAGCTAGCTGTATCCAGTACACCTCATTACACCCTATCCCTATCTTGAGCTAACTCTATCCAGTCCACTTAATTACACCCTATCCCTATCTTGAGCTAACTCTATCCAGTCCACTTTATTACACCCTATCCCTATCTTGAGCTAGTTATATCCAGTCCACCTTATTATACTCTATCCCTATCTTGAGCTAGTTATATCCAGTCCACCTTATTATACTCTATCCCTATCTTGAGCTAGTTCTATCCAGTCCACCTCATTACACCCTATCTCTTTCAGGTCTATTCTAACGTTATCCTCCCATCTGCGTTTAGGTCTTCCCAATGGTGTCTTCCAATTGGGTTTACCGGTCAGTACGCTGTATGTCCTGACCACCGTAATATGCGAGTCTTTATTAACCTTACAATGTCTTGTGATGAGTGGCCCTAAATATTAGCTACCTATAGGCCCTTTTAAAAACATAATTTTATTAAGATCACAACTTGATGTAACAATATTTTTGACTTAAGAATCATGAAATCCTATGGGTCCTGGGTTCGATTACAGGCTGGTACCTAGGTTATCTTTCCCGAAAGGGGAATCACTCCAACGGTCACCAGGGTTTGGTTAGTTAGGTTTAAGTGTTTCCACCGGTTGCACACTCTTATACTCACTATCACTATCACTATCACTATCACTATCACTATCACTATCATTATCATCTCATCTCATCTTAACATGTAAAGAGACTCCACGGAAAGGATGTAGGCCTACCAGTAGACTAGTACTTTCGGGCGTCCCCTGGGCAACGGTACTATAGTACTGGCTAATCTTTCCACTACTTGGCTTCTCTTGTAGCCCAGGCGCGCAATATTATTATATATTTTTTTACAATTGTAGATAAAAGTTGCGTATTTATTTTATTGAATAATAAGCCTATGTAAAAATTCCAGAAATTTGCTATAGTTTCTCAACTTTTCCCAAAGTATGAAAATTCTCTGACAGTTTCCCTATTTTACAGTTCACTGGACACCCTGCATGTCGATTCAATATGTAGCCACTAGATTCATTGCGATCTAGGGGGCGTCGTTTGGTTTTTGAAAATCAGTCTGAAATATTTTTTTCCCACACACCATTCTTGAGTTATATTTTATCATAAATAAATAAATATTAATAAAGTAAGCTAAGTTAAAATATATTTTTTTTACCTAGTTTAATTTTCTTCGCATGGTGACCTCAACAGTTGATGAATATTTTGGCAAGAGTGTCCTAGAATTTAATGACAGCTTTTTCTCTTTATTTAAAAGTTTCTCATCTAATGCCGCTATGTTTATGACGAATACCCAACAACTGTTGATATCACCGTGTGAAGAAAATTAAGCTCTATGTTTTTAATGAATTAACTTAATATTTTATTTATTTAAAAAAAATATGCAAAAATACTACTCTTAACTGGCGTTCCCTACACTTCCAATTTAATGGCCAACAGCACATCACACACGCATTTATATGACGAGATGTGACTTCACACAACTTGAAATATTCTCCCCCCCCCTTCTTTATAATCGACTCATTATTTAAGTTTAATGTCCACGCATTAAGGCGAACAAGTTATTAAATTCCACACCGATGTAAAAGTTACCTGCGGCGCGATTATGTTTCCGCGTCAACTCTCGTTACTCCGATATTGCTATCACTAGCGACAAGAGAGAAAGAGAGGGAAATAAACAGAGAGAGAAAGAACCTTCCCCCCCTCAGTTATTCATTTGTTGTTTAAACGGCGGAGTGACACGGGAATTGAAACTTATGTTGGGAGAAATTACATTTATCAAACTGAACATAAAAAACATATGATTATTTGCAGGGCATGAAACTATTTTTTCCCCCTCCTTCATTACAATCCCCCCCCTCTCCCCCACGTGCTACATGTCTTACTTTCACCCATCTGTTCTATTCACAAATTCACACTAACGTGGTAGGAATTAGAAATATATAATTTAGAGGTCTACTACTTCTGAAGTTAAATAATTGAAGATAAGAGAAGCAAGAAATATTTTATTAATTTATTTATTTATTTGAGGTATTTAACGTGCACATTCTTAACCGAATGATTACCAGCACACGAGCATTTCTATGAGCGAGAGGGAAAGTGCCTTCCAATGTTGCCGAGAAAGGTATTTTCACATACCTCTCAGGGTTATTTTACATGCCATTATCGACATGGGCACGAAGGCTCTACTTCCCCTTGGAAGGAAGTTGTGGTATGGATTTTTAACGCAAGAAAAATCCGTCGACCCCAGCTGGGATTGAACCCAAGAACATCGGGTCCTGAAACGAGCACCTCACCCCAAGACCACCGAATTGGAGCAAGAAATATATTTTAACTAGAAAAGCACAGGTGAAGAAAGCTTTTCAGAGCAAAAACACATTAAGTTACTAACCTCGACTTGCATACATTTGGAAATCAGGAAAAGGTTCCTAAAGGCATACATATTTGAGGGTTGAGCTTTACGGATGTGTAACAGGACCATTGGTGGATTTTTTTCCCTTTAATTTATTTTAGGTACAGTGCACCCTGACTAATTAAAACTTCCGTAGTTCGAAATCGTCTTTAGTTCGAATTTTTCTCCCGGCCCTGTGAATTTTATATTAAATCAATGTTAAAAAATCGTGGAAAATTCGAATTTGTTTTGGTTATTTCGAACTTTTCGTAAGTTGTAATGTATTGTGCATTATGGTTTTCCTACTTCTAGTTGCGACGCCATGTTGTTCTATTTTTGGAAACAGGGGAGGTAACGTTGGAATGTGGTCAGTACCCTTCTTCACGCCCCTCCTCCTTCACCAAACTCCGATACGTCTTTGTTTACAAGTTCAGTTTTGTACTCAGCCAAGGTCAAACCTCTCGAGAGGTTACGTGCGCTGTGCTTAGTGATTCAGTCGTAGCGATATTCTTGTGACGTGCGAGCTTATATTGTTTTGTTGTTTAGTTTTTGTTTTGTTTAGTATATACTGTACAATAGTGTGTGTGTGTCGTGATGTCACTGTTCAAGCCACAGTCCTATAAATCATTAACTTCGGCCGAAAAAGTAGCGGTGATAATGGAAGTGGAAAAGGGACTTAAAAATAAATCAGAAATGGCAAAGACCTTCGGAATTCCCCCTAACACACTTCCAACATTTTTGAAAATAGACAAAAAGTTTTGAGCTTGGTTGCACACTTAACAGTGTTTCTTTTCAATTCCTTTTAAAAAACTCATTTAACTCGAATTTTTGGATAATTCAAATATTTTCCTGGTCCCTTCAAGTTCGAACTGTCTAGGTTCCACTGTATTCAACGTTTACTTCTGAACCGACTGCTTACTAACCGTTCGGGTTATATTCTTAAGTACTAATTAGGCTAATGGACTAGGAATTGGGATGGTTGAATAAAGAGGAATTGAACCCGCATTTGCGTGGAGGACGAGTGGAAAGCTATTTAGGGAAAAACACCCTGCGCATACTTTACAGGGATTAGAGCCCCGATCTCCCTGTCATCGGAAGTCTAGTCTATTGCGAGAGTGAGAACTTAAGACTATGCGGCCACCGAAGTAGGTAACGAAGATAATTAGGCTATAGAAGGAGATGTGGAAAGAGAAAATTCAAGAGGGTGACCAAGATTATGGTACATGAATCAGATAGTGGGCAGTGTTGGCAGAAGAAGGTACAAAGATTTTAAAAACAAATTTGTACCAGGATAAATAAAAGTGAAGAGCTGCAGCCAACCAACCGCAAGCTTGATAACTTAATGATGATATTAAGTCAAGTGCAGCTATTAGGAGTTGGTTCGAAATGATCAAGCTAAATTACCCGAAGGTTAATATTTTTGACCCCGAATAATAATATGGGTCTAATAATAGGCTACTTTTCAATAAGCTCTTATCTTCAGAAGAAAAGACCTTTAGTTTGATTTAGACAGGAATAAAGTTGTTCACGGTTACAACTAGTTTCTCCTTACTCTAAAAAATGTATTGTGTTCTCCAGGTTTTCCAGAAAGTATTCACATTTTTTTCAGACATTTTAAAGAGTAACAGGTAGGCCTATATAAAATTGACTAAGGCGAACTGATGCTATTGGTGTTCAAAATAGGATGACTCAACCTTGATAGGAAATATCTGCATACGTTACGCAACAAAACATTTAAAAGGTGCAAGGGGGAGGGATGGGGTCACGTGGTGTATAAGACACGTGTTCTAAATATCATTCTTATTTCTTTAGTTGGCTTTTAATTCTACGAAAAGGCATTTTAGCAGGCCTACACTAGATTATCCTAATGATGGGAGATCGAGGCTCGAATCTCAGTCGGGTGTACTGAGGGTACTTTTCCAAAATAGTGTCCCACTTTCTCTCCATCCAAATGAGAGTAAACTTCCTGTAAATATAACCAGCACTAAATGAGGCCTAGGCATATTATATAAAGCTTAAAGTTAGGCTATATATCTCAAATTCTAGGGATTATTTAATTTTGGGGGAAATTCCCTTTGATTTGACGGATCTATTTGGAAGTGGCATAACTTTTTTTTTGCGTTTGTAAAATAAGCTACAAAAAGTGTTCATACACGCATGCGTCAAATTATGTAGACCTACTCTCCAGTGTATGGAAGGTCGACTCTGGTGGCTAGAAGCAGACGACCAAAAGAGTCAGTTCGTGTCTCAGCATCCTAATTCGGTCCACAGACGAGATAACGACCCAGTAACACCCGCGCAGGCGCAACCACGGAGGTGTATAATGCGTGAGATGGCGAGATAAGCCACGACTCTCGCTGGAGAGCTACACACATACTCTCTCTCTCTCTCTCCCTTCAAGCTAGGCATCCTGCAGTGCGATAAATCCACGACTTGGTTGGAAAAGATAGGAGGGAATGGGGGTGGAGGGGAAAAGGGAGGGTAATGTTAAGGGCGAGGGTATAAGGAAACTCGAGCTAAGGCCAGTGTTTTTTGCAGTTTTTATAGCGAAACATTTTTTTCAACAAAATATATAAAAGTGTTGGGTAGAGGGAGAGAGACAGAGAGAAGAGGAAGGGGCGTATTATGAAGAAACCAGTCATATCCTCGAAGACCAAAAACAGGCTCAAAGATCATAGGCAGGCGTGTTACCAGTCTTTGTGAATGAAACGAAATAATAGGTAATGTTGCAGAAATATGTTGGGGAAAAAAAGCCTCACATTCCACCATAGGGCATAAATGAAATAATATACACTGTTACAGAAACATGAGAATAAAGTAACATCTTTGCTCGCCAAAGAGTATAGAATCAATTCCCAACCTTCAATGCCTCAATTAAAAGTATACACGTGCCAATAACTCAGAAACTGTGGGTTTTATAAAAATATATTTCAAATAAAGTATTTTTATTTTTAATAGTACCACAATTTTAAATGATAAGTTATTTCGTATTTCAAATAGTTGCAGAGATATGATGAAAATGGGAAATGTAAAAATGAAAATTGCCATTTTGTTTTAATGTTAAACAGTGTCTAGATACAAAATTTAATCAAAATCGCTAGAGCGTATTTCGATAAAGTTGAATTTAATAAATAAGCCTATTGTTTCGAGTATTTCGCTGACCCACATAAACATCTGGGATGTAAGTTTCTTAATGTTTTAATAATATAGCCTACATTAATGATTTAAATACTTATTTCAAATGACTATTAAATACCTACATCGGTGGCCAAGCGGATTAAACGTCAGATCGCTATGGTCAAGTTTGCTGGTGTCAGGGAGGTCAGGGTTCGAATTCCAGCTGAATGTACAAAGGGTAGTTTTCCCTAAGCAAACATGTTTCTATAGGCCTTGGCCCGCAACACAGCCCGGGTTTGTAATCTGGTCCTTGGACCTAGTTGGAGACCAATGGCATAGGACCACAGTCATCGGCAGCCCGTGTCTTACTACCCGTTCAAGTTATACGCTAGTATATTAATTATTCCAATGGTTTTAGGGATTCAGGAACTTATATTTAATAGGAAATGTACCACATTTGCGTGGAGCGAGAGTGAAAACACACTTTAAAAAAATTACCCTCAGTACACCCGACCTAGATCCCTCATTATCAGCAGTATCCAGTCTACTTTCAAGAGTGACGCGTTGGACCGGACCACGCGGCCACCGAAGCAGATATATACAATTGATTGATATTTAATGGCAGAAAACAATTTACCAGTGCAGTTTTGTTTGCAGGTTTATAGCCCCGACCTTCAAAGTCAGACGTAAACCAGACAATACGAGAATGACACCTTTGTACACCTATGAGGGTCAAAGGGCGGTATTAAAATTCAAGTCTCGGAAATCAACCAATCTTTCAATAGACTAGAAACAAGCAATTCAGGTCAAATGGGGATTAGTTTGCCGTCCAAATAACGATCACTGACCAATTTGAATATGAATAACTTTATCTAACAGCTAAGAAAAATGTAAAAGATCTATATTAATGTGTTAATAGGTCAGGTCATGTGAGTTACAATTGCGTCAATTTTGATTGATATTATTAATATCTATAAAATAAGACCAATAATAAAGTAAAAATATATTAATTTTTGTCGCCAATAAATATGTCTCTTTTCTAAAAGGCTGACTGAACATTTACGGCCCTTGGTTACGTACGTACGGCCGTTGGTTTCTGATAAAGGAATATTTCGTGCCAGTTTTGTTTTCCTCCTTTAGTCCTTGCGTCGACTAACTTGATGTAAACAAAAGCGATAGACCTGTTTAAAAGAACGAGGCTGAGTGAAACAGAAAGTTGATGTGGAGTATCAGGTGGGTTGATCTACTTTGGCCCGTAAGCAAGAATGAATCTGAGCGAAACAGAAGGTGGATCGGAGTAGAAGGTGTGTTGAGTTACAACAAAATAGATATAAAATCAACTCACCTTCGACTCGACTCCACCTTTTGTCTCATTCAAATTATCTTTAACTTCCTTCATAGTGAATGGGGAAGACCCAAATATGCACGTGTGTGTGTGTTTGTGTGTGTGCGCGCGCGCGCGCTCTGCGGCGTATGCCCCAACCATTCATAACAACGGGGCCCCTGCCAGACTAAAGAGACATAATTACAACCATTCCTAATGAGATACGGTGCTTCGCCCGCGGTGCCGGTACCCATGTATACAAAAGAACCACCGAAAAGCACGAGAGTTGGACGCGAGGAACTAGGACGTTTGGGAAATCGGATTGGTGGGGGGGGGTAATAAAAACAGGAACTACGAGGGAGAGGGGATAAAGGGGGAGAGAGGGTTCAAGGCCCAAATCTTCGCCGACCACGCACCCGTCCGCGTCCTCGGCGAGATGATAATAACCGCGTTTACCGACGCCATAACTTTCCTGACCTTTATTTATGACCCGTCCTCCTCGGTCATAAACTATAACACACATTAACATACATATATATATATATATATATTTTATACACGCAAGTGTACGGAAAAGGGGCCGTAAGCTATCTACCTATCTACATTGTGGTCACAAATTGATATCCTACCATTTCCTCCGGCGAAGATCCGAGCGCCGGGTATCTTCCCTGCCACCCCCCTAGAGTTTTTTGTTTCGTGTCAAACGTATATAATTTCCGACTAATAGTTTTATTTTTTAAGTTTATTTCGCTAATTTCTAGAGAAGTAAATGTACGATGCAAAATACATCCCAACAAACTATATCGTGTATTTTTTGCTTTTAAGAAAAGTACCCTCAGGATTTAAGTCAATGGAAGCCTTTTCTTGCGATGACGTATTTAAAACAACAGGTATTTAGAAAAATTCATCACACTAAATTATAACATTGCGCGGTTCAATAAATTGAATGGTTTTCCACTCTCCTTCCACGCAAATGCGGGTGCACTTCCTCTAAATTAAGCCTTTCCAATCCCTTAATCATTAGTGTAATCAGCACATTGGCGTTTAACCTTAACAGGTAGTAAGACGCTGTGCTGAAAAAAAAATTGAAGAAAAATGAACATCTTTTAGCCTATTTCAGTACATTCGATCTGCGTACAATTAGTTATTTATTTAACCTAACATAGACCCTACTATTTAAACATAAGTGGAATTTAATTAAAATCATCAAATCTTTTTTAATAAAAATGGTGGACTATTTTATCAGCTAAAGTAGACTTCTTACTACCCATCAATGTCATTTGCCTATGTACTAATCAAGCTAATGAGCTAAGGATGAGGAAGGTTGAATTTTAAGGAAGTGTAACCGCATTTGCGATGGAGTATAGTGGAAACTATTTAGGGAAAAACACTCTCAGTACACTCAACCCGAATTCAAACCCCGATCTCCCAGTCATCGATAATCTAGTTTATGGCGAGAATGATGACTTAAACCATTTGACCACCGAAAAGGCTTAAATGGTCCTTAAAGGTAGATCTTTGAGCCTTCTAAACTCACAACTATAGCAAGTAGTTTCAAATAATACATATTCAACCAAAATCATCTTGATCGGCCATAATCAGTTATAAGAAATTTTAATATGAGAATATGAAAATTTGCATTTTATTTAGTCAATATGTTTATATGAAGGTGTAAACATAGTTAGTTATACGAGGAAAGATTGAATTTGAGTAATAAAATAAATAAGATGATTATAAAAAAAAGGGGGGGGGATCTTTGATAAGTTTATAGGCCGGCCGGCACCTATATGATTTTCTGGCTACTTTACGAGTTAATAGCCTTATTAATACAATAATTAACGACAGAGAAGGTGAGCATTAAATAAATGCGCCAGAATTCCCCTGCTAGGAGGATGAGAACTCACCATGTAGATCCTGCCGGGATTCAAACGAAATTTTGGAGTCAATAAAGTAGACTTATTAAGGACCGTCAAAAGCGATTATGTTAGTTATTTTAAAACATATATCAAACCCATAGCTTGCCTGAAAATTAGATTAAGCCTGACATTTCCACCATTCTAAATAGTTAGAGGCGTCACATTTCATTCGAATTAAAGGTAAACCAGGCAGAAGTTGTTTGAAAAAACTTGTTTATTTGAAATATAAACACAAAAGTAATGTAACTGATCCAAGGGCGTACCCAGGGCCTGTTGTCGAGAGAGGCGATTGGTTTTAATGTGACTCTTTCAAGTATGTATTTAATAATTTTAATTAATCAAGATTTTTACTTATAATATTAATTTATAATATTGCTAGTTTATCAACCAAAATTTAACTCATATTTATAATAGTAAAAAGAGGACTTAAAAGAAAAAACACAAATTTTATTAACACATTTGTATTTTTTATACAAAAAAAAAAGTCACTGGCATTATAAAAGTAGTATTATGTAGAGTACATGGGCCTAAAATGTTTTAGTAGATATTAATATAAAAAATATGTATATTAATACAAATAATTGATTATCATATAAAATTTAATAATCTAATTACTGGAAATTCATTCTTTAAAAAAATAAGTTATTGGTTTCAATATTTTGGATTATTTTCCATACAAATGGGGGAAGGGGGGGGAGCCACCCTCTCGTGGATCCACAACGGACCTTATTTATAGGCCCTACAGGGTGCCTACAAAACTTTTATCATAAAATTCCCTGACTTTTCCAAATTTTGCTAACAACATTTAAAAAAACTTCTTAGCCTTTTTAGAGTTTTTCTTGGTGAACGGCGATATTTCCGTTCAGGCCTACTACAGTGATCACATATTTTCGAAAACAAACCGAATGTCTACTAAACATCAACATTTTCATGGTGTCTACTCATCTTGACCAATGAAATCCCCTACCTTTTCCCTGATTTTCCCCGATCATTTCCTAAAATTTCCGACTAAAAAGTATGTCACATCCTTCTAACTCGCCTTCTCTTCCTCCTCGTTTTTATATTAATATTTTGTTATGAATAATAATAAGTTTAAAAATTGACATAAACATGTTTTTTTTTTAATTTGTACTAACATTGTTTACTATGAATTAAAGATATATTACACAGCTAAAAACAAAAAAATGATGATTTGAATCACATTATAATTTACTGATTTAATGATTATTATATTTCATATTTTGAGTAAAACAACATTTTCCCGGATTTTCATTGTAATTCACCAAATTCCTGACTTATTCTCGTTTTTTCCCGATCATTTCAAATTCCCGGCTAATTCCAGTTTTCCCTGATTTTATAAGTTCCTTTTTTACTATTTAATGATTTAGGTATTATTTGTGTCCCTGTGTTAAAGGTTATAAAACAAACCCTGTACAACAATCCCTTATTTAGGCAATGCATTTTGTTACGGCGATTGGCCCTTTTTATTTGACGTGGAAATGCAAAGTCATGGGACCAAACGATTATCTTCAAGAATTTTTATTGCTTAGCAATTTTCTTTTCGGAAACGGTTTATTAAAGAATAGAAGAATGTTGATGATGCTATACTTTTTATATACACATATCCTCTATAGTTTGAACAGTGATCAAATATCAACAATTTTGACATTTTTCAATAAAAAACTGCCGGCTTCATAACAAAAAATAAGAAAATGTAACACCTAATAAACATAGATACATTATTTTATAAGAGGTGTTGAAAATGTTACCATAAAAATTTCACTCGTTCTCGAGAAAACTGATATTTCCAAACTTAAAATTTTTCCGCAAGACCTGTCCGGTACGTTTTCCGTGCTCCATCTGTTCTTATTGGCGCGGAAGGATACTTTGGTCGGTTGTGAAGACACGCCACGCCTTTCACCCTCCCGCCCACCATCCCACAAAATAGGTTCAAGACTTGCACTCGACAGGGCAAAGGGCCTTAATACCGAGAACAAAAAGCTCTAACTTTTATTTAAATGTTGCGTCGTAGATTTACTAAAGTATTTAAATTATTTGACTTTTCCTTAATTTTAATTAGATTTCCATACATTTTCCTGTTTTCTCTGACGTCAAAAAATTCATAATTTTTCTATATTTTCCATGTCTGTAGCCACCATGAAACTACCTTAAAATATGGTCAAATAAATTTGTTTGCGTCTTTTACTTGCTCAAAGTTGGAAAATATTTTGAATTTATGCTAAACTTAAACCAATGTAATAAAAATGAATAAACTAATTTACTGTAACGCCTTTGTTTCACAAGTCCCCCCCCCCCCGGAAACATTGTTTGCCAACATGTTTCCCTTGTTTCGGAAACAGTTGGGCTAATTTTTTTTTTATATTTCCTAGCCTGGACCTGTTGGCCAACATTTCTGAGAGCAAACAATGTGGACTAGTAGGTGAGATTGCTGCTCTAAATCGCGTGTCTCTTTTCATTATCCTGGGACCAACTATTTGTAAAATAACTTCAAAATCTGTAGGAGACATGCGAGTGAAGTTCCTAAAACCACTGCCATCTTCGAGCTTCAGTTCTATCAGAAGTTTATTTGCATAGTACGAACCATTTTGAAGCACCACTTTACGAATCCATCACCGTTTTCTTATTCTCCGTCTTCTTGAACAGCTCATAACTACATACAAAGCACAAACCATGGCAGCATCTCTACGAGAAACAAATGTTTCATCATCGTAGTCTGGATGTGAAACAATGTTTCTTTAATGTTTGCCAGCAATTTGTTTCCCATGTTGGCCATCAGTTGTGGAACAGTTGGCCCAAAATGTTTCAAAGTGCAAAGCATCATCAGGTGAAAATTACAAGATGTGGCCAAACTATTAGATTTGTTTAGATATTTTTTTAAAACACGGAGAGCCAATAATTATTAACGACGTTATATTAATAGAAACTTATGAGTAGATGGGGTGATGACCTGGTACAGCGCTCTGATTGGTCGGTTTTGGTCACGTGACCACGCCCCCCTCGCTCTGATTGGCTGTTGGCTTTTCCCCTCCCCTCTGCTCCCCCCTCCCCCCTCCCCTCCGCTCTGATTACAAAATCTCCACCAGTTGATTACGAAATTTCCTCCCCTACAACCCCTCCCCTACACCCCCCATCCCCTACAACCCCACCACACCTTGAACATGTTGGTACTTGTGCGGGCCCTTTTTTTTTCTTGATTATTGTTGCGTGCTAATTAATTATTCATGTCTGCTAATTGATTATTGATGTGTGCTAATTAATTATTCATGTATGGGTAGGGGGGAAGGACATTGGAGTATATTTTATTTGGATGGTGAGCATACGTCTCTGCACGAACCTCTCGCTACGACTGTCCTGCGTAGACTGGAGGGGGTCGGCCGCTCAACGAGTAGTGACCACGTATGGGGAGGAACACGGAGCACGAAGCTCTCCTGACGGCAGCGTGCTGAAGAGTGCGAGTCAACCATAAGGCCCCTTTCACCAACCCTACTCGCGAGGACAGCATGACCGTGCCCTCTGACAGCACTCAGTTGAATGCGAGCAAACCCCCTCATCGCGTCATACCTCCTCTCCTTTCACTTTTTCCCCCTCCCCCATCCCTACGTCACTGACGTTGAGTGGCAATGTTTAGGGGGTAGGAGGGGGTCAGTTGCCTCCCAGTGGAAAATTTTATGTTGCAATAAGCAAACGTTTAAAGTTTCTTGAACTCGTCTTTCCCGCCAACCCACCCCCCAAGTCCCACCCCTTGTCACAGAGGTCGTGGAAAATTTTATGTTGCAATAAGCAAACGTTTAAAGTTTCTTGAACTCGTCTTTCCCGCCAACCCACCCCCCAAGTCCCACCCCTTGTCACAGAGGTCGTGGACTCAAAGCTAATTTTGGCTACTCTGTTTCTAGAAGCTACAGCCATCTTTTGGTAGAAACTCGAACTAGAAGGTCTCATGGGGTGACTAGAATTAAAATATATACAAACAACTAATTCTAATCGACTAGAAATAACCAGGAGGATAAAAAGTATAACGGGTGCATTAAAAATATGAGTGTTTTCATGTAGAAAAAAAATAGCTCAAAATCTTTGAAAAAAATTGTCTGTCTAAAAAGATTATTCAACCAAGGGATTCGAACCACGATAGTTTCAAATTGTCTAGAATTAATCAAGCAGGTGTGCGTCCGAAATTAAACTTGCGCCCTAAGACCGCTACAAATACAGTCCAGGGCAGTCTGTCTTGCGTAGAATGGAGGGCATCTCCTCTGCTCGTTCGCTTACCGAGTAGTGATCACTGCGCATCACGGGTGCGCACTTTCCCCTCACCCTCTCCTCTCACCTCAATCACCCTGTGACGTCATCGAGACCCGTCGCTGGATCGACAAAACGTGTTGAGACAAGAATTGAGGTCATTGACCCTGGCAATGGGTTTTCCTGGTGTTGCAACACGACATTGAATTAGGTCCCCCACCCCCTATTTGGTAATGGGTTTTCCCTGATGACTGGCGCCGGTTTGGCGGGTTGACAAGACAAGTCGAGACAAGAATAGATCACGAGAGGGCCATCTCGTAGGGGGTTGGGTATATAGGGGGAGACCCGTTCGGTCATCTATTTATAAGCGTCTGTAGAGCGGTTCAAGATGGACAAGTTACAACAGTTGGTGAATATTGTTGACGCCGTGCAGACCGTAAAATTGAGTGATCTAACAGTGGATCAAAAGTACTCGCTGGATAAATTAAAGGCTGTCAATACAAAGTTCGGGAGACGCCTAATAGCCTATCTAGATGGCGAGTTTTGTGTATTTTTACCTTGTCGTTTCGGTACTCTAACAGATGAAGACGTGTGCGAGCTTAATAACGAAAAATTGGTATTTACCTGCGCCGGAGTAAAACCCGGTTCACCTACCATTGTGAACTTTGAACGTGTTTAAGAGTCAAGCAGTTAACAACAACAACATCGGGCAGACGGGTAGTTAATACTTGTGCACGGTGGACCCTACAAACCATACAGCACGTTTTATAGCTCACGGGTACGCTCACCATGTTTAATTTAACGTTTGTGGGTCATACGGTTACGGGTTGTGCCTATATGACAGGAGAAAATATTCACAGTGTGGTTGTGAGCGATAGACAGGTAATTTACAAAATAGTGAACCAAGACAGAGAGGAGCGAGGCTACATCGAGTTTTGCGACTCTACCTGTCACACGATAAGAGCGACTAAAGTACTACCCTACGAGAGAATCGAGGAGACTTACCTGTGTGATATGACATGTGCTGTGTACAATTTCCGCCAAGGGGACGTCGTGGCCGTGTTGCCAAGGCCTCCACCACCCTTCAGAGCTCCATACCACCCGCCACCACCACCCTTCACGGCACCGCAGTCAACGCCCCCGCCCCCAGAGTCACCGGCGTACCCGCCCCCAGAGTCACCGGCGTACCCACCCCCAGAGTCACCGGCGTGCCCACCGCCAGAGTCGTCTGCCTACCAGTACTCACAGCCAGAGTCACCCGCGTGCTCACAGTCAGAGTCGTCTGCCAACCAGTACTCACAGCCAGAGTCACCCGAGTGCCCAGCACTAGAGGAGGAGGAGGAGGAGGTAAAATCCGAAGAACCCGCAAATCTCGAGTGTTTAACAATGTACAAAACTTATCCAAACGTTAAAATTATTGGTGAAACGCCCGATGACTACATAATCGGTCTGGCCAGATTCGGTAACGTCTTACTTCCAAAGTCTGCCTATTATTTGGATTGTAAGCGGTTTAAATCTAAAGCACGTTGTATGATATATCTCGGAGGACAAAGTGTGATGTTTAAAAGTGAATTAATAAACTAGGCGCACTCATGTTGTCGTAGAACTCTGCTGACGTCATTGGAGCTAGTGGCAGACATTTTGAGAGGGGGAACGCAGTTTGTGAGTAGAGAACGTTGCCGCTTGAGCGAGAGGTTTTTTTTCACAGGGATATTTCTTTCGTTGCATTTCCGATTACCATTATGCCATATAAATGCTGCATTTGTAAGGGGGCCTACGCAAAGCTCTCCAGCCTTATTCGCCACAAACATCAATGTCATCAAACATCTCAAAATACTGCTCACCAGGATGCCTGTTGGGACGAAGAGGTATTGTGCAATGCGTTAGACAGGATCGAGAAAGAAGAATACAACCGTGTAAAGTGCTTAAACGAACTTGAGAAAAACAAAAGTTATAACGTTATGCTATCGGAAGAGATCCCCAATGAACCGAACGTTATCGTGCTCGAGAATGTTGGAAGAGTAAGATTTCCATGTAAAAATATTGGAGACATTGTCAATAGACATTCTAGTGCCTCGCAGCGTGTCCTGTACTATTTTGGATGTGACTCGTACTCATTTTCTAGATGGTAAAAAATTATATTCTCTCCTGATGTTTTTAGTGACTATATGGTTTTTTCCTTGCTATCACATGTTGCACTCTAATCTTAATTACTTGTATTGGTCACAAGGCCTAAAAAATCAATCTATGTTGTTGTTGTTTTTGTAGCTTCTCGTTATGAATGTTTTAAATACATTAATTGTTGATTGTCAATAAAAAAAACTAGCAATAAAATGTTGTTTTTTTTAAACCCTGTAATATGTTGTGACTAGAAGGAGATGCCAATATACATGGGGCAACAATACCAGAATAAAATATAAAATGTGAGCACACACACACACGTTCACTTATAAATTATAATTGTGGTGGCGTTATATTGCTACCACTGCCAAAGAGAAAGCAAAGTAAAAGGAATTAATTAATGTTTGAGACCAAACTTCCAGGCTAAATAAACTTGTATGATTTAATTATTTTATTCATAATGTTTGAGACAGAGGTTCTAGGCTAAATAAACTTGTATTTATAGGATCATTCTGCACTATCTAGTAACTAAACATTTTTTTCAATATCTTGGGATAGCACGTATATATTTAATTACTACTTGGACAATAATTTAAACATCCAAACGGGGTAGGAATAGTGAAAGTATTTATGAGAGGTAAGTGTACTCGCATTTGCATGGAAGGAGAGCTGGAAATACCATCAGTGTTCGAATTTCTCAACCAACCAATCATACAGGCAGAGCCTCGCTTAGTTACTTGTACAATTCACAAGACCTAAATAATATTGATTTATGTGTTATTATAATTTTTTAAATTCTTGGTAGAATATGTTTGGCTGGAGAATCAAAGACAATAAGGAGATGCGGTGTCTACACCAAAATCAGCGGTCGGAGTACTGTTCTAGGGGGAGAGAGAGAGAGAGAGTTCGGTTGTAGACGTTAAAACAGTTTATAATATTTATTCACACAACACTTAAACAACAAAGAAATGTTATTTTCGCGATATATTTTGATATATATAAAACTTTGGCAATAAATTCATAAGTAATACAATTATACATTTAAATTCACTAATATATAACCTTCACATAAATTAATATGTTGTTGTTGTTGTTGTTGATAAGTTTTAAATATGAAACTATAGCTGATGACATGATATATAACATTTACACTAAGCAAATTAGCAACTCAAACAACAAAGAAATTCAGTTAAATGATGTTCGCAAAAAATATTTTGATATAATGATATATTAAACTTTTACAAAAAAAATCCTAAGTAATACAATTATATAGATCTTGAAATTATTTTAACTATAAGGCGGTGTTATTAATTTACAACGGGAACAAACCAGTACACATGCTAAGATACATACGTAATAAATATATGTATTAAAATGTTGCAAACTCTGTAGGAGAAAATGCTACTAATAAAGATACGTAAACATTGTTTTAAATACTTATAAAATATTCATTTTTTAGCGGGCCTGCTTGAGAAGCCCCGTTTAAATAACAATAAAGTAATGTATAAGTCTAATTGTAGTATTTTTAATGAGGCAAGCTAATTGTAACGACGCTGATGAAGGAATCGCACCAATGATACATTTTTAGGCCATTCCGGGAATCGAAGCCGGGACCCTTGGCTCGCTGGTCAGGCATGCAGGTTTCGGCTGAATATATTTATTTTTACGAAATACTTTTCTCTAGCACTTTACTACCAGAAATAAACGGGTAAGCCCCAAGACTGCTGCATTTCTCTTTTGAACCATCTAAGACTCCAATTTGACAGTAGACATGGCACCTGACAATGGCCACAAGCGTGAGATAAAAGCTGATGTCGACCAGGTGAAATGTGTAACAGCATTTGCCATGCGTTTGTTGCCCTCTAAGGGACGTCACAGGGCGAGGTGTGTACCCACATTTGCGTGTCATTGACATTCGAACCCTCCAACACCGCCCGAATGAGAGAGATAAAATAATAAAATTATTGATGTACCGTCATTTTTTTCAGGGCTGAAATGTGAAAACAGTCAAAGTTATTATTTATGCTTTCTCCTGCTAGATATCACCGATGGCATTCGAACCCGGGACTTGTGGCGTTTGTCGCCCATGCAGGGAATTTAACTCTGGACCTTTTGCAGAGTGTGTGTAATAAAATAAACTTGAACCCTAGGACAGCTACAAATACAGTCCAGGGCAGTTAATGTATCACTATGAAGGGTTAAACATACATTTTCAAGCTATACAGGGAATCTAACTCTGGACCTTTGCAGAGTGTGTGTAATAAAATAAACTTGAACCCTAGGGCAGCTACAAATACAGTCCAGGGCAGTTAACGTATCACTATGAACGGTTAAACCTACATTTTCAAGCATACAGGGAATCGAAATCAGGACCCCTCGCAAAGTGTGTGTAATAAAATAAACTTGAACCCTAGGACAGCTACAAATACAATCTAGGGCAGTTAATGTATCACTATGAAGGGATAAACATACATTTTCAAGCTATACAGGGAATCTAACTCTGGACCTTTGCAGAGTGTGTGTAATAAAATAAACTTGAACCCTAGGGCAGCTACAAATACAGTCCAGGGCAGTTAATGAATCACTATGAACGGTTAAACCTACATTTTCAAGCATACAGGGAATCGAAATCAAGACCCCTCGCAAAGTGTGTGTAATAAAATAAACTTGAACCCTAGGACAGCTACAAATACAGTCTAGCGCAGTTAATGTATCACTATGAACGGTTAAACCTACATTTTCAAGCATACAGGGAATCGAAATCAGGAACCCTCGCAAAGTGTGTGTAATAAAATAAACTTGAACCCTAGGACATCTACAAATACAGTCTAGGGCAGTTAACGTATCACTATGAACGGTTAAACCTACATTTTCAAGCATACATGGAATCGAGATCAGGACCCCCTCGCAAAGTGTGTGTAAAAAATAAACTTGAACCCTAGGACAGCTACAAATACAGTCTAGGGCAGTTAATGTATCACTATGAAAGGTTAAACCCTCATTTTCACCCCATATCTGGAATCGAACTAGGGTCCTTGGCTAGGCAAACAAACAAATTATCATGCGCGAAGAAACCGGCCTCGGTACACACGCACGACAGACAAGCGTGAGATAAGAGTTGATCTTGACTAGGTGAAATGTGTAACATGTTATGTCCAAAAGGTGAAAAATCAATTATTATTCTATAATAATATTTCTGTATGTGACCAATTAATAAGTACTATGATGTATTCATAAAAAATAAACACATAGTTTTGTTGATCACAATAACCAGTCTGTAATTATAAACTTTAAACCAAATTGTTCTAATATGTTTAGCAAAATTTAAATTTTCAAAAAATAAATTATTTGTAAATTACCCGAAATTATTTGGTATATGTGAAAAAAAGTATGTTATTCTTATAGATCATGAAAAAACTAATCCCTGATTTTAATTTTGAATTCAATTTTCCCGGTTAGTTAAAAAAAAATTCAAACTTTCTATAAATTGTTATTGGTGATGTAAAAGAATTCCTCCGATACCAATTTTGAACCAGAGCACTCAAGCTATTTTTTAAATATCCAAATTTAAAAAAAAAAAGAAATCTGCAACTGTCACTTTTGACAAAACGTATTAATGATGAAAAAAATATAATAAAATAGTGTGCAATTTTTTTTCATATCTTTAGTAATGTCATTGGTGCCGAGTTAAAATTTTGTAGTAGAAATTCTTAAAACTTCTTGTAGGCCCTAAATGATTTTTTAGCACAGTGTTTTAATAACCGTTCGGGTTATAACACGCTTAAGTACTATTTACGCTAACGGATTAGGAATCGGGAAGCTTGAACCCACATTTGCGTGGAAGGAAAGTGGTAACCCATTTAGAGAAAAAAAACATCAGTTCACCCGCCAGAGATTCGAACCTCAATCTTTCCCAGTCCTCGGTAGTCTAGCTCAGCACAAATCTAGTGCGGTAGCCAACAGTACACCTCGGCAGGTATTCAAATCCCCCAATACGGACTCGAACCCCGATATCTTTCACCATGTGCTTCATGCCCTCTAATTACCAAACCCATTCTTTTCCCTAAAATACGTTGTGACAGAAAGGCGCTGGCAATATACACGTAACAGCTTTGCCGGAATAAAATATTAAAGAGCGCAGAAGTGAGCCCGCATTTGCGTAGAGGGAGAGTGACAAACTACCGCCAGGTCTAGGACAGCACTATCGCCATATACTAAGTTGCACGGAGTTCGAATCCTGGTCCACTGGCTGGCACTTTCATTGGCCAGATGATTATATTTGACATATGCTTGGTAACAACATAATTACTTTTATTTTGAAAATTACTCTAGTTATTCACAAAACCCAGTCCTTCCTAATTTAACACTATGAAAGGTTAAACCTGCATTTTCATCCATACTAGAAATCTATCTCTGGACACTTGGCTCAGTGGGCAGACATGCTAACGCATCACTTAAAGTGACCTTTCACAAGTGAATTCTTAGACGTCTTGACCAATGACGCGAGACGCTCGACAGAGATTAAATCAAAACTCTATTAACAGACAAATACCAGTCTCAGTCGCTTCTTCAGAGAGAGAGAGAGAGATATCTACATTCTTTTACAAGCACGCAGCAAATTTGTCTTGGGGACAGTAGCACCCAACAATATCCAAGTTATTTTAACATTCGTCCGACTGATTATATCAGCACACAACTTACAATCTAACTTAAATCTATAACATACAGAACACCCATTCCCCTACCGCAAATGAATCACTATGAAAGGGGGAAAGCCATATCCCACTAATGAATCATTTTCAGGTCATTCTGGGAATCGAATCCAGGACCTATTGCTTAGTAGGCAAACACACTAACGACAGAGGTAAAGTGCAGGCCTTTTAATTGTACATTTTTTTCAGTATTAATCCAATACTAGCTAGAACAAAGGTGAAATGAGACAGTTAATATTTGGAAAACCTTTTCGGCATCATTTAATTTGGTCAACATGATTTCACCAAACTCGGTGACAGTGTGGTCTAATGCACTACTCTCGTGATAGACAAGACTACTGCTGACAGGGAGATCGAAGTTCAAATACCAGTAGAGTGTACTGATGCCTGTTTTCAACTCTTTCTCCCACGCAAATGCGGTTACACTTCCTCTAAATATAGCTTTACAAATCTCTAAAATCATGATAATAATTAGTACTAATGTGTATTAACTATTCGGTTGCGCAAATGACGATGCATTTATCAACGTAAAGACGTTGGAAGGAATTACCGTTCCAGCAGTCATTAGCGCTGCTAAAAACTCCTTTGGATCTCAAGTTATGTCATGATGTACATTACAAAAGATAGCTGGGTTCATACATGCTAAATTCGGGGGTTCCAATTTGAACGGCCCATTATGAAACACTGAGGGCTTGGGAATTTCATACTGTTTATCAGAGGTCAGAGCTGCTTATTCACAAGACCATTTGTGACAGAAATATACCTGAATGTCAATGCTCCTAGAGACTTGTAAGATAGAACATGCTTGCAACATCGAGATTTCCCTTTCTATTCCCAAAGCTGATTGTAGCTCTAAGAAAAAAACTGTTGGTCGCATCTTTCATAGTGTTAAATTAGGAAGGACTGGGTTTTGTGAATAACTAGAGTAATTTTCAAAATAAAAGTAATTATGTTGTTACCAAGCATATGTCAAATATAATCATCTGGCCAATGAAAGTGCCAGCCAGTGGACCAGGATTCGAACTCCGTGCAACTTAGTATATGGCGATAGTGCTGTCCTAGACCTGGCGGTAGTTTGTCACTCTCCCTCTACGCAAATGCGGGCTCACTTCTGCGCTCTTTAATATTTTATTCCGGCAAAGCTGTTACGTGTATATTGCCAGCGCCTTTCTGTCACAACGTATTTTAGGGAAAAGAATGGGTTTGGTAATTAGAGGGCATGAAGCACATGGTGAAAGATATCGGGGTTCGAGTCCGTATTGGGGGATTTGAATACCTGCCGAGGTGTACTGTTGGCTACCGCACTAGATTTGTGCTGAGCTAGACTACCGAGGACTGGGAAAGATTGAGGTTCAAATCTCTGGCGGGTGAACTGATGTTTTTTTTCTCTAAATGGGTTACCACTTTCCTTCCACGCAAATGTGGGTTCAAGCTTCCCGATTCCTAATCCGTTAGCGTAAATAGTACTTAAGCGTGTTATAACCCGAACGGTTATTAAAACACTGTGCTAAAAAATCATTTAGGGCCTACAAGAAGTTTTAAGAATTTCTACTACAAAATTTTAACTCGGCACCAATGACATTACTAAAGATATGAAAAAAATTGCACACTATTTTATTATATTTTTTTCATCATTAATACGTTTTGTCAAAAGTGACAGTTGCAGATTTCTTTTTTTTTTTAAATTTGGATATTTAAAAAATAGCTTGAGTGCTCTGGTTCAAAATTGGTATCGGAGGAATTCTTTTACATCACCAATAACAATTTATAGAAAGTTTGAATTTTTTTTTAACTAACCGGGAAAATTGAATTCAAAATTAAAATCAGGGATTAGTTTTTTCATGATCTATAAGAATAACATACTTTTTTTCACATATACCAAATAATTTCGGGTAATTTACAAATAATTTATTTTTTGAAAATTTAAATTTTGCTAAACATATTAGAACAATTTGGTTTAAAGTTTATAATTACAGACTGGTTATTGTGATCAACAAAACTATGTGTTTATTTTTTATGAATACATCATAGTACTTATTAATTGGTCACATACAGAAATATTATTATAGAATAATAATTGATTTTTCACCTTTTGGACATAACATGTTACACATTTCACCTAGTCAAGATCAACTCTTATCTCACGCTTGTCTGTCGTGCGTGTGTACCGAGGCCGGTTTCTTCGCGCATGATAATTTGTTTGTTTGCCTAGCCAAGGACCCTAGTTCGATTCCAGATATGGGGTGAAAATGAGGGTTTAACCTTTCATAGTGATACATTAACTGCCCTAGACTGTATTTGTAGCTGTCCTAGGGTTCAAGTTTATTTTTTACACACACTTTGCGAGGGGGTCCTGATCTCGATTCCATGTATGCTTGAAAATGTAGGTTTAACCGTTCATAGTGATACGTTAACTGCCCTAGACTGTATTTGTAGATGTCCTAGGGTTCAAGTTTATTTTATTACACACACTTTGCGAGGGTTCCTGATTTCGATTCCCTGTATGCTTGAAAATGTAGGTTTAACCGTTCATAGTGATACATTAACTGCGCTAGACTGTATTTGTAGCTGTCCTAGGGTTCAAGTTTATTTTATTACACACACTTTGCGAGGGGTCTTGATTTCGATTCCCTGTATGCTTGAAAATGTAGGTTTAACCGTTCATAGTGATTCATTAACTGCCCTGGACTGTATTTGTAGCTGCCCTAGGGTTCAAGTTTATTTTATTACACACACTCTGCAAAGGTCCAGAGTTAGATTCCCTGTATAGCTTGAAAATGTATGTTTATCCCTTCATAGTGATACATTAACTGCCCTAGACTGTATTTGTAGCTGTCCTAGGGTTCAAGTTTATTTTATTACACACACTTTGCGAGGGGTCCTGATTTCGATTCCCTGTATGCTTGAAAATGTAGGTTTAACCGTTCATAGTGATACGTTAACTGCCCTGGACTGTATTTGTAGCTGCCCTAGGGTTCAAGTTTATTTTATTACACACACTCTGCAAAGGTCCAGAGTTAGATTCCCTGTATAGCTTGAAAATGTATGTTTAACCCTTCATAGTGATACATTAACTGCCCTGGACTGTATTTGTAGCTGTCCTAGGGTTCAAGTTTATTTTATTACACACACTCTGCAAAAGGTCCAGAGTTAAATTCCCTGCATGGGCGACAAACGCCACAAGTCCCGGGTTCGAATGCCATCGGTGATATCTAGCAGGAGAAAGCATAAATAATAACTTTGACTGTTTTCACATTTCAGCCCTGAAAAAAATGACGGTACATCAATAATTTTATTATTTTATCTCTCTCATTCGGGCGGTGTTGGAGGGTTCGAATGTCAATGACACGCAAATGTGGGTACACACCTCGCCCTGTGACGTCCCTTAGAGGGCAACAAACGCATGGCAAATGCTGTTACACATTTCACCTGGTCGACATCAGCTTTTATCTCACGCTTGTGGCCATTGTCAGGTGCCATGTCTACTGTCAAATTGGAGTCTTAGATGGTTCAAAAGAGAAATGCAGCAGTCTTGGGGCTTACCCGTTTATTTCTGGTAGTAAAGTGCTAGAGAAAAGTATTTCGTAAAAATAAATATATTCAGCCGAAACCTGCATGCCTGACCAGCGAGCCAAGGGTCCCGGCTTCGATTCCCGGAATGGCCTAAAAATGTATCATTGGTGCGATTCCTTCATCAGCGTCGTTACAATTAGCTTGCCTCATTAAAAATACTACAATTAGACTTATACATTACTTTATTGTTATTTAAACGGGGCTTCTCAAGCAGGCCCGCTAAAAAATGAATATTTTATAAGTATTTAAAACAATGTTTACGTATCTTTATTAGTAGCATTTTCTCCTACAGAGTTTGCAACATTTTAATACATATATTTATTACGTATGTATCTTAGCATGTGTACTGGTTTGTTCCCGTTGTAAATTAATAACACCGCCTTATAGTTAAAATAATTTCAAGATCTATATAATTGTATTACTTAGGATTTTTTTTGTAAAAGTTTAATATATCATTATATCAAAATATTTTTTGCGAACATCATTTAACTGAATTTCTTTGTTGTTTGAGTTGCTAATTTGCTTAGTGTAAATGTTATATATCATGTCATCAGCTATAGTTTCATATTTAAAACTTATCAACAACAACAACAACAACATATTAATTTATGTGAAGGTTATATATTAGTGAATTTAAATGTATAATTGTATTACTTATGAATTTATTGCCAAAGTTTTATATATATCAAAATATATCGCGAAAATAACATTTCTTTGTTGTTTAAGTGTTGTGTGAATAAATATTATAAACTGTTTTAACGTCTACAACCGAACTCTCTCTCTCTCTCTCCCCCTAGAACAGTACTCCGACCGCTGATTTTGGTGTAGACACCGCATCTCCTTATTGTCTTTGATTCTCCAGCCAAACATATTCTACCAAGAATTTAAAAAATTATAATAACACATAAATCAATATTATTTAGGTCTTGTGAATTGTACAAGTAACTAAGCGAGGCTCTGCCTGTATGATTGGTTGGTTGAGAAATTCGAACACTGATGGTATTTCCAGCTCTCCTTCCATGCAAATGCGAGTACACTTACCTCTCATAAATACTTTCACTATTCCTACCCCGTTTGGATGTTTAAATTATTGTCCAAGTAGTAATTAAATATATACGTGCTATCCCAAGATATTGAAAAAAATGTTTAGTTACTAGATAGTGCAGAATGATCCTATAAATACAAGTTTATTTAGCCTAGAACCTCTGTCTCAAACATTATGAATAAAATAATTAAATCATACAAGTTTATTTAGCCTGGAAGTTTGGTCTCAAACATTAATTAATTCCTTTTACTTTGCTTTCTCTTTGGCAGTGGTAGCAATATAACGCCACCACAATTATAATTTATAAGTGAACGTGTGTGTGTGTGCTCACATTTTATATTTTATTCTGGTATTGTTGCCCCATGTATATTGGCATCTCCTTCTAGTCACAACATATTACAGGGTTTAAAAAAAACAACATTTTATTGCTAGTTTTTTTTATTGACAATCAACAATTAATGTATTTAAAACATTCATAACGAGAAGCTACAAAAACAACAACAACATAGATTGATTTTTTAGGCCTTGTGACCAATACAAGTAATTAAGATTAGAGTGCAACATGTGATAGCAAGGAAAAAACCATATAGTCACTAAAAACATCAGGAGAGAATATAATTTTTTACCATCTAGAAAATGAGTACGAGTCACATCCAAAATAGTACAGGACACGCTGCGAGGCACTAGAATGTCTATTGACAATGTCTCCAATATTTTTACATGGAAATCTTACTCTTCCAACATTCTCGAGCACGATAACGTTCGGTTCATTGGGGATCTCTTCCGATAGCATAACGTTATAACTTTTGTTTTTCTCAAGTTCGTTTAAGCACTTTACACGGTTGTATTCTTCTTTCTCGATCCTGTCTAACGCATTGCACAATACCTCTTCGTCCCAACAGGCATCCTGGTGAGCAGTATTTTGAGATGTTTGATGACATTGATGTTTGTGGCGAATAAGGCTGGAGAGCTTTGCGTAGGCCCCCTTACAAATGCAGCATTTATATGGCATAATGGTAATCGGAAATGCAACGAAAGAAATATCCCTGTGAAAAAAAACCTCTCGCTCAAGCGGCAACGTTCTCTACTCACAAACTGCGTTCCCCCTCTCAAAATGTCTGCCACTAGCTCCAATGACGTCAGCAGAGTTCTACGACAACATGAGTGCGCCTAGTTTATTAATTCACTTTTAAACATCACACTTTGTCCTCCGAGATATATCATACAACGTGCTTTAGATTTAAACCGCTTACAATCCAAATAATAGGCAGACTTTGGAAGTAAGACGTTACCGAATCTGGCCAGACCGATTATGTAGTCATCGGGCGTTTCACCAATAATTTTAACGTTTGGATAAGTTTTGTACATTGTTAAACACTCGAGATTTGCGGGTTCTTCGGATTTTACCTCCTCCTCCTCCTCCTCTAGTGCTGGGCACTCGGGTGACTCTGGCTGTGAGTACTGGTTGGCAGACGACTCTGACTGTGAGCACGCGGGTGACTCTGGCTGTGAGTACTGGTAGGCAGACGACTCTGGCGGTGGGCACGCCGGTGACTCTGGGGGTGGGTACGCCGGTGACTCTGGGGGCGGGTACGCCGGTGACTCTGGGGGCGGGGGCGTTGACTGCGGTGCCGTGAAGGGTGGTGGTGGCGGGTGGTATGGAGCTCTGAAGGGTGGTGGAGGCCTTGGCAACACGGCCACGACGTCCCCTTGGCGGAAATTGTACACAGCACATGTCATATCACACAGGTAAGTCTCCTCGATTCTCTCGTAGGGTAGTACTTTAGTCGCTCTTATCGTGTGACAGGTAGAGTCGCAAAACTCGATGTAGCCTCGCTCCTCTCTGTCTTAGTTCACTATTTTGTAAATTACCTGTCTATCGCTCACAACCACACTGTGAATATTTTCTCCTGTCATATAGGCACAACCCGTAACCGTATGACCCACAAACGTTAAATTAAACATGGTGAGCGTACCCGTGAGCTATAAAACGTGCTGTATGGTTTGTAGGGTCCACCGTGCACAAGTATTAACTACCCGTCTGCCCGATGTTGTTGTTGTTAACTGCTTGACTCTTAAACACGTTCAAAGTTCACAATGGTAGGTGAACCGGGTTTTACTCCGGCGCAGGTAAATACCAATTTTTCGTTATTAAGCTCGCACACGTCTTCATCTGTTAGAGTACCGAAACGACAAGGTAAAAATACACAAAACTCGCCATCTAGATAGGCTATTAGGCGTCTCCCGAACTTTGTATTGACAGCCTTTAATTTATCCAGCGAGTACTTTTGATCCACTGTTAGATCACTCAATTTTACGGTCTGCACGGCGTCAACAATATTCACCAACTGTTGTAACTTGTCCATCTTGAACCGCTCTACAGACGCTTATAAATAGATGACCGAACGGGTCTCCCCCTATATACCCAACCCCCTACGAGATGGCCCTCTCGTGATCTATTCTTGTCTCGACTTGTCTTGTCAACCCGCCAAACCGGCGCCAGTCATCAGGGAAAACCCATTACCAAATAGGGGGTGGGGGACCTAATTCAATGTCGTGTTGCAACACCAGGAAAACCCATTGCCAGGGTCAATGACCTCAATTCTTGTCTCAACACGTTTTGTCGATCCAGCGACGGGTCTCGATGACGTCACAGGGTGATTGAGGTGAGAGGAGAGGGTGAGGGGAAAGTGCGCACCCGTGATGCGCAGTGATCACTACTCGGTAAGCGAACGAGCAGAGGAGATGCCCTCCATTCTACGCAAGACAGACTGCCCTGGACTGTATTTGTAGCGGTCTTAGGGCGCAAGTTTAATTTCGGACGCACACCTGCTTGATTAATTCTAGACAATTTGAAACTATCGTGGTTCGAATCCCTTGGTTGAATAATCTTTTTAGACAGACAATTTTTTTTCAAAGATTTTGAGCTATTTTTTTCTACATGAAAACACTCATATTTTTAATGCACCCGTTATACTTTTTATCCTCCTGGTTATTTCTAGTCGATTAGAATTAGTTGTTTGTATATATTTTAATTCTAGTCACCCCATGAGACCTTCTAGTTCGAGTTTCTACCAAAAGATGGCTGTAGCTTCTAGAAACAGAGTAGCCAAAATTAGCTTTGAGTCCACGACCTCTGTGACAAGGGGTGGGACTTGGGGGGTGGGTTGGCGGGAAAGACGAGTTCAAGAAACTTTAAACGTTTGCTTATTGCAACATAAAATTTTCCACGACCTCTGTGACAAGGGGTGGGACTTGGGGGTGGGTTGGCGGGAAAGACGAGTTCAAGAAACTTTAAACGTTTGCTTATTGCAACATAAAATTTTCCACTGGGAGGCAACTGACCCCCCTCCTACCCCCTAAACATTGCCACTCAACGTCAGTGACGTAGGGATGGGGGAGGGGGAAAAAGTGAAAGGAGCGGAGGTATGACGCGATGAGGGGGTTTGCTCGCATTCAACTGAGTGCTGTCAGAGGGCACGGTCATGCTGTCCTCGCGAGTAGGGTTGGTGAAAGGGGCCTTATGGTTGACTCGCACTCTTCAGCACGCTGCCGTCAGGAGAGCTTCGTGCTCGGTGTTCCTCCCCATACGTGGTCACTACTCGTTGAGCGGCCGACCCCCTCCAGTCTACGCAGGACAGTCGTAGCGAGAGGTTCGTGCAGAGACGTATGCTCACCATCCAAATAAAATATACTCCAATGTCCTTCCCCCCTACCCATACATGAATAATTAATTAGCACACATCAATAATCAATTAGCAGACATGAATAATTAATTAGCACGCAACAATAATCAAGAAAAAAAAAGGGCCCGCACAAGTACCAACATGTTCAAGGTGTGGTGGGGTTGTAGGGGATGGGGGGTGTAGGGGAGGGGTTGTAGGGGAGGAAATTTCGTAATCAACTGGTGGAGATTTTGTAATCAGAGCGGAGGGGAAGGGGGAGGGGGGAGCAGAGGGGAGGGAAAAGCCAACAGCCAATCAGAGCGAGGGGGCGTGGTCACGTGACCAAAACCGACCAATCAGAGCGCTGTACCAGGTCATCACCCCATCTACTCTTATGTCTTCAAGTTGTAGAACGAGTATAATCTTTGAAATTATATTAGATGTGTCATAAAATTATCAGCCTGTATTTTTTTTTAGTTATGACCGTAAAATTTGATGTCGGATATCAAGTTGTTTGCTGAACTATGAAACTTTTATTGCGTTTGTTTAAAATATGTGTAAGCGTTATACAGATCTTAAAATGGCTAGCGTTAACGGCCATTAACGGCCAAGGAAGTTTGTCTTGGAAAAATTTGTCAAGACACCCTGTCGGTTAAGAGCGTCGAAACGACGTAGAAACTTTTATAGAGTGCTGGGAGGAGGTACTAAGAAAGTGGTCATGATATGTTAATAACGTATTTAAAAAGGGGGGGGTTACTATAAAATGGCAAATATATATATTTATTATTACTTAGTACCACGTCTTATTCTACACGTTCGGGTTATACGCTTATTTACTAGTTACGCTAATTGTTTTAGGGACTAGGAAAGTTATATTTAGAGTAAGTGTACCCGCATTTGCGTGGAAGGAGAGTGGAAAACCATCTAGGAAAAGACCACCCTCAGTATACCCGACCAAGATTCGAACCTCGATCTCCCCGTGATCGGCAGTATAGTCTACTGCGAGAGTAGTACCTTAGACCATGCGGCTACCGAAGCAGGTTTGGCCATAATAGGGGGGTAGGGGTGTCTACTATAAATTAAACGTGAACGTGTGGTGCAGTGGCATTGGTGTTCAGAAATTCTTGATTTTACGTTGACGGATAAATATATGCAGTCTTACGTAACTCAATGTTTCAGGAAGTACACGCGAGGGAGGGGTGGGGGGGGAAATGGGGGGAGGGGGGTTAGGATATAATATAAGTATTCTAATCAGCGTGCTTAGTTATTCAGTTAAATTTGTCTTCTATGAAAAGGCTTACTATTTAAATGTTTACAGTTAAATGTCCCAGACTCCCTAATATTCAAGTTTTATTTTTAAATCCTTATCTTTTCTTTGTTTTTGGGTCCTTCCCACCGTGTTCTTACCATAATAGACTACTGATTTTCTTCCCAACATATTATTATTTTCTTCCTTTCCATCGGCCAAGAAAACGTTCCGACGCCACTGCTGTCACGATGTCACGGTATTTCTGGGAGAGGAAATCCCACCTAAGTTAATTGTTAACAGATCCCACTCTCGCACAGACCGGGCGAGATGTTGTCTTTGCAACCCGAGACAGGATTTGAAACAAGCCTGGATGTAAAAAGGGGGAATAGATACTGTGGGCAGGCACAGCTGCCGCCAGACGGGCAATTGCCTTGCCTCCGAATCAGGCCGAGGGCATGTTTGATACCAGCAGAGTGGTGAAGGAAGGAAGTACCGACGAACGCACGTCCTCAGAATATAGATAATTATTAATTTATCTATAAAACTTTCCTAGTATTCAATTCAACAGCGTGCAAATAATTTGCACTTTACTACTACAGATAGAGGTAAAACCAATATAAAAGGTGATTTTTTTTTAATTTGGGAGTTTTAGGAGAACTTTCGATGTGTGTGACTAATGCCTTTTAAATATCAAGTCGTAAGCCTCGTTTTAAGATCCAGCCTGCACCTACATTTGACACACTTTCAATGCCTACATTATGTTTTTGCTTAGTATATTTAAGCCTTAAAAACTGGGGAGGGGGGGGGGGGGAGGCACTGGAACACTTTATTTAGTCTCTTTGAACCAATTGTGTGAAACTATCAGAGTGACATAAGGTCCTTAACCTAGTTGATCGCACTAAGGACACAACCTTACATGCCAGACCAATTGATATTTTTCTCCTTGTCACTCCCGCTAGCAGTATGAACACAGCTTTACACCCAAGACCGAGTAATATTTTAGCCCTGTCGCCCCTGCTTACAGTATGCACATAGCCTTATATCCCAGACTGAATGATATTTTTCTCCATGTCGCCCAAACAAATGACATCTCATCTCCGGGCTTCACGCTTCGTGTCTCCGCTGATTAATACACAGCGTCCGAGAGACGGATTGTCACCTTATGGTGGCAGAGGCTCGACATGGCGTCAAAAATAAGCTGGCTCGGTGGCAGGAAAAATTGCCTCTCCTCTATAAGTTAGACATTAAATTAGATTTACTGTGAATAGAGGACCACGCTTTCTCCATGTTCTTATCGTTACTACAGTCTTACTAGTAGTTCTGTGTACAGTAGACCTCCCTCCATGTTATTATCGTTACTACAGTCTTACTAGTAGTTCTGTAAACAGTAGACCTCTCTCTATGTTATTATCATTACTACAGTCTTACTAGTAGTTCTGTGAACAGTAGCCCTCACTCCCTCCATGTTATTATCATTACTACAGTCTTACTAGTAGTTCTGTGAACAGTAGCCCTCACTCCCTCCATGTTATTATCATTACTACAGTCTTACTAGTAGTTCTGTGAACAGTAGCCCTCACTCCCTCCATGTTATTATCATTACTACAGTCCTACTAGTAGTTCTGTGAACAGTAGACCTCCCTCCATGTTATTATCGTTACTACAGTCTTACTAGTAGTTCTGTGAACAGTAGCCCTCACTCCCTCCATGTTATTATCATTACTACAGTCTTACTAGTAGTTCTGTGAACAGTAGCCCTCACTCCCTCCATGTTATTATCATTACTACAGTCTTACTAGTAGTTCTGTGAACAGTAGCCCTCACTCCCTCCATGTTATTATCGTTACTACAGTCTTACTAGTAGTTCTGTAAACAGTAGATCTCCCTCCATGTTATTATCGTTACTACAGTCTTACTAGTAGTTCTGTGAACAGTAGACCTCGCTCCCTCCATGTTCTTATCGTTACTACAGTCCTACTAGTAGTTCTGTGAACAGTAGACCTCTCTCCATGTTATTATCATCACTACAGTCTTACTAGTAGTTCTGTGAACAGTAGCCCTCACTCCCTCCATGTTATTATCATTACTACAGTCTTACTAGTAGTTCTGTGAACAGTAGCCCTCACTCCCTCCATGTTATTATCATTACTACAGTCTTACTAGTAGTTCTGTGAACAGTAGCCCTCACTCCCTCCATGTTATTATCATTACTACAGTCTTACTAGTAGTTCTGTAAACAGTAGACCTCTCTCTATGTTATTATCATTACTACAGTCTTACTAGTAGTTCTGTGAACAGTAGCCCTCACTCCCTCCATGTTATTATCGTTACTACAGTCTTACTAGTAGTTCTGTGAACAGTAGACCTCTCTCCATGTTATTATCATCACTACAGTCTTACTAGTAGTTCTGTAAACAGTAGATCTCCCTCCATGTTAATATCGTTACTACAGTCTTACTAGTAGTTCTGTAAACAGTAGATCTCCCTCCATGTTATTATCGTTACTACAGTCTTACTAGTAGTTCTGTGAACAGTAGACCTCGCTCCCTCCATGTTCTTATCGTTACTACAGTCTTACTAGTAGTTCTGTGAACAGTAGACCTCCCTCCATGTTATTATCGTTACTACAGTCCTACTAGTAGTTCTGTGAACAATAGACCTCTCTCCATGTTATTATCATTACTACAGTCTTACTAGTAGTTCAGTGAACAGCGAGGCGACCTCACATCCTCCATGTTCTAATCGTTACTACAGTCCTACTAGTAGTTCCGACAACAGTAGACCTCGCTCCCTCTATGTTCTTATCTTCACTACAGTTTTAACATTTCTCCTTGGTATTTCAAGTTGAAATATCTCCTATAATTTCTCTATGGATTTGACGATGATATTTTCTCTTGGGGTCAAGTTAGATAGAAAACACATGAATAGCCTACTATATTCAATAGGACATTGTAGGCCTACATTATATTAATACAGAATAGCCGTGGTTCACGCGGATTAAGATGTTTGTTTTACAATAAATGTAAAAATAAAAATTAATACACCCTAGGTACTCGATCAATGGCTTAGAATTATAAGTTCAAATCACTTAATAAAAGCTCTTAAACGACAAACCTTTTATGCAGCCGCCATAATGAACTTCTGTGTACTCCTTTTACGCTGAAATGTAGCATTCTTACCTTGACCTATTACTCTATGACACTGTCTTATAGCTTATAAGCTATTCCATAGTAGAATAATGCAAGGTAAGCTTGCTACATTTCAGGGGGCTTTGGAAGGTTATATACCTCATCCGGCCTTGTTTCAAAGAATGTTCTTGCCAAATTTTGTTAAAATTGGTCCCAAATTTGGCAATTATTGTGGAACAAATATCCGGACAGAGAGAGAAAATCCCAAACGGTCAAGTTAAATTAAAACCTCACTACGCTCTGTCGACTATGATAAACAGACAGGTATTTTAACTAATCATGCACTTATATGTCTCTTGCAGGGCTGAAACAGGGGGGGGGGGCTTTTAAGGGGTAAGGGGGCTTTTAAGAGGTATTGGGGGTTGAAACTCCCCCAAAAGTATTATTAACTTTATATACTTGTATTACTTCTCAATGTCTAGTTTAGTTTAATATTTAAGTCTTGCAAAGTTTTTTAACACGTGCAAGCCCAATTTATTGTGTTAAAAATAACAACTTTAAATTAATTAAATTCAATTTAAAATATTTAAATCCTTACATTTCCTTGTGGGAGAGGAAAGGTGGGGGGGCGGATCTTTCCCTTTTCCCTCCAAATAAATTACCTAGGTTTTTTTTATAGGCCCTATATGAAGGGAACAGGGTAAAATGGAGGAAAGCGGGGTAAACTCACATTACCTACATTTTCGAGGAAACATCCTTTATATCTCAAACCCCATAAAGACCCCATCCAATACTTTTTAATTAATTTAGCCTAAGTATGACAGAGACCTCTTTTAACCATAATTTAAAGTGTATTAGAAAAGTCTCATGATTGTCTAACAGATGGCAGCACTAACTCAACTTGAGTTAAAAACGAACTTTAACCCTTCTCTTCCTGCAACTTATAGTTTAATAAATAAATAATACACGTCTACTATAACACTAAGGTTGATTAGCGCGCCGGTGAGCACGTGTACGAAGGCACCAGTCTCATCTTGTCTTCTTTTTTTTACACCACATATTACTACCCGTTCGGTTTATACTAATTACGGTAATGGTTTTAGGGATTATGAAGGTTATATTTATAGGAAGTGTAGCCAGATTTTAGTGAAGGGAGAGTGAAAAGCCATTTTGGAAATACCACTCTCAATACACTCGACCGAGATTCGATCCTCAATCTCCTCGTAATCGGCCATCTTGTCTGACACGAGAGTGACGCTTTAGATCACGCAGGCACACCGAAGCGGTTCTCATCTAGTCTAGAGGTAGGAAGATGAAGGTCAGAATCCCAGCAGGATACGTGCAGAGGTTTGGTTGTTTTTTCCCTAAACAACGTCCCACAATCCTTCACGTGTGGTACATTTCCTCTTCCCTAGCCCATTCAAACGTTCAACTGTTTTGTAGGCCTAATAACGTGGACCTAGCCTATCTGACACATAGAAAACGTAACTAGACCTACGTTTACGTATCCATACACCATGTGGCATGTGATCTTGAGCTGTAGATTTTGCTAGAAATGATATTATCAATACCTATAACATAACACTAATAATATAATAAAACGTTATAAATGTTTACTTTTTTTCCCCCAAAAAGATGCTTCAAATGTACATTCGTACGATCTAATTTTCATAAGAATAGTTTTATCTGACAACTAAAAAAAAAGATCTAGTTCTATTTTCGCGTGTTCATACGTCAAGTAATGTGATCCGCAGGTCTTTCTTTTGATAAATATTATAAAAGCTTGTAAAATAACACTTATCAAATAGTAAAATGTTATCATTAGTATTTATTATTTTTAGCACTGCGTTTTACTAACTGTTAAGGTTATAGCCCTACGCATTTGTACTATTTACGCTTATGAGTTAGGGATGAGAAAAGTTGAATTTATATGAAGTGTACCTGCATTTACGTGGAGATAGAGTGGAAAACTATTTAGGAACAACCCTCGTCAATACATCCGACCGGGATTCGAGCCCCGATCTCACTGTCATCAGCAGTCTAGTCTATTGCGAGAGTGAAGCCTTAGACCACGCTGCAACCGAAGCAGATGTTTTCATTGTTGATCGCAAAATAAATATGAATTTTCTAAATGTTTATTGATAGTGAAATTCTACCTATAAAGTAACATTTTTACAATTGTATAAAAACAGGGACCAAACAGTTTTGGAAGAGTTAGGCTATAACCTATAATATTCTACTAAAATGACATCGCTTCAAAATTCAGGTTAAATTCCTCACCGTCACTTCCTATTCAATTCATCTTGTCAAGAGCCAAGTAGCCTATAGATGAGGGTGCAGAAGCTGTTGTTAAGGGCGGTAGAGATAGACCAGGGTGAGAGAGGAGGAGAGGTCTATGAGTGACGACACACAATACCCACAGGTTGTCTCCCATAGAGAAGGTAGGCTATATTATTTATCTAGCTACTTAGCGTGTTTTCGCACCACGGGATACATTTTCGCCTGTCTTTTGTCACCTCACAATGAGGGAAAATGGGTTGGGAGGGCACACAAACTAACACAACACATTAGCTAAACACTTCATTAAAGTGATGGAGAGTGAGAATATGGGGTGAGGGGAGGCGTACCACTCTAAAAAAACCTACACAATAACCTGCAAAAAAAAAAAAAAACCCAACAACATGTAATCCTTTAACTTACTAGGTCCTACCCCGTTTTGGCAACTTCTCTTGACATCTACTCGACATGACAAAATTAGTTCAAAAACCCCCTACTGTATCCATATGGCCCTTAATTCATAATTCGTAAGAAATTGAACCTACACAGCCAGATTTTTATTTAGACCTACCTACACGACTATAACTAGTTTCTATCTGCAATTCCGTAAGGACTCTATGGCCCCTTCTACAGACTCCGTATCTGTAGGTCCTTAGTCTTAAGAAATTCTACTCGCGTCTAAACAGTCCATATCCTTAATTCCGTGATCGTATCAACCAATTAGATAATCATACACTTGGCCCAGTAAAGCTATTCGGAACAAAATCGGAAACTAAAACGTCTTTGAGAAAAGGTCCAGTATATACTTGAAATGTAGGTTAAGTACAATCGCAATAAATATATTTATAACGCGATTTGAACTATCAAACATATAATTACTAATTAGTGCATAGCCTGATAATGCAACGGATCCTTTTGCTACCATTGGTTCTTTGATTGCGATGCACGCGCACATATTTACTTAGCTGTGGTTGGTAGTCCGTATAAACTAGTCCTTATTAAGTTAAAAGTTGATCCAACTTCCACTGTAAAGTGTAGACAAAACAAACTCGATACTGTAGCTTCAATATGTTACGAACAACGGACATATGGATACGGAGTCTGTATATAGTGCTTTAAGACACATGGACAGATTATAAAAATCTTTCTTTCCCAACCGACCTTATACTAAGATACTTTCTTTGAGCCGGGACGTTCCAAACACAAGTTAATAGAGGGTTGGCCACACAGAACTCGACCTTATCAACGTTTCAATCTCACAGGATAATTCTGAATGCTGCAGCTCTTGTATTGGGTGTATTTGGGTGTCGGCTACATTGAATAGATAAACGCTTCTTAGCGGCGTTACACCTGTAACTAGCATAGCTCCGTTAGACGGGTAAAAATTGAGCACCCGTTGGATAACATTAAAAATACTATCAATAGAACATCTAAACCGTTTTTGAATAACCAATGCTGACTAAAAAATAAATAATTAAAAGTTCTCAAAATATACCCTATCTGTATAAAGTTACTGCTACAGATTTGGCTTGGCCAATGGGGTGTCGCAAAGTGTTGCCAGGGTAAGCAAAGCTATAGTTTAAACTTAAACTGTTATATATTTTTTTAACGCCACGCCTTACTATAGCCGTTCGGGTTATACGCATAATGTAGGGCTACTAATTAGTATACGCTAATGTGTTAGATATGAGCAAGAGTGAATTAAAGTAAATGTACCCAAATTTTCGTGAATGGGGGTGGAAAACAGCTTAGGAAAAACACTTCCATTAGGCCTACAAGGGATTCGATACCAGATCTCCCCGATACTGTCAGTCCAGTTTCTTGCGAGAGTAACGCCTTTAGGTGAATCGATCATCAAAGCGGGTTATGTGATATTTTCTCAACACTTAGTAAGACATTCGTTAGTAAGTTATAAACCAAAATACATTTACAATGGATGATATTTTACCTTCTTTTAAACATAACAGGCCTACTTTCATGTATTTATAGCCTAAAGAATGTTTTATAGAGTCATCACTTGGCAAAAATGGTGTAAAACTAGCCGTAGTTGGAAATTTTACGTATATATTCAAGTCTACCACTATTTTCTTACTAGTAAATTCCCTGTGTTTTACAGGTTTTCCAGAAGAAATTCCCATTTTATCAGGCAGCTATGATTGAAGAAAAGAGTAATAAAATTTCATTTTTCATCAAAATTACTCAGTGTGAAGTAATGTAACTTATATTTAAAACAGGATTATTTAATATTGTTGGGGAAATACATCTTCTGTCACTTCACAACCCTTGATTAAGGGGTAAAAAGACTTGTTTGAATCAGCGTGCTTAGTCATTCAGTCCATTTTTTGGTCCAGCCAAAGACCTACTATTCTAAGCCTCCAGTAAAATGTCCCAAATTAATAAATATTTCAGTGTTTTAAGTAAATTTTGCAAAATTTCCCGTGTTTTCCCGGCTCACCCAGGTTTCCAGGTGCGTGGCAACCCTATTATTTTACTTCTTCAAAAAGTGTAAAAAAAATAATCTCTTGCACTCGTAGTACCCTAAGTTCTATACATAGTCAACGTAATTACGATCCACCCTGTATACGAACTAGGTAGGTCTATTCAATTCTCCATGATATAGCCTACCCCTCAACCCCCCCCCCCCCTCCTGTCACGACCTCTAGCATAAAGAGCCACTCCAATCTCTTTAGAGAAGAGAGATCAACCAATAAAAGATCAAAATTACACAACACAACATGATGCGTGGAGGCGCTCTTTATACTAGTACTTAAGTTCTTTTTTTTTTTTTCAAGTGCTTTACAAGAGAGAATAGCTACAACGTGTATTTTGAAAGAGGTCTTATACCCTCGTGTAGCAATCCGAGACATTTTTCCAGGTAAGAAAGGGGATAAGAAGCAAGAATGGAGCTTTTAGTGATTCCCAACTGACACCTCAACAAGGCCGATAACGCCTCAGCCTACTAGACTCAAGGATCCCTGGTGTAGTTCCGGACAAGGGCAGAAATTTGAGACTGGTGTTCCTTATTGACTAATTGAAAAATAAACACTACATGAAGGTTATTAACGACTGTATTGACTCAACGTAGAAAGGTCTCGTTTAAGATTGACCATTTGGCATTTCGTCTGTCTGCCAGGATGTTTGTACCACGTGGACCAATTTTTAACGGCAGGGTCATACTTTGAACCTAGACCGAACGGGATTCGAGCCCCGATCTTCCCGTCGTCAGCAAGATAGTATAACAAGAGAGTGACTCCTTAGACCATTCGGCCACTGAAGCGGGTCATGGGAACAATTCCCCTCCGGGAAAAAATAATTTTGGTACCGCTGGAAATCTAACCCGGGAACTTTTGATTAATATACAAGAATGCTGACTGACCACTGACCAAGAGGTTGGCCGGGGTACACTGTTATCAAAGGTGACTGTACATCATCTTTTGTGTCACGTTGCATACAGCTACAGTGTTACGGTGAATTGAAGGGGGTGAAATGAGGTGGGTGGGGATGCATGTTCGCAGTCAACAGAGCGAAATAGGATGATCTCGCGAATAATAGAGGGACCCCCGGATGGTCCATTAATCCGCTCCAAATGAACTAAAAAAAGAAAAGAGCGATACCAGGGTGGGCCCCTTCTATTGTATGTATTGTAGATCCACCACATGGGGGAGGTATAGGAGAGGCTCAAGACCACAAGAACCCGCTTCGGGTGGCCGCAAGGTATAAGGCATCATCTCGCAAAGTACTGGGACAGCATTTCTCAAACTGTGTCATAGTTATCTCAGGTTCCAGGAGGTAAACTTTAGAATAATATTTATTTGTTTTTCACACTATAAAATATCGATTAATCTGATTAAAGGATATTTGCCAATGGCACAGCTGGAAATGTGATGTTTTCCGTTTGTTTTATAGTTTTATGATTGTAATATTTAACCGTATTTATTGAATGTTCATAATATTAATTAAATAAATTTATGAGGGCTCCAGAATGTAATTTTTCTGGTGCAAGGGCTTCTTAGGTTTAAAAAGTTTGGAAATTCCTGGACAAGACTACCGATGACAGGGAGATCTTGTTACGAATCCCGGTCGGGTGTGCTGAAGATGGTTTTTTCCTAAATGGTTTCCTACTCTCCCTCAAAGCAAATGCGGTATACTTACTATAAAATGTATACTACAAGACTAATTTCTATCAGAATACAATTACCAGACATAGACCAAACGCAAAACAACCACCAACTTTCGGCTGCCGCCCGCCTAATCTTGAGCCATCTACATAGGTCTACACAGTTGGTTGTTCAATCACGACCTTCAATGCCCCAATAAATCATCGAGTTGGCCCAATTAACGGGGGGGGGGGGGGGATCAGGCTAAATACCCGTTTTGTTTATGTTCTTAAAATTTTGTTCCAAATAAATGGCTGCTCCAACTAACCAGAATCCATTGTAAGTTTTATATATATTGTTATTATTAACTGTCGTCCCAAGGACTATTGTAAGACTTGGATCAGCGCTTGCATGAATGAATATGAGCCAATCAAATCGGCCTACAACTTAGATATGCCTGTTAGTCCTATAACTCTCTTTATATATTTTATATTAAAAGGTTAGACTGAGTCAAGGTAGGACTTTCTAAAATTGAGTCATAGACCTAAAGGTGATTTATCAGGTTAATAAGAGGATAAGTTTTGACAATGGCTATGAAATAGTTCGGCTCAACAAGTGTAGAAGAAAGTGAAGACCGAACACGTTTAACTATATATAGTTCTGTAGGACGAGGTTAGAAATCCGGGTGGCTGTAAAATTATTTAAGGCCTATTTTAAAATGTCCTGATATTTACAAAATTTCCAGCCGGGAGGGGAGCGGTTTGGGGGTTTAATCCCACCAAAATTTTATGAACAAAACATACATGGCTTTATTTATAGTTGAAACAATATCAAAATTAAGATAAAAGTACAAATTAGGGGGTTGTGTAGCCATAAAAAGCACTTCAGAGAGCTTCTAGAGTTGTTTAATATTAGAATATTTCCTAGTTTTCAGCAGTTAGGGTTAGACCTATGTTGTCATAAAAAAAACTTCATATAGCTTCTAGAGTGTTAAATATCTAGAAATTCAACTAGCCTTTGGCATTTAGGGAGTTATGGTGCATAAAAAAAAAACTTCAGATAGATTTTAGAGGTGTACAATATTTAGAATTTTTCCTAGCCTCCGCAGTTAGGGGTTATGTTGACATAAAGAAACACATCAGATACCTTCTATGACTGTTTATCATTTATAATTTTCTTAAAGCTACCGTCAATTGGGTGATGTGCTCCCCCCCCCCTTCCCCACCTAAAATTATTGGCTGGCTACGGCCTTGCTGATATAGTCAGTCGGTTCAGAAATATCTCAAATAAATTATATGAAAACAATTGTTGAACATTTTGTCAAAGGTGTCCTATAGTTTAATGACAACTTTTTCTGTTCATTTAAAAAAGTTTCTCACCTAATGCCGCTATGCTCATGACAGATATTCAATAGTTGTCATCACCATGTGTAGAAATTTTAACTATGTTTCTAATGGACCAATAGGTTAATTTGATTTATTTTGACAAAATATGTTTTGCAATAAAAACGCAACGATCCGTCCTTTAGTCCCCTACACTCCTACCTTCAAAGTAGAAGATGTTCAAAATATGGCCTATCCCTTATTTTTGAGAGGAATAGCTAAAATAGTTGATTGAACCCGAAATTTCGGTGCCTTTCATTTTTCTATTTCAAGGACTTGGAAGAACCAAATTATAAATAGGTCCACAAAAATTTAAAAAAATATTTTTAGTGAAAATGACATAATTATTTTCACGATTCACTCAAACCACAAGATACCGATGCGCAATGTTAAGTTTGGGCTGGCCATAGGCCTATAAATAAAATCTTTGTTTGAGCCAATTTTATTATTTTTGTTTTTATTCCATACGCCTTGCCAGAAGTTTATTTTGACATTCGAGAATGATCACGTAACTTAAGACTGTCATATTTTGTTTTCGATATTTTATATTAATTATTTCTGAATCTTGAAAAACATAAATTTAACTAGCTTTTTTTTATAAAGTATTGTTCTAGTAAATAAAAAAAATCCCCCAAAAATCTAATAATATTTGTGGCCTAGATATGAATATGGTTTTTAAAAGAAACAATTCAAAAAGTGAATATAAATGGCTTCAGAAAATGTTCATATCGACCCAAACCTAAACAGTCTGATTGTTTCTTACCCACGCCGCGTGCTGGGAGCTTCGAGATGGGCGGGGCCTAGAGACATCCCTCTCTCCCCCTCCACGTGCTAGGCGTGGCTACGACCGACCAGCGAGACGCTCCGTCATAGAAAAAGGGGCGGGACCAGAGAGATCCATTGGCGGGGAGGTGGGTGTGTTCGTCGAGCAGGCGCGGACTCTCACCTGGGCTCACCACCCAGTCCTCCCCTCTCCATTCCAACAGCCGTCAAGGCAGTAGCGGTCTCTGGCGGCCGACAGAACGAACACGCGCAGTGAGTGGTAGCCAGCGAGCGAGCGCGCCCGGTAACAGCGAACACGCAGACACATCCACGCAACACATCACCATGCGGCAACGCGACTGAACACCCGGGACATCCACGATCCCATCCCTTGGGAAGCACCCCCCCTCCACGGCGATGGCGGGGGAGAGGATGACACCCACACGGGGACAGGTAGAGACGCACCTGTGAGCCTAGTCCCTAGTCTGGACGGAAGAGTGACCATGTTGGTACCACCGGATATGATGGCAGCGCAGTCCAAGATGCTCTATCAGATCAACAAATACTACGGGGAGAGGGTGCAACACAGGAAAGTGCAGATAGCCAAGACGATCCGCGAGGTTTGCAAGGTGGTACAGGACGTGCTGAAAGAGGTAGAGGTCCAAGAACCCAGGTTCATATCCTCTCTGACGGAGTGCAACGGGAGGTTCGAGGGTCTGGACGTCGTTTCCCCTGGAGAATTCGAGGTGGTGCTATATCTCAATCAGATGGGGGTGTTCAACTTTGTGGACGACGGCACCCTCCCCGGCTGCGCCGTCCTCAAGCTGAGTGATGGCAGGAAGAGGTCCATGTCGCTCTGGGTGGAGTTCATCACAGCTTCCGGCTATCTGTCGGCGAGGAAGATCCGCTCAAGGTTCCAGACGCTGGTGGCGCAGGCTTGCGACAAGTGCGCCTACAGGGATGTCGTCAAGATGATCGCCGACACAACTGAGGTGAAGCTCAGGATCAGGGAGAGATACGTCGTGCAGATCACTCCGGCCTTCAAGTGCTCCGGCGTGTGGCCGAGGTCGGCGGCGCACTGGCCTATCCCCCACATCCCCTGGCCTCACCCTAACCTCGTCGCTGAGGTGAAGACTGAAGGTTTCGACTTGCTATCCAAAGAGAGCGTCACGCTTCAAGGGAAACAGTCCGCAATGGAAGGCGACGCCTGGGTGCTGTCCTTCACGGAGGCGGAAAACCGTCTCCTGCTGGGAGGCTGTCGGCGGCGTTGCCTCAGCATCCTCAAGACCTTGCGGGACCGTCACCTGGACCTTCCGGGTAACCCGGTGGGCGCGTACCACCTCAAGACGCTCCTGCTGTACGAGTGCGAGAAGCACCCGCGCGAGTTGGAGTGGGACGAGGCGTGTCTGGGAGACAGGATCAACGGGATCCTCTTGCAGCTCATCTCGTGCCTGCAGTGTCGACGTTGTCCGCACTATTTCCTGCCCAACCTGGACCTCTTCAAGGGCAAGTCGCCCAGCGCCATGGAGAACGCCGCCAAGCAGGTGTGGAGGCTGACGAGGGAATTGCTTACCAACACGCGTTCCCTCGAGAAGCTGTAGGAGTCGGAACACGGGACCTTGGTTGTGTGGTGGTGGGGACACGGGGGGGCTGTCGACAAACCGTATATGATCGCCTATCTAGGGTAGCAGGAGAATTAAGGAAGGGACGTGAACAATTACTATTCCTATGGTAGATCGATTTCCTGACGACCTAGAAACAATATTAGGCCTAAGTTGTTTTTAGATATGTACCGACAGTTATCTACAAACTGTGACCCGCTCTTCTTCACCGCCACAAGACCATCTTCATTTCGAGTGTCTCCTCAAGTTTCATTGAAACCGTCATCTTATCAAGACAACAATCTCTACGTTTCGTTAGCGTCTCACTAAAGTCGCGCTCCACACGGGACTGTCCAAAACTACGGTAGCGCTCGATATAACAGCTGCTCGCTGTAACCCGACCAAAAATCATATTTGCGTGTTTTTAAACGATTTATTTGATTGATAGAAAAAATCTAGGGAAGTGCGGCAGTGAAATTCAATTAGCCAACCACTTAATTAAATCTTCCACTTTCCCCCCGTTTTCTAGTTAGCCTACTTAATTTTTTTTCTAACATAAATAAACCATTCAAAAGTAGCATAACCAAACAAATGAAATTAGAATGTTACCTACGGCTTATAAAATGAGCAAACAATAAGCAGATATTTGTAAAAATTAGTTTGCCTACTATTTTTAAATTCCTATTCTTGATTTAGATTTGATTGAGACATCGCCATTGTATATCCTAGTAGGCCTTGATAAACTTTAGTTAATATTGGAGGAATTAAAAGTCTTATTTGCATTTTGGTTAGAAGTATCTCTAAGTCATATTCATCTCAAGTTTGATAAAACTATAAGTATAACGAAAGTTGAAAAATAAAAGTATTCCCCAATTTACATTTTAAAAAACAAAATTCTCACCGTATTTCCTAAGAGTTTCAACAGTAACTGATATTTTCTATTTCTAGCCCTTTTCATATTTAAAATAGTTTTATGTCAAACTTTTACTACCCGATAGGTTAGGTCTAATAAAATAAAACTCTAGTGTGCCAACGCAAATTGATTGAAATCGACATTAGTACGTAGGCTTACTTATATTTGAGAGTGTAACTAAATGTTTATCATATTAATCACGCAACAGTAATTTATAATGTGTTGCTTTTCTTTCCTGTGATTTCATAAGTTGCAATGTTTAATAGTATGTGATTGATAGTATCGGCTATTTTGAAGCGGCTTATTTTAGGCCTAATTATTCCCTACTTATGGAGTTATACCGGTGAAAAGATGTTCCTGTAAATAATGACGAAAATTATACCAGCGAAAACGTTGAGGTATTTATATATTTCTCTCCCCCCGTTGATTGTGATAATTATGTGTACAGTTGTATATTTAATTTGTTTATGTTAACAAGACTTGTGTGTTTGAATCGTTTGTTATAAAATCCAGCAAATGACTGCTTCCAAAACTGCACTTTTAAAAAAAGGTAAAGTACATTTTTATTTAAAAGACATGACGTTTTTATTTAGATTTAATTTTTAAGATTTGCGGAAAATAAATATTTATTTGTTGAGTGTGTAAAATATAAGTTTAGTTTAATAAATAGTGGAATTTACCTTGTTTAATTATGTTAAAATTGTGTTTGAATTTCTGCAACCCCCCTTTTTTTTAAACTATACCCATTCGGGCTATTTAATGTTTTTACATTACTTATAATATAGGTATATAGAAGGTAGAATTAATAAACGCACCCGCATTTGAGCGGAGGGAGGGTGGGAACCATTGAGTAAAAAATCCCCCCTTCATCTATGTGGAGAGAGAAGGGAAAAACCATTTTGTAAAAAAAAATCCTAAGTCCCGACCAAGATTCGAACCTAAATCTCCCCGTCATCGGAAGTTAAGTCTACTGCGTGAGTGACACCTTAGACCATGCGGCCACCAAAATGAGTCTAAAACTATAACTAATTGCAACACAAGGTATGGTGGGGTCAGAAGTGCGTTCATACAATTTAGAGTCAAAGCAAAGCACTTTAAAGAAAAACCAAAGGGTGAAATGTATCACAAATTTCAGGAACATAGGTCAATAAAATACTAGGCCTACTAATAGAAGTAGGAGAATTTGAAAGTGCGTTTGATATGAAGATTGCTATTGATAATGTGTAAATTAACAAACGAAGGAAAAAAAGTTAACTGTGGATTGCAGTTAATAGCTAATAGTTTTGTAACTTATAACAAACGAATTTCAAGTTAAAGTAAACCTTAAATAAATGGGCAAGAAATGATCGAATCATCTCTTAACATATTTCAAATCCAAGAGGAATTACAGAGAATACACCACTAGCTTTCTCCGTCTTAGTCCAATTATTTTTTAACTCTGAGGAAAAGGTGACTTGCTGGTCTAGGGGTAAGGTGTCAAACTTCTATCGGGGTACGGAGTTCAATCCTCGGTCCCAGTACAAATTTATCCGATTGCCAAACCCTTCCCTCACCTCTGACAAGACGTGTATTAATCACAACTTGTGAATGTGTGGAATGCCAGGCCTCCACCGTGGTTCGGATCCCACGTTAAACTGTAGGTCCTCCATTTCATCTCACAATCACCCTACATTACAAATTAGCGTAAGTGCGTACAACCAGAACGGGTTTGTAAAACGCGGTGATGATAATAATGATAATAATAATAATAATAATAATAATAATAATAATAATAATAATAACGTTGAGGAATCGTGATATATAGTAGAGGTGGGTAGTAGGCAGGAGTGGACTAGGCCGCCCGGTGGGTCGTTTTGATTTGGCCCTCCACCCTTTTTTCAAAGTAAGATTTTTGAATTAATGCTTTTAATCGATTTTAATCAAACGTACCAATTAATTAATCTAAGGATGCCCTGAATACATCATTTGTGAAGGATAGCATTATATGTAAAACCGATCCTTTGGTTGTTTCTTGGTGTTGTCTATAAACAATTTTCTTACACGAAACATAAAATCATTTGATAAATGAATATCTACTGCTGGTTTTGTAATTCACACAAGTAGCGGGTTGAGGATCATTTTAAAAACCTAAACATATCATAAATAGATTCACTAGCTATTGTCTAACCATTTATAAGCAATAATTTTTTTTTCTATAATCTCAGTAGAAAGGAAAATATGATGTTTTAAAGTGGACTAAATAGTGACGTAACTATCGATAATGAAGCTTAAATAACCTAGTGGCCAAATTTTACATTTTAAAGCGTCAGCACCCCGTAGAACCTTTCTCGATTTTCTTAAAATGTTTCATGGTGATAATGTTCTAAATTACTTTATCTGTTTGAGTAAGCCTTGATATATGTTTCTAGTTTGATCCTAGAACTGCGACATTTCAAGAGAAACTTTGTTGAAATTGTTATATTTTTTTTAAGTAGCACATAAGGTTTTTAAACCTATAAGAACATATTGATACCTTTAACATCCATATTGAAGTGAGCCATATTTAGAAATAACAAACCGATTCTTGAATAACGCGGGATTTCTAGTTGCCTTCGATACATTTTAGCGCTTCTTTAAGCAGTCCCTTTGGTATGTTTATACGCCCGACGTTGAGATTTGCAAGTGACGATTGTATGGCTGTAAAATAATTATTGTATCATAATTATTTTACCAATGTTTACTTCTCTGAAGTCACTTTTCTATAATCTTAAAATAACGGCGTGTCACGGAATGTTACAGGGTAGTGAGAATATGATCCTATTTGACCAATCATACATAGGCTCTGCTCTATTTATCTCACATGGGATGGTTTTCCACTCTCCCTCCACGCAAATGCGAGTTCACTTCCTCAAAAATTCAACCCTCCCAATTCCTAATCCATTAGAGTAATTAGTACTAAAGCGTATAACCCGAACGGGTAGTAAGACGCGGTGCTAAATAATCTCACATGGGAATGTTTGTTCGTTGATACCTGGCCAATGAGTGTTCTATTGAGTGATGAGAAAATATCATAGGTACAGCTTAGACTGACTTTGCTTTCCCTGTCAACATTCCACGGCAAGTCACTGTTTAAAAGGTTCTGCCTACTGAATTATCAACATTGTTATTAAATATAGCCTGTTATATTAAAATACTAACAGTTTGACAAGTTCTTCGCACGGGCCAGCCGCATCATAAATTATATCAATTTAGGACGTTCAAAATACGGCTGCCAACATTTTTATATGGGTACCTCCCTCTACAATACCAAGCTAACTATGACAATCCCAAACCAATTATGGCAATCAATAAACTAGGATAAAGTAAATATTTGAAACAAAACATTACCCAGTCCACAAACTGAATTAAAAAACGAACGTAGTCCAATGACAAAGCAATATTTACCAGATCACGATCTTAAGCTAAATGAAGTGTAGTAGTATACATTGATACAGAAACATATTGGAAAAAAAAACTGAACATCACAATTCACCAAAGAGCATACATTAAATAAAAGACGAAGTTACATAAAAATATTGAAAAATAGGCATCATGGTTTCCCGAAGAGCATAAACGAGCCATGTCACAAGTAATTGCTGATTCTAACTAGTCTGTCGTTCCTATAGGCTATAGGCGCTAGATTTTCCCTCAATGTTTAGCTATGTGATCATAATACTTACTATCTTTAAGATAATCTTGTTTTTTATGTTTGTTAATTTTTATATTTCTTTCACCTGCCTATGTAAAATTTAACTGTCTATTACAAAGAGAAACTATTTATGTTAAGCGTCTAGGGAGTTTTGAGTATTTTGAAATTTAAAATTTTCTTACTTTTATGGTTATTTAAGGTGACTTCAACATAAATTTTAACTGTCTTCCAAGCTGAAAAATAGATTTTCTTATAGTTTTGAAAAACATCAAGATACGCTCTCTTTCATTTCCCACATTTACATTTAGAAATTTTAATATTTTTTTTTTACTATTTAATGTGGTTCCTTTAGCTACATACCCACTAAATATCAATTTTTAACCACAATAAAAACCATGTTTTATATTATTTGTAACAATTTCGAGCTCTATCATTTCCCGGGTTTCAATTTTGAAATACCGTAAGTGCAGACATCGTTTAGATATCTGAGAAGGTCCCTTTACTTACCTGTCAAATTTCAATTTTCTAGCACATCAAGAAGTTGTTGTTTCCTGTTTGTTGGTGAAATTTTAAACCACCCTTTTTTTGAAACCAATTTTCAAATTTCCAGTATTTTTTTTATTATCTCAAGAAGTCTTTCTACCTGCTTGCAAATATTTCAATTTTATATCGAGTGAAGAAGTGTATTTTTCTATTGGTTTTGGACATTTTTAGACCTTCTATTTTCGAGATCTTAATTTAAAGATTTTTAAACTTACATATTTTTCTAGTTATTGGGGTAGTCCCTCTACCTTCCTGTTAAATATCAATTTGATAACACACTAAAATAAAGTGTTGTTCATTTTAGTGAATCTTATTTTGAAATTCAAATATTTCATTCAGACTTTTCAGGTTATTTGGTGTTAGCCCTCTGCAGGTATGTAAATATTTCAATTTTCCACCTTATCAGAAAGTGTTTTTATATTAGTTTTGAAAATTTTAGGAAACCCCTCCATAACCTGATTTTCAGATCCTTTATTTTGAAATTTATAAATATTCGGATTGTTTATGGTAGACCTTATATCAGTTTGACAAATTTTAATCATCTTACCACAGTGAAAAATAACGTTTTATATCAGTTTAGGACATTAAAGAAAAATTCCTCGACATCCAATTATAAATTTCAAATATTTAAGACTTATTCGGTTATTTAGAGTGACCAGTTGATCAATCTCCATTCATGGAACATTTAAATGTTCTATCTCACCTTAAAAGGTTTTTTTTTCTTCGGCTTGAACCCATTTCCTTCCCCTCTATTTACAGGAGACACATTTTAGAATTTTAAAGTTTAAGACTTGTGTGGTTATTTGAAGAGGGCAGTTTACCTGACTGCCTAATTTCATATTTCAAGTGGTTTGTATTTTTCTGGACACACACACACTTTCTGTTTAATATAATTATAGTTTACAGGCTAAATAAAAAGATTTAAGTTTTAAAACCAAGCCAGCCCAATATTTATTGACACTTAGAGAGTTATAACACTTTTTAGATCTATGGATCTATGCGAAAGTATGTGCTCAGATTATTATAGGCTATCACTTTAGATATATGGTTTCACTTATGGCAGCTTTAAAATAAGTGTTTAATATTTTGTAAATTTTAGCTTTCATTTTTGCCAATGCGTTTAACACCAGGTTATTAACGGCTAAATAAAGGGGGTGGGTAGGAAAAAAGTCATTTAAAGAAAATCCAGCAGCATTAGCGTGGAGAGAGGGTAGGAAAACCACGTTCGGTTCCCCCGGCTGAAATTCGAACCATGTACTCCTAAAAAAAAATTCTAGGCCTACTCTAAAAGTGTCAGTTGCGTCTGCTAAATATTGGCTATACTAAAAAGAGACAATCAAATTTGCCAATTAAATAAACAGCTTCAAGTGGTTATAAAAAAACCTACTTATTTTTAGCCACCCTTTTCTTTCCTTGAATCATGTTAGTCATATTCGGCGATGATTGAAAAAACAAACAGCCTCCAGGATAAAGTAATTTAACCTAATGCCTATTCATCAGTTTAATTTAAAATTAGTTTACAAATCGAAACTGCTATCAAAATGAAACTCTATACACAACTAAGGCGGTAACATGTAATTTTGTGAGCAGATACAATTTCTTGTGTCATGCATATAAATTAGTTTCATAGTAATGGTAATCATCTTTCTATAATTTACACCCGGTTTTTGTAAAATAATAAACCTGGTTCTTGTTTGTTAATGCTTTATAGTGTGTTTTTTTATAATATTAAGAAAAAAATGCTTGTCCTATAACGTAATTTACTAGAGTGACTCAAATTATGGGCAAGAAGCCTCGTTATGGTAATAAAATGATAGACGTTGATTACAATTTGTATATTATCTTTAAGTTAATGAGTTTTCTAAATTTTAACTAGCGCAAAATATTTTAGGTAAATTTTTCATGACTTAATTGTAATATTTTTATTATTTTTATTTGTAAATGGCTGCATGTTATTATTTTTTTTAACGCAACGTCTTACTAATTGTTTGGATTATACGCCTATGTACTAATTACACTAATAGGCCTATGTTAGAGATTAGGAAGGTTGAATTTTAGAGGAAGTGTACCTATATTTGAGGGTAAAGTGAGAGTGTAAAGCCATTTAAGAAAAACCGCTCTTAGTATAGGTATCCAACCAGGATCGAGCTCTTATCTCCCCGTCTTCAACAGTCTGGTATATTGCGAGCGTAACGCCCTAGACCATGCGGCCAACGATGCTGTGACTTGCTAATAATAGATTGAAATACATGGCTACACAAAACATATGGTAGATTTAAATTTCCACTATTGATTTTTTTCTCAACAACCAAAATTAGTCATAGTATTTTAAAGTGTTGGATTAGAATTAAAGGATTATTCGCGGTTATTTAAAATCAGTTTAGCTGTCTTTAGTTTTGGATAGACAAAATTTATTTTAATAAATGTTAAAAGTTGTCCTAAGCGCAGCAATATTATTAATAATATAAATATACAGAGAGGATAACTACAGCTAATCTTAGAAAATTTATATAAAGATGTCTAAACTGAAAATGAAAACGAGGATAGCAATATTTCAATAATATCAATATTGCTTTAGTTAGGTGAATATTGCCAATCAGATGTTGCGATTAGTTTAAATATTTAAAAAAACATTTGACAATAAGCTAGTTTGATGTTCACAACATAAAACACATCACAGAACAGACATTCCAACATTTTCTACCACCCCATCCACATATAGACTTGTAAACATAATTTAGAAGCTAAAATTTCCCACTGCGAAGAGTCCAAAAATCACATATTTTGGTTGATCACTAAAACCTAAATGCGTCTGGAAAACGAACGGTAGCTGACATAAGATTTAAAAGGGATCTTTGTGATTCGAATGATTTAATTTGATAAGGGGGTCAAAACACAAGTTGCTGTATTGTCATTTGTATTTTCCTCCTCCCCTGTTTATTCTCCTACTGCCCGAGCGATCCACCCATGAACGTTATAAACCACTTGCTTTCTGGTGTTTATGAATTTCTGCTCTACTATTCTAGAACTTATGATGTTTTGTACGTTCTTGAGAGCATACATAACGTGGATAGGAGGAAGTTTAAGTATTTCTATGAAATATCAAAACAAAGTTAATTTGAAAATTAGCGTATATAGAGCAGAAACTTGGATCCTTAGGAAGCTGGAAAAGAAATACTTGGAGAGCTTTGAAATGTGGTGTTGGAGAGACTGAGAAGATCAGGTGGACAGACAGGGTGATAAATGAAGAAATCCCAAGAATAGTGGTGAGAATAGAACCATTTTGGATGTGATTCTTCGGTGCAAAGCAAACTGGATTGGACACATCCTTAGGAGGAACCGTCTTCTGCATTGCTTCGGAAAGGAAAGGATGAGGGAAAGAGAAGCTTAGGAAGGAGGAGGATTAAAATATTCGATGACTTGAAGGAAAGAAGAACATCCTATGATCTAAAGGATGAGGCAGAGGACAGGGTGTATCTAAAGAAGGAGGCAGAGGACAAGGTGCATTGGTGGTCTAAGTTCACTGACAAAAGGAATGGACCTGTTGTGAGACAGAAAACCTAGTAATAAAATAATAAATAAAACTTATTGAAGCATAGGTTCATGAAATAACTATGAGATCGAAAGGACTAGTGATTGCTCCAAAAAGGGATAAGGAGAGTTTAAAAAAAATGATAAGCCTACGTTTTAACACACAGGATATTTAATGGCTTAGTGGGGAATGATCGAGTGTTTTTTTGATTTTTGTAAAACCTTACCTAGAAAATAATGACACATATTTGCCCACAAATATAGGGGTTGATGTATAAAAACTATTCAAATACTGTTTGTGAGCATCTGCCCATATACATAAATAAATGTTTGCCGGCAAATGTCTGTATTTTTATTCCGTCAAGGATGAAAAACACAGAAACATTTGCAGCCATACACGCCAGTATGGACGGCCGAGGGGGAAGAATTATACTTCGTGTCTAGGCCACTCCTTGGAGACCAACTCTTTGACGTATTTATAGTTGTCGAGTTCCTCTGTGTCCGGGCTATGAAGATGTGTTTTTTTTTTTTTAAAAAAACCTTGGCCTTGATCGAAGATTTACACTCCTAGTTAATCTACAGCTAGTCAACCTGTGACAGGTATCGTCGCTCTTGAGTTGGTTTGCTATTTACATAATCTGGCCCTATAATTTGAATCAAAGAAAGTCGGTGCATGTAATTCATATTAACTTCTTAAATTCAGATACATTTTCAAACTTCAAGTCCTTTAGGAGATTTTCAGCTTACTCAATCCTTTCTGAAAACAATTTACGGCTCCACCAACTTCATTTACTTCCACTTGATGAAATATATGCAACCAACACATATCCTTAAGCCTTGTATCTAGTTCGATTCCTAGCATGGCCGAAAATGTATAACTGATGAATTGTGGGTTTACCCTTTACACAGCGATGGATTAACGGCCGTGGGCTGGTGTTGTGTATTTTAGTTTATAAGTCATGTGCTGAAAAAATAAGTCGGTTCAGAAAGTGCACATTAAATATCTAAAAAAAAAAAAATTAAATCACAAAGACTCCAGATCTACCTAACTCAAAGATATTTCAACTTTGTTTTTTCAGCGGGACCTACCTCCCCTAGGCCTACAATTGTCCCAATATATTAAATGTATGCGGCTCTCGGAAACACAGATGCAGTTGCCCAGATTTGTTTGGGGACATTTCTTCACGCGATTGTTTGTCAGTTTGACAAGGCTTACCATAACATAAAATAACTGTATTAGTCCTGATATTTGCAATCTACACACCATAATTGGGACATTAACAATATTAAAATTAATTTTTTGTAGGTTTTACAGCAGTAAAAATAAATGGTGTGCAAAGGTCACTTAAGTCGAAGCAGAAGTCGAAGATAAGCTTTTATGTTGTAGTAATTTAAACCTACTTTTAATTATTATATAAATTTTACAGGTAAAAAAGAATGTTTGTAAAAATAACATAGCATAGGGCCTACTGTGTTATTCTATGGTTACATATTAGAGTGTATCTATGTTTACGTTTTTGATGTCATTTAATCACTAGTCTGTGTTAAAATACTGTTTAGTAACTGTTATAAAAATAATTGTATGTTGAAATACGTAATATTTGATGAGGTATTTATAATAAGTTCATAATATATCGATTTTTTTCCTCTTCGTCCGAAATGTTTCGAAGATGTGAGGGTTACTGTGGGCGTCGAAGTCCAAGCGAAGGAGATTTAGCTTCTACTTGGACATTTCAAAGCTTCGCAAACCCGTATTAGATAGTTAATAATATATTCACTTACGTCACAGGGTAACGCTGTCTGGAACGTCTCGAGATCAGAACTCGTGTAAATGTTAATCCATATAAACCTATGAATGTGTTTTTATTTCTTAAATCAATTTGGCTCGTAAAACTTATAACTCAATACACATAATTATTTTCCCTTATCATATTGCTAAAAACCTCCTGAACATTTTATCGAAAATTTACATGAAGTAAACTTTGACACATAATCGATAACCTGTAAAACACACAAACGTAGATTATTTTAAACATTTAACAACACATTTTGGCATTTCATTGTTTTAATTCGGATCTTTATGACTGAGTAACTGTAAATGTTTAAACCGTTTTAACGAGATTTGGTAGGGACATTCTTTGAACATAGGCCGAAAAAAGTATAAACATAGTTTTTCAATATGGTCATCCATTTCATATGGCAGCCCCACAAATGATTTTTAGTTTAATAACTTATCTCAAATGATTTAAATTTATAATTTTAAGCAATCAAGAGTACTACCTAAGGGTATTTTATAAAAACATTTTGACATCTATTCGATACTGACATATTAAACAATGTGAGCCATGGTTATTCTCTACACTGTAGTGTGCTATTGAATATAGTATTCATTTGTTTTTCGGTCTAACTTGATTATCAAGAAAAAATATCAACTCAAAATGCAAGGATAAATTATGAGAGAAAGTTCAAATTGAAATTCAAAGAGAAATGTTAAGACTGTAGTAACGATAAGAATATGAAGAGAGCGAAACCTACTCTTCACATAACTACCAGTTAATCACTGATTAAAAAAAGTTTCAATTCTTATCCGTCGGTTGTTTGATGATGATGATAATAATAATAATAATAATAATAAAAATGATAATAATAATAATACATTTTGGTTGTGTTTGGAACAATTAATAAAACCTGTTACCAACATCTAGAATATGCGTACTATAACAGCATAATTTAAAGGGTATTAATGAGAAAGATATTTTGAGAGGAAAAAAAAATTCCTGCATTAGGGTGGAAAGAGGAGAGGTAGCCCACTGAAAGAGAAATTTGAAAAACCACCCAAGTGCATGCATGCAATCGGGAGTCTCAACATAATTACGGCAAAATGCCAACTTTGAGGGTTATACGAGATATTTTAACTTATCAATTGTCATAAAATTTAGGAAAAAGTCAAAGGGTATTTTTAACGGTGAAAAAGAAGGATATGAAACCTGGTTTAAAACAACGAAAACACGCTAATGTAAGAACCCATATATTTATGTTAAGTGTATTTAAAAAAAAGGCCGTAAGCGGGGTAAATGATGCGGGTTTTCACGGGCGTTAAACGTTTGTCTGCAAAAAAAAAAAAAAAACTGGGGCCAAAAGGGGTGACGGGTGGGGCAGAGCCAATTTGTAAAAGACAAGCACCGTTAAAATTAGGAAGGGGGGAGGAGGGGTAGGAGGGAACAGTGTGAAAAAGCTCAAAACGCCCATTTTCAACAACCGTACCCTGAAACTTCGTAATAAAGGCACGGCTCAGCGGTATGTGAAGTGATAAAGGAGGGGGAATTAGATGAGGAAAAAAAAAGTATGTTTGCGAGAAAGGAAAACATCGGTCTTCATCAACCAAAGAAATAAAAAATAAAAATGTGGACACTTGACAAATAAGTGCGACACCCCAACCAACAATGTGAATAGATACTGGAGGTTCTAGAACATTTAGCGGTTTCAACGAAGGTTGCTATTTTTTATCCGATAAGAAACCAGAGTTGTAGACATTTACAGATGGCGCGAGGTATGCACAATGCGACCCAGCAGGGCGTTAAGTACAGTTTAATTAGTACGATTTATTTCGTGTCAACACAGTGGCATGCGATCGTTTATAATTGGTCTCTTATAGCCATGAAGTATTTTGTCTCCGCTTTCCGACCAATGGAAAGCCAGGTTTGAACCCTCAAAACCCAGGACCATAGTCAGAATATTATTTATTAATATATTTAGCACCGCGTCTTACTACCTGTTTGGGTTATACGCTTAAGTACTAATTACGCTAATGGATTAGGAATTAGGAGGTTGAATTTAGAGGAAGTGAACCCGCATTTGCGTGGAGGGATAGTGGAAAACCATTTAGGAAAAACCACCCCCAGTTCACCCGACCGAGATTCGAACCTCGATCTCACCGTCCTCAGCGGTCGAGCTCAACACGACAAGCGCGTTAGCCAACTACGCCACCGAGGCGGGTAGTATTATTTATTAAGCGGAGGGCGGCAAAGAGGGTGTTTTCCTACCTGAGGTATATCGGTTTAGATCCGCCAACAGTACAGGAAATTTTAAAAATCAAATATATCTTGAAGTTGTTTAGAGGTATATGTAAACATAATCATTGGAGTTTAGTATTTATTTAAGTTATTTAGGGTGCACTTTCTGAACCGACTGATTATTTAAACACACACGAGAATTTTCTATGCGCGAGAACAAAAGGGCCGAACAATTTTGCCGAAAAAAGGTATTTTCACATTCCTTCCAGGTATATTTTACATATACCACAATCGACATGAGACCGACGGCTTTACTTCCCCTCTGAAGGAATTGTGCTACGGAGTTTTATCGATCAAGAAAAATCCGTCGACTCCGGCTGGGTTTGAACCAACAAACATCGGACCCTGAGGCGAGCACCGAGGTCGACTATTGGTGTTTATAGGTGTTCTTAATTTTATAAGCCAAACTCTAATAAGGTACTAGGCCTACTAGACTAGATATTGAAATGTAATACAAAAATACATAATTTGAGAGTACTTTGATTTGTGGTAAGTAATATTAGATTTCGTTAAATAATGCAGTTGGTAGCCTACTTTATCTCTGCAGTGTCAGGTGATAAAGGCAAATAAAAGCCACGTGTTCTACTGAGAGAAAAAATATGTATAGACTTTATGTTGTTAATTAGAATGTAAATCGATAAAATTGACCAGAGATTTTAAATCTCTGGTAAAGGCCAAGTACTTAATTTCGCCAAAATATTTTATTTTACTTTATTTTGCTTAATTATAATCAATTAAAATGGCTTCAATTAACTTTTTATTATGTTTCGACCGTTATTTTAACGATCTAAGAAAAAGTTCGTCTCGCGAAATGTCGGCGTCTTTAGTCAATTATTAGTAGGCTATTACTTTTCGGGGTTGTTTTTATAAGCCTAAGGTTAAGCATTTTGTAACCGGATGAGTTGGGAGTGCACCGGCGGGCTTGAATGGTTAACCCCTCGTCCGGAATTGCCAGTAAATAACACATAGCCCCTTCGGTGGTTGCATAGTCTAAGGCGGGTGTGTATACCTCGACTTTTAAAATGCTCTGTACCCAAAGCTCGATCTAAAGCACTTCGGTCAGAACATCATTCGATACCCCGCCATTCAAGTCGTCACTTTTGAAATAAAATAGACTGACAATAAGGAGGATCTCGGGGTTCAAATCTCAGTCGGGTAATCCTTGTAAGTAGTTATTGCTAAATGGTTTTCCATCCTCCCACCCCCACACAAATGCTGGTATACTTCCTCTAAATTAAGCCTTTCTCAAATTTAATACCTAAGCGTAGAGTGGTTCTAAAAACAATTACAGAAACAAACAGAGTGACTTATAGAGGCTTTTTAAATAAAATTGTGGTACATTTCTTTCAAAATTTACTTTATCTACTCTGATACCACATGTCAAAGTGGTTATATAGTTTAAGTCAACAGTGTTTTTACAGTTTTTTTTATAGCCACACATTTTTTGGCCAAAATAAATAAGATATTGATTCAGTAGAAACCTAGAGTATAATTTCCTTCACATGGTGATATTGTAATGAACTAAATTTTCATTTAATAATAATTTTAATCAAAAGTTCCCACCCTTAATCTATTCCAAATTAATGAATAGTATCATAACATAAAACTAAATATATCTAGATGTGTTAGGAAATACCCTCACACACTTATATGATCAATATTATTTATTTATTTTTGTTGTTATTTACGTCGACTCTATGACGTCATCTTATATTTCCCATTGTTTAAAACGTCCCCACACCTAGATTGCAAACACGTGTGAAATATGACCACTTCAAAAACAATTTCTCTCTCTCTACCTCTCTTATAAAACGAATGGAGCATGGTGTAGCGAAATAAAGAAAGGCAGAGAAAAGCATCTAGAAGGATTTATTTCAAACTATATATTTAAAAAAGAAGGCTACTCTCTTCTCAAATATCAAAGTCTTTCTATAACCCCACAGGGGAACGGTCCACGTCTCATTAATCAAAAATTTCTCTCATCAAATAACCTTACAGAGGAACAGTCCCTGATGTGTTAAGCTGCCGTATCGTGTGGGAAAATAAAATTATTCTGAATAAACTGGATTTAAATTAATAAGAAACAAATTTCAACAAATTAACGTATTATATATATAATATCAATACCAAACCCATATACATATAATCATCACGACGAACCCCAACCAAGGACTCCCAAAGAAGAGAATCATACAATCCCCTTCATTCCCACCTCACTATTTGGCTCGACAGCGAGGGACATCCAGTGGAGGACTCCCCAAAGAGCACGAAACATCACTCTATACAACTTGACTCGACAACGTGTAGCTTCACCAGCGAAACATAACTCTTCAATCTCAACAGTTGTTGAATATCTTTCATGAGCATAGCAGCACTAGATGACAAACTTTTTAAATGTACAGAAAACGTCGTTAAATTCCGGACGCCCTTAATAGATATTACACTACTGTTGATATCACCATCTGAAGAAAATTAAACTCTTTGTTTCTACTGGAGAATTAATCTGATGTCTTTTGACAAAAAAAAAAGTTTTTATATAAAAACTACAAAAAATACTAGCCTTGATTCACGTTCCCTACATCCCCACTTTGGGTGAGCCTTTCAAGCTCCAAAAGTGGGATATTAGATACAGTCGAACTTAGATAATTCGAACGTATATAATTCAAATTCATGTTTAACTCGAACTTTTCCGGTGGTCCCTTGAGACTTATATTAAAACAATGTACCAAATTACATGTAATTCGAAATTATTTTGTTTAATTTGAAGTAAAATTGCCTCGAAGAAGAAGAAAAAAGGCCTGGACTCTCGCGTAGAAAACACGTTTACTACTTGACTTGCTGCACGAATAATAGGTTCTCTGCGTGCAGGGCCACTCAAGTTTTGTGTTTTGTGTTCCTTATTAGGATTTTGTGAACTTGGACGAGAACTTAGTAGTTTGCGGTGAGCTTAGAAATGGAGAATTTTTGGGTAATGTTATGAACAATATAAATGACGTTAATTTTCAGATGAAGGGGAACAGACAGAACTTCCAGAAAAGCCAATCCCAGCATCCACACAGGCCATTCATGCATGGTCAGAATGGATCACATCAAATAGATGAAATGGTTTGTTGAGGGCCAACTTAATGTAAGCCCTTCTCTTTTCCAGGCGCTCAATAAACTAGAAGAGTACAACTCAGAGTATTAACTCCAAAAAACAATAAAAGATTTCTAGTTTTTTAAAATTGTGAATACAGTATTCTGTACTGTGCATATTGCTATGAAAAAACTAAGAAAAACATTATACGGTATACACTATTGAATTTTACTTCAATGAATTGAGGTTTGAAGTTATTTTTCTAGCACAAATAAAAGCTTTCCTAATTTAAATTTTTGGATGGTTCGAATTTTTTTAGTGATCCCTTCAGCTTAGTGTCGAAAAGCGGTTTTCTGTACTATTCCCTAACTAGACAGCAGCAAAATTCGGACCAGTAAAGAGTGTCTTGATTTTTTTAAATGATTATGTTTTAATTTTGATGTTTTTTTAATGCTAAAACTGTTCACTGGTCTCAATTCCATTGTTTTTTTAAAGGTAGAATACAGAAAACAGCATCACGATGCGAAGCCCGGTTTGAGCTGTATTACCTTCCTAAGTTAGATGCTATCCGTAGGGTGAGAATTTCTAAATAATAAAGAGGGGATTTTGGCTTTAACCTATAATAATTTCACTACTGTTATCCATGGTTTACTAAATATATATTATTCACCCTCATCAGGTTTGCCACTACATTCTTTTTACCAAATTTATGGTGTTTTCCAGGTTTTCGAGAAGGGAATTACATTTTTCCAGACAGCTTATATTGAAGAAGAGAGTAATGATGAGATGTAATTTTTTCATCAAGCCGACTAGTGTGAAATAATGTAACTTATGTTTAAAACAAGATGATTTAAGAATGACGAGGATAATATATTCTGTCGCCTCACAGACCATATTTAAGGGTTAATAAGACATGTTTGAATCAGCGTGCTTAATTCTTAAGTTCACTTTTTTTTCCCTATTCAAACACATACTATTTTAAGCTTTCAGTTAAAAGTCCCAAAGTAACAAATATTTTAACTAAATTTGGCAAAATTCTATCCCCCCCCCCCCCTAATTTTTTTCCAGGCACAAACAATTCTTGTGTTTTCCAGGTGCGTGGCAACCCTGCCTTCCGCAGTCATGCCCATCAGATTGTCTTGGCTTCTTTGTTTATTTTCTTTATTTAATTAGTTTTCAAGATACGGCAGGACATATAGTGTGATTGACAGCAGTGACAGCTTTGGTGTTGACGTAAATTATAACCTAAACAGTAATTACTAAAAGGCCTAAAGCATTTCATGACAGAATGTAGGATGGGAGGGGAAAGAGAATAGACAATGAATTCAAGAGAATTGTCGATGGTGAAGAACTAACAGAGTTAGAGGGTGCGGTGTTGTCACTGGGGTGCTCCTGGGGTTATTTTGAGTGGTATGGGTTAACTTGATTACCATCGATTAGTGTTGCTCGAGATGAATAACAGTGGGCCCTAGCAAGGCTCGCAAGAGGAGGGTGCGCGGAGTTTCAGGCGTTGAGAAAACATTTGGGGACATCTTCGTAAGAGGGTCAATAGGAGAATATGCCGTATAAATGTGTGGTGTGTGTGTGTGTGTGTGTGTGTGTGGATAGTGGCCTACTACACATAATACAAATTGAGATGAAATATAGTTTTTACATATTTGTATGTATAAATGTATTTATTTGTATGTTTCTATGTATGTTAAATCGATATCGATGATTTTGGGGCAAAGTGTTCGCCTCAGGCGGTGTTCGTGGGTTCAAACCTTCAAACCCAAACGAGGTCAACGGATTTTTCCTGAACGATAAAAATCAGTAGCACAACTTCCTTCGGAGGTGACGCTAAGCCATCGGTACCATGTCTCGTAGTAGATCAGACTGCCGAAGAAGGGGAGATCGGGGTTTGATCCCAGTAAGGTGTTGTGGGGGTGGTTTTCCCCTCTCACTCCACGCAAATACGGGTTCAATTCCTCTAAATTGAACCTTCCTCATCCCTAACACATTACTGTAATTAGTACATAAGTGTATGACCCCAAACGGGTAGTAAAACGACGGTGCTAAAAATCTCTATTACCTTAATTTGGTAAGAAGGAGTAAAGTATAATTGAGAGGAAATGAATCTACATTTATGTTGAGTGTGGAAAGCTATTTGGAAAAAACACCCCGGGTACACCCATCTGGGATTCAAGCCCCGTATTTTCCATCACCAACAAACCAGACTATTGAGCTTGACATTATTTTAAGGCCACGTGATCATTGGCGTGGGTTTTATGGTTGTTTTATGGATGTTTCCTGATTGTCATAGCCTTGAATAAACGTATTAATTTATTTTACGTTCTCATATCAAGAGAAAGTATTGTGATCCTGAAAACAATCAATATCAAAATTATGATAATTTTTTGTGTGTTATGTGAACACGAACCTAAAAAAGTGGAATCAACAATTCTGTCTGTCCCTGGCCACGGATCCAAAACAGTTTGATGGATTTAGTTCAAACTTGATATTTAGATTTACCACAAAACATAGCTTTTCAGTTAAAGTAATTAAAATAGGTCATTTTTTTTATTATAAAATTTTTCGAAATAGGCTTTAACAATTTTGTTTAAAATGCATATTTAGGATCTGTTTGACAGGACGAAATTAATGGCATGTATACTTGTTTTGGGATAAAAACTCATTTATGGGACTGATTTTTCAAAAACTTGAAATATTTTACAAATTACTAACGTTTGGTTTCAAATGGGTATCTTGGGAGTGTTTGACATAACAAATAAAACCTGTATACTTGGTTTTGGGTAAAAAAATCGATAGAGGGTAACCCGCCTCCGTGGCGTAGTTAGCTAACGCGTTAGTTTCGTGTTGAGCTAGACTGCCGAGAACGGGGAGATCAAGGTTCGAATCTCGGTCGGATGAACTGGGGGTGGTTTTTACTAAATTTTTCCCTCTCGCTCCACGCAAATGCGGGTTCACTTCCTCTCAACCATCCCAATTCCTAACCCATTAGCGTAATTAGTACTTAAGTGCTCAACTAGAACGGGTAGTAAGACGCTGTGCTAAATAAAATAAATTAAGATAGAGGGCCGTTTACTTAAAAGTGATTTTTGAAAATGGCTATAACAATTTAACTTAAAATGTATATCTGGGACGTGTTTGACATGAACATGACAAATACAAATAAAGCTGTAACTTACAGGCCCACATTTAAGGGGTGAAAATTTGCTTATGGTAGTTAACAGGGATGATGACTGTTTTTTTTCTATTAATTTGAATATTTAAAAAAAATTGCTTCAGCGATTTGGTTCGAAATTAGTATAGGGAGACTATTTTACAAATTAATATAGCATATCTTTATTACTTAAAATAAATTAATTTAATGGTACCGTAGCTTAGTTAAAACAAAATAAAGAAAATTCTAGTGTGTCGGAAATTGACCTTAGAAATTTAATTCAAAATAGGAATATTATGAGATTTTTTTTTCATGATAAAATAAGAGTGCGATTTTTGAAAATTTAGTTTTTGTTAAATAGGTAGGCATATATTTGAACAATTTTGCTAAAAAAAACTTGTATATAAAGAGTGATAATTGTGATTAACAGAATGATGTGCGTGGTGTTTTTGAGTAAAATTTATTTAAGGGTAGCTTACTTAAAACCTATTTTTGAAAATTTTCTTCTAAGCTATAATATACAATATGAGAAAGTGCGTGCGAGTTGTGTCGTACCATTTATTTTAAATTAAATGTGGTGCACTCTTTGTAGAAAGGTTGCTATATCTTTTTTTACTACCGGTTTAGGTAAAATGCATCCTATATGATAATTACTCTAGTGGAGTAGGGATGAATAAGAAAGCATTTTAGATGTAATTACCAATCAACCAGCATTAGCGTGGAAGGATAGTGGGAAACCATTTAGAGGATAACCACCCTCGGTAGGGATTCTAACCCAGATCTCCCGATCATCATCAGGCTTGTCTAGCACAAGAGTGACTGACGCCTTAAACCATTCGGCACCCGAAGCGAAGACCCGCTATATCTTAGCCTACAGACGTCAAGACAGACACCATAATGGTTATATAACACATGAACTGGCGTCTTACAATGGCAGTCCGACTATAGTTACACTGATAGAAGCTCAACTAATATTGCCCAAGTCCAAGTTTGGAAGATGTTTTTTTTCCGTGTGGACTGGACCATCGGTGTCAAGTTCAGTGACCCCGTGCGTATGGACATACATGGCAACAAATTGTCCCCCTTCTTCCTCCTTCAGCCACTCTTGAGTTCCTCTGTTGGTTTGGAACAATGTTTCTCAAAGTTTTGGTGATGGTGGGCAATACAATGGAAGCCATGCGCACCGGGGGACTAACGGGGCCGTGGGAGGGTTGGGGTTGAAAGTAATCAAAGAAAAACATTACTTCTAGGTCAATTCCATTTTAGGTCTATAAATATAAGAACAAAAAATTAATTCGTTAAATGAAATATTGAAAAAAAGTAATAGAATGAGTAAGTAATAGTTTAAAAAAAAATATATTTCTCACAATCTAAACTTTATAATTTTTATAAATAACTGTCCACCACGGCGTTAGATCATTCGATAACCGAAGAGGAGCCAAGAGGTGTTGATATTGTAGACTTGTTGCCCTGTGCTCAAATCCTACAGCACTAGTTTTTTTAATTATTTTTAGCACCACGTCCTACTACCCGTTCGGATTTTACGCCTTTGTGCTAATTAAGCAAATGGTTTTAGGGATTAGTAAGGTTATACTTAGATTAAGTGTATCCACATTTTCGCGAAGGTAGATTGGAAACAATGTTGGAAAAGCCAACCTCAGTAGACCCGACCAAGATTCGAACCTCAATCTCCCCGTCATGGGCAGTTTGTCTATGCAAGATTAGCGAATTAGACTCCACGGCCACCGAAGCGGGTTCCAGCATTGGTGAGCAGGATAACAAAGACATCAGTTACATCTTGCCTGGTTCGCAAGTAGCAACAGGCAATATTCAAACCACCAGCCTGGTGTATTGAAGTGTAATTTTATTAAATGTTTACCCACTCTCCCTCCCGAACAAATGCGGGTATACCTGCATTAAATGTTACCTTGCTCATCTCTACCCCGATAGTATAAATGTACGGATATCCCTGACGGTTATCAAGACGCTGAGCAAAGGGGTGAGGGGGGAAGGGAATCCACCAGGAGTTAATCCAAACTCTCAAATATCGGTATGTTGTTTATCTTCATCATTTGAACAAAAGCCTAAACCATCACGCCGACGGCCAAGGTCTACGCAGAAACAGCAAATATTTTACTGTATGGGTTTAAATAGGGGTTGAGTGCTGACCCACTCAGATAAATTAACAAGCGATTAAATACATTGTGAAAAGTCTGTCTTCCAGGTGAAAAACAATATATCTCTTTATGCTTAAATATCGTTAAGGCGATTGGCCCTTTTCATTTGGCGTGGAAATGCAAGCCATGGGAACAAACGGTTATATTCAACGATTTTTATTGTTTTGCAATTTTATTTTTGAAACGGTTTGTTCAAGAATAGAAGCATGTTGATTAAGTTATACTTTTTATATAAACACCTCCTCTATAATTCTAACAGTGATCAAATATAGATAAAATTGATATTTTTCAATAGAAAACTCCTGCTTCATGACAAAAAATAAGAAAATATAAACACCTAATAAAATGATACATTATCTTAGAAGAGGTGTTTAAAATTTTAACATAAAAATTTCACTCGTTCTCGAGAAAACTGATATTTCCAAACGTATGATTTTTCCACAAGACCTGTCCGGTAGCTAGCGCCATCTACGGTCTCCGTGATCCATCTGTTCTTGTTAGCGTGGGAAGGATACTTTGGTCGGTTGTGAAGACCCCGCCAGCCTTTTCCACCCCCCCTCCCACCCGCCACCACCTCCCTACAAAATAGGTTCAAGATTTGCACTCGACAGGGCCATGGGCCTTAAAACAAAAAATTAGAATAAGAAAAAAAATAACGCAGACATAGGCCTACTCGTCATCGGCTTATTTATGAACCAGTCTAGTCTCTTGGGTTTAGTGGTCATCATTCCTGGCTACTTAATCTAGGTGGACTCGGATTCGATTCCTGGCGGTTCCATAAGTATTTTTCCCGAAGAGAATTGTTCCTATGATTACCATAGTCTGGTTAATGAGGTTTAAGACTTCTACTGACACCATATAATCATCATCATCATCACCACATAATCTCATCGGGACGAAATAACCGCACCTAAGTGGTGCCCCAACCTTAGAAGACGGTTACATAACCATCACTGCCAGTAGGCGACAATATCACAAACCCTAGTGGTGTACGATTATATATAAAACCAACCCAACACTTAACTAAATTGAGGTGTCGCAGGAAATAATAAAAACAGAGTTTTATGAACACCATGCGGGTTGTCTTGTGCTGAGTTTTTCCTTGAAATAGTTTTAATTATTTTATAAATATGTTTATAAAGTGGATAGCCCGCATTTGTAGCCTATGTTTGCCATGGAAAAAAGGATATGATTGTAGTCAAGAGACCTAACAAGCCGTTTTAAAAATAAATAAAATAATAAGTTTACCGGTTGTCCTCTAGGGGTGTGAAGCGTGGTCTCTTACTTTACATGGCGAGAACAAATCTAATCTAAGCTGTTCTAAAACGGGTAGTTAGGAAGATATTTGGTCCATTAAGATGTGAGTCTACTGGGGATTTACCCGCCTCGGTGGCGTAGTTGGCTAACGCGCCAGTCGTGTTGAGCCAGACCACCGAGGACGGGGAGATCGAGGTTCGAATCTCGTTCGGGTGAACTAGAGGTGGTTTTTCCTAAATGGTTTTCCACTCTCCCTCCACGCAAATGCGGGTTCACTTCCTCTCAAATTCAACCTTCCCAATTCCTAATCCTTAGTGTAATTAGTACTTAAGCGTATAAACCGGACGGTAGTAAGACACAGTGCTAAAATTAAAAAAAAATTAAATACCTACTGGGAATTTGAAGAGGTTACATAATGATGAGTTTCATACCCTGTACTACTAATCACAATACATTGTTAAGATAATCAAGTCTCATAGATTAAGATGGGCAGGACACGCGCAACACGAATAGGAGATTCTAGAACCTTGTTCAGGGTACTGTCTGGCAGCCCCTTTGTGAAGACATAGACGCAGATAGGAGAATAACATTAGAATGGACCTGAAAGAGATAGGATGTAATAGGTGGACTGAAGAGAACTAGCTAAGATAGGAATCGGGTGTAATGGGGATGGACTGGATGAACTAGCTCAAGATAGGAATAGGGTGTAATGAGGTGGACTAAATATATCTAGTTAAGACGCGGTATATACAAAAAAACAACACCACAAAACACTTGCCAAACCTAACAAGATTAAAAGCAGTGTGTGCTTCCTTCATAAGCGGAACAACTTCATCTCTTAAGAAAACTTGATCTCAAAGTAAACCACTTAAAAAGTCCTTCCGGAACCACCGAGCACACCTGCTGCTAAGAAGATTATAGGCCTACAATTATTATTAATGGAAATGTTAACGCACCCGTGATAAATTAAAAAAATTAACAATTTTCCCTAACGCAGCCGAATAAAAACCTTCCCTTTCGTCGAGGAGGGCTTAATGCGCCATTAGATGTTTTACAAGGAAGGGTGTTAATAACGGAAGCTATAAATGAATAAACAGCCAGCTAAGATGCATCCCCCTAACCAAAAAGGTTTTACCAACGAGAGTGGGCCTTCAATCAGACGGCTTTCTTGGTGGAGACCAGAACGCCTTCCTCATATGTGAAGACATTTTAAAAGTTATTTTATAGTCAAAGACAAGTGTTTGTGTCTATTAACCAGTGTAGTAGCGATGAGGAGGGCAAAATAGTGGAAATACATCCATATTAGCGTGACGAGAGGATGGGGAAAAATACCCTAAGGGGGTGTGGGTGCACTACCAACCCGAGATTCGTTAACTATGGCTGAGTACAATTTAAGTCTGGCGTCTTAGACTGCTCAGCCACCGGTGTGAATATCCATACGATTGAAAAGTATGTGATTGTAAGTATTTTTAGACAATGGACTCAATGTCCCTGTATAAAAAATATAGGTCATCATGCACTCATTTTATTAGGGGTCTAAGCTTTAATTTTTTTGATAAAATTAAAATGTAGAGAAGTAAGCATAAAAAACTAATAAATAGGTTTTTTTTTGTGGATACAGTATTAGTCTATTTTGAGTGGTGGATTAGAACATAAAAACTTTCTCATGAAGCTAGAAGGTTGATGTTTAAAACTAAACACCACCTCCCGTTTTTTAATTAAGTTTAGGAAACCATATATCAGCATTTGATTAAATCCTCAAAATACGATCCTTATTGTAACCAAATAAAGTGCATGACATATGTAAGCTTAGTCTTATCAACCAGCTTAGAACCTTTTCTGAAGTTAAAAAGTTACTATACCATAACCAGATCAGACACCTTAGCTCAGTCGTAGTGTGTCTGTCTATAGGATTCCTAGTTAGATTCCCGGCCATGATCGAAAAATTTATTATTGGTGAAATTTGGGTCTACCCTTTCACATTGATAAATCAACGGCCGGGGACTGGATGTTGTGCTTGTCCTAGTCTTAAGTTAGATTATAAGGCATATGAAGCTACGACAGGCCTAGCAGGACGGTAGTGGAAAATATATGGATTGAATAAAAAACTGAGTCAGGACATAAGCTGCAAACAGTAATGGATGTAAGTATACATGACCAATGGTAACGCGGTCTAATGTGTCAGTCTCGCTATGTACTAGCGTGCCTATTATACATAAGTCGAGAGAGAATCTTAGCCGAATTCACAAGGGTAGTTTTTTTTATTTGACATATTACACTGATTTGCTTAATCCTTTCTCCCACAAATGTGGGTAGTTTAAACCTCCCATCCAAATTAATAACCTATACAAAAACTAGAACTAATGTTATGAAATGATTCATAAGAGGATTTTCTTGCTGTTCTCAGGTTTGACATATGATGTCTGTTACGACAGCTTTGAGGTTAAATATACTGAACATTTGTCAATGTGAGATAGCTTATTCTAAAATATATTTTGTGATAATTTCTTAAAGGTTCTTCATGATGCGGATAAGGTGTAAGCTTTTGAGTAAATAAGAACGAGGCTTAAGATAGCAATGGGTCGATACCAATGCCATTTGGTTTTACATTTTCGTCAGTACTATCAAAGTTCAGCCATTTATAAACTGGACAAGGAAATTACTATATATATATATATATATATATATATATATGGCACTACAATTACTTATATATATATATATATATATATTATTATTATTATATATTATATATATATATAGATAATTATTATATATTTATTATTATTATTATTATTATTATTATTATTATTATTATTATTAGCACCGCGTCTTACTACCCGTTCGGGTTATAGCACTTACGCTAATGTGCAATGGTAGGGTGATTGTGAGATGAAATGGAGGACCTACAGTTTAACGTGGAATCCGAACCACGGTGGAGGCCTGGCATTCCACACATTCACAAGTTGTGATTAATAAACGTCTAAGGCACTACAGATTTGAGGTATAGCTGATTAGACATATTAAGAGCCTTGTCTGACTGCTGAAAAAAGTTAATGGATAGCTGCTCTTTTTAAAATTATTCATTCGCAAAATCAAGTTATTCAACTGTTACTCTTGTTTTTCGGTATCAATCTTAATATATCTATATTTATAAAATGAAGAGTTTGTCTGCCTGTTATGAACATTACCCTCTGTCTATGGAAGATATCGCGCAATGCTCACGAGAGAGACACAAACTCTTCCTTTTATTAATTCTTTAATATGTAATATGTAAAGTATTTTTTTCAGTTAGAAAGTTGAACATACAAAAGGCTGTAGTGTAAGGATAGCTATCGTCTAAGAAACAATAGAGACAATAGATAAAAAATTATTCGTATTAATGGGCACACAGTCTAAACGTCAAGCTCGCCCAGTGTGGTTTTCCGGTGATGGGGAAGCCGGGTTAAAACCATAGTTTTTGGTATACTGGTGGTCCGCGATGGTCTATCAAGTGGTCCGCAGGATCTCAGGAGGTTTAGTACTAAAAATTAACTAAGTGTTGGTCACATAATATAATACAAACATTTGGAATGGAAATGATTAAATATGAAATATTCAAACATATTAATTCAACGTAATTATATATTTTTATTCAACATTAAATTTAATAAAAGCGTATAACGCACCAAAAATGTGAGTAACACATGAGGCGTCACTCTCATAATAGACTTGACTGGCAACGATGAGTAAATCGGTGTTCGAGTCCCGGTCGAGTATATAGTGTTGCCTTTTTTTTAATATCGGTCCACGCAAATGCGAATACACACTTCCTATGAGATTCAACTTTCCCTATCCCCAACACATTAGCGTAATTAGTGTATTCGTACAACCCGGATGGGTAATAAAACGTGGTGCTAAAAAACATTAAAAACGTTCATAATAGCAGGCCCAACTCTGCTCGCGGCTTATATCTGCCTTTGTGTGTGCGCGCGTGAGGTATGTAAAGGGGAAAAGAAAACACCTACGATGTACCAGAAATGTGTGCAGTGCATTCGTATTTGAATGATTACTCGAAATTTCCCGCGGTGACGATGGGGGACAAAGCGACAAAGTTTCTTGTTAATAACTACAGTATGTCCCTATATGACAGAATGAAGATTTGTGCCCAAAGCTTATCTGTGCAACCATTCTAAATTGGTCAAAAACGACCTTTTAAATGCAGTTTTTAACCCAAAATCATTTAGTATTTAAACAAGGTTCAGTATTAAGAACTTTTATTAACTCTTTATCTCTATTGATGTTTAATCAGAAATGATCCACGTGAAATAGTGTTGGTGTAAATTTACGATTACTAGCCGACTGTTTCACAGAATTGATTGGTATATGACGTAGTCTATTAATGGGACTTTTCCACGTTGAAAATAGTTTATTCACCGCGTTTTGTTAATCATTCAAGTTGTAGGTAGGCCCTACGCATTTTAACTGTGCTAAATAGATGTAGATGGGAAAGGTATAATTAAGAGGAAATTCACCAGCATTCACGTGAAGTTAAATATAATTGATAGTTCATAGCGAGAGAGACATATCCCTAAATTGAATTAGAAATTTTCAAAAGCATTCAGAACTTAGCCAAGCGGTTTTTGATCGATTTTATTCGGTTTTGCTAATCTTGGCAAATTATTGATTATTCCAGGATTAGACTTTCATTTTCCTGTATTAACACAACCAAAACTGTACATACTTAATTTAATATTAATAATAAGTAGTAATACATTTTTGGTCCGACAAGGTTCCAAAACCAGGTGCTCCCAAACAGTCACTTCACTGTGAAAAAAGGGTACATGACTAGAAAACGACCTTAATAGTTTAATAAATAAATAACTTAATAAAATACCGTTTTACACACTCTTCGGTTCAACCTGAAAAAAAAAACCCACCCCTATATGACACAAGTTTCTTTTATCAACCTAATGATACCGCTCTAAAAAGAAAAAAAATAGAGAGAGCTCAGCATCCAAGGCAAGAACCACAAAGAAATTAAAAAAGGTCGACTATATGACTTATATGGTTACTCCTCCAAATGATTAGAAACAAAACGTGTTAGCGTAAAGATGGAAAGTGCTCAACCCAATGAGCAAAACAAAGCTAACTCCACTGGAAGAATGTATAGGTTTCGCTGATCGAAAGGATCGACATCGGCGCCAACATTGCGACAAAGAAGATGCAGTCGAGCTAAAAGCTTGTAGCGATAAGGGCTGCAGCTATCAGCACCCTCACATTCCAAGGTTTAAATGAGGGGAGAGGGGGCACTTAAGTTCTGGAAAGTGGTCGTTTAGAGGCGGCTCTTAGAAGTGGTCTGGTTTCTTTCAAAGAAACTTCCCTACTTCTAAAAAAAAAAAAAAAAAGCCCTCCACCCTCTATCATTTTAGTTCATTTGATGGCGGCAATATGTGAAATAAATTCCTCTCAGGCTATTTTATTTTTATTTTTAAGTATTCTTTCAATGAAATGCCATTCACAAGATTCTCTAAAAACGAATCGTAAGATTTATTACCATTTATAAGGTGGTAATAGCGAGGTGATTTTGAAAGCGTTCCAACTACTTAGACGGAATGAATGAATGAATGATTGCAATCGAGATAACCCAAGTTTTAACGTTTAGTATACACTTCAGTTTTATTTATCCTAAGGGCATGGGTTAGCACCAAAAAACATTGTAAAATGAGTTAAAATAAGTTTTTCTATAATTTTGGAATGTGTAAACCCAGAGGTAGGCCTACGTTAAGAATTTCAGACGATCCTTGGCGCACCAATGAGTTTTATTAATAATACACTATGGTTTACGATTTAGTCTAAACAGTTAACAGTCACAGAGATTGGCATAGTCATACTTGCTCTATGGCATTAGAAGTTCATAGGTTCATTGCCCCACTTACAAAAGTACGCCACCTAACCCTATCTTGAGCTAGTTCTATCCAGTCCACCTCATTCACATTATCAAACATCCTAAATTTATCCAAATCATGTGAGATGAGAGGCCATATTTCACTAACACTAAGAACAACCTGAGAAGTTTTTATTTTATATAGTCTGAGTTCTACATTTCTTGACAACAGGCAAGATTTTAGCGACTTACAATTGTTTTTTATTAATTTGTTTGATGTATTTAATGTGCGCTTTCTGAACCAATTGATTAGGCCTATACCAACAAACGAAATTTTCTATGAGCGAGAGCGAAAGGGCTTACCAATTTTGCTTGGAAAGGTCGTCACCCGAGAATGCAAGTGTTCTATCTCCAAAATTGTTAAATTTGAGATATTTGGTGTTTACCTTTATTTAGAATGCATATGATTGACCTGCGGTGAAATTGAAACTACTATATGATTAGATAACAGGATACAAACTCGAGTTGTCATCTATTAACATTGGTTTTATACACAAGGTCAAACTTCATTGCTCTTTTACACAAAAGTGAAAAATTGGACATAGAGCACTTGCATATTCGGGTGACTAGGTATTTTCACATACCTTCCAGGGTTCTATTACATGCCACAATCGACATGGGACCGACGGCTTTACTTCCCCTTTGAATAAAGTTGTTCTAAGGCTTTTTATCGCTCAAGAAAAATCAATCGACCCCTGCTGGGTTTGAACCCACGAATATCAGGTCCATAGACGAGCAGCAGTTTCCACCAAGATCACCGAGGTCGTCAGCATCTTACTGACAGAATAGACTAATATGATGCATCTCCCGACCGTATTATTTACCGAACTTCCACTCTAATATCGTTATTATTCCTAAATATATGGACCCAAAAACCCTACCAAATAATTTGTTGTTCGCAGCAATGTCTAAATTGTCCTCCTCGATCTGTGTTCTATATGTGATGATGTACTTAGTCATCTGAGCGTTCATTTTTAAACCTATTTTCCTTGCTGGACTCTAGTAAAATGTTGCTGGACAAGAGCTACTGGTCACAAAATGGCATCAAACTACAGTCAACTCTGGTTATAATGAACCTCTATGGACTCAGATATTTTGTTCACTATGTCTAACGATCACTAAAACCGATATTTTTTAATAAAATATCTGAAAGTAGTGGGTTAGTGACAAGCAAAATAAGAGTTCAAATACAATCGGCTCTTTATTGAAATCTATTAATTGATATTTTAAAAAATTGTTATATTATGCTGTTGTTTATTGAATACGATTTTAATTAATATTTTTTTTCAGATCCTTCTCTAGAGTTTGTGCTTTTCACACACTTGATTCCACACTATCCATGCATTCAAAAAACTAAACTGAGTAGAAAAGTCTAATTTTTACTTTCTCTCTGTCTTACAGGTAGAGAAAGTATGGTGATCGTCAAAAAATCGAAATCGAGATTTTGATGAATTTTGACGTTTCATGACTCCCTGAATCCGAAAAAGTGGTTTTTGAATTTCCGTCTGTCTGTCTGTCTGTCTGTACCTCCAACTGGAGCCTAAACTATTTTACCGATTGAGCTGAAACTTGATATCTAGGGTTTTCATAGGGTTGCCCCGAGGGGTTTTTGGAATTGGATATCTACCCCTAAAATTAAGGGTAGTTTACTGAAGGGAAAAAAGAGAAAAAGTCGATTTTCTCAAAATCGGCTCTAACGATTTTGATTAAATTTCAATTATGAACATTAATATATATTCCAAACAAAATGGCTACTCTCAATATTTCGGCAAAATGGCTTTAAGGGCTCCGGTCTGATGCGTAAATTAACATTTTTTATAATAGCTCCAAAACTATTTGAGATATGAAATTACTTAGCATTACAAATATTTATAATACAAATATTTTATTCGAAACATATTTTTATAAAATCAATAATTTTCAATCTATACGCAATTATATATATATTTTTAACTTTTTGGACATTATTATTATTATTATTATTAGCACCGCGTCTTACTACCCGTTTGGGTTATACGCACTTACGCTAATGTGTAATGGTAGGGTGATTGTGAGATGAAATGGAGGACCTACAGTTTAACGTGGAATCCGAACCACGGTGGAGGCCTGGCATTCCTCACATTCACAAGTTTTTTTGGACATTAAAGCTTAAGTATTGCGATCGTAAGAAAACTAACCTGAAATGTTGATGGATTTCGACGTATCATGACCCCCCGAACCCTAAAAAATAGTCTTTGCAATGCTGTCTGTCTGTGTGTCTATTAAAACTTAAAATTAAGGGTAGTTTACTGAAGGGCAAAAAGAGAAAAAGTCGATTTTCTCAAAATCGGCTCTAACGATTTTGATTAAATTTCATTTATAAACATTAATAAATATTCCAAACAAAATGGCTACCCTCAATATTTCGGCAAAATGGCTTTAAGGGCTCCGGTCTGATGCGTCAATTAACATTTTTTATAATAGCTCCGAAACTATTTGAGATATGAAATTACTTAGCATTAAAAATATGTATATATATTTATAATACAGATATTTTATCCGAAACATATTTTTATAAAATCAATAACTTTCAATCCATACGCAATTATATGAATTTTTTTAACTTTTTGGACATTAAAGTTTAAGTATTGCGACCGTAAAAAAAAACTAACCTGAAATGTTGATGGATGTCGACGTCTCATGACCCCCCGAACCCTAAAAAATAGTATTTGCAATGCCGTCTGTCTGTGTGTCTATAAAAACTTAAAATTAAGGGTAGTTTACTGAAGGGCGAAAAGAGAAAAATTTGGTTTTCTCAAAATCTGCTCGAACGATTTTGATTAAAATTCTTATCTAGGCGTTGAATAAGATTATAAATAAACTGGCTATTTTCATTTTCCTATGAAAATGATTTTTAGGGTACTTTACAGAAGCGTTAATTTCCGTATCTCCACAACTATTTGAGAAACTAAACAACTTATCATTGCAAAATTGTAGGACTATTAGAAATAAAAAACTTTTAATTGACATATATTTTTATAAAAGCAACAGTTTCTGAGATATTTGCAAATATATTAATACAATTTTGTGAGCTTTAGTTGTAAAGATATACTACTTAAGTCTTAACGCAATAATTCTCCAATGCCATAGAGTAATTAAATATAAGTATCTAAAAAAGTATGTTATTTTTCCTTAAAGCTCTTAGGAGAAATGTTTGCATAGCAATGATCTATCTCCATTTTAGACTCAATAGTCAATATTTACATTTTTTATTGGTCAAAATGTATAAATTAATAATTAAATATCAATGCGATGACTTGAAGATCTGCAACACCTTATAAAATGTTAAAACTTTAACCAGAAATCGAAATTTTAATACGAAGTTTTGACCCTTGTGGAAGACATTAAACTCTTTGAAATGTTCTTAGGTGGACAAAAATGCGCCTCTTTTCTCATTGATCCTATATCATTGTATATTATTTTATGCGTGTTCTTATGTGGAGTGGTGATGATACAATGTACATTATTCCGTTCAGAAATCTTACGAGTTTATAGAAAGAGAGAGAAAGTCTGTGCGGTGCGCCGTACCATTTATTTTAGTTTTATATACCCTATTGAAGAAAAGGATTAGCTTAGTAAAAACCATTACTAAATGGCCACAGACTGTCATTCATTGTCTTGAATCTCCTGTCATATTAATTCAACTCAGAAAACTGTCTTCCTTTACTTGCAGCATAGAAATGTATTACAACTTAAGCTAGGTCAATGAGTATAGGGACTGTTTAAGCTCAACCATCTCCCCCTCTCCCACCACATTCAGTGATTTCAGTCAAGATTTGTAGTACCTTAATAAGAACACAGGTAGAGAATCGGTATATTCAAGTTTAAACAACCAAAATATTATGTTTTTAAAGAATTAAGATGTTATAATGACATTTCTTAGTGAAAGTTTCAATTTCTTTGTTCACTAAAACCGAAGTTGAGGGTTCATTATAAACAAATTTTTTAACACACATTGAAATGTATGTGGGTTGTGACCAATGAAATGGGTTCACCGTAGCCGAATGTTACCTACAACCGAGTTCACTAAAACCACAGATGACTGTACCTAGACTGAGCGGGTAACCATTTGGCATTGGAAGGCCACATACCAATTCACGGATTTCTCTAAAGGAAGCACACTTCATGTACAGTAAGGTTTGACAAAATACATGCAAACTATGATTGTGCGGCAACAAAGACAGATATAGTGTAAGCTTACATGACATGCGAACGTGTGTGTGTGTGTGTGTGTGTGTGTGTGTGTGTGTGTGTGGTATGATTTGTGTATTCTATTTTTTTTCTCTCCTTAGTTAGTTATACTTTACTCATTTATTTAATTATAATATGTCTAAAAAGGTACAATTATGTGAGGAATAATATGGTCAATATTTTACTATTATTATTATTATTATTATTATTGTACACATATTATAAATTAGTTTTGAAATATCATATTAATAATACATAAGTATTAAATCAACATGCTCCATTACTAAGGGGCTAAGTGCAAGAAAAGACCCGCTTCGGTGGCGCGTGGTCTAACGCGCTACTCTCGTGTTAGACTAGACTGCCGAAGACGGGAAATTCCAGTCTGAAGGACTGAGGGTGGTTTTCCCCCAATGGTTTTCCACTCTTCTTCCACGTAAATGCGGGTCCATTTCCTCTCAATTAAACCAAACCTTCCTAATTCCTAAAACATTGGTGTGATTAGTAAATAGGCGTATAACCCGAACGGGTAGTAATAAATAATAATGATTTAAGAAAAAGCGCTAGTCTTGACTTCACCCCAATTAAGACAATATTATTATTCTCGTTACTATCGAAAGATAGAAACCAAGGGCGTATAAAACTAATTTTTCAAGGGGGGTTCACTAGAAAATGTTACAATACCTTTAATCAATAAAATGATATTTTTTTCGGTTTCACAATAATGTCTCCATACTCCTACAAACTTAACGATCGTAATGTTTTATAGACGATAAAGAACATGAGTAATATTAACTCCCCAACAAGATGATCGCGCGGCGTGTAACTCTTGTTTATGTTTCACTGTGGTGTTTGAGAGTCAAGACACGATCATTATTTTATTTCAATCTATCTTGGAGATTTTTTTTTTCAATCCTCCATATCCCCCCCCAATTCAAAGTTCCCCACTTCCCCTCGACATGTGCGCCGGGTTAAATGAAAACAAACGATTGTTTCTCCAGCCCTCTTTTTTTTTTATCCCCCGTGCGCATGAGGCCATCACGTAATGGCCTCTATAAAACAATCGTGAGTGTTGGGGTAAAGATGGGTTGGGTGGTGGAATGAGGGGGGGATTCTTATTTATTTTTTTAGCACCACGTCTTACTACCCGTACTACCCGTTCGGTTTATACGCTTCCGTACTAATTACGCTAATGGGTTTGGGATTAAAAAGGTTATATTTAGAAGAAGTGTACCCGCAATTGCGTGGAGGTTGAGTGGAGAATCATTCTGGTAAAAAAAACTCTGTAAGCCTACACCCAACCTAGATTCTAACCTTGATCTCCACATAATCGGCAGTCTAGTCTAAAGGGGAGTAAAAGAGAGGTTCTTGACTCACGATCATATCAAACTACAAATACATGTATTAAGTTAAGCGTCGTTCAATAGTAGCGTCTACCACATCGGTGGTCTATTGGTCCGGACCAGTGTTTCCCAGACCTTTTTTAATCGCGATCCTAAATATAGTATTTTACTGGCCTGGTGACCCAAATAATAGTTTCTATTTCCTGTTATTATCATATTAGTGTTTATTGAATTAATTTAAATAGCAAAAATAGAATTATTTCAATAACTTTATAGACAGCTAAAAAAAATGTAAAGCATCATTTATAATGAAAATGTGACTTCGTAACAATCTTCAATAAGTGACCAAGTGCTGTTTCATTCATGGGGAGAGTTCTTTCGAGCTTTCATTTAGTGTCAATAAATGTTACCAACTGAATTGAATCAATTTGAGTAACCTTTTAATCTTACTATATAAAAACACTACACAATATGTTCCCACGGGAAAAAAAATTGGTGAGTGACAAAAACATAGTTTTTCAGTGACAAGTGACAACCATGATGCTGCATCATTTTGTTGGTGAGCTCTTCGAGTTTGAGATACATACAAATCATTCTGATGATCTTGATCGTTACAAGACACGAACATCCTTGCTCACAGAGGTACACTTTAGTGTCAGAAGAGGGAAAATAGCTTTTTCAACTTCCCGAATCAGACTGGACTTGTCCTTGAGCCGAGTCTAAAATTCCAAGGTTTTCAAAACGTTGTTTCGACACTGTCGCTATTGGCGGTATTAAAGAAATTTTTCATAATGTTTCAATATAATGAAGTAATTGTAATATTTCATCATGTTTGAAGAAAAATTAATTTGAACCTTCCACCGATCTTCAGGAACATCCTTTGCGACCCTCACATTTGGGTCGCGACCCAGGGTTTGGGAACCACTGGTCTAGAGAGTCATTATCGTAATAGATGGCGGATTGTCTGTGACTGGGAAATCGGGATTATATTGTCATCCGAGTGTAATAGGGTGTCATTTCTAAATGGGTTACTACTCTACCTCTACGCTAGTACGGGTAAATTTCGTTAAAATTCTACCTTCTTATTAACAGCACCATTGGTGTAACTGTGCGGGTAACCCGAATGGATTACACAAACATATATTTTAGATGGGTCGAATCGAAGTATTTTAAGAATTAGAATCTTAATTTTATCTTCTAATCTCGAAATTCGAATTCGAATCGAATCCGAATCACAAAAGAATTATAAACCTAACCTTAGAGGGAAAAGGTATATAAAACAGAAAAATAGAAAATATAGAGTAGAAATAGTAAATAAATGTTAATATTTTTGTTAAAATATATTCATTAAAAGAGCCAGCTTAAAAAAAATTATCACAGCATCTTACTGCCTGTTCAGGTTATACACATTTGATAACTACTATAATGAGGTAGGGATGAGGAAGGAAGTATTTTACAAGTAATCTACCGCATTTGCGTGGAAGGAGAGTGGGAAAGCATCTAGGAAAAACGACTCTCAGTAGACCTGACGAGCATTCGAACCCGATATCCCGTTTGTCTAACACGAGAAGGACACCTTGGACAACCAATTTCAATTAATTTTTTAAAAATAAAAAACTAATAAACCAAGAGAGTCAAAGAAAAACCGCTTCGAGAGAGTACGAGAAAACACAATATGGTGCAAACTTCCTCAAAGCCCGGTATGGGCAACGAGCTACGACCTACTCAATCAAGGCCAAGCCCTGCCAGTGCAATAACAGTAATAATATGTTAGGAACTGATAAAGTGAGATCAGACGCCTGAAAGCTTGTCCGCCTTTCCTCTCAGGTCGAACTTAGCACTACCGGCAGTTTGAAACAGACGAAAAAAAAAATCACGAGTCAAACAGCCCCCCCCCCCACTCCAATTTATAAAGTTTTAAACCAATTCCCCGAAACAAGTCGATGTCAAAACATGGGGACAACAAACGTAACAAACTAATAGCGAGGTTTTAACCCTTTCGTCCGACGTGGAAAGGGGAGAATATAGGGGGCTATCATGGGCAAGAGGGGGGGGGGGGGTTACAGTTAGAGAGCACCCTGATCGAGAGGCTCCCCCTAGGAAGGTAATCACATCAAACAACAAGCAGAAGTAAGGGGTTGTGTGGCCATTACGGTCCCAGGGGAAATTCTCTCTAAGTGTAAGACCGAGAGTTACAAAAACAACATTACCGGGAGAGTCGTGACGGTGTAGCTAGGGTTAGAAGTAGTAGAGCGATTTTATACCTCTTTATATCCCCGCTTACAACGGCAGCGCCCGCTTCAGTGGCCAAACGGTCCGAGTAGTCACTCTCGTGTTTGATTGGCCTGCTCAAGACGGGGAGATCGAGGTTAGAATCCCGGTCGGGTCTACTGAGGAGGGATTTTACTCAATGATTTACCACTCCCCTCCCACGCTAATGCCGGTATTTTACCTCTAAAATGCTTAGTAAATAAAATATATTTACGCTTAACCTAAGCAGGTATTAAGGCGCGGTGATAAAATAAAGACTACAAGAAACAAACTTTTGTATTTAAAGTATTAACTAAAACGAGTCTGAGCGTCTCAACCATTTAAGGAAAACTACCCTCAGTACACCCAACCTGGATTTCTCTTCAGTTGTTTATTGCGAGAGTGACGCCTTAGACAATGCAGCCACCGAAGCAGGTAGATGGCCTATATAATAACTACGCTATGCTGTAGCGATCATTAAAATATTATTTCAGGAGAAATGTAGCCGCATTAACGTGGAGGGAGTGTGGGAAAACATTTAAGGAAAAACCACCCTCAGTACACACGGTCGGGAATCGAACCTCGAATTCCCATTATTCGTAAATCCAGTTTATTGCGAGGTGGAGCCTTGGATTATGGAAATACCGAGGCTTGTGTATTGGAAAGTACAATAAAAGCTCGATAATCCGGATTTCATTAAATTATGTTTATGGTTACATTGTTTTGTTTTTTTAACTTGGCTTAATATTGAAAGTAAAATGAACCAATTTAGTTTGTTACAAACACATAAGACATAATGAACTTATAATAATAAAAATAATAATATAAAAAATTAGTATCAACGTTGGCAAAAAAATTCGACAGCTTCCTTAAAACCCATTGTTCAAAAGATCCAGAAGCCTCCAGTTCATTTAAAGTTAAATTGGTTTTTAAATAGTTTTACACTTTTTTTAAGTAACATATTGTGTAACCCAACAAATTCATAGCTTTGATCTACTGTAATAAAATAAATATGCGATTATTTTTAATTTCATTGGAATTTATCTGTTATTTTCGTTAATTAGGACTTTAAATAATTCGGAATATTTTCCCCTCCCTCCTTCATTAAATCCGAATCATCAAAATTGTACTGTATTACCTTTAAAAAAAATTCTCTTTCATTCCTCTCCAATTTCGCCATGACCTTCTTCTCCCTTACTCTGTACTTATGATGGAGCAGTTACACACTCCTCACCCTACCCCCTTTAATCCACCAAGTAAAAAGGGGGTGTGAGTGAGTAAAGAGGGGGTAAGGGGAAATAACCATCCACCCTTGTTTTCTGGTGTTGTGTGCTCTCTAGACACCAACTTGTAACAGCGGGAGACAATAAATCTCACAACTCCCGGAGGTAATCAAATTTGGATTCCGGGGACCCTTGGACTAATCTAGTCTAGTGGATATAGGGGGGGGGGGGGTGAGGTGGGGAATAAGCAGTGAGAGGGGAAGGGAATGGAAATAGGAGAGGGGGGGGGTAGTAGTTTATTTTTGTGTTGTAACAAGACAAGGGGTTTATGTCACCCTTCAGAAACTCTTCATTCATTATCGACAAAACGTGGACAAGAGATTATACCCAGTCATAGTGTTGTTTTTTTTAGTTTGGATCCCCCCACCCCACCCTCAACCTACCTTTCTCTTTCCCCAATCATGGGCCTCAGATATAATTAGATCAGGATTTATTTATCAAACTATAATAGTTTTTTTAATTAATGCTATGCTCCTTTCTGACTGTTCGACCCATCCACAACTAACACTAATCTCAAGACAAACTAGAATGGGTGACAAAGAGAGAAAGGAATCTCCGCATGAAAGGGATATAGGGGGAAAAAACCCACATAGAGGTCCTAAATTACCGAGTAGACTGTTTGTGTCATCAGGCAATGAAGTGCGTTTGAAATATTATAGAAGAAAATAAAATATGTGAAATACACAGCAATATGAGGTAAAAGAAAAACGTAAAAATCTAAACTGGGATATAAATTCAAATAAAATAATCTGTTAGTTAATTTATGTTAAGAATATGGAGGATGCGAGGTCTACTGTTTATGAACAACTAGTAAGACTGTAGTAATGATAATAACATGGAGGGAGGTCTATTGATTCACATAACTAATAGTAAGACTGTAGTAACTGATAATAACATGGAGGGAGGTCTATTGTTCACAGAACTAATAGTAAGACTGTAGTAATGATAATAACATGGAGGGAGGTCTATTGTTCACAGAACTATAGTAAGACTGTAGTAATGATAATAACATGAGAGAGGTCTACTGTGTCGGAACTACTAGTAAGACTGATAGTAATGATAATAACATGAGGAGGTCTACTGTTCACAGAACTACTATAAGACTGTAGTAAGATAATAACATAGAGAGAGGTCTACTGTCACTGAACTACTAATTGTGAGAAAGTGTACGTTAACTATTACTATAAAAAAATAGTAAGTTACTTTCAAGTCAGCTTACATATTATGTTATTAATTATTATATTATTATTATTAATATTATATTATTATATTAATTATTATTATTATTATTACTACTAACAAGAAGTGGCTTCCCTCGTTACATTATCCACTCGCCACTGAACTGCTGTGTAAATCGTGACACACGGTAACATCGACTCATTAAAATTAGAAACAAGGATATGGCAAGCAGCTGTCGCGATCAAATATCGATACGGCGGGAGTGGAGTTAATTGCACTTCGACACGAGAGGACAATTATTATTACTATCCAGTGCAGGATCATCATGGGAAGAACCTTATACCTCACTTCAATAGATTAACTAAATATATTTAATATGTATTCATAAGCCTAACCGTAAGTTCTTATGGTGAAAATGTAGGGATCACGAGTTAAGGGCTTTTTTTTAATTATTTAATACCAAACTTATTTTTGGCAAAAAAAAAACTACGTTAAATACATGGAGTTAAATTTTCTTCACATGGTGATATCAACAGTTGTTGAATATCTGTCAAGAGCACTGCGGGATTGGATGAGAAACTTTTAAATAAAGAGAAAAATTTGTCGTTAAATTCCAGGACACCCTTGACATATATCAACAAATGTTGATATGACCATGTGAAGAAAATTAAACTCTATGTTTCTACCGGAGCAATATTTGATTTATTTTTACAAAACATGTGTTTATATAAACACTGCAAAAATAATGGCCTAGGCTGGCGTTCCCTACACTCACACCTTAAACTGTCGTTTTGAAAAGGGTAAGATGGTCCTATTTCGTGACTTTTTGGCAATGATGGTTTCTCTAAGATTATATTAAGTTTTTTTTAACGTTCCTTCTAATTTGGCCCGACTATAAGCAACAAAATGTTTTAAACGATCAGTTTGCGGCATGTCATAAACAGACAAAACACACAGCCTTTAGTGTCACTTAACTACAGCACACGATTATAAGTCTCGACTACAGAGGTACTGTATTAACCGCATTCGGCGAACAATCAGCATGCCTTACTCTTGACTTGAGATGATCCTAGTTCGATTATCAGCGACTATAGTGGGGCATGTTTTATTTTATGTTTGGTACATCTTTAATTCTGGTGAATGTCGTTTTAACCCTTTAAAAATACTTACTTAGCTGCTTTATATTTAATACAAATAGTAGTATTAGCTAAAAATCTATGCATTAAAAGTATGTAAATTAAAAAAAAAGTATGTGAAAACTTCTAAAACATCGCAATATTTATATTTGAATCAGAATGCATAACACATATAACTTATAAGGGCTTGTTTTAAAGGACACATTTTTTAAATACTAGGTTTAGATTAAATTAACTAATACAAAAAGTTTATTAGCATTACAAAATAAATATTCCACCTACCACAGGTTAAAAACCTCTGCTCTAGTCTACACAACACGCGATCCTAATTGAAATGGCTAATTAGCACGAAGGGTTAGATAGGTTAGAAAATGTACTTACCTTTTCTTGCTCCGCCCACTTAAAGGACTACAATGATATAAAAACCAAGGTCATCTGGAAGCTTACCTGGAACATCACAAACAAAAACATTGTTAGTTCAAGTAGAACAGCCTTCTCAAAATGTAGGAGGATAGAAACAGGAATAGCCTTTTTGGACGATATGAAAGATACTTATAGGCTATAGGAATTAGGCAACAATAACCACATAGGTATTGTCAAAAGTGGTAAACGTGGCTTGGAAAATTGGATCATGAGTGTGTTTGGTAAAGTTTTAGAGCTATCAGGTTTTGACCATATCCATCCGACTATAGGTCTAGTGTTTATTAGTCAACAGTGGAAAAACAGAACTACAAATAGAAACAAGAACATTTTAAGCGCATGTATTGTAGGCAATTTAAAAATGTAATAATTCAACTTGCATCTTGCGTCACAACATAGTGCAGTTTTTGAAAATTATTTTAACATAAATAATTTTTTTAAACGTGTACCGGGCCTTAATGCACATATGGTCTACTCGTATATTTACACTACTAAGGTAGTGACAAAAGGTATAATTTAGAGGTTATGTACCAGCATTTGAGAGGAGGGAGAGTGATAAACCATTTAGAAAAAAAAACCTCTGTACACTCACTTGGGATTCGAACCCCAAACCTCCTCATTACCAGCAATCCAGATTATAAAAGATTGACGCCTTTCTCTACGACCCCACCAAATATAAAATATATAGAACTAGTTGGTACCCACTTCGGTGGACGAGTGGTCTGAGGCGTTACTCTCGCAATAGACCAAACTTCCGCTGGTGAGAGATGTGGGTTAAAATCCCGGTCGGGTGTACTGGGCATGGTTTTTCATTAAAAAAATTAGTCCCCCTCCATGCAAATGTGGCTAAACTTCATCCGAATTCAACCTTCCTCATCCCTAATAAATCAATGTAATTAGTAATAGTATTTGGAAAAATATATATAATAAAACCTCACTTGACTTTCTAATTAAAAATGTACTCATCAAAGTTTTCGAATTACATGTATATTTAGCTTTCGTTGTTTGATTTGAATCAAAGCTTATATATTTCCTCTTCCGTCCACGATGAGAAATTTAAAACGACCCTCTTCCAGCTCTCTATCTATTCGTGCACCGAACCACTCAAGTAAGAATTATTAAGCTGTTATTATTTTTAACAAAAGAGAAATATTTTATTTACCAATATACAATAATACGCAAATAATGGTTTCCATGATGATGTAAGCAAAGAATGATTTTACAGTTTAGCCACTGCTCACACAGAATGAAAATATGGAAAGTTCGCAAGGAAAATCTAGTTTTAGTTTTAGGCTAGTATTTGTGCCTTTAACCCTTAAAATGACTTCATTGTTTAAAATCGGTAAAACCGTTTACTCTTAGTTTCAACTATCAAAAATGGGCGTATTAAATTATACATAAAAATGTGTGTGTGTGTGTGTGTGAGAGAGAGAGAGAGAGGAGAGAGAATGTATGTGAGTGTGTGTGTGTGTGTGTGTGTGTGTGAAAAAGATAGTGTAAAATTTTGGGAGAGATATTGTGTGAAAGAGAGAAAAAATGTGGGGGCATGTGAGAGAGGGAGAGAGTAAGAAAAGAGTTTAGGAAAGAATAATGGACATAAAGTTAGAGAGAGAGAGTTTGAGATTAAAAAGAGTTTAAGAAAGAGAGTGAGTTTGAGAGAGATAAAGTGAGTTTGAAATAGAGATAGCTAGATTGATATATAGAGAAAGAGTGATTTAGAGAGAGTCTGAGTGATAGATAGCAAGCATTTGAGAGATAGAGAGAGATAATTTGAGAGATCGAGAATGTTTAAGTGAGAGAGCATTTGAGAGAGTATAATAAAGATAATGTGAGATAAATTGTGTGAGAGAGAGTTTGAGGATATATAGAGTGTGAGAGACAGAGAGTGCGAGTGAAAAAATGTGGAGCGTTAGAGAGAATGTGTGTGAGAGCGTGAGAGAGAGTGTCAGATAGAGTTAGAGAATTTGAAAATATAGATGTGATACACAAAACATTATGGTACTTTGAAATATAAGTATCAACATGGAAACATAAGTGAACTTAATGTATTTGTAAGAATGTGAAAAGATAGATGGAGACACAAAACATTTTTTTAAATAACATACCCTCAAAATTAAGCGGTAAATTAAAACTTAGCTTAACTTACGTATTTGTACTGTGTTACTATTTGTTAAAATGAACAACCAAACCCATTATTTGAATAAAATGAACATAAAAACAAATTATTTGAAAAAAGTGAACACCAAAACTCATACTTAAATAGTTAAAATGGCTATTTTTAAACATTATTCAAGATCATTTTATCGTTTTTGTGTTTATAATACATATTAAAACATATTTAAACATCATTTTATCATGCGCGAAACAAAACGTAGACAACATTTTCAGGAATTTAAATTAGCATTTTAAATTTCAAATTATGCTCAATATTTTTGATTTAAATGCAATTTAACGATAACACATTCCAATAAAAAATAAATGGTTCCCCAGATTAGGAATATCAATTTAGATGTGTTATGACCAGCATCCAAAGAGAAATATTTATCCAAAGAGAAAATTGTGATGTGTTGGACCAACAAATAAAGATCGAGTTATTATTTTTTAGCCAAAGAGATATATTTTATTTAGAGATTTACAGCCATGCAGGCAATAACGGTTTCCGTGGTGACTAAGCAAAGAATGAAACACTGAAAATTCTCTGTGAAAATCGGGTTTTCGTAGAAAACTATTATTTTTCCCGACATCCTGGATTCCTAACCGTTAAAATGAGTGATCGTTTGTCAAAATCTGTTCAGGTCATTTCCTTGTAATTTCAATTACCGGAAACGGGCTTACCAAATTATATTTAAGGATTATAATAAATATCAAAATTTACAACTAAGATTAGGTTATTTCTATGAACATGCGACTGTACTTTCAACGCTATGACTACGATCCTCGCGAATGACATGCGCACCTCCAACTTGTGGCCGCCATCTTGTATTTAGAACACCTGGATGATGAAAGAGTTGATTTCCTGTGGTCTATAGTCTATACAACCCATTGTGAGCCTAACCCTCTTGTAAACCAGACGGTGATTATAGGTAACGTGAGAAACACATATTACTGGGACAATCACGGCTTTGTAGAACTTTTGTCGACTATTGTCGAACATATTATGACAAAAATAGGTTGGGCCTATAGTAAGGAAACCACAGCGTGACGCCATTTTAGGATATTAACTACGTGGTTCTTGTTTTAACATAGCTATGTCATTATAAGACCATGTCAAAAATCTAGTTCGTAGCTATGAATATGCATAATTAAGGCAGAATCTATTTATTACTTTATCGCGACCCCCGGGAAGAAAATTATTCTGATAGTAAAAAAAAAGTCCAATTCAAGATGGATGTCAACGTTTAATTACACCCTAAGCCAGTGGCGTTAACAGAAATTTACTTTTGGGAGAGGGGCAAACAATCAAGGTTGTAGATGGAATTAAATTTCTGTGAAGGAGGGGGGAGTTAAAGGGGGTCGTTAGCAAAATAAAGGTTTTTTTAAAGCGGTTTGCCCGCCAACACATAGGGGAGTTAGAGAACCCTCTCCAGTAAAAAGTAAAACAAATTTGGATGCACCAAGAAGCTTGTTAAGGGTAAGGTGTTGGACTTCTGTGTTGGGGGTTCGGGGTTCAATCCTCAGTCCCTGCACAGATTTATCTGATTGCCAAACCCTTATTTCATCTCCGAAAATACGTGTATTAATTACAATTTTTCTTGGTTTGGTTTGCATAGAATAACGGACTCTGATAATATCTTAGTCTGAAGGTGGAATCCAAAACGGGTGCTTTATAGGTTTTTTTTTAATTTCTACACAATGTGATTTCTAATTTTTTATTTTACATTTATATTGTATTTATTAAAATTAACACTTATGCTTTCATAGATTAGATATTTAATGTCGGTTTTTAGTCAGTAATGAGATTACAACTTAATAACAAACAATTAACCGCGCGAAGCGAGGTTCTATTTTAACTTGAGTATTTGGAATTTTGTATGTCTGTCTGACCGGAACTTTATGACATGATAGTTACCAAATGCGTGGAACAATTTTAAAAAATTTGGCAGGCACAGTCTTTGAATTTAGACCGATAGATGTGGGTCTATGTACATAGTTGTTGAATTTGGCTATCCATTTAAATATGGCGGTCGCTTAAAAGGTTGTTAGCTCATCTCAAGTGATTTGAATTTATACTCTAAACAATCGATCGAGTAGCTAGGGCGCTTTTTTTTAAACGTTGATATAATTGAGAGAATGACGTCTTAAACCGCGTGAATAATTGTTTTTCTCTACCTAGGTGGCGTAGTTAGCTAACGCGCCAGTTTTGTGTTGATCTAGTTCCGAGGACGGGAGGATCGAGGTTCGAATCTCACTCGGGTGAACTGGGGGGTGGGTTTCCTAAATGGCTTCCCACTATCCCTCCAGGTAAATGCGGCTTCAATTCATCTATATTCAACCTTCCCAATTCCTAGCCCGTTAGTGTATTTAGTACTTAAGCGTATAGACCGAACAGGTAGTAAGACGCGGTGCTTCGGTGACCGCATGGTCTAAGACGCCACTCTTGCAATAGACTAGACTGCTGATAACAGGGAGATTGAGGTTCAAATCTCAGTCGGGTGTACTTGGGTGTTTTTTTCCCCAAATGGTTGTCCACTCTACCTCCACATAAGTGCGGGTACACCTGCTCTAAGCTTAACCTTCCTCATCCCTGACTCATTAGAGTAATTAGTATACATATGCGTGTAACCTGAACCGGTATTATATTATTATTATTATTATTATTATTATTAGCACCGCGTCTTACTACCCGTTCGGTTTATACGCACTTACGCTAATGTGCAATGGTAGGGTGATTGTTAGATGAAATGGAGGACCTACAGTTTAACGTGGAATCCGAACCACGGTGGAAGCCTGGCATTCCACACATTCACAAGTTGTGATTAATACACATCTTGTCAGAGGTGAAGGAAGGGTTTGGCAATCAGATAAATCTGTGCCGGGACCGAGGATTGAACCCCGGACCCCCAGCACAAAAGTCCGACCACCTTACCCCTAGACCACCAGGTCACCCAACAGGTAGTAAGACGTGGTCCTAATACAAGTAGTAATTTGATTTCTCTCTAACTTGATCACCAAAGGAAAATGTTAACTTCATATCCTAGGAGAAATCATATGACTGCAGTAACGAAAATAACTTAGAGGGCGCAAGGTCTACTGTTTAGAGATTTAAGTAACCAACCTATATGGAACCAGGACCCCTTTTGGTTCAGCCGTAACCCCTCTCCACCAAAATACCGATCAAAGTATGGAGCAGACTTTTCAAGACAGAAATTCCTCTTCTTCAACGGACGGCAAAGGTTTTCAAATAGGGCTGCCTATCTAAAACGTATTTGTGATAAAGATCAGTTGCGCGGTTACGTCACGAGATGACGTCTCCGATGTTGTCCAATGTATGTGACCAGAGAGGCGTACGTAACCGAGACCTTTCACCCTCTATCCCCCCTCCCCACCTTTTACTCATCATCTCACCGACAAACGCTAGAGATTGAAGGGATGGGAAGACTTGTGTCGGTGGCAATGTCTCGAGAATGATGAATCTCGCGTAGAAGGGCAGGTGAGTTTAAAAGATTAGGGAATAATACCCTGCCCTCCCCACCGCCACCCGATGCTAAACTGCACAGGTTACCGTATTCAAGTTGCCCACCCTGTACCTTTTGGCTTCCAACTTTCCCCTGTCAATTTCGATATTTAAAGCTTGATTCACACATTCACCAATTTTTTTTAGCACCGCGTCTACTACCCGTTTGGGCTATAAGCTTATTACCAATTACGCTAATTGTTTTAGGGATTGAGGAAGTTTTATATTTATAGGATAAATGTACCCACTAATTTTGCGTGGAGGAGAGTAGAAACCACAATTTTGGGATAACCATGCTCACAAAATCCTACATCCAACTTTAGATTTGAAACCTAGGAACTCACTGTCCATTGCATTCTAGTATAAACAATTGAAAAGTACGCGCTAGAATGGCTTACATAGCTGTTCGTTCAAAATTAGAGCAGAAGAAATCACTTTGATGGACAGCAATTTCCAATCTCCTCACAACAGTAAATGTGGCTGCTAGAATCTTACTTTGTAGCGTATGCTCACTGATGAATCGTTTGGTTTAGGTGCAATTGTAATAACTTGATTTGGTTGGTTTTGAAATATGAGTAAATATCCCACGCTGATAGAAAAGGAAAGAAAAGCAAAAGAAAAGTGAGTTATTTCAACACAACTGAGCAGACAACGCCGACAAGGCTGAACTCTTGTGATTGGGAGCAAGGACACTGTTTTGCAGTTTTTATATCAAAATATTATTTTTTGGTCAAAAAAAAAAAAAATTGTTTCAAAAGAAACATAAAGTTTAATTTTCTTCACGTGGTGACATCAACAGTTGTTGAATATGTCATGAGCATAGCGTCATTAGATGGGAAACTTTTTAAATGAAGCGAGAAAGTTATCATTAAATTCCAAGACACCCTAAGACAGATATTTAACAACCGTTGATAACCAATTGTAAATTGTGTATTATACGCTGTGCACTTTTAACCGCTAGCCACGCGATAAGTATAAACATGAAAACAGCCTTAAAATATTTGCAACTAGGAATAGTTGTAAAAAAAATAATCTTGAATGGGAGTTGCAACCTTAACTTAAAATATAACTTTAAGACCTCATATATGTAAAATCCATTAGATTTAGGGAAATTTACTTTTGGAAGTATTTGATACTAGTTTTTTTTTTTTTAAAAAGTCCAAGTCATTTGAAGTTTGAAACTTTAACTTGGGTTACGAGTACAACCGTATCTGGGTACATGTTTATTTATATTATATTAAAATTGTTGAAAAATTATATTTGAGCATGAGAATCGAGCTAAGGACGTTTGAATATAGAGCACCAATGCTATAACACTCTAACCCACCTCAGTGGCGTAGTTGGCTAACGCGCCAGTCAGGTTGAACTAGACCACTAAGGACGGGGAGATCGAGGTTCGAATTTCGGTCGGGTAAGCTGGGGTGTTTTTTCCTAAATGTTTTTACACTATCCCTCCACGCAAATGCGGGTTCACTTCCTCTAAATTCAACCTTCCCAATTCCTAATACAAAAGTATAATTAGTACTTAAGCGTATAACCCGAACGGGTAGTAAGACGCGGTGCTAAATAATAATAATAATAATAATAATAATAATAAATCACCCTACCATTATTATTAGATTTAATTTAATTGAAAGAAGGTTTGTGTCACTTTTAAAAGTAGCCTATGTATTACAGGCAGTGTCGCAATCTTTGTGGTTTTTATTATATTTTATTTCTGAACAAATGATTGCTCATTAGGCCTCTAAATTTATTAAACTCCAGTTAGATAGAGTTGCTCCATTAAACTAAATGTTAGAGCTTACTAGATGCTTTATTTAAATCACATTTGATTCAGATATTGCTTGTCGTAGTGGGTTACCTAGATTTTGTATATATTGTTTGTTCTTTGTAAAGTAGGTGTTCATAATGGTCGGTTATTTCCGTAGTCCACCTCGCAACTCTTGGCCATAAGAGAAAGAATAACCAGGGTTGATACACTGAGAACATTTTGAAATTCACACACTTTTTCGTATTTTTAATACTAACACATTTTATTCGACCAGTTATTTTTTTAAATCTCGTTGTTTTCATTATTTTCTATTAAATGCTTATAATTCAAGAGTTATTGAAAAATTACCAATAGTCTTCACAAAACTAATAGTTTACAATGATTTTTGCAAAAGACAGTAATTATTTTTTTTACTATTCCTGACGTCTCTCTTCCACAAAAACTCAGGTTTTCTCGGGCGTTCTTAAACCCAGCTAATATAATGATAGATAAATTAGCTGTATCCACATATAGTATTATTTTAATTGAAGGATAGCATCTGGACACGGGAATCGAATATAAGTTATAAAATAATACTTCAAGTAAAAAAATCACATGTTTAAGATGAAGGATAGCATTCTTTGCGGCTCGTGATAAACAATGTTTAAAAAGGTAAAATAAGAAACATAAGGTTTTACTTTCTCACGTAGATACATTGTATTCGTAAAAAATGTCTACTTCAAGATTATGATTATTATTTTATGAACCCATGAACTTAAAAAAAAAGTGGGGTTTTCACTGTTTCCCTATCTGCTGGGACCTACAGACGGTACTATAAGCTAGTTTATTAATGAATAATTTTTATAAATTATAAATATTTCAAAATTGGCTTTGACAATTTTTCTCAATATGGAAACATTAAAATTATCACGATGCAATTTTTTTTAGATAAACATTTATTTAATTGTATCTGACTAGTGGTGACTGATTTTTGAAAAAAAAAAAAAAATTCAAACCATAATGAGAAATTACAAACGAATGCTCCCCTGAAATAGGTTGGAGGTTTTTAAATGAATTACCTATTACAAATACTGGTAGGAACAAGAATAGAGAGTTCTAGCTATGTAAGCAACAATGCCTTCTTGTATTTAAAGCAAATATTAGGACCATTTAATGTGTCTTTTCTTAGTGGAAGTTTGGTTGAGATCAAACGACATCCAATCTAGATTCAACTGGAAAAAAAATCGAACCACGATCCAGTAGATTCGCGGTAAGCCCCTTTGTTCACCCACTCACGAAAGCTGCCAAACAATTTTAGGTGTGCATACCAATTTTGTTTCGACTAAGCCATACCGACAGGTGACGTAGACCCAGTCTAAGTCTTCTGATACATTTAAAATAGAAAATAAAGCCCAAACATGAACACAGTTTGGTGTTCCATAAAGATGTGGACAAGTGTGCTATTGTCAAGTTTAGTTTGTGGAGTCCATTTTCCGTTCCAGAAGACGGAACCTTAAAGGATTTTGTCAACTGTGTTAAAAGTGGTCTAAAGAAAGAAAAAAAGGTCGAGGCTATAGTGGAAGTGATTGAAAACTAGTGAGTCGTTTTATTTTTGGGGTAAAAACTTGTTATGTCTTAGAGGACAACTGCGTTGTACCAACTGATGTCAAGGCGCCGCAGTGAAGAGACATACATGTCTGTACCTTTTACAATAATTTTGTAAATATATCTGCGAAGGAATAATAGAGTCGCGTGCTCTTTTGAGAGGCTCAGAAAAAAAAACTCCAAAAAGACTAGTCAGTTCTCTATTAGTTGTAAAATGACAAAGGTGTGGTCAAGACTGGGATGAAAATATAGACAACTAAAGAATATAAACAAGGCGAGTAGTATTCCTTCTAAAAAGAGTGTGTAGAGCCTATCTTATCTTTTCCTTAAGCACTGCCGTATTACTACCCTTTCAGGCTATACTTCTATACACTAATTATGCTAATAAGCTAGGGAAGAGGAAAGTTAAATTTGAGGAGCACCCGCCTTTGTATGGAAAGATAATGTAAAACCATTTAGGAAAAACCAGCAGTCGTCGTAAGCAGACTAGTTTATTGAGAGAGTGACGCCTTAGACCATTCGACCAGCAAAGTGGGTTAATCTTATCTTAAAGTATAGACCCCTGTATTATATGCGTATAGTATATTTAAACTACTAACAAAGAGAGTAAATGATACTAGCTTCTTGATTTAGATGGAGATGCTTATAATTGTAAGGACATCACATTGAAAGAGATAAAAAAATGTGGTGTGGCTGTGTCATGGACACGGCCGTGTGTTGTACGTGAATACGTTTATGTAACGGGTTATATTTTTTAAATAAAATATTTTTATTTATGTACTTAGGATAACAGCAAGGAAACAAATAATTATTGTGTTACAATATAACTTTATACACAATCAATAGATTTTGACGACAGCTGACGATTAAAACCTAAACGAATATCGTAATTTCTCCGAGTCAAAATTTATACTAATTGCAAATCTTGATACGTAGCAAAATAACCTCAAAATGGCGGCGCTTCCCCCTCCACTATGCGCGATTCGTCACTGTTCTCGCTTATCGTAATGAATTCTTTGATCCTTTAGTTATCCAGTGGTATAATTTAATTTTAGATGTAGAGGAAATATTCGAAACTACAACACCAAACTGTATCCCCCGATTTTGTTATCATTAGGTTTTTTGGATTGCCCCCGTATGGTAGCAAATTTAAAGACGTATTCACGTCAAAAAAGTAGCTAACTCAAAATAATTCCTGAAGAAAACTTATTTTACGGTAAGCTTTTTTTAAGAAATTTAAAGCCCTTATTCATTTTATGAATTTAACTAGGAACCTAATGTGTGTTTGAAATGTGACAAGTTTATAAAGTTAACTAAAATTCTTTCAAAAAGAGAGACCATTCAGTTTTCTTCGGATTCGTTCTCAAAACAATTCGATGAAATTTTTTTTTTTCCCCCTCCTTGTGCGTGTATGAGGTTATATAAGAAATTAAAAAAATGAATTTACAATTATTGGTTGTCAAAAAATTACGTTTTAAATATTATACCTACAATCATTCGTCAATGATTTTATTATTTTCAAAATTAATTTTTAAGTTGTTTTCAAGTTTTGTTAAATATCACTTTAGAACATCAGAGTGATATTTCATGAAAAGAAAAGTGGCCTACTGTTTTATTTAGTGTTTGTGATTCTTTTTTTAAGTCTCTATAATCTTTCAAAATTTTAGTAGATATTTACTAAATTATTTGGGCTAGTATTTTTAATAAAATAAACAAAAAAATACACATTTTCTCAAATAATTATTTTAACTCAAATCATTGTTTTTGTTTCAATAAACAATGGAAACACGAATACGTACAAGATAAGCATGATTTATTTCTTCTCGTATTAAATAAAGTTCGGGCTAATTTACAGGATTATCAAAATATATCCTCAAAATCTCTCGTTTTGGTTAGTTTTATAATATTATGTACAGTCAAATTGTCCTTATCTGACAGAAGGTTACTATAGTTCTATTACCATAGGAGTGTCGACTGACAGAACATGTAAAAACAATTAATAGAAAAACATTATTAAAAACAAAATGGTTTATTGTGAAAGTTTTGACTGCCAAATTTACAACAAATAAATATAATGATGGTCTTGCTTACTGTCACTTACCTACACCCCTACCATGTATGGGTTATAGGCCTAGATCTCCTGTCTAGTATTCATACAACATGTCTTCATTTACAGCTGTCACTTTTGATAGATATTATCAATACCTATAAAATAACACTAGTAATATAATTAAATGTTATTAATGTAGACCATAAAAACAAAAATATTTTTATTTTATAAAACATTCTTCCTACCAAAATCCTACTGTATTTCCAGGCACATAGTATTGAGAAACAGCCTTCATTCACATTTTATATGACTAAAATACTTTTATTTAAAAACACCAAATTGTGGATGCAGGAGAAATTAAATTTTCAAACTTGGGATTTAGTGTCAAAATGTCTCAGCTCCATAGAACAAGAGCAGCAATAACAGGAATATGAGAGTCCATATGCCTAATATTCTGGCGAATAGCTATCTGAGAGGACTTTTCCTCTACCAGAACACTACTATGTATTAAGATTATGAAGGGGTGGAAGGTAAGGCGATTTAATGACAGTATTTTGCAATTTTTTTCATTAAATAATAATAATAATAATAATATTTAGCACCGCGTCTTACTACCCGTTCGGGTTATACGCTTAAGTACTAATTACTCTAATGGATTAGGAATTGGGAGGGTTGAATTTTAGAGGAAGTGACCCCACATTTGCGTGGAGGGAGAGTGGAAAACCATTTAGGAAAAACCCCCCCCAGTTCACACGACCGAGATTCGAACCTCGATCTCCCCGTCCTCGGCTGTCGAGCTCAACACGACTAGCGCGTTAACCAACTACGCCACCGAGGCAGGTTTTTTCATTAAAAATGTTATTGGTTAAAATAAATTAAATATTTCTTCAGTAGAAACATAGAGTTTAATTTTCTTCACATGGTGATATCAACAGTTGTTGAATATCCGTCAAGGGTGTCCTGGAATTTAATGACAACTTTTTCTACTTATTTAAAAAGTTTGTCATTTTATGCCACCTTGCTCACGTGAAGAAAACTAAATATGTTTCTACAGAAACAATATTTTATTTATTTTGGCAAATAAAGAAAAAAGTTTGAATATACCATTTTATACCATTTACCATTTTATGGTAAGAAAAAAGGCCTTCCTTATGGTTATTCGTAAGAAAATCGGTCTATAGATACCTCGTAGTTCACGACACACGACGACTCATCCAATCTTCAGTCCGACCCTCTTCCACTAAACTTGGTGGTGGCCGTGAAATTCAAATCGCGCAGTGCGACGGCCGTGCGGGTAGAGGTTATTTTCCGCACCGTCGGTTCGGATGGTATTTTAGAGGGATAGATGGGACGGCCATCGCGACGCTATTAAATGCACCGCGTCATTCTGCCGAGTAGACACCCTACCCTATTAGAGGGACGCTACATCTTCATTTCTGCCATCATGTCATCCAACTAGTATTAACGTACTGTGGCCTGTTTGGTAAAATAAGCGACACCAACGTTCCATCAGTGACAGACTACCTAAATTAAGATAATATAATATGGAAGATCAATTTTAGCGAGAATGTACAGTTCTAAAAATAAGTCTCGAGGTACATACTTTGTAAGAAAGTCCCAATCAGTCATAAGAGGAATCATGAATGCAAATATCAAACAATAACACACATTTTCGATATAAAAACCATACATTATTACTCACTTCGCGTCTTACTGCCCGTCCGCATATTTCTACTAATAGGGTAGAGATGAAGTAGTCATATTTCAGAGTAAATGCATCCAAATTTACGTGGAATGAGAATGAAAAGTCGTTTAATAAAACACCCTTAGTAAATTCAGACTGGATTTAAACCCCGACCATATAGTCATTAAGGAACCTGACCAGACGATAATGATGCCTTAATCCACATGCCGTTGATGCAGGCCAACCTATTGTTGGCTTAATCAACAAAGAGAAACATCTACAGCAGTAGCTACTGATTACTCCTGATGACGAGGTCAGGGTTTAAATCCCAGCTGGTTATATGAGGACCATTTATCACATGCGATTTCCCTTACCAATATTAAGACAAATGCGGGCGCGTTGCTTAAAGGCTACAGTCATTTTACCTACATTCCTTTGTTTAAGTCGTTAAGATTACCTGTGTTTTATATTTTTGCATAATATACTTCTACTCGGCCGTGCTATTAACCTAAGAATTTAAAGGAAGTATTGGATTTAAAAATTTAAAAAAACACCCTTAATTCACCCAACCGAGATTAGAACCCAGCCTCCCTCTCATCAGCAATACAATCTATTATGAGAGTGACGCAATCCTGTGTTAAACGTACAATCCGATATTGTTAGGAATAAACCTTTTTTGACAGCTACAAAAGTTACTAAAATAGTTTTAGTAAATTCATACATCATATCATGTAATCTAAAGATGTCACGTTTTGTACTTAATACCAATAGACTTGCCTGTAAAATAAAACTAATGATATAATAAAATATTACCAGTACACACCACCAAAAAATATGTTTGTATTTTATTAAAAGTTTTCTTCCTACCAAAATCTTACTATACAAAAGGAACCCCACCGAATATCACCTCTGAGGGAATTTCAGGCCTTATGGATAAAGAGTTACTGGCAGCATCGACGAAAATCTGTGTTATATATAAGGGAATATTGACCACACGCAAACAAGAGAACGACAAACAGTTTCCTAATTGCATCCATGCAGTTCACTAAGAGAGGATATTTCAGTGTAGCGTTGTTTCCAGGAAAAGGTATGGTCATACCTTAACCTTACTTCATATTTCTTCTTACTAATTCCTTTCCCAGTAACATTTCCTCCATGGAAGTAGTAACATTGTCATTCATAAGACCGCGCATCACTGAGCACCCTAGAGGTCCGAACAAGAGAGAGACGGGAGTCATCTCATCTTCTCGTTTCGCGGAGTGATCTCTCCAACACTTGCACTAACACGTGATTCACGCGCATCTATTGTTGCTTACTCGCACTACATCTGTCATCCCATCTACCCGCCAATCCGTGAAGAAGACGGCTGCGGGGGGGGGGGGGGGGGGGGGGGGGGGGGGGAAGCTGGCACTACCGAAGAGTTACGTTTTCCGCCTCGGTGGATTTTTATTAGATCATTGTTTTTAGGAGTTAGATGGATAGAAAAGTCTGTCATGTGCAAAATTACTCCAATGTGTGGATATTTACACCGAGAAGAGTGCTTGGAAAAATCAGCTCAAGATCGTAATTACCCTGGTTAGAATTCTTGAATTAGTATTTGTATAAAGGTTATTATCTATAGGCAATACATTATTAGAGTGGTCAAATATCACAGTGGATCGGTCATGCAGCGGGAATGGAAGAATCTATAACCGTGTTCAAGTATTGACTAGCAACTCAAAGGTAAAAGAATATATGGAATCAAACCAGGGTCCTCAAAACAAGTCTACTTTTCAAGAACCTGAATAATCTCTCACAGTGACTGTCCAAATTAAGCTACAATAAGACCTAAAAAAAAAAAAATTCACCCTTTTTCAACTCAAGGCACACTGAAAGGTGCTAAAATTGTCAAAGAACACCATTCCTTTTTTAAGGAGATATTTTATCCTTAAAATAATAAAAAATAGATTGTGTTTTAAGAAATCAATAGCTAAAATTCTAATAAATGTATTATTTTTAATGGATTTAAGTAAAAAAAAAATTATTTTTTTATCTCCCCACAAAATCCCGCGGCACACCAGTTGAAAAAAGCCACCTAATAACATCAAACTTACATAAGAAGGAAACCAAATCCAACCGGAAGTTCAAATTAATCCATATAACCATTGAATAACTATTATCTATCATCTTCACCAAATACCACCCATTTCTCTCTTCACCTGTCGTCGCGTTCCCCACAAGTCGTGTCATCAGAACCCACCAATACTGATAGAGTACCTTTGGCCTGAGGGAGGGGGAAGAGCGGCACGGACATCAAAGAGATTGAGGCCACGCCCTCTCGCCACACCAAGAAACCCCGCCCGAGCTAGAGTAATCAGTGGCCTCATTAGTAATTAGTTAGCGATAATGATGTATGTGTCCCAGGGAGGAGATAATGGCCGCCGCCCAGGTCCGCCTCCTTTTGACTCGGGAGTCGGGGCGGGCTGTATAGGCCTACTACACGGTTCCTAGATTGGGATGTTTGGTGAATAATGTTGGTTGCTTGGTTTTAGGTTCGTTTCTTCGTTGTGCGTTGAAGTTACTGCTGTATAGTGTGAGTGACATAATACTAGTAGATTGCTTTCTATCCATGCGTTGAAGCTTACTCGTGTATAGTATGAGTGACATGATATAAAGGTAAAGGACTTTTAATCCATGTGTTGATGTTACTCAAGTATATTGTGAGTGACATAATAAGATAAGTAGCTGACAGTTTTCATCCGTATTTTTAAGTACCATTTGTAAATTGCGTATTTCATTCAGTTGTGTGTATTTAGCCTAGTCTTTGTGCATATTTTGAAGACATTTTTTTACAATTTATAAATATTTTTCTAATTTAAGGTAATTTAAAAAAAATGCTATCAAAGTCCGGGCTCTGGTCATAATAATGGTTTGAATAGATGAACCATTGCAATATTTCGCTTCCCTCTCCCATACTCTGATTTATTACAAATCTCTAACATACTCTTCATCGTTCCCTCCATTTCCCCATTACTCTCTTCTCCCTCTCCCTCATGCGACTCTCTCCGTAGAGTCCTATCTTGCCATTGGTTGATTCTGTAACAAGAGAAACCTCTTCTCAATGGTTAAAACACTCATCTTCATGCTTCATAGGAACTCTACTTTTTTATTTTTCAAAAATCCCCCTTTTTCTTCTTACCCCTTTTTACCATATCTTGTTTATAGTTCTGTCGGGGCTGCATCTTTACAAAAGGGAGATCAGGTTTTGTTGAGCCTTCATGAAAAGAAATGGAGAGAGAGCGAGAGAGAGAAAGAAAACCTGCCCTATTAATATCATCCTTTCAAACTAGTCGGCGTCTTTTGATGTGATTTCTCTTTCTCTCTCTCAAGAGTATTGAGGAAGGAGATACATCATTTTATTTTATAAAACTTTTTTTTCCCAATGATCACTCCACGGGGAAGAATCAAAACTAAATAGGATATTATAAATCTCAAGTACCTAACTTACGTCAACAGTTGAAGAACGTACTAATATCACAAACAGCTGTAGTATTTTACCAGGCGTTTCAAAAATAACAAATTCTTGGAAGTCAAAGGCAGTTCTAAATTTACTTTCCAAAATTTCCTTCTCACAAATTTCTTGCTGAACTCATATTATAAGTAGTTATTTGAACAGTAAGCTATGCTCCCTTCATTCAAAAATGCCAAGTACATCATGTTAAGAATGATATCCTGTTCTTATTGTTAGTCTTAAGATTTCTCTTTGGATTTCAAGTTGAAATAATATATCCAATAATCTCTTCTTGGTTTTGAAGTTAATATTTTCCCTTTGTGATCAAATTTTTCTCTAGCACCATGTCTTAGGCCTACTATACATTCGGGTTATAAGCTTATGTACTAATTACGCTAGTGGATTTAGGGATAAGGAAGGCTATATTTAGAGGAAGTGTACCTGCATTTGCGTAGAGGAGAGTGTAAACCACCCTCAGTTCACCCGATCGAGATTAAAACCTCCATCTCCCCATCATCGACAGTCTAGAGGACTCTAATCTACTGCGAGAGTAGCGCGTTTGACCAAGCGGCCACCGAAGAGGGTAATACGATCAAATTATACAGAAAACAAATGAATACTATATTAAATTATAATAATTATAGAACATCATCGTATTCGCTAGCATTCGCATGTGAAACTTACAAGTATTAAATCAAGAATAACGTTTTCACAAAGCGACCGTCACAAAATAGAAATAAAGCCAGCATACCGTGTGCTCTGTCGGCGGTAAACAGGAACTACCTTTCCCCTCTACTGAACAAAGTTTTAACAACCACAAACACTACGTGTATGGAACGAAATCGACACTGAAGAAGATTTTGAACGTCCAAACGGGTTAGCGCTTCATCTTTAATTGATATCCTTTCCTGACCGAAAACTCTTAAAAACATGTTAAATGAAACAAAAAGATTAGGGTTCCCATTTGATAAATAAATAAAAAATGCACGAAAAGCGTATTTGACACCACTGCATAATACCCCTTTGCACGGGTATTTTTACGTATTGAATGAAGTATAAGACAACAATTACAGTGTGAACAAACGAACAATTTTCGTGGCGACTATTAGCAAAACAAGTAAATGTCATGAAAACTTCCACGTACAGTAGCCCCATGGCTTCTTTGGTGCTGACTGACAGTTCACAGCTGACTTCTGACAGTCAACAGTTAGGTATATACCTAAATTTTGACTGTCAGAAGTGACAGCTGCTAAACACATGTTTTTTGCAGATCATATGGTTCGGCGTAGGGATACATAATTTGGTCTGTTGGCTTTTCAAAGCCGTCAGTTGTCAGATGTGAGCTGTCAGTCAGCACCAAAGAAGCCATGGAGATACTGTATGTAGCTTGGTAGTAGCATTGTACAAGTTTTAAGATATGTTTAATATAATCGTATTTAAAGAATAAATACAATTATTACTATATTATCAAATTTAATAGTGACTCTACCCACTCAATTGTCGCATGATTTAAGGTAATGGATCTCAAAATATGGTCCTTGAGCCACTGGCGGTCCGCGGTGTCCACAGGATCCCAGAAGTTTGGTAATAGAAATTAATCAAATGATTTTGATCAAATTTAATACAAAAATGAGAAATTCTAATGTTTAAATATTAAAATACTCATACTAATCTGTATTTATTTTCTCTGTAGACACAAGAATGTTAAAAAAATATTTTAAATACTATTATTTACTAATTCAATGTAATTTTATAACTTTTTTTTAGAATTCCATTTAATAAATTGATTTTTGGCTTGCAATTATGGTCTAAAAAATTGAATTGTCTCAAAATAATGTTTTTCTTGCATAGTTTTCAAACCGCCCTAACCCCCCGCTCTCTCCCAGGGCCTAGTTGGTGAGTGGTTTTTCCTAACTGGTTTTCCAGTCTCCCTTCAAGTGAATGTGGGTACACTTCCTCTATATTAAACCTTCCTCATCCATAACATACTGGCGTAATTAGTACACGTGCATTTAACACAAACGGAGAGTGAGATACGTTGTCCTTTCAAACAAAAGTAAAACAAAACATATATGCTTTGTTAGTTAGTTCGAGGGAAGTGGTTTTAATAAGTAAGATAAATATAATAATTACTCATAAATAGAATAGCAAAATATTTCAAAATGTAAACTAAGCTTTTAATATCTAAATACACAAACCATTTCTTGAGAACTAATTATATTTTTGAGTGGTGGGAGTGAAGGGAACACGAGTTAAGGGAATTAATTTTTGCAGTTTTTATAGCAAAACGTTTTTTGAGCCAAAATAAATAAAATATTGTTCCAGTAGAAACAGAGTTTAATTTTCTTGACATGGTGATATCAACAGTTGTTGAATATCTGTGATGAGTACAGCGGTATTAGAGGAGAAACTTTTTAAATGAAGAAAAAAAGTTGTCATCAAATTCCAGGAACCCTTGACTGATGTTCAACAACTGTAAATATCACCATGTGAAGAAAATTAAACCATATGTGTGTATTGGAGCAATATATTTTTTTTATTTTTTTCCCAAATAAAGTTTTGCTATAAAAACTGCAAAAAAAACTCCCCTTAATTCACGGTCCCTACGCTCTCACATTAATAAGTAGAAATACAGTTCTGGATTTTATGGGATAAGCTGAGTCGTGTCAAAGTGACAATCGGTCGAAAATAAATGAATATAAAACAGAACTGGGTTACTTGTTCAAAGTTTCATTTTCCAAGTTTAGCTCATTATTGATCAAAGCTAGTTTTTTCATTTAAGATTATTTTATAGATAACGAAAGTGAATACTTTTTACCACCTGTTCCTTTAGATTGTCATCAAAGCAACAAGTTTTTAGTGGATTAACTCTGAACCAGACATTTTAAAACATGCAGACACTTCGTCTTTGTAAACAAAACAAAGTCCACGTTGTGTCCGTCAAAATATCAGTTTACATAAGAACATGGCTGACAGAAATAGGCCTCTAACTACGCCAAAGAAGAGTTATTTCTGGAGAAAGAGTAATCAAGATTAAACTAAATAATTTCTCATGAACGGATAAAACTGAGCTTCCCATACAAGCTCAAACTTCCTTTCGACAGACAACCGCTCGCTAGTCTGACGGCAAATTGGTTTGACATCATACTGTCCACACACGCACAAACTACGGTCTGTTGATCTCAGTTGCCGTCAGCTATACTGTATATCATCGTCGAGGGAACTGTATGGTCACTGTTGGAAAACAGCGTTGTCATTATCTCGTTCTTGTGTAGTAATTTCACCTAAAATATAAGACAGGTTTTACAACACACGCTGGTTAGTCGATGTTGCAAGTAGCTCCTTCTTACCCCAAAACACCACATTCAGACAAACTGAGAGCGAGGAGATTTGGCAACAGTTAACCGAGAGAGATGAAGATAAAGCTTTTCTCCGTGAGACCTGCAGTTCCTTCAGCAATAATATTGGGTGTTACCACAAAGCTCATGGTGGTATTGTTGTGTCGTGGATATCTGCATGCTATTAGAATAGTGCTTTGTGTGTGGCTGTTCTAAAAGTATGCTAGGTTTGGTTACAAATTTAAAATTAAAGTTTAAAATTTGAAAAAGGGTTTTGTGACAATGAGTTAGGATAGAAAAAAGTAGGCTTGCAGGTGCTTTAGCGGCTTTATGCTTACTGAACAGAACCAAAAGGAAACCAAAGAAGTCCTGGACCTAGCATTGGCTCCTACAACGTGATAAATTCTCGCATATACGGTTAATAAAGAGCTTCAGAGTAGCGGTCATGATGACTACAAGAACAATCTCAGGATGGATGAACCGAATGTAGCGTGGGATTAGAAACACGTGGTAAAGTACACGCCTACACATGCGCCGCATCAAATCTGTCAGAACGGCGTACACACACGCTCAGATTAAAGCAAAAATTGTCTGACATCAGTTAACGGTTTTCAATCTCAATCTGATGTATTTTGGTTTAACAAACATCATCCACCTAGGTCTGAAGACCTCACACACGCTCAGATTAGAGCAAAAATGACCTAACATCATCGATCAACGGTTTTCAAACACGATTTGACGTACTTTGGTTTGACAAACACCATCCAACTTTGGTCTGAAGACCAAACACACGTTCAGATTAAAGCAAAAATAACCTGACATTATCAATCAACGGTTTTTAAACACGATTTGACGTACTTTGGTTTGACAAACACCATCCAATTTGGTCTGAAGACCAAACACACGTTCAGATTAAAGCAAAAATAACCTGACATTATCAATCAACGGTTTTCAAAATCGATTGAACGTACTTTGTTTTGACAAACACATCCAATTTTTGGTCTGAAGACCACACACCGCTCGGTATTCGATCCAATCAGACTAAAAACAGTATTTGTCAGACACTGGGTTCTGAAGTTGTATGGATAACTTTAGTAGCCGATTTGGTTATACGCACACATTAAGTACCTTAATTGGATAGGGATGAGGAAGGCAATACTTTTAGAGGAAATGTTAAATGTACCCACATTTGTGTGGAGAAAAATTAGTGAGTAACCAACAACCCACCCGGATTCGAGCCTCAAATTTCCGTCATGGACGACGTTTAGTTTGTGTTCCAACCAGTGTGCGTTTGGGCACCAGTATAAATGTCAAAAATAAATGGTACGATGCACCGAATAGATTTACCTTCCCCTCTCATACCTTAAAATATAGACTTTACTAAAAATATTCATATTTTGTAAAACGAAATAATATTCATTATTACAGATACACTCCGCCAAAGAACATAAATGAAATAAATACACTAGTTACATAAACATTGATAAAAGAGTAACATCTGTCCTCCAAAGCGCATAGACAAACAATTTTAAATTTTCAAAGTACCTCAATATCTATATGTACAGGCGCCTACACACACACACACAACAAATCACAACACACACAATTTTAGTTTCAATGAGATGACTACACAATAGGGGGTAAAGGGTACAGACGAACCCAACCACCTACGGATAATATTCCGACAGCTAGAAACACAAACTAAACTGAAGTTTTAAGCCAACCAACTACATGTATTAAAAAGAGTTTAGAAAAAATTATATTACAAAAACAACGACGACGTAATAACATTTCTTGTAATCACCGGCCCAAAGAAATATCAGATCCCATTTCTGTCAGTCAACCGCAAGTCTTGGTAAGCGCCCAGCATTCAGGGTAAACCAGGAACCATAGACGTAGCATCACATATGCAAGCTGAATTTAATTTTAAATTTAGCACCACGTCTTAGTAACTGTTCGGGTTATACACATTTATGATAACTACTCTTAAAGAGTAGTGATGAGGAAAGAAGTATTTTATACAGGGTGGCTACAAAACATATTTTTTTTAAATTCCCTGACTTTTCCAGGTTTTCCAGGCAACATTTTTCAATTTTCCCCGACTACTTTTTTCCAGTTTTGATGGTCGATTATGACTTTTGTTTGATTCATTAATGATCATATATTTAAAAAAAGTTTGTATCTAATAAACATAAACAGTTTTATCAGTTATTTAAAAAATTAAAATGTTATTTTATTTAGGTATTAACTTTTGTTTTAGTGGTTAGTTGCGAAATTAATGGGATATTTTAGACATTTTTTTAATTCCCTGACTTTTCCTTATTTTTTGTTAAATTCCCTGACATTTCCCTGTTTTCCAAAAATTCCCTGACTTTTCCAGGTTTTCCCTGTTTTCCCTGTCTGTAGTCACCATGTTATAGGTCTTATGTCCGCATTTGTATGGTATGAGATTGGTAAGCCATTTTATGATAAATCATTCTTAGAAGACCCTGTCGGGATTCGAGTCCCGATCTCCCCGTCTTCAGGAGGTCAGTTTACCACGAGAGTAACTCATTAAATGTTCAGCTACTAAAGCGGGCTACACGCTGAAACGCCACCATAGGCGCAGAGCGTTTAGGTGACTATGAAGGGATCGTAATTTAAGTTTCCATGTTTTAGCAGTTTTTTTAAACAAAAACACTTTTTGTACTTAATAAAGTATTTCTTCAATGGTTTATGTTTAGTTTAATTTGCGACACATAGTAATATCTACTGTTTATTAAGGTGGGAGTGAAGTGAAAAAGAGTTAAGGGCAGTATTTGTTCAGTTTTTATAAAAACACATTTTTTTTCAAAATAGATAAAATAATTCTTCAGTAGAAGCATAGAGTTTAATTTTCTTCACATGGTGAATTAAACATTCAACAGTTGTTGAATATGTATATCTGTCAAGAATATCCTGGAATTTAGTGACTTTTTTTTCATTTTAAGGTTTTGTCATCTAATGCCGCTCGCTAAACCGATGACAGATATTGAGTTGATATCTAGTGTCCGAACGAAGGTAATTTTTTTGGCCGTAACCTAAGCCAAACTTCGTTTTCTTTTTCACCTTCAGCCGAAGCCGAAGAAATCGTATGTATTGTGAAAAATCGCTATTTTTAAGATTGATGCAATTTCTGTTGCATTTTAAATTTAAGATAGTGTTTATTTAAATAATAGGTCACATTTTGTTTATTGTTGATTAAAATAAAAGTATGACAAAAATATCAATCACTTCTTCCGCTTAATATTTGGCTTTGAAACAGTGACTAAATTATTTTTATTTCCATCAGCCATAGTTTGAGGGGAAATTTCTCAATAAATCTGATAGTAACACTAGACTAGAGTAAACACGGACCATGTGTCAGCACTAGGGGAGGGGGGTTTACTGACAACGGACTACTGACTAGTCTAACGACCGGGTGCCTAAATCCAACGACTTGTTAGTTGTCACTTGTCACGTGACCGCTCCCGCACCGCACCCACGAACGTATATTAGGTAAGTAAGTTAAATGAAACTTTGGCTTTGGCGAAACCTTTGGTCTAGTTTTAGCTGAAACCGATTATTTTGCCGAAGGTGCAATTTATGCCCGAAGATGGCCGAAGCCGAATGTTTGGTCGAACACTATTGATACGACAGTGTGAAGAAACCGGTCCCGTGGTGTAGTGGTCAGTGAACCTGGCTACGAGCCTAGGAGTTCCGGGCTCGATTACCAGCCGGTACATTGAGTATTCATCTCGAAAGAGGAACTACCCCAAAGGTCAAGAGGGTTTGGTTAATTAATCTCAATTTAGATTTAAGTGTTTCTACTGGTTCCACACCCTCATACTCCACTTTTAACATCACCTCATCTCATCGGGACATGTAAAGTATGAATGTACGATTAGTACATTCGGGCATCCCCTGGGCAACGGTACATAGTAATGGCTAATCTTTCCACTACTGGGCTACGATTGATGTAGCCCAGACGCGCAATATTTTTAATATTATTATTATTATTATTATTATTATTATTATTATTATTATTATTATTATTATTATTATTATTATTATATTATTACCATGTGAAGAAAATTAAACACAATTTTTCTACAGAAGCAATCTTTTATTTATTTTGGCAAAAAAAGTTTACTATAAAAATTGGAAGAACACTGGCCTTTAACTTGCACTACCCATACTCCCACCTTAACAATGGTCATGTGCCTAGTGGAATTTGATCAGAAACTTTATAAATAAAGATAACAATTCAGTCAAATTCCGTGATACCCACGACCAAGGATTAAAAAAAAAACCTGTTGAGATGACACTATGTAGAAAATTAAACAAAACGTATTTACTGAAGCATTTATTTTCAATTTTGACCAAACATAAGAGTGACGCCTTAGTTTATTTAGTCACTGAAACAGGTTTTAGGTCTTCATACTTATTTACTCAATGGCATTAGGATCTTGAAAGTCCATTGCCGCACTTACAAAAGTACGCCACCTATCTCTATCTTGAGCTAATTCTATCTAGTCCACCTCATTACACCCTATCCCTATCTTGAGCTAATTCTATCTAGTCCACCTCATTACACCCTATCCCTATCTTGAGCTAGTTCTATCCAGTCCACCTCATTACACCCTATCCCTATCTTGAGCTAGTTCTATCCAATCTACCTCATTACACACTATATCTACCTTAAGCTCGTTCTATCCAGTCCACCTCATTACACCCTTTCCATATCTTACGCTAGTTTCATCCAGTACAACTTATCTTATTCAAGTTTAATTCTAATGTTATCCTCCCATCTTTGTCTAGGTCTTCCCACTGGTCTTTTCCCTTTGGGTTTGCTATTCAATAACCTGAACAAGGTTCTTGAATCTCCCGACCACGCTGCATGTACTTACCACCGCAATCTACGAGACTTAATTATCCTAACAATTCCCTGTGATGAGTACAGGATTTGAAACTCACATCATTATATAACCTCCTACAATCCCCAGTAGCCTCATCCCTTTTTGTACTAGATATCTTTCTAAGCACCTTATTTTAAGACATCCTAAATTTATTTTCGTCGTGTAGTGTAAGCGACCAAGTTTCACACCCAAAGAGCAAAACCGATAAAATTGTTGTTTTGTATATTCTGGGTTTTACATTCCGTGAAGGAAAGCGAGGCGTCAACAACTTACTGACCGAGAAATAGCATACATTTCCAGACTGTATCCCCCCCCCCCCTCACCACCAATTCCAACTCTAATATTATTATTGTCAGTTAAAATTGTTCCTAAATATTTCAACCTATTAACCCTGTCAAATTATATGTTGTCAGAAGTAATCTCTAAATTATTTGTGTTCTCTGTGTAGTCATATAAATTATTTTTCAGCGTTCACTTCTAAACCTAATTTCTGCATTTCTTATCATAGCTTATTATCCTTCCTTATCCCAACAAAGCTAAATTAGCTGCGTATCCTAATAGCTGCATCATTTAATGTCAGACCTTCCCTACTCTATTGCATTACCCTAATAGCATACTCTAAGGATACTCTAGATTAAAAAGTAATGGAAAAGTGCATCTTTTTGTTTCAACAGATTATGTATTTCTAAATTATCTGATAAGTGACATCCAGCCTGTACCCTGCCACGTGTACCAGTCAAACATACCTCAGTTCTCTTGACATTTTTTTTTGGTATCCTAAACTTAACTAAAATCTCATATTATTTATTTATTTTAACTGAAATCGTAGGCCTTTTTAAAATCTATGTATTATTGATGAACCGATATGGTGTATTCTCACATTTTTTTGGTAATATTTACCAAATAGTAAAAATTGTATACGTGGTTGATCTATTTCTTAAAAATCCACAATGATGATGCTTAATTATTTCCTCTGCATATGGCGTCAATGTCTTTAAAATTATGTTAGATTGAATTTTAATATTAATTATAAAAAAAATGAACGCGACAGATGAAAAACAATTATATTTCCCTTGTTATTTTTTATTTAAAACAATTTTATTTTATTATTATTATTATTTAGCACCGCGTCTTACTACCCGTTCGGGTTATACGCTTAAGTACTAATTACTCTAATGGATTAGGAATTGGGAAGGTTGAATAGAGGAAGTGAACCCGCATTTGCGTGGAGGGAGAGTGGAAAACCATTTAGGAAAAACCACCCCCAGTTCACCCGACCGAGATTCGAACCTCGATCTCCCCGTCCTCGGCAGTCGGGCTCAACACGACTAGCGCGTTAGCCAACTACGCCACCAAGGCGGGTAAAAAAACAATTTTAGTAAAACACTTTTATTTGGGGTATATTTCATACTTGATTTTCTAGATACAGGATAATTCAGTACGCTTATGATTAATAAATAGTTGGTGAAAGCAATCAATATCCACACATCACGTAAGCATAAGGTATTAAATATATTTTCTTTAAGTTACCTTTTTCATTCCTACAGCATATTCTTTAGATTATAGGTAGTAAATAACCTTGGTGTTGGACAAACTAATATACCAAACAATTTAAGAGCAAATTAATTTTACTAAGTGAACTTAGATTTTTTTTATTGATCTTTTAGCAGCGCGTCTTATCACTAGGAAGCCCATAATTTGAAAACTCGTGTTGTCACAATGGCGTGAATAAAAATAGTACATTTGTATTTATTATATTAGTTAGTTTAATTAATAAAGTGAGGAGACCCTCTTCGATAGCCCCATGGTCTAAGGTATCACTCTCCAACTAAACTAAACTGTCAATGACGGGGAGATTGGGATTTGAAACCAGGTCAGGTGTAATAAGAGTGTGTTTTACTAAATGATTTTCCACTCTACCTCCACGACTATATGGGTATAGTTCCTCAAAATTCAGGCTTCCTCGTCCCTAACACATTAGAGTAATTAGAAAATATGCGTACAACCCCGGAAGGGTAATAAGACGTGGTGCTACGGGTAATTAGAAACTATGTACATTATTTAATGGGAATTAGGGAACGCTTAAACCTTTTTAGTTGATGAATGTAAGTCCTCAGGCGTCACCTTTTGTTGCTAGAAGACTAAGTTGAAACATAAATGAATGGTAGAAAGTGTGAACAACATTTTTTATTCACAGCAGTTTACAGCGGTGTCACCCAGGTTTATATGGAATGTTACAGTTTCACAAAGGTACCGGTGCAAACATGCAAATGTTTGGCGGTTCGGCATACATCTGTTAGGATACCGTTAACAGTACAATCTTTCAGCAACGCTTCCATTTCCATTTGAAGCCCTATATGCTAGTTAGATTCATGTCAAACATCTAAGAATCCTTAAAATGCTCCATGCTATACGTGGGCTACCAAGTCCATCTTGCGAATGACGACGAAAAATAGCAATTTGATGCCGATGACGGGTAGACCGAGGCTCGAATCTCGATCGGATGTATTAAGAGTGGTTTACCCAAAATGGTTTTCTACTTCCCGTCCACGCAAGTGCGAATAAACTTTCTCTCTCTCTCTCTCTCTCTCTCTCTCTCTCTCTCTCTATATATATATATATATATATATATATATATATATATATATATATATATATTATTTAGCACCACGTCTTAATACCCATTCGGGTTATACGCTTAAGTACTAATTACACTAATGGATTAGGAATTGGGAAGGCTGAATTTAGAGGAAGTGAACCCACATTTGCGTGGAGGTATATTGGAAAACCATTTAGTAAAAACCACCCCAGTTCACCCGACCGAGATTCGAACCTCGATCTCCCCTTCCTCGGTGGTCTAACTCAACACGACTGACGCGTTAGCCAACTACGCCACCGAGGCGGGTCTCTAAATATAACCTTCTTAATCTCTAAAACTTTTAGCATAATTAGTACATAGACTACGCGTGTAAACCGAACGGGTAGTAAGACGTGGTGCTTAAAGAAAATACAAATATTTTAAATTAATTAATAAAATGAGACATATTTATACAATACCAAATGTTGTTGACTTACAATTAATGTGATTCTTATAAAAATCATTGGTTTAGTAATGTTCGTTTGCACGTCTACACCAGGTCACCGTGTTAAGTGGAGCTGTCCCGTACCGCGAAGAGTCTGTCACCAGCCGTGTTATTAAAATATAGGAGTAAAAAGGAGGGGAGTGAGAGGGGTGGGTGGGAGCACTTTGTTACGTGTAATTAACCTCGAGTCTAAGAGGGCGGGGTGGAGGGCCCCCCATCACATCACATCAACCAGACAAACTGTTATTAAACTACCACGGCTGATAATTGTTTCAGATGGTTCGGACGAGAACGCTGAAACAGTCGAATAGAGTGAGATGCCCGCGCTTTTCCCCGTTTAGGAGAGATACCCCTTTAGGGGGAAGCTTACCATGGTGAAGCTTTCGTCATGGGCATTACTGCAATTCCCGGCTGGTACCGATGGAATTTTCTCGGGAGGGGGAATAATTCCCAATCCCCCAGGGCTTGGTTAGTTATTAATTGGCTTTAATTCGTCATATTCACTACCATCATCCTCTTACCTCATCGGGACATGTAAAGAACCTCCACGGAAAGGATGTAAGATTAGTAATACATTCGGGTGTCCCCTGGGCAACGGTACGCTAGTATCCTTCCACCAACTGAGCCATAGAATGATGTAGCCCATACACGTCATTATTGTTGAGCAACAATTAAGATCGGAGTTGATGTTTAAAGAAAATAAAATATTGACGGTCTCTTTTGGCCTTATAATAATGGATCTAAAAAAATGTATATAATAAAATTAATATAAATTAAACTAAAAATAACACATAGACACGGTGATCGAGCCCGGGATCTTTGGCTTAACCTACTATTGCTCAACCCCTGGGCTATCCAGGATTCATCCCATGCTCAGGGTCATTCTTCACTCATAGTTTAATACCGAGTCTGTGATGGACGTGCGGAGATCGTCAGTTACAATTCTCATTAGTATCGAGAGTTATAAGATAAAACAGCCATCTGCGACTCGGGAGGGCTGTTATACCACCAAGTATACAAGATTGTAATTATAAAGCGAATTTGAATAAATATCAATACACGAGTCTGTATATCATTGTATTTACGGGAATTTCCGTAAAGGGACCACAATTTAATTAATTTAAATTAGTTGCAAGAATACACCTGCACACGGGAAATGAACCCGGAACCTTTGGCTTAGCACGCCATTGCTCTACTCCTAAGCTATCACGTGGCTAGAATTATATATATAATTTTGGCCTATGGTGAGAAAAATTCTTATTCACAGAGGTAGGCTATATTTACAGGGGAGGAAAAATTGCCTTTTCAATTTCCCGAATGAGAATGGGTTTATCCCTGGGCTGGTTCTAAGATCTCTAGTAAAGGAGGCTTTCAAACAGTTGGTTCAACACGGTTCCTAATATCTGTATTGCACTAATTCTTCATAATACACCAGTTTGATGAAATGTTTGAATATAATGATATTTCACAAATTAAAAAAAAAAAATTAGAGACTTTCTCGGGACTCTCGGGACCCTCAGGAACATCCTCTCGACCCGCAGTTGGTTCACGACTGAGGGTTTGGAAACCACTGCCTTAAGACCATTCGGCCACTGAAACGGGTAGATTTTCTCTAATTGAACAGGACAAATGTTTAGATACTTTTGTTGACATGTAAATACAAACTGATTGAGTGTTTGAGATTTAGCTGTGCTTTAAAATCCACGCGTTGAAGCAACATTTTGTAAATGCACGGTAGTATTTGTCTGGTCTGGTGATGGTTATTCAGTAGGGGAGGAGTTCTTAATCCTGAATCTTGACAGTGACGTTAACATCGCCCTTTGCTGTCTACATTACACGTCAGTCAACTAACAAGACTAGCAATCACAGACTTGCCCCAGCATACACAACACACTAACAAGACTAACGATCACAGGCTTAGCTCCAGCATATACAACACACTAACAAGACTAACAATTACAAGCTCAGATCCATCACACACATAGTTCACAACACACTAACAAGACTAACAATCACAGACTCAGACCGATCACACATATAGTCCACAACACACTAACAAGACTAACAATTACAGACTCAGCCCCAGCATACACAAAATAATAACAAGACTAGCAATCACAGGCTTGGCTCCAGCACACACAACACACTAACAAGACTAACAATTACAGACTCATCCCCAGCACACACATAGTTCACAACACACTAATAATCCTAACAATCACAGACTCAGCCCCATCACACACATAGTTCACATCATACTAACAAGACTAACAATCACAGGCTCAGACCTATTACACACATAGTCCACAACACACGGACAAGACTAACAATCACAGACTCAGCCCATCACACACATAGTTCATAACACACTAACAAGACTAACAATCACAGGCTCAGATCGATCACACACATAGTCCACAACACACTAACAAGACTAACAATTACAGACTCAGCCCCAGCATACACAACATACTAACAAGACTAGCAATCACAGGATTGGCTACAGCATACACAACACAACTAACATTCACAGACTCAGCCCCATCACAAACATAGTTCACAACACACTAAGGAGACTAACAATCACAGACTCAGCCCCATCACAAACATAGTTCACAACACACTAAGGAGACTAACAATCACAGACTCAGCCCCATCACAAACATAGTTCACAACACACTAAGGAGACTTACAATCACAGACTCAGCCCCAGCAAACATAAACACTAACAATTAACTCACTTGCATTGGTAGACACACAAACTAAATGTCAGCTAGTCTAATCTGGTTTGACAATCACCAGGAAGTCGGGGTTCAAATATCAGCCGGGAAAATCAAGAATGATTTTCTCTAAATGGTTTAACACTCTCTTTCGACTCAAAAGACGGATATATTCTCTGAAAGTCTTATCTTGCTCAATCCAGCCCCATAAGTGTAGTTAAAAGCGGGTAACCCGGACGGCTAGTAAGACACGGTGGGGGAAAACAAACCACCTAGGATTCGAACCGAGGAATCTTGACATTGAAAAATCAGCAACCACAACATCCTACACAAGATTTTTTTTTGTAAATAAGCTTTTCCATTATTTCTGCCAAGTAACCTGAAAGAATTATCCATTACTGCCCATGCTAGTGTCTCGTCCACATAAACTAGTCAACTTATGGCCACTTCTGGCTCTCCCCCAAGCCCTATTTCCCTCGTGGAAGCCATTACCTGTGCTGTGTGACACGTTTATAGACCTAAACAAAGAAGACACTCATACTAGCTTTATGTCGAGAGTAGTAGACTATACAGCCTTCGAATGAGATGCTCTCAAATGGCGGAGGGGCGGGTTCAATACTTTATTTATATAGCCAGTTTACAGGAACTAGATAGGACTACGAGTTTTAATCAAAATACTTAGACCCGATTTAGGAGAAAATCGCTTTATTCGCCGTTTGCCTTTAAGTAAACTACCCATTAAGTTTAGAGTTAGGTAGGTAATTACAAACACTCCTCTGGGGAACACTATGAAAAACTTAGAACCAATTAGTATTACCCTGATTAGTAAAATGATTTCGATTCAGTCCCAGAAAGACAGATGGCATTGCAAAAAAACACTTCTTCGGGTTCAGGGTGCCATGAAACATCTACATCTATATCCATCAAAATTTCTCGTTTGATTTTTTTTACTATCACAATACTCTTTCTTGATATCACGAGAAAGTAAAAATCTTTTACTCAAAAGTGAAAAGGAAGCTTATCGTTGAAATGCGGCCTCTCCAGAAGGTATCCTCCAGGCTTGGACCCTAGCAGCGACCGCCGGTAAAGTAGTGGGTGGGTGTGGTTGTGGGGGAAGGAGAGGGGGTGCTGGAAGGTGAAGCGATGTAGTGACCCCAAAGGGGGGTCTGTCTCTGGCGCCGGACAGGCCCATACCTTCCCTCCCTTACCCCGTTCCAACTCATACGACCACTCCAGAACTAGAGCAGTCCTCGTCTGGCTCTAGTTTTTCAATATTCACACAACTTCACGCGAATGAATTCAACAGACAACAATAAAGACGGGTTTTTTTTGGCACAATGACAATGACACAAAATGGTCATTAGCGGACAAGAAAGGAAACCTACTTGAGGGGAATTCATTTTTCTTTAAATTTGGAAATGTTTCAAACTGCAAGACTAGATCAATTAATGGATTATACATTATTAAGGGTGACCTGGTGGTCTAGGGGTAAGGTGTCAGACTTCTGTGCTGAGGGTTCGGAGTTCAATCCTCGGTTCCGGCACAGATTTATCTGATTGCCAAACCCTTCCTTCACCTCTGACAAGACGTGTATTAATCACAGCTTGTGAATGTGAGGAATGCGAGGCCCCCACCGTGGTTCGGATTCCACGTTAAACTGTAGGTCCTCCATTTCATCTCACAATCACCCTACCATTACACATTAGCGTAAGTGCGTATAACCCGAACGGGTAGTAAGACGCGGTGCTAATAATAATAATAATAATAATAATAATAATAATACATTATTAAGAGCCCATCTTATGGACAATTAAATTGGGGTATTATATACAAGTTTACTCTGTAGACTTCGGTAGTCTTGGGGGTAAAAATCTCACCTCAGGAACCGATGTGCGTGGTTTCAAACCCAGCCGGGGTCAACGGATTTTTCGAGAGCAAAATAAACATCCGTAGCACAACTTCCTTCGGAGTAGAAGTAAGGCCGTTGGTCCCATGCTAATAATGGTGACATGTCAAAGAATCCTGGAAGGTGTGTGAAAATACCTTTACCGGAAATATTGGTGGACCTTTTCAGTCTCACTCATAGAAATTCTTGTGTGCTGATATAATCAGTCGGTTCAGAAAGTTCACATATATAATATCAATGATGTTAACTAGACATTGTTTATAAACGTCCAGTCGTGGCGCTCGTTTATGCTGTTCTGAGAAACAAGCTGTGACACACGTGGTAAAGTGCATCTCGGGTAGCCTGGGAGGAAATTCAAAGAGGCCGTTGGATACATATACTCCATTCACGGTAGGAATTACTCTCTGAAAGGTCTTTTTTCCTACCAATATCTTACTATATAATAGATTTCTGTTAGGGAAAAAGGCCTTTCAGAAAACAATTCCTACGCTGAACAGACTTTACATCTTACCTAACATCCAATACAACCGGTGGCCCGTTTCAAGTGAGCAGGCTGATCGAGAAGATTGACTTCGAGTCTAGAGAGAAAAAATTAATTGAATACAAATCCAAACCGCAAGATATAATCTTCATTTAACCAAATAATCCTGAATTACTAAATTGATAACAGTTAAGGTGGGATGGAAGGGGGTGCGAGAGAAAGCCATTGTTTTTGCAAGTTTTTATGGCAACACATTTTTTTTTTTTTTTTTGCCAAAATAAATCAAATATTGCTCCAGTAAAAACATAAAATTTAATTTTCTTCACATGGTAACCTCAATAATTTTTGAAGATTTGTCAATAGTGTTCTGGAATTTAATAACAAATTTTTTGTCAACATTTAAATAATTTATCGTCTAATACCGCTGGGATAATGATGGATATTCAGGAACTGTTGCTATTCCCATGTGAAGAAAATTAAACTCTACTAATTACTGGAGCAATATTTTAATTAATTTAGCCAAAAAAAGTTTTTCCATAAAAACTGTAAAAAACCCTGTTTTTTTTTCTCTCGTCCACTTCCCCACAGTAGTTTGATATTACATGAGTGTGTTTTACCGACGCCTTAGCTCAACTGTCTGTCTTCTAAGCTATATTCCGTTCAGGTTATACACCTATGTACTAATTGTACTAATGTGTTAGGAATTAGAAAGGTTTCCTTCAGAGGAAGTGCACCCGCATTTGCGTGAAGGGAGAGTAGAAAACCATTTAGGAAAAAACCTCAGTGCACCAGAGAGGGATAGAACCCCGATATCCCCGTCTTCGGCAATCTAGTCTATTGCTAGAGTAGCGCCTTAGAACATACGGCCACCGAAGCGGGTCAATAACTGTTGATTTCACCATGTGAAGAAAATTAAGCTCTTTGTTCCTCCTAATGGAGAATTATTTTTTTATTTCTTTTGACTAATTTTTTTTGTATAAAAACTGGAAAAATACTTTCCTTGTTTCGAGTCCCCTACGTTTCCAACTTGACAATTAATAATATTCATGTGTGTAATTTCCTGTGTTTTCCCAGCTCTCCCGCTTTTCAAGGAGCGTGGAAAGAAATCTCGTGTGGAACCCCTCAGCCCTAAACTCTACGTGAACGATACTAAGTCTGACAGTTGTCAATCAACTTAGCCTGCATGTATTGGAGTGCGAGGCCCCGACGAACTCACCTGGGTAGGATACAAGGTAGAGGGGAGGGGGAGGGAAAGCCCGGGCCCGGTAGTCGTTCCCTCCGGGGGGTACCGGCGCCCCTCGGCGGGAGGTCCATTGTGCCCCGGTCAAGAACGGGCCACCCCGCAGGGACCATATTATGACCTTAGTCCCGTGGTTCAGAGTTCGAGACATGGTAACAGCCGAGAGTGAAAGAGTAGGAATCATATGCGGGCGGACGTTTCAAATTGTTATGAACGAAACGGAAGATTTGTCCCTTTTAATAGTAGTTTACCTGCTCCGGTGGCTGCATTGTCTAGGGCTAAATAGACTAGAATGCCGATGACGGGGATATCACGGTTCGAGCCCAGGTCAAGTAAACTGAGGGTGGTTTTCCTTTAGTGGTTTTCCTTGAGTGGTTTTCCACTCTCTTTCCATTCAAATGCAGTTTTATTTATTTTATTATTTAGCACCACGTCTTAATACCCGTTCGGTTTATACGTTTAAGTACTATTTACACTAACGGATTAGGAATTGGGGATGACGAATTTAGAGGAAGTGAAACCGCATTCGCGTGGAGGAGAGTGGAAAACAATTGAGGGAAAACTACCCCGAGTTCACCCGACCGAGATTCTAACCTCAATCTCCCCGTCCTCTGAAGTCAAGCTCAACATGAAACTAGCGCGTTAGCAAACTAGGCCACCGAGGCAGGTCAAATGCAGTTAAACTTCCCCAAATTTAACCTAGCCTCATTTCTAAAAGATTAGCGTAATCAGTATATGTGCATTTAGTACAAATGAGTAGAAAGACGCAGTCCTAAAATAAATAAATAAATATATAACTGTATATTATTTTTAATGCCATGGTGTGGATTGAGGCCCGAAGAATCAGAGTTAGTCTAAACCGTACATACGATATGTTCTCACCACCAAGAGAACTTTCTTTGTCCAAGAATCAACGAACATACATTCCCACGTGAGGTGGGGTAGGTAGAGCAGAGCCGATATAGGAGTGATAAAATGGAGATCGTGTAGTTGAGAACATATCGTAGGTACAATTTTAACAAGCTTTGCTTACCCTGGCAATAGGGGTGTGCGAAGCTTCGAAATTTCCAAGTCGTAGGTCAAATGTAATTTTTTTTTCAACTTAGACACCCACAATAACCTTTGAAGCTTTGAAACATTTCGAAGGAATAAGAAAAATTTAATAAATTATAAAAATATTTCGAATATCTTCCTAAACATGACATATTTCAAGATTAAATAAGTTAATAATTTTCAGAAAAAACTATTAAGCTATTAAGCAATAATTTAAATCAGAGTAGTGATTAAGTGACATAATTTAAGAATGGATACATTCATATAAGCATGAAATAATACGTGTATCTTTCTTTTCTCTAAACCTCTCTCTTTTCTTATGTGCACGTAATGGACAATTTAGAAATACTAAAATATTTAGTCTAAAAAGAGATGAAGATAATGAATATTGGAGGAGGTTACAAAACGATGAGATACATAGCCTGTGTACGTCACCAGACATTGTTAGGGTAATCGAGTCTCGTAGATTAGGGTGGGTAGGACATAAGCGCGAATTGGAGAATCTAGAACCATGTTTAGACTATTTACAGGCAGACCCAATGGGAAGATCAAGACGCAGATGGAAGGATAACATTAGAATAGACCTGATAGAAATAGGGTTGGGTGTAATGAGGTGGACTGGATAGAACTAGTTCAAGATAGGGATAAGGTGTAATGAGGTGGACTAGATATAACTAGTTATAGACAGAGATAAGATTTAATAAGGTGGACTGTTAGAACTAGCTCAAGATAAGCATATAGTGTTATATAGTGGACTTGATAGAACTAGCTCAAGATAGGGATAGGGTGTAATAAGGTGGACTTGATAGAACTAGCTCAAGATAGGGATGCGGTGTAATAAGGTGGACTTTATAGAACTAGCTCAAGATAAGTAACAGGTGTTATGTGGTGGACTGGAAAGAACTAGCTAAAGAAAGGGATAGGTGGAATACTTTCGTATGTGCGGTAATGAACGTTCGAGTTCCTAATGCCATAGAGTGAGTAGCAGCAACCAAAAAACTTAGCTTCGCATATTTAACGCTTCGATTCTACTTTGCATATATCCTAAATGGTTTTCCACTCTCCCTCCACGCAAATGCGGGTTCACTTCCTCTAAATTCAACCCTCCCAATTCCTAATCCATTAGTGTAATTAGTACTTAAGCGTATAACCCGAACGGGTAGTAAGACGCGGTGCTAAATATTATTATTATTATTATTACTTTGCATATAAAAATAATTATTGAGCTTCATACAGCCCTACCTGGCAACACTCCTCATCACACCACTGATATTTTTTAAATGTTTATTTATGTAAAAATTGTCTAGGAACTTCAACGTTTTCCTCTTAAAATAAACATTTACTATAAAACCCTAGGGATCGCCATGGGTGGAAATGCGCATGCGCAAGTGCCCAGTGACTTTCTGTCTCGTGATTTACGCATAGGGTCACGTCACGCTACGTCCTTTAGGTCGAGTCACAAATCACGTGATATATGACATGGCTGCCCCCGCACCACCTTACGCGAGCGTCTGCGCATGCGCGAGTTTTACTAGGAACTAACATAACATGTGTATTTACTATTTATGTGTGATCATCTGTGTTTATTATTAGAACATAACCGGTCAAACCTTGATGTTGACGTGGTTTATGTTAATTTTAAGCACATCCAGGTTATTTTTAGAAAAAGTGTAACACCCTACGCTGAGTTACAGTTATTTTCTCATTGACAACACAGTTAAGGTGGGAGTGTAAAACACGCGAGAAAAGGCCACTATTTTTGCAGTTTTTACAGCAAAACTTCTTTTTTCCCCAAATAATTAAAATATTGCTCCAGGAGAAACATATAGTTTCATTTTCTTCACATGGTAATATGAACAGTTGAATATCTTTCATGAGTAGGGTCCGGATTTTGCCTTTTCTTTTCTTTGCTGGTAAAACATAGCCATTTGAAATAAATATACACTTCATATTATTACGGGGACAATATGTTAATTTTTATAGTACCTATGGTTGCCTTTTTTAGTTGGTTTTTGCTTAATTTATGAATAAGAGCCTTAGCGCACCTATTTAGGCTTTGGCCTTTCTCTATATCACAAGGCATGGATTTTCTGCTAAAATAGAGTTCAGTTTCTTAAAAATTGTAAGTTGTGGCTCAATTGTTTGGAGTAGGTTTGAAAAATCGAGATCTTGTTGAATAACTTCCAACGAGCGTAAATTGGGTGGAGGACAATGGGAGCAGTGACAGACATTGTGTGAGGAAATATCATGCCATTACAGGAGAAAAGTTCAACTTATTCGGCAACGGCAGATTTGATATTTTGTCCCTTGAAATCGTGTGAGGTGTAACTCAACTTTTAAACTTATTAAAAAAATATTATATCTGAAAATATAGCCCATTTCACTAATTAAAATCTAGAAAAGTAGCTAATGATATCACCAGCTAATTACTTCAGTGGCCGCGTGATCTAAGGCAATAAGAGACTAGACTGCCTACAACGGGGAGATCGAGGTTCGAGTCCCGGTCAGGTGTACTGAGGATGGTTTTTACAAAATGGTTTTCCTCTCTCCCTCCAAGAAAATGCAGGTACACTGCCTATAAATATAACCTTTATAATCCCTAAAACTATCATAGTAAATAGTACATAAGCGTATAGCCCGAACGGGTAGTAAGACGAGGTGCTAAGAAAAACCAACAAAAACAAGCATCGGGCATAATTTCCCCGTCAATAAGACGAGAGTATTCCAATGAGAAACTATCTCCTCAACAAAGCATTCAAACGGGATTCACGCCGAACATCTGATCTACAGGCCGAAAACCGAGCACGACAGTCGAGATCGATAACGCTGGACTAATCCTACCAATGAAGGTGACAATCTTATTGCAAGATATGTTCCACTTGGAAATCTTCTCGTCAAATTGTGTTTGATAGAGGATTATTTTAAATATAAACAAAAATTGAGAGCATAAGAGGTCGAGGCATGTATAGTCGAAGTAACCCCGTGTTTCCAAAAGTATGCGAGTAAACCGGTCTATAGAGAGGAGAGGGAATCCCTCTTCCTCCTTGTATACCACCCACTCGCGAGAGAAAGGAGAGTTCTCAACAGTAGACTGACTACCCAACATGATAAGTAGTTAGGTGGCCCATATAGAACAGCGCTCTGATTGGTCGGTGTTGGTCACGTGACCACGCCCCCTCGCTCTGATTGGCTGTTGGCTTTTCCCCTCCCCTCTGCTCCCCCCGGTAGCGGGTTTTTCCGATGACGTCATCGCTCTGTCGCAACCCGGCGCCAATTTGGTGGCTTGACAAGCCAGGAATAGATCGTGACGACCTTGAATGATGTCGCAACCTCTCCCCCGCCCTAATGTGGTAATGGGTTTTCCCTGTGTCGCAACCCGGCGCCAGTTTGGCGGCTCGACCAGGGAAGTCGAGACAGGAATAGATCGTGACATTGAAACCGTGAGTTAGGTCATTGACCCTGGCAACTCTCCCCCCTGGCAAAGGGTTTTTCCGATGACGTCATCGCTCTGTCGCAACCCGGCGCCAATTTGGCGGGTTGGCAATACAAGTCGAGACAAGAATAGATCATGATGTTGCAATCCGTCCCTTCTATGTGGCAATGGGTTTTCCCTGGTAAAGTCATCGCTCTGTTGCAACCCTACTTTCCCCCCTCCCCCTCCTCCCGCAACCACCACCCGGTGACGTCATCGAATTTAATTATGCACAATCAGGGGCCTCGGAAGCCTTACGGTGATTTATAATCCTCTGTTAGGGGCCGCTATCCCCCACCACAAAAGTCTACTAAAATTGGTTGTTTGGTATCGTCCGTCGACATGCGTGGATGTAGGTATCAGTCATGGACCGGAGGAGTAAGGCAGTAATGTTCCAGAGTCTACGTGGAGTGAGGGAGAGTAGAAAACCACCCCCAGTTCACCAGGGCGAGATTCGAACCCACGACCTCCCCCCACCATAACTATATGAGTGACACGTACCCTTTCTAGCAAAACGTGTGGTAAGGATGAATAAGAAAATGTTCCAGAGGGAGAAATACCTACAATTTACACGGTGGGGATTCGATTTCCTCCCGCCAGAATTAGATGAGCCTGACATTTAGAAGGCGTGCACACCGGGACTCAAACCTCTATATCTTTAGCACTTTCTAATGTCTGCTATAGCGGCCGTACTTCCTGCACCCGCACCATTTTGCAGGTCGACCAGGTAGAATGTATACCCGCATTTGCTTCAAACGTCAATCACCGGCCGTCTAGTGGCGCCTAAGAACATGCGACCATAGATGGCACTCACACCTGGACTCAAACCTCGATATCTTTAGCACTGCTAGTGTCTGATATAGAGGCCATACTTCCTGCACCCCTCCCCCCATTTTGCAGGTCGACCCGGTAGAATGTGTACCCGCATTTGCTTCAAACGTCAATCACCAGCCGTCTGGTGGCGCCTTAGAACATGCGACCATAGATGGCACTCACACCTGAACTCAAACCTCGATATCTTTAGCACTGCTAGTGTCTGCTATAGCGGCCGTACTTCCTGCACCCCTCCCCCATTTTGCAGGTCGACCAGGTAGAATGTGTACCCGCATTTGCTTCAAACGTCAATCACCGGCCGTCTAGTGGCGCCTTAGAACATGCGACCATAGATGCAAGTATACAAATTTAGATGGCACTCACACCTGGACTCAAACCTCGATATCTTTAGCACAGCTATTGTCTGTTAGAACGGTCGTACTTTCTGCACACCCCCATTTTGAGAGGTTGACTAGGTAGAATGTGTACCCGCATTTGCTAAGAGTGAAAAAATCAAACGTTGATCACTCTGTCATCGGTCATCTAGTGACACCTTAAACCATGCGTCCGTCGATAAAGTAAAAGCAGGCGTTTTATTCCTCGAGATATTTAATGTTCTCATGTGAGGAATGTCGGGCCTCCACCCCTCACAATCATCCTACATTAGCGTAAGTGCTTATAACCGAACGGGTAGTAAGACGTGGCGCTAATAATGATATCACTCTTACATCAATTCATAAGTAATATCGAATTTAATGTTCGCAACTATATTTTGACGTGATAATATATAATTACATAAGTAATATCAGGCTTGAGGGAGATATAAAATATATACTTGTATTTGTGCGACACGGCCGACCTGGATCCAATACCCCCTACCTCCCCCTGCTAATAGCCAAGAAGTTAGCACGTCACTGACAATCAAACCCTCTAACACCGCCTGAATGAGAGATAAAATAATGAAATTAGTGATGTACCCTCATTTACGGAGAGTTGAAATGTGAAAACAGTCAAAGCTATTATTTATGCTTACTCCTGCTAGATATCTTTGACGGGAGTCGAACCGGGGACTTTTGGCGTAACAATATAGGGTTTGTCGACATTGCAATTTGACTAGAAATAACCAGGAGGATAAAAAAGTATTCCGGGTGCATAAAAAATATGCGTGTTTTCATGTAGAAAAAAATAGCTCAAAATCTTTGAAAAAATTGCCTGTCTAAAAAAGATTATTCAGCCCACGGGATTCGAACCAGACCCCGTGACTGATAAGCACCGATCTCTCGATAAAAAAACGGAACTAGTACAGGGTTTCGAACCCCCTACTAGCTGTTATGTAGTCAGTTCTATCACCTAGTGTTTTCTTATAACTGCTTGAAATGTTTACTCCGGCTAGATATCATCGACGGGGTTCAAACCATGGACTTTTGACGCTTGTCGACCTTGCAGGAACTCAAAACCCTTACACCGCTCCAGTCACGGGGTGAGATGTGCACCAGCATTTGCACGACCGACGGTCCTAGAATCCACCCTAAACAACGCAGGTTGTGTTATTAATTTAAAACGGGAACAAAACAGTACATATGCTAAGATACATAGGTAATAAATATATGTATTAAAATGTTGCAAACTCTGTAGTAGAAAATGCTACTAATAAAGACACGTAAACATTGTTTTAAATACTTATAAAATATTCATTTTTTAGCGGGCCTGCTTGAGAAGCCCCGTTTAAATAACAATAAAGTAATGTATAAGTCTAATTGTAAAATTTTTAATGAGGCAAGCTATTTGTAACGACGCTGATGAAGGAATCGCACCAATGATACATTTTTAGGCCATTCCGGGAATCGAAGCCGGGACCCTTGGCTCGCTGGTCAGGCATGCAGGTTTCGGCTGAATATATTTATTTTTACGAAATACTTTTCTCTAGCACTTTACTACCAGAAATAAACGGGTAAGCCCCAAGACTGCTGCATTTCTCTTTTGAACCATCTAAGACTCCAATTTGACAGTAGACATGGCACCTGACAATGGCCACAAGCGTGAGATAAAAGCTGATGTCGACCAGGTGAAATGTGTAACAGCATTTGCCATGCGTTTGTTGCCCTCTAAGGGACGTCACAGGGCGAGGTGTGTACCCACATTTGCGTGTCATTGACATTCGAACCCTCCAACACCGCCCGAATGAGAGAGATAAAATAATAAAATTATTGATGTACCGTCATTTTTTTTCAGGGCTGAAATGTGAAAACAGTCAAAGTTATTATTTATGCTTTCTCCTGCTAGATATCACCGATGGCATTCGAACCCGGGACTTGTGGCGTTTGTCGACCATGCAGGGAATTTAACTCTGGACCTTTTGCAGAGTGTGTGTAATAAAATAAACTTGAACCCTAGGACAGCTACAAATACAGTCCAGGGCAGTTAATGTATCACTATGAACGGTTAAACCTACATTTTCAAGCATACAGGGAATCGAAATCAAGACCCCTCGCAAAGTGTGTGTAATAAAATAAACTTGAACCCTAGGACAGCTACAAATACAGTCTAGCGCAGTTAATGTATCACTATGAACGGTTAAACCTACATTTTCAAGCATACAGGGAATCGAAATCAGGAACCCTCGCAAAGTGTGTGTAATAAAATAAACTTGAACCCTAGGACATCTACAAATACAGTCTAGGGCAGTTAACGTATCACTATGAACGGTTTAAACCTACATTTTCAAGCATACATGGAATCGAGATCAGGACCCCCTCGCAAAGTGTGTGTAAAAAATAAACTTGAAACCCTAGGACAGCTACAAATACAGTCTAGGGCATTAATGTATCACTATGAAAGGTTAAACCCTATTTTCACCCCATATCTGGAATCGAGATCAGGACCCCCTCGCAAAGTGTGTGTAAAAATAAAACTTGAACCCTAGGACAGCTACAAATACAGTCTAGGGCAGTTAGGTTAAACCCTCATTTTCACCCCATATCTGGAATCGAACTAGGGTCCTTGGCTAGGCAAACAAACAAATTATCATGCGCGAAGAAACCGGCCTCGGTACACACGCCCGACAGACAAGCGTGAGATAAGAGCTGATCTCGACTAGGTGAAATGTGTAACATGTTATGTCCAAAAGGTGAAAAATCAATTATTATTCTATAATAATATTTCTGTATGTGACCAATTAATAAGTACTATGATGTATTCATAAAAAATAAACACATAGTTTTGTTGATCACAATAACCAATCTGCAATTATAAACTTTAAACCAAATTGTTCTAATATGTTTAGCAAAATTTAAATTTTCAAAAATAAATTATTTGTAAATTACCCGAAATTATTTGGTATATGTGAAAAAAAGTATGTTATTCTTATAGATCATGAAAAAACTAATCCCTGATTTTTATTTTGAATTCAATTTTCCCGGTTAGTTAAAAAAAATTCAAACTTTCTCTAAATTGTCGTAAGTAAACTACGCTTGAATTAATTTATTTTAGATAAATAAAGAAAATGTGTTATTGGTGATGTAAAAGAATTCCTCCGATACCAATTTTGAACCAGATCACTCAAGCTATTTTTTAAATATTCAAATTAAAAAAAAAAGATATACAGCTTAGTTTGTCATTTTTATGCCAAACACTCCATAAATACTATATATATATATATATATATCTTTACATTTTAAGCAAAATCATTCTAGATATTTTCAAAATAATTTGAATTTTTAAAAATCACCCTACAAAAATCATAAGGCCAACAGGTAGCATTTAAGCTATAGTGGGATCGTGGTGAGAAAGTAGTTTCTGACACTTAAGAAAGTTACTTAAATTACTTTCATTCATATATTCATTCGGCAGATGATAAAATCTGCAACTGTCACTTTTGACAAATCGTATTAATGATGAAAAAAATATAATAAAATTAACTTTTACGTAAATTCAATATCAAATATCTTTTAAGGCTCGAAACTATGTTGACATAATAAATAACGTTTACACCAAACAAATTAGCCACTTAAATATCAAAGAAATTTAATGTTCGCAATTATATTTTGATGAAATACTATATAACTTTTACATAAATTCAATAGCAAATATCGGTTAAGGCTCGAAACTATGTTGACATAATAAATAACATTTACGCAACGCAAATTAGCCACTTAAGCCTCAAGCCAAAGTTAGAGGAAGGGTGCCCACGTTTGCACGGATGGAGAATGCAAAGTCTATTAGAAAAACCTCCCTAAATACTCTCGACGCTGATGAAGGATTCTATAATATTGAGTACTATGGTGTGGATTTGTTTAGCTTACACTGAATATTTATTAAAACTTATACACAACCTCCCATCGTTCTACATGTCTAATACTTGTCACAAGAAAGAAGTAAGGCTGAATAAATTAGATTTACTAAGGGAATACATCTCCATTTTCCAGAGTTGGAAGCGGAAAACGGTTTATGAAAATTTACCCCCAAAAATAGCTTGCTGTGGGATCAAACCCCCGACTTCCCTATAACCTGTTTCTAAAATGGAAACTCAAGCGTAATTACCTAGTGATCTGGCACACATATTATTTCTAGACCACACGAGCTCGATGATATAATAACTAATATTAACGCAAAACAAATTAGCCACTTAAGCCTCAAGCCAATATTAGAGGAAGTGTGCCCACATTTGCATAGATGGAGAGTGAAAAAAAACAGCACTATCGCAATATACTAAACTGCAGAGAGTTCGAATCCCGGTCCACTGACTCTCACCTTCTTAGGTCAGTTAGGGGTCTCCGGCTCAAATGATTATATCTGACATAGGTTTGGTAACAACATAATTACTTTTATTATGAAAATTACTCTAGTTGTACACAAAAAACCCAATCCTCCCTAATTTATCACTATGAAAGGTTAAACCACCATTTTCAGCCATACTGTAAATTGAACCCTGGACACTTGGCTCAGTGAACAGACATGCTAACGCCTCACATCAAGTGACCTTTCACAAGTGTCTTCTTAGACGTCTTGACCAATGAAGTGAGACACTCGACAGAGATTAAATCAAAACTCTATTAACAGACAAATACCAGTCTCAAACGGCTCTTCAGAGAGAGAGAGAGATAGAGAGAGAGAGAGAGAGAGAGAGAGAGAGAGAGAGAGGTATATCTACATTCTTTTACAAGCACTGCAACAAATTTGTCAGGGGGACAGTGGCACCAAACAATATCCAAGTTATTTTAACATCCGTCCAGGCTAGCCACATTGTATTTCTTGAATTTAAAGGAAATGTGATGTGAGTGTTTCTGACGTAAAAAAAGATAAAACATTACATTTTGTGTTAGGAAACCAAATTTTTAGCACCGCGTGTGATTGACCGTCCAGGTTATATATAAATGTGATAATTAGTCTACTTAAAATGGCGTAGGAATGAGAAAGTACACATTTTAGTGATAATCTACCAGAATTTGCTTGGAAGGAGAGTAGGGAACCATTCGGAGAAAAAACTTCAAAACACAAATGGGATTAGAACCTCAATCTCCTCCATTATTAACATAACTGTCTAACTCGAGAGTGACGCCTTACACTATTCGATCTCTGAAGCGATTTTTCATCATGTTAATTTAATAATTATTAATGTATTAACTTATTTGCTTCCAGAACACGATAGCCATTTATATTGGACGGGCTTTGCTTTTTATAATATATAGAGTCACAAATGAATATTATTTACAAGTATATTTTTCCATTATTGTTTATTGGAGGTATTTAACGTGCACTTTATGCACCGACTGATTATAACAGTACACAACTTACAATCTAACTTAAATCTATGACATACAGAACACCCATTCCCCCTACCGCAAATGAATCACTATGAAAGGGGAGAAACCCATATCCCCTAATGAATCATTTTCAGGCCATTCAGGGAATCGAATCCAGGACCTCTTGATTAGTAGGCAAACACAATAACGACAGAGGTAAATTGTAGAACTTTTAATTGTACATTTTTCAGTGCTTATACAATACTAGTTAGAACAAAGGTGAAATGAGACAGTTAATATTTGGAAAACCTTTTCGGCATGGTTTCACGCAACTCGGTGACCGTGTGGTCTAATGCGCTACTCTCGCGGTAGACAAGACTACTGATGACAGGGAGATCGAAGTTCAAATACCAGTAGAGTGTACTGATGCCTGTTTTCAACTCTTCCTCCACGAAAATGCGGTTACTTTTCCTCTAAATATAACTTTACAAATCTCTAAAATCATGATAATAATTAGTACAAATGTGTGTTAACTATTTGTTTGCGCAAATGACGACGCATTTATCAACGTAAAGACGTTGGAAGGAATTACCGTTCCAGCAGTCATTAGCGATGCTAAAAACTCCTTTGGATCTCAAGATATGTCATGATGTACATTAAAAAAGATAGCTGGGTTCATACATTCTAAATGCGAGGTTCCAATTTGAACGGCCCCATTATGAAACACCATGGGCCTTGTGAATTCCATCCTGTTTTTCAGAGGTCAAAGCTGCTTATTTACAAGACCATTTGTGACAGAAATATACCTGAATGTCAATGCTCCTAAAGACGTTTGTGTGTGTGTGTGTGTGTGTGTGTGTGTAAGTATGTGTCAGAAATACATGCTTGCAACATTGTAATTTCCCATTCTTTTTCCAAAGTTGATTGTAGGTAAAAAAAAAAATGTCGGTCACTTCGATGAGCAGGTCAGGGAAATACCCCTCAAAGCAATAATCGATTAGACTTAAACTTGTGTGACAAAAGAAGGTGTGAGTCAGCGGACCGGGATTCGAACTCTCTGCAGTTTAGTATATTGCGATAGTGCTGTTTTTTTTCACTCTCCATCTATGCAAATGTGGGCACACTTCCTCTAATATTGGCTTGAGGCTTAAGTGGCTAATTTGTTTTGCGTTAATATTAGTTATTATATCATCGAGCTCGTGTGGTCTAGAAATAATATGTGTGCCAGATCACTAGGTAATTACGCTTGAGTTTCCATTTTAGAAACAGGTTATAGGGAAGTCGGGGGTTTGATCCCACAGCAAGCTATTTTTGGGGTAAATTTTCATAAACCGTTTTCCGCTTCCAACTCTGGAAAATGGAGATGTATTCCCTTAGTAAATCTAATTTATTCAGCCTTACTTCTTTCTTGTGACAAGTATTAGACATGTAGAACGATGGGAGGTTGTGTATAAGTTTTAATAAATATTCAGTGTAAGCTAAACAAATCCACACCATAGTACTCAATATTATAGAATCCTTCATCAGCGTCGAGAGTATTTAGGGAGGTTTTTCTAATAGACTTTGCATTCTCCATCCGTGCAAACGTGGGCACCCTTCCTCTAACTTTGGCTTGAGGCTTAAGTGGCTAATTTGCGTTGCGTAAATGTTATTTATTATGTCAACATAGTTTCGAGCCTTAACCGATATTTGCTATTGAATTTATGTAAAAGTTATATATTATTTCATCAAAATATAATTGCGAACATTAAATTTCTTTGATATTTAAGTGGCTAATTTGTTTGGTGTAAACGTTATTTATTATGTCAACATAGTTTCGAGCCTTAAAAGATATTTGATATTGAATTTACGTAAAAGTTAATTTTATTATATTTTTTTCATCATTAATACGATTTGTCAAAAGTGACAGTTGCAGATTTTATCATCTGCCGAATGAATATATGAATGAAAGTAATTTAAGTAACTTTCTTAAGTGTCAGAAACTACTTTCTCACCACGATCCCACTATAGCTTAAATGCTACCTGTTGGCCTTATGATTTTTGTAGGGTGATTTTTAAAAATTCAAATTATTTTGAAAATATCTAGAATGATTTTGCTTAAAATGTAAAGATATATATATATATATATATAGTATTTATGGAGTGTTTGGCATAAAAATGACAAACTAAGCTGTATATCTTTTTTTTTTTTTTAATTTGAATATTTAAAAAATAGCTTGAGTGATCTGGTTCAAAATTGGTATCGGAGGAATTCTTTTACATCACCAATAACACATTTTCTTTATTTATCTAAAATAAATTAATTCAAGCGTAGTTTACTTACGACAATTTAGAGAAAGTTTGAATTTTTTTTAACTAACCGGGAAAATTGAATTCAAAATAAAAATCAGGGATTAGTTTTTTCATGATCTATAAGAATAACATACTTTTTTTCACATATACCAAATAATTTCGGGTAATTTACAAATAATTTATTTTTGAAAATTTAAATTTTGCTAAACATATTAGAACAATTTGGTTTAAAGTTTATAATTGCAGATTGGTTATTGTGATCAACAAAACTATGTGTTTATTTTTTATGAATACATCATAGTACTTATTAATTGGTCACATACAGAAATATTATTATAGAATAATAATTGATTTTTCACCTTTTGGACATAACATGTTACACATTTCACCTAGTCGAGATCAGCTCTTATCTCACGCTTGTCTGTCGGGCGTGTGTACCGAGGCCGGTTTCTTCGCGCATGATAATTTGTTTGTTTGCCTAGCCAAGGACCCTAGTTCGATTCCAGATATGGGGTGAAAATGAGGGTTTAACCTAACTGCCCTAGACTGTATTTGTAGCTGTCCTAGGGTTCAAGTTTATTTTTTACACACACTTTGCGAGGGGGTCCTGATCTCGATTCCAGATATGGGGTGAAAATGAGGGTTTAACCTTTCATAGTGATACATTAACTGCCCTAGACTGTATTTGTAGCTGTCCTAGGGTTCAAGTTTATTTTTTACACACACTTTGCGAGGGGTCCTGATCTCGATTCCATGTATGCTTGAAAATGTAGGTTTAACCGTTCATAGTGATACGTTAACTGCCCTAGACTGTATTTGTAGATGTCCTAGGGTTCAAGTTTATTTTATTACACACACTTTGCGAGGGTTCCTGATTTCGATTCCCTGTATGCTTGAAAATGTAGGTTTAACCGTTCATAGTGATACATTAACTGCGCTAGACTGTATTTGTAGCTGTCCTAGGGTTCAAGTTTATTTTATTACACACACTTTGCGAGGGGTCTTGATTTCGATTCCCTGTATGCTTGAAAATGTAGGTTTAACCGTTCATAGTGATACATTAACTGCCCTGGACTGTATTTGTAGCTGCCCTAGGGTTCAAGTTTATTTTATTACACACACTCTGCAAAGGTCCAGAGTTAGATTCCCTGTATAGCTTGAAAATGTATGTTTATCCCTTCATAGTGATACATTAACTGCCCTAGACTGTATTTGTAGCTGTCCTAGGGTTCAAGTTTATTTTATTACACACACTTTGCGAGGGGTCCTGATTTCGATTCCCTGTATGCTTGAAAATGTAGGTTTAACCGTTCATAGTGATACGTTAACTGCCCTGGACTGTATTTGTAGCTGTCCTAGGGTTCAAGTTTATTTTATTACACACACTCTGCAAAGGTCCAGAGTTAGATTCCCTGTATAGCTTGAAAATGTATGTTTAACCCTTCATAGTGATACATTAACTGCGCTAGACTGTATTTGTAGCTGTCCTAGGGTTCAAGTTTATTTTATTACACACACTTTGCGAGGGGTCCTGATTTCGATTCCCTGTATGCTTGAAAATGTAGGTTTAACCGTTCATAGTGATACATTAACTGCCCTGGACTGTATTTGTAGCTGTCCTAGGGTTCAAGTTTATTTTATTACACACACTCTGCAAAGGTCCAGAGTTAGATTCCCTGTATAGCTTGAAAATGTATGTTTAACCCTTCATAGTGATACATTAACTGCCCTAGACTGTATTTGTAGCTGTCCTAGGGTTCAAGTTTATTTTATTACACACACTTTGCGAGGGGTCCTGATTTCGATTCCCTGTATGCTTGAAAATGTAGGTTTAACCGTTCATAGTGATACATTAACTGCCCTGGACTGTATTTGTAGCTGTCCTAGGGTTCAAGTTTATTTTATTACACACACTCTGCAAAAGGTCCAGAGTTAAATTCCCTGCATGGTCGACAAACGCCACAAGTCCCGGGTTCGAATGCCATCGGTGATATCTAGCAGGAGAAAGCATAAATAATAACTTTGACTGTTTTCACATTTCAGCCCTGAAAAAAAATGACGGTACATCAATAATTTTATTATTTTATCTCTCTCATTCGGGCGGTGTTGGAGGGTTCGAATGTCAATGACACGCAAATGTGGGTACACACCTCGCCCTGTGACGTCCCTTAGAGGGCAACAAACGCATGGCAAATGCTGTTACACATTTCACCTGGTCGACATCAGCTTTTATCTCACGCTTGTGGCCATTGTCAGGTGCCATGTCTACTGTCAAATTGGAGTCTTAGATGGTTCAAAAGAGAAATGCAGCAGTCTTGGGGCTTACCCGTTTATTTCTGGTAGTAAAGTGCTAGAGAAAAGTATTTCGTAAAAATAAATATATTCAGCCGAAACCTGCATGCCTGACCAGCGAGCCAAGGGTCCCGGCTTCGATTCCCGGAATGGCCTAAAAATGTATCATTGGTGCGATTCCTTCATCAGCGTCGTTACAAATAGCTTGCCTCATTAAAAATTTTACAATTAGACTTATACATTACTTTATTGTTATTTAAACGGGGCTTCTCAAGCAGGCCCGCTAAAAAATGAATATTTTATAAGTATTTAAAACAATGTTTACGTGTCTTTATTAGTAGCATTTTCTACTACAGAGTTTGCAACATTTTAATACATATATTTATTACCTATGTATCTTAGCATATGTACTGTTTTGTTCCCGTTTTAAATTAATAACACAACCTGCGTTGTTTAGGGTGGATTCTAGGACCGTCGGTCGTGCAAATGCTGGTGCACATCTCACCCCGTGACTGGAGCGGTGTAAGGGTTTTGAGTTCCTGCAAGGTCGACAAGCGTCAAAAGTCCATGGTTTGAACCCCGTCGAGATATCTAGCGGAGTAAACATTTCAAGCAGTTATAAGAAAACACTAGGTGATAGAACTGACTACATAACAGCTAGTAGGGGGTTCGAAACCCTGTACTAGTTCCGTTTTTTTATCGAGAGATCGGTGCTTATCAGTCACGGGGTCTGGTTCGAATCCCGTGGGCTGAATAATCTTTTTTAGACAGGCAATTTTTTCAAAGATTTTGAGCTATTTTTTTCTACATGAAAACACGCATATTTTTTATGCACCCGGAATACTTTTTTATCCTCCTGGTTATTTCTAGTCAAATTGCAATGTCGACAAACCCTATATTGTTACGCCAAAAGTCCCCGGTTCGACTCCCGTCAAAGATATCTAGCAGGAGTAAGCATAAATAATAGCTTTGACTGTTTTCACATTTCAACTCTCCGTAAATGAGGGTACATCACTAATTTCATTATTTTATCTCTCATTCAGGCGGTGTTAGAGGGTTTGATTGTCAGTGACGCGCTAACTTCTTGGCTATTAGCAGGGGGAGGTAGGGGGTATTGGATCCAGGTCGGCCGTGTCGCACAAATACAAGTATATATTTTATATCTCCCTCAAGCCTGATATTACTTATGTAATTATATATTATCACGTCAAAATATAGTTGCGAACATTAAATTCGATATTACTTATGAATTGATGTAAGAGTGATATCATTATTAGCGCCACGTCTTACTACCCGTTCGGTTATAAGCACTTACGCTAATGTAGGATGATTGTGAGGGGTGGAGGCCCGACATTCCTCACATGAGAACATTAAATATCTCGAGGAATAAAACGCCTGCTTTATACTTTATCGACGGACGCATGGTTTAAGGTGTCACTAGATGACCGATGACAGAGTGATCAACGTTTGATTTTTTCACTCTTAGCAAATGCGGGTACACATTCTACCTAGTCAACCTCTCAAAATGGGGGGTGTGCAGAAAGTACGACCGTTCTAACAGACAATAGCTGTGCTAAAGATATCGAGGTTTGAGTCCAGGTGTGAGTGCCATCTAAATTTGTATACTTGCATCTATGGTCGCATGTTCTAAGGCGCCACTAGACGGCCGGTGATTGACGTTTGAAGCAAATGCGGGTACACATTCTACCTGGTCGACCTGCAAAATGGGGGAGGGGTGCAGGAAGTACGGCCGCTATAGCAGACACTAGCAGTGCTAAAGATATCGAGGTTTGAGTTCAGGTGTGAGTGCCATCTATGGTCGCATGTTCTAAGGCGCCACCAGACGGCTGGTGATTGACGTTTGAAGCAAATGCGGGTACACATTCTACCGGGTCGACCTGCAAAATGGGGGGAGGGGTGCAGGAAGTATGGCCTCTATATCAGACACTAGCAGTGCTAAAGATATCGAGGTTTGAGTCCAGGTGTGAGTGCCATCTATGGTCGCATGTTCTTAGGCGCCACTAGACGGCCGGTGATTGACGTTTGAAGCAAATGCGGGTATACATTCTACCTGGTCGACCTGCAAAATGGTGCGGGTGCAGGAAGTACGGCCGCTATAGCAGACATTAGAAAGTGCTAAAGATATAGAGGTTTGAGTCCCGGTGTGCACGCCTTCTAAATGTCAGGCTCATCTAATTCTGGCGGGAGGAAATCGAATCCCCACCGTGTAAATTGTAGGTATTTCTCCCTCTGGAACATTTTCTTATTCATCCTTACCACACGTTTTGCTAGAAAGGGTACGTGTCACTCATATAGTTATGGTGGGGGGAGGTCGTGGGTTCGAATCTCGCCCTGGTGAACTGGGGGTGGTTTTCTACTCTCCCTCACTCCACGTAGACTCTGGAACATTACTGCCTTACTCCTCCGGTCCATGACTGATACCTACATCCACGCATGTCGACGGACGATACCAAACAACCAATTTTAGTAGACTTTTGTGGTGGGGGATAGCGGCCCCTAACAGAGGATTATAAATCACCGTAAGGCTTCCGAGGCCCCTGATTGTGCATAATTAAATTCGATGACGTCACCGGGTGGTGGTTGCGGGAGGAGGGGGAGGGGGGAAAGTAGGGTTGCAACAGAGCGATGACTTTACCAGGGAAAACCCATTGCCACATAGAAGGGACGGATTGCAACATCATGATCTATTCTTGTCTCGACTTGTATTGCCAACCCGCCAAATTGGCGCCGGGTTGCGACAGAGCGATGACGTCATCGGAAAAACCCTTTGCCAGGGGGGAGAGTTGCCAGGGTCAATGACCTAACTCACGGTTTCAATGTCACGATCTATTCCTGTCTCGACTTCCCTGGTCGAGCCGCCAAACTGGCGCCGGGTTGCGACACAGGGAAAACCCATTACCACATTAGGGCGGGGGAGAGGTTGCGACATCATTCAAGGTCGTCACGATCTATTCCTGGCTTGTCAAGCCACCAAATTGGCGCCGGGTTGCGACAGAGCGATGACGTCATCGGAAAAACCCGCTACCGGGGGGAGCAGAGGGGAGGGGAAAAGCCAACAGCCAATCAGAGCGAGGGGGCGTGGTCACGTGACCAACACCGACCAATCAGAGCGCTGTTCTATATGGGCCACCTAACTACTATGATATATCTGGAAACAGTATATGAACAGTGAACAGCCAGAAACGGATGCGATGCAAAGACAAAACGCCCCGTCACTCTTCGAGCGTTTCATCTGGAAGTGTTGATGATTACTACTAAAGACTTAACCTCAAACAACATGATGAGGCAAATGAAGTTTAAAGAAATGCATCAGCATTCTAATGAATAGACTACTCGCTTGGGATCCAAACGCAAAGTGTCTTAGCGTCAGTCAACTGTTTGTAACCGTTGAAGAACTAAAGTGCCGGCAAAACAGGAGTTTCGTATGTAGATTAATAAAACATCGGGGTCAGGTTTTTTTTTGGTCACCTTGTCTTATTACCCGTTCATATTATAGATCTATGCATATTTAATAATTACGCTAATATGTTAGGGACGAGCAAAGTTGAATTTAGAGGAAGTGTACCTGCATTCACGTGGAGAGAGTGTGGAAAACTACCCTCAATACACAAGACCAGGATTAGAACCGCAATCAAACGGTCATGGGCCATCCAGTCTTTTTTTATAACGTGACGCCCTAGACCATGTGACTACTGAAGAGGGTTGAGAGAGGGGGTATTATTATGGTCAATTTAATGTTATAGGTTTTGAGGGAGGATCGAATGGAACGCGAGTTAGGGGCCGCTAATTTTGGCAGTTTTTATAGAAATTATTTTTTGCCACAGTAAATAATATATCACTTCAGTCTTCAGTAGATAAACCTTATTTTTATAGGAGTCCAATTGCGACCACCAACATTGATCAATGACATTTGAAATTAATTTATTATTAATATTATTTAATTTATTTATTAAAAGTTATCAGAATCTAATACTTCCTTACGATTAGATTTATTTTCATATTATTAATTAAATTGACTAAAAATGTAAATACAAATATTAATCATTTTTTTCGTCACGGTGGTTTATCCAGTTTTCAAATAACGGCTTCCTATGAAAATCAAACTGTACATTAAGTTTATTTTTCTTCATATTATTAGTAACCTCAACAGATCCTGAATTCTTGTCATTGGAAACGCGGGATTTGACTAGGACATTTTTCTTCATTTGAAAAGTTTCTGTTCAATATCCTATGCCCAACTTGCCCATGACCAAATTGAAGAACTATTTGGATTATTATGAGTGGAAAATTAAATATTTAATATTTTTTGGTCTAAACTTTTTTTGTCATAAATATGCAAACATACTTGCCTTAATTCACGTTCCCATTCCACCTCAATATTAATGAGGTGTTAATATCTGTGCATTATATTATACGGGAGTATTTAGCCTGCAACAATGGTTTCACTTGAAAGGTACACAGGAAAAGTGGTACAGTCCAATTTCTAGCTCGAAATGAGTTAGTGCTTCCATCTGTTAGACAATTATGATACCTTTTTAATGCACTTTATTTTATTTTAATATATATATGTATATATATATTAGACTTAATATAATCATTAAATATATATATATATGCTGGGGTCCTTATGAGGTTTTTAGATATAAAAGTTATTGTCCTGGAAAATGCGTGTAATGTGACTTTCCCCCCTTTTCCCCTAGTACCATTCATTTACAAACAAAAAACCTAAAAATACCCATACACTCAGTTCAACGGTTTAGATTGGAAAGAAGATATTCAGCGCCCTCAAAATACAAAGATTCTATGTATAATATAGGCCTATGTCACAAAACCTCGAATCCGTGTACGACAACTAACAGTAATTTGGCGTTTGGCATTCCCATGACACGGACGGACGGTTCACAAGATGCAACTTAGTATAGAATGTTCTCGTTTGAGTTTCACCTGGCGCTCCTAACCAGTCTTTACGGCTACCACCAGACCAGTTGATGCCACCGCTGTCAGTTCGCAGAAAACTGATCCAGTTTCCAGGAACCGTTCGAAAAGGCTTTCACATCATCATCAGACAGGTAGACACCCGGGCTTTGGATATAAAGCGAACAAGAGTTATGGTGGAATGGGAGACCGCTCGATTTAAGCAACATATATTTGTGTTCTTTCTATAGCAAATAGTTTTTGACCAAAATAAATTAAAATATTTCTTAGTAGATACATTTGGTTCAATTGGTGTCCCGACATAACGTACACACAATCAACCACCTCACGGAGGATGGCAGGGTCTTCTAATAACTCTTGAATATCTACATGAAAAAAAAACCGTACCATTTGAACAACAATGTCCCCCAGTGCCGGCGGTTTTACCCGAGTTAGGTTAGGTTAGGTAGTTAGAGGTTAGAATAAAGTGGTTAGGGCCCTTTAACGTTGATCCGAACGATGCTCAGTTAGAGGTGAAGGAGCGGATGCAAGAGGCTAAGAAAAGGATTCGAGAATAAGACACGTCAATTACCAAGGTTTTACAGCGATACTCTAAGCAATCTTCTTCACAAAGGTAACTTTGCACCTTGTTTTATAATATATTGTATAGTTTTGGAATCCCCTCAAATACCTTGTTAATCTTGAAACAAGCTTGTACATAGACTTCTCTAAGCTGGTTTCAAGAACTATTCATGCTTTCTATGCTGTCTGAATCAGAAGAACTATCAAGAGACTGAAAAAATGTTTGCTTCTAGCATACCTAAAAAATCAAATCACACCCAAAAAATTGACAGAGCTTAACCACAGCTTATTTTAAACACGCCAATATACTATAAACAATATATAGTCATTATGCCAGTCCAAAACCTGGTTAAAGTGGGTGGAAATCAGCCGAACTAAAGAAAAGAATAATTTCGGCAAATATTTTTTATGCATTTTCTATGTACGTAGTGGTACGTTCTGTCACATGGTAAATAAACAAGAGTCATTAAAAGACCCTTCGCAGGTAGCCTTCCACCTGAGTGGTACGTTTTGTCGCGTATTCAGTTTAATTTGCTACAGATCTCCTTATTTCTAAAATATTTATCATGAATATCGCGGAACATGACCATGGACTTTTTCTTTAATTTATTAAATGTCAGGGCCTAATACCAATATAGCGGCCTCCTGAGCTCCATTCCGACTGTTTATTCCTTAGGTATTTTTTACCCAACTGTCACCAGAGCTTGGTTAATTAGGCTTAAATTAGGTTAAAGTATTTCCACTGATTCCACACCCTCGTACTATCACTATCATCTCATCTCATCGGGACATGGAAAGAGCTTCCACGGAAAGGATGTACGATTAGTACATTTAGGCATCCCCTGAGAAACGGTACATTAGTACTCGCTATAAATTTCCACTACTGGGATACGATTAATGTAGCTCAGACGCGCAATATTAATATTACTATTAATACCAATATTCACATGAGAGCAAAAAGTGTTGAGATTACTAAGTGTAGAAACTTAAACAATTGCCTGATTTTGATTGGAAGAACAGTAAAGAAGATTCAAACATATTTCTTTGTGGCCAGCATTGAAAACATTTTACTGTATTATTTGTGTTATTTTATAGGTATTGATAATATATATCAAAATAAACAATTGCAGATAACATGACTTAATGTATGATCATTTTAAAATGGGTTTAGTAACTAACTTCTACTGTTTTTCCTACAAAAATTATACTATAATTACATTAAATGTAGCAACTTTTTTTGTTATAAAATTTCCAAAAATACTTAAAGTGAAAGAGCCTCCTGAATATATTTTTTTTTAATATGGAAATGCCAGTCATGAAATTTTGAATCCACTAAAACAATCAATAATAATTTTTGGTAATGTTCATAATTTTAGTATGGCATTTTACACATTTTAAAGTTAAGAAAGACTGAATTTATATGAAAACTAATCAACTTGTTGCTCTGAGCAACTTAATGTGGCGCAACATTATAGAACAACAAATTGATTACTTTCAGCCTAAATGCAATCTTTCTTAACCTCAAAATCCTTTATTATTTCCAATTTTATGTAATGGCCTGTTAAAAAAAACTTTATTTGTTTGAGGTAAGGTTGGATAGATGTTTCTAAACACGTAGCTTAATCACATACCTGCGACATTTCACGTGGAACGTTATTGAAAATGAGATTATTTCTCTTTTTCATGACTTTCTTTAAATGATAGAGCTTAAAATATGGGGATTTTAATCATAAAGGGACATATTGATACGTTTCGTCTTCATTCTGGCTTGAGCCGTACTTTAGAATAACTAACCACTCCTTAAATAACGCGATATTTCTGGACGTCAGAAACGTGTTTCAGCACTTCAATAGGTGGCCAATTTGTGTTCGTTATTTATATGGGACCATTTTTATTTTAAAATCTGTTAAAGTAGAAATATCGAGCCACGTATTATTTAATATAAGTGTAAGCTAATCAACTATAGTCAAGAATACAAAAAATATAAATTAAAATATGACAAGAACATATGACAAAAGGACATAATAGCCATACTCAAACTGCGTATTTTTATGTAAACAAATTTAAGAGAATAAAATAGTAATTTACATTGATATAGAGTAGGATTTATTTATTAAATATTGGTTGAGCAACTTCAAGATGACCCACTTCGGTGGTCGCATGGTATAAGGCACTACTCTCACAGTAGACTAGACTGACGATGACGGGGAGATCGAGGTTCGAATCTCTGTCGCGTGTACTGACAGTGGTTTTTACAAAATTGTTCTCCACGCAAATGCGGGTACCCTTCCTCTTAAATAATCTTCTTCAACCCTAAAATCATTAGTTTAATTAGAAGGCCTACATAAGCATATGGTACGAACTGGTAGTAAGACACGTTGCTAAAAAGACACTTCAAGATGGCTTCACAATTTTTTATAGATATGGTTTTGACTGAGTGTCAGTAATTAAAACCACTACAAGAATGTCACGACCATCACATATATATTTTTTATACTGATTAGGAAAAAATGTATAAAAAACCAACACGCAATAGAGTTTTAAGCCAGTAATCACCCGATATCTCGCATGTTTACCACTTAGTTTACTTTAGTAAAAAATAAAACACAAGCAAGTATAAAAACCTTGACAGTTTTATGAATATATTATATACTAGCTCCCCTGAACGTTAACTAACACAAGTGCTTTTATTTTAATAATGAAGAAATTCACTTCTCAGTAATGTAACCTAAGAAGACATAGCCAAAGTTTCATTAACTAATTAATTATTATATTAAAAGTTAAGGTAATATATACTTTATACTTTACAGTAAGGACTTTTATCGCTACCACAATAAAAGTATCTTAACATGTTAAGACAAGAGATTCCTTTTTATCCTTTCTCGTTAACGAAGCTGTTGTTGCTTTTATTGAGGGATGTCGGTGGTCCTTGAAGAAATTAAAATATTTCAAGAGTTCAAGAAATTCTAGAAGAGCTAGTCGTACATCAAGCACTTTTGCCTTTCATCCTGAAGGCCAAGGTTTTTAAATGAATGAAATAAGGGTGGTTTTGCTATGTTGGGGAATGCAAATAAAGTCACCTTTTACATTCTATTCAAAGATAAACTCACCGACAGCTGGAAGTGACTTATCTTTCAAAGCATCCAGCTCGAGTGTAAAGTACGGAGTTTTTTTTTACGCATACGTTATCCTAACCATGCTGCTTAGCAACGACAAAAAAAGTAATACATAAATACTTAAGGCTAACATCAGTTGCATTAATTTAAACTAAATAAAGAGTGATTACACTAGTTAAGTGAAGTTTGGTTAAGTTATTATATTAAATTCGGTAAGAATTGATCAGAAAGTTTGGTAACAATCGGCTAAGTTCAATGAATTAAATATTTTAAAACTAGTTGAAGTACCCGGTGTTGCCCGGAAGAAATATTTTAAGTTTAATGACTGTACGTGGAAGATAACTTTAAAGTTAGTTCCCTTAAACTCTGCTATGTCCATGACCTTTAAGCTTCAAACTTGGTTTTTAATTTATTTAAAATAATCTAATCCAAATTTTAAAATCCTGCCTTCAAGCTCCACATGGGGCTACTGACTTTTTTTTTTTAATTTTTATACTTTTGCATGAGGTAGTTATCGTGCAATGCTTATGACAAATAAACTCTTCATATTATTAGTCTAATAATGCTTTGCTTCTGACACCGGTTTTTAATTAATTTAAAAAAAAATTTAGTAGAAATTTTAAAATTCCAGTATAGAGGTGCACACAGATGCACATGTATGAACAAGCTGTTTCTTTAAAATTAAAAAAAGAGATACAAATCATACACGTAATTTTATTTCTATTTTATGGTCACCAACTACACTCAGGGTGATCAAGTCCCTTTACCACCTCTTCTACAGTAAGAGACACACGAAAAAGAACTGCTATTTTGGCTGCTGCTAGTTTACGCACTTCACTATTCTACTAACAATAGACTTTCATAAAAACCGCTGTTTGGATTAAGGCCTTTTAGAAAAAAAAAGTTTCGTTGTTCTCTTATGTCCACCGTGTTTACCTACGTCTTTTCTTCTCGCCCTCCAGGTAGCCTCCATTCTCCCCACTTACATCACAACACCAACTTGAGGAAAAGGAAACCGATGGAGGCTAAAGACTACCTCCTCATGAGGATCTAAAAAAAAAAAAAAAAAGGCCGGCTCAAAGCAAAAATGGGATGAAAATGGCTAATTCTTCTGTCAGACCTTTATTCAGTCTTCTTTTCATGCTGTCAATGGTTCAGTCAGAAGAAAGAAACGGGCAAACATAAGATACGGATCGGGGATGGATTTTTAACTGGATACGACAAAATGGGTCGAAATATCAATAGAGAGGTTAGACGATGAAAACAAGATTTCTTCCTTAGCACACGCTATCTAAATTTCGGAAAACATCTAGAGTTGTGTTCTCATTTTACAATGACTGTGTGATCCGTATCTCGGACACTACATTTTATACAAAAGAGTACAACGTTAGAATACAATCTAAACTCTTCTACATTTAAGGGGTCGCAAGGGTGAAACAGAGTGTCTTGAATTGTTTTTAACATTTATTAAAAACAATCTGGGCAGTTATTATTGTTCTCTCATAATCAACCAACTTTTGTTCTTACGGTGGAGTGTATAAACGCGAGTTAAAGTCAGTAAGTTTACAGTTTTTATGCAACATCCTTTTTTTTGTGTGAAAACAAATCACATTGTTTTCCATCAATTTTCTTCACATGGTGACCTCAACAGTTATTGAATATATCATAGACATTAAATAATTTGAACCGGGCATGTAGGCCTACTCTTCATTTACATTTTTTTTTGCTAAAAGCAACAATTATTATGACAAACATTAAATATCTGTTGGCATTACTTAGCGTAGAAAATTAAACTAAACGTATCTACTCAACAATATTTTATTTATTTTGGCCAAAAAAGTTTTTTTTGTCATAAAAACCTTAAAAATAAGAACCTGGACTATCGTTCGCTTCCATCCTACCTAAGAAGTTAAAACCTCGGTGTGCTAACATTTGCTTCTCCATACTTTTTTCAACTAGGTCGTTTCCATTTCAATGGTTTTGGAGAAAACGCTGTTGCAAGAATAATTTATATTAATAAATAGTTAATGATAGCCAGGATTCTAACCACATCCCTTAAAGATATACCAGTAGAATAGTTATCGCATTTGTCACCCGCATTAGTCCACACGAGTGTGTATTGATCCGGGAGTTTGCCAGACGTGATGCCACATAACGTTGATAAATAATACCCTTTGATTATCAATTTTAAACTCGAGGCGAAAAAAATATGCGGACACACTAACTCGATCAAATATTTATCCACGACACCCCCTCGTTCACGTTTCGGCCGATCTTAGCCCCCATAAATTGAACGTGGGGTGAAGGGGGGAGGGGGACTGAGACCAGATGAGGTATTCTGATAATGAAAAACCGGTAATTTATGTGGACGCACAGACTTTACAGCATGCTAATAAGAGACGATTTGTTCATGTGTGTTTAGGTTCACCATGTTTCTACCCTCCAACCAAGTCTGCCACGAAGAACATGGACTAGCAGATTATTTGATACTGCGGTTAATAGCTACTACACATGTCGGTAGGTGGGGCACAGGTATAGTCGCTGTCTCGTGTGTATGGTAGAACCACTAGGTCAGTGGTTCTCAAATTGTGGTCCGCGGCGGTGTCCGTAGACGGAACCATTGGTAAGAAATTAAATATTAAGTGAAAGCGCTAAACTGCAAACATGTCCAACTTCTCCCCAACTGAGGGCCGCATAAGTTCTTGGGGATTTAGCCGAGGGCTATACATGAGATTTATAATATCTAACGCACAAATATAGTTTCCACCCCCTACCCACCCACATATACATACACATACACATACACATACACATACACATACACATAACACATACACAATACACACATACACACATACACATATACACATATACACATATACACATATACACATATACACACATACACACATACACACACACTATACACACATACACATATACACACATACACATACACACATACACATACACACACACACACATATAAAACATACACACACACATATACACACATACACACCACATACACACATACACACATACACACATACACACAACACAATACACAATACACACATACACACATACACACATACACACATACACACATACACACATACACACATACACATATACACATATACACATATACACATATACACATATACAACACATATACACACATACACACATACACACATACACACATACATACATACATACATACATACATACATACATACATACATACATACATACATACATACATACATACATACATACATACATACATACATACTACATACTACATACATACATACATACATACATACATACATACATACATACATACATACATACATACACACATACATACATAGATGGCACAAGTAACATTATACTTACGATTCTAGAAACCACATGGAAGTTAGCGAGCACTTACGTCAGCTCCAAGAGCCTGATTTGTTGAGTATTCTTGCAACTATTCTGAGTCCTCTAATTCAACAGTACTTTGTACCACAAGTAGTACCGTATCATATGTGAAATGTGCATAGTAAATACATTATGATAAAAGTGTTGTATTTTAATTATCGATAAAAACGATAAACAAGAGTGACGCATCGCACGGTTATCAAGTGATGCTTTTGGAAAAAGTTTGAGAACCGCAATAGGTAACCTATACTTCTCTAGGCTGTTAGTTTGTAAGTGAAATTCTAACAATCTGTTGTAAGCTAGATATCCCAATGATGATAATACACTTACAACAATTAACATCTCAATGAGAGTGGGATGGATGGGAGCGTGAATTAAGGCAAGTATTTTGAAGTTGTTAACATACATCACAATCGCATGTACTGTATAAGGGTAAATTTTTGGCCAAGAAGGTTGTGAGGCGCTGTGATACGCACCATCGCCGAGGTTCAACACCTGATGTATTTTTTAAAACGTTCTTCCTATCAGAATACTAAATGTCAACGCCACTAAGGACCAGTTTATCGAGTCAGTCTTTTAGTACGTCTCGCTACACTAAATACAAGACGACACCTACTTAAACTTGAACGGAATGGGCATATTTCGCACATTGGTCATTTTGGTCATTCGAATGACAACAATTCCCCCTGGTTAATTTTTTAAAGCAGGCTGAGAACTGCTGTCGGCCCTAAGCGAAAGGAAAACTTACATTATATCGGGTTAAGTATACTCCATTCACGGTAGGAACTACTCTCTGAAAGGTCTTTTTTCCTACCAATATCCTAATATATAATATATTTCTGGTATGTAAAAAGGCCTTTCAGAAAACAATTCCTACGCTGAACAGACTTTAGGAGTCGTCCCTTTCATTCTGATGGATCTGGTGCAAGTACAGACTATGAGCGACTCTAGATAATTGTTCCGGGATCGGTCAGTAGAGAACACGGGAAACAACGGAGGTGTGCCCCGATCAGGGATCGATGATCAGCGACCCGAGGTCTTGTTGTTGCGACAGTAATCCAGTTCCATCCAGAGCACTACGAACGTGTGTCCCCGACTATCCAGTTACCCGAGGAGGGGGAGGGCAAGCTACTCAATATGATCTAGTACCTAATGTGTATAATCTGTTATCATTGGTGCGGGGCCGGGTCGGTCCATCCATCAGGGCCCCAAGGGGGCGCGAGCTAGTCCAGGCACTGCAATTAGCCCGCACATTATTCGGGTGGTCCAGGCCATCAACGAGGTGCTCCATCATCGCCCGCTACACCCTGACCAGAAAACTAAGGCGCGCGCACACACAGCGACCATGGGACATACCAAGAGGCGTAGCGTCAGGATGAACTTGATAGACTTCTACTTGATCCACACGTTTGCCGAGAATGGCGAGAGTAATCTGCTTGAGCGGCGGAGCAATTTTCACGCCAGCAAAATCTTAAGTCCAGGGGCTCCGGAAGCTCTTTGTAAGTGGGAGGTGGGAAGAGAGGGATGGGAGAGGGCTCTACTGAAAGGGGGGGTCCAGGCTCGTTCCTCAGTATTATTATTATTATTAATAATAATAATAATTTAGCACTGCGTCTTACTATCCATTCGGGTTATACGCTTAAGTACTAATTACACTAATGAATTAGGAATTGAGAAGGTTGAATTTGAGAGGAAGTGAACTCGCACTTGCGTGGAGGGAGAGTGGAAAGCCATTTAGGAAAAACCACTCCCAGTTTACCCGACCAAGATTCGAACCTCGATCTCCCCGTCCTCGGTGGTGTAGCTCAACACGACTGGCGCGTTAGCCAACTACGCCACCGAGGCGGGTCCTTCCTCTGTAAAATTTTAACCCTGGATGACTTTTGAAGCTATTTGATGAAGGTTTATTTTTTATGGGTAGTAAGTAGTACTTTGTTATACCTTTGTCATAATACATAGTGATGTACAGTAGGAAGGACCGATTAGACAAAACGAACTTTTTTTTTATTGCGAGTTTGGAAGCCCTCAAAGCCATTTGTAGTTTTCATTGCCTGATTTTTTTTCTAAAAACTAAGTGTAATAAGCCCCTGCGAGTAAATTTTAGAAGATTGAATGCCCTTAAAAGTTATTTAGAACGGTTTTCGCTTGGAATATTTTTACACATGGGTTTGGAATATACGTTGGAAATATTGGGAGAGGGGCGGCTTCAGATAAACGTAGCCCCACCAAAATAGAAACAAGGTGGGGGGGGGGCTCCTTGACCACCCCCAGTCCCCCTCGGTTGCAGAGTCCCTACCTATGTCGACCCACCCCCAAAATGCTTTGCAACACAAACTAGAAAGAGCTTATTTTAAACATATTTTAATTTCAAGTGAATAAACACACATTTAAGATCAGTGCAGCGATAGATGTTTTCACAAATTATTGTGTTGTGTAGTGGAAACAATCAAAACATACAAGAACGACACATGATTTATTTCAAATTTCCTCGCAACAACAATAAATGCTACTGTCTGCTAGTATCTCGATTTGTAGGCGCAGATTCAATGAATGAATCGTTGGGTTTTAAAATATGACTGTCTCTCCCTAGCAGATGTTGACGCGCGGAACCAAGAGAGCTGAAACAATTTAAACGTTTCACCGAGCGGACAAAGCGGATGGTGCTGATTCCGTTTCATTGATTAAAGTGGGGATGTAGGGAACGCGAGAAAAGGTATGTCTTTTGCAGTTTTTTATGAAAAAACTTTTTTTTTAAATAAATCAAATATTTTTCCAGTAAAACAAATAGTCTAATTTTCTTCATATAGTGATAACAATAGTTGTTGACTATCATTTCATGAGCAGAGGGGCATTAGAGAACCAACTTTTAAATGAATAAAAAAGTTGTCATTAAATTCCAGAACACACTTGATAGATATTCAACAACTGTTGATAACACCATGTGAATAGAATTAAACTATGTTTCTGCTGAAGCAATATTTGATTCATTCTGACCAAAAATAAGTTTGTATACAAAAACAGCAAAAACACTTACCGTTTTTTCCCGGGTTCCCTTCACTCTCACCATAAGAGTTTGTCACGTGAGAGAGCCTAACCTTGAGATAAAGCTGGTTTCAAAAATGTGTCAAATTGATTAAGTGTTTAGATACTGCTAAGCCTATTATATTGTGGCTTCATGTAATATAAGGCATACAAACAAACAATTATTTATTTAATTAAAAAACACTAACTATTCTCAACATATTAATGCTAATTTATAAAATTTATGTTTAATATTTTGGTGAAAAAAATATTTTTTTAAATATTTGGCTAAATTGAGTTTTTAACTTGTATCTATCATGAGGTTGTGACAAGGTAGATGTTGATAGGACGGGTGTGGGGGAGGATTTAAGGGGTAGGGGAGAGAAAAAAGAGGGAGAGAGCGCAAGTGAGGGTTTCTGAGTAAGAATTTCTTCAAAATTTCTTCAGAATATTAAATACCTTGATCAACCACCCGGGCTATATAAGTTTACTTTACTTACAAATTCATTTAACAAAATACGTGAAATTAAGTTGAATATTTTATAATCATAGATTTAGTTCCAAACTAATATAAATATCACTTAAAATTATTGGACGACAGTAAGAACAATTTAACATATAAATAGCAAAAACTTTATTACAATTGAGTTTAACAACAACGCTAGTATTTTTTAAATGACAATAGTGACATAAGGCAATTATGGGTGATTTTCCCTTTGCCTTAAAAAAAATTTTGGGCCTAATTTCTTTTAGCTTTGACTCTTACGATATTGCTTTGTGGAGATATAAAATAAGATCATTTTATCTATCATCTTAATATTCCATTAAAAAAATTTTTTAATCACATCACTGGATAGGACACCATTGCAGGCTGTCTTGTAGTTTTAATACCACGTTACAAAAATAAATTCAGGATAGTGGTTCAGATATCACTAAGACATGCGCCACAACCTAATACAATGTCAGAAGAATAAATTAAAGACAGTAGTTTAAATACAAGACCTATACCCCAACCTAATACAGTGCAACCATAATAAGCGAAGACAGTGGTTCATATACCACCAAAGACTGTTTCATGAACACAAGGGTTAACAATACTCTCTATTTAAATCAAGTTGTTCTCAATAAAAAACAGGGACTTAATACAAGATTAGGGTTATTACCACCCAAGATCATGACGTAATGAGCTCAAAATCACTTGCTCCTACCCTGATTTTATCTCCATGCAAATAGTACACTAAATATTATCTCTGAGGGATCTGCAGGCTTTGCGTTGAAGATATTTATCTTCGCTCTCTCTCGGTTAACTGTTGATAAATCTCCTCACTTTCAGTTAGGTCTGAAGGTGGTGTTCTGAGGTAAGAAGGGGCTACTGGCAACATCGACTAACCAGCGTTGAAAATTTGTTTCGTATATTTGTGGGGAGATTGACCACGTGAAAACATGAGAATAGCAACGCCGTTTCCAAATAGTTTTATTGTATTAATTTGAAGTATTTAACGAGTACTTCCTAAACCGACTGATTATATCAGCACACAAGAATGTCTATGAGCGAGAATAAAAAGGTCTTCCAATTTTGCCGGGAAAGAGATTCACATACTTCCAGAGCTATTTTACATACCATAATGACATGGGACCAACGGCCTTTTAATTTCCCTCCGAAAAGTTATGTCACGGAATTTTATCACTCAAGAAAAATCCGTCGACCTCGGCTGGGTTTGAACCCACAAACATCGTATCATGGGGCGAGTATTTTACCCCAAGACTACCTTTGTCGACTGCCCAATAGTAACCATACAGTTCCCTAAAGATGATACACGGTGTAGGAAACTCGTTTTACACCGAGAATCGAACAAAAGTCTTTTAAAGTAGATTTTTTTTTTAAAAAAAGGCATTTTGTCTTGACAATCTTGGCCACAGCCAAGGCCGCGTTTGGTCGAAGGCTGCTTCGCTCACGACTAAACTTAACAAAATAAAAACTCATTAATTGATTCCACCTGAAGAAGGCAGAGGGCAGGTAAGAGCAAGTATGACGTCACGCTTCGCACCTATAATTCATGAGCTTGTTGACGTCGTAAAGGGGTTGGAGGTGGAGTAGATTGTGAGGAGGAGGGGGGAAGAAAACAAACAACGGCGGGTCTCCAAACCCGGATAACCGTTATTAGAATCATTTACCGAGACCGCGCGCCCTCTGCAATTATCCCATTCGTTTCGCTATGAATTATGAGTTACGAGTTCGGGAATGCTTGGCACAGGGGCACTCAGAAAATGTATCTTATTGTAAACCATTATTTTATTTTATAAACCGTTCCAGCAAGAAAGACATACTTTTCTACAAACTTTTTTTTTTGCATCGAGTCTTACTACACGTCCCAGCTATCCTTATTATTTAAAAAAAAACTAATAAGGATAGGGATGCAGAAGGTAAAATTTAGTATAAATATAACCGTAATTTTGCTAAAGAAAGAAAAGAAGCATGCTCAGTCCACCCGACCGAGATTTGAACCTCGATCTTCACGTCACCAGCAAACCAGACTAGATGAGTCTTGTATTCGAGTTGTATTCAAACTGATACAAGAAGTGGCAGTCAACTCGTTAAACAAAATAAGGGAGACGACTGTTGAGAAGATGCATACGCATTCATTCTCGAAAAAAAAAATATTTAAAAAACAAACCAATATAATCATTACTCTTTAAATGCTTTAAATTGAAAAATGACACCTAGACATGGGAATCAAACCCAGGACCTATGCCTTAGTAGGACAATGCTCTAACCACTGAGCTATCCAGGAATCATACAGTGATCAGGGTCATTATTTACTCATATCTTATGGCAGAGTATTTATAGTTACAATTTAAAAGTTTTATTTAAGCTATAAAAGTAGAAGAATTGATATCAAAATAGTGAGAAGTTATAATATTAACACCAATCTCACTTAATTTGAATTTGTAGTTCAATATTGCCCCTAACAATCTCTGAGGTTTGGTCTCAATTAAATAAAAATAAGGATATGTAAATATCTTAAAATTAGGTCGAAACTAATTGCGATTTTTCTATGAAAATTGTACTGTAGTTCAGAGGTCGATGTCGAGTTAAACCAATATGAAGGTTGCTATTTATTTATCGGAGAGGAAAGTACCGGCCCGTGGACCACAACTTGATGGCCGTCTTGTACCCGGTTGATGCGTATCTCTTTCTCCCGGGCCACCCAGCGCCCACGCAATACCAACCAGCGCTTGCAAGGAGATAGCCTGTAATTGCTATTGATGTTTTCCGTTCACAAATTGTATGTAATAGATTTTACACGAGCTTTATTTATCTAATATTTACATAGATTGAGCTACGATCCCCTCAATAACAATTTCCTTCCCCCCCGGTTTAATAATACTTATGTAAGGTGAGATAAAAATTTTGACAACGGAAGAGGGGGGGGGGCTTCTCGATATTTATGGGGCGCGGGTTTTTGAATTCCAGTTTTGTGTGAGGTTTGATCGTGTTGTGCGGTGGGACCGGACTTACAAGAACTGCGTAAACCACTTAAATAAGATTTTAAAATAAATGGTACGAAACTCCACACGGACTTTCTCGGTCTATTGTTTAAAAATTTAGACATTTACTCAAAACTCATAATATATGTGAAAATAAATAATATACACTAGCAAACTCAAACATAAATTGCACTATATTTATGTAAAACTTTTTTTAAGTCCCGGGTTTAAATTTTATAATTTTATTTTTAGAGAATTAATGTCCTCATTTGTATGTTTGGACCGATAAAAAATATCATATTAAAATTTAAACTTTTGGTTAAAATTTTTAACATTTTATTAGGTGTCGCACATCTTCGTGTCATCGCACTGGTATTAAATTTCTCATTCATAAATTTTGACCAATAAAAAATGTTAATATTGACTATAGAGTCTAAAATGGAGATATATCATTGTTGTACAAACATTTCTCCTAAGAAGTTTAAGGAAAAATAACATAAGCTTTTTGAGAGACTTACTTATATTTAATTACTCTATGCCATTGGAGAATTATTGCGTTAAAACTTAAGTAGTATCTCTTTACAACTAAAACTCACAAAATTGTATTAATATGTTTGCAAATATCTCGGAAACTGTTGGTTTTATAAAAAAATATAGTTCATTTAAAAGTTTTTAATTTTTAATAGTAATACAATTTTGCAATAATAAGTTATTTAGTATCTCAAATAGTTCCGGATATACGGAAATTTCAGCTTCTGTAAGGTATACTCCTCTAGTTATAGCCTTCCTAGTCCCTAAAACCATTAACTTAATTAATACATAAGTGTAAAATAACCCAAACGGTTTGGGTTATTTTACACTTATGTATTATCTCGGTGTATTTTACAAAATTAACAATTATAGTTTTTTGTGAAATACAAAATAATCCACCCGATTAAATGTCAGAAGTAATATTAATTTGATATGAGAATCTTTTAGTGTTTATATGAACCCGTAAAATAAACTCTCTAAATGATACGGTGTACCGCAAAGACTTTCTCATTCCTTTAACTAAAAATGTAAATATTTATTCACAAAAAAAAAAAAAAAAAAAAGAGGGAAAATAAATAATATACATTTTTGCAGAAAAACTCTACCAAAGAGTGTATGAAATACTATACACTGTTCCAGAAAAATATTGAGGAAAAAGTAATATCTTTGAACTCAATTTAAAAAAAGATTTGACCAAAATATCATAAATTATTGTTTTTATAAAAAAATACTTCAAATAAAGTTTTTTTTAAAATTTTTAATAGAACAACATTGTAATATAAAGTTATTTCGTATCTCAAAGATTTGAGGAAATATTATCAAAATTGGAAATATACGCTTATGTATAGTAAATTAATATTCTAAAAGTAATTTTCATGAGAAAGTTAGAGTTTTCACTTGTTTTTAAAACTAAACAATGCCTGGATACAAAATTTAATACAAATCATTAGACCAGAATTTGATAGAACTGATTTTTTTCCCCATTTCAACCTAAAGTAAACTACTCTTAATTTTAGGGTTAAATAGATAATTCCAACAAACTCATCGGAGGAACCTTATGAAAACCTTAAATACCAAGTTTTAGGCTGATCGGTAAAATGGTTTCGGTTCTAGTAACAATAATAGAGGGACGGATAGTGTTGAAAAACTTATTTTTCCGGTTCTGAAAATTGAAAAATGACACCTGGACACGGGAATCGAACCCGGGACCTTTGGCTTAGTACGCCAATGCTCTAACCACTGAGCTATCAAGGATTCGTCCCGTGCCCAGGGTCATTCTTCACTCATATTTTAAGGCAGAGTCTATGATGGACTAGCAGAAATCGTCAGCTACATTATGTGATTTTTGTTAATATCACAAGCCATCAGATAACGCGGCCATCGGCGACTCGGTAGTGGCTTATTGCCAAGTTGTACAATTATTATTATAATTGTCAGGGTGTCATTTTTCAATTTTCAGAATATGATATCTAACTGAAGTAATTACCATTAATATAGCTTCGGCTATTTACTCTTAATATATTTTTCCGGGTTCAGGGCGTCACGAAACGTCAAAATACATCAAAAACTAAAGTTCGATTTTTTTTGGAAGATCAAAATAATTTCTCTACCCGAGGGATGAGATGAAGTAAAAAAAATAAACAGTAAAAAAAACAAGAAGACAAGCGAGTGATGTGAACAGTGAATTTTAAGGGGATAACTCCGAGACGAAGAGAGGAATACTGTGTAGGCGATAACAGGTGCGTGCTCAGGTTCGGGAGAAGACGCCAGGACCCGTCACATGGGAGCCCAGCCCACTAATATCCGAGTGACTAGACTTGAGCTCGGGCCGAGCATCGCACGCAACCACCACCCCCAATACCCCGCTGTCGTCATGAATATGCATTCTACTCAGATTATTTTATTTTTTTTTACTCTTGAGAGACTCGTTGAGTTGTGGGAGTTAACAAACATAGCAGAGTAAAGTACTATAGGGGCAGTATAGCTTAAGGCAGAGTTTTTCAACCGGTGTGCCGCGGGAGTTTGGGGATTAGAAATGAAACGAGACAAAAATTAGAGGAATGAAAATAAATATTTTTAAATCCATGAACCACATTTTTTTTTTTAATAGCAAGGTAATTATAAAAGTTTCAGTTATTGAACTTTCAAACACAATTCATGTATACTAGTTGTTGTTTTTTAGGAGTAAATTTCTCTGTAAGAAACTGATGGTGCTCATTGAAGATTTTAGAGCCTTGTTCAGTTTTCCCTAAGTTGGAAAAGGTGGAAAATCACTTAGCTAAGGCATTGACTGATTGGTCAAGCATGCGTAGGCTACTACAGTCTCAATCCAGTAAGGTAATGAATGTGCGTCCTGTCCAGAAGACATTACATTAGAACATCGACCAACCGGACTAATTAGGACCATATAATAGAAAATCCAGATTTTTTTATAGCATCGCGTCTTAATAGCCGTGTAGATTATACGCTTATTTACTAATTATGCTAATAGTTTTAGGGATGTAAGCACATACGCATGAACATGGTGTGTACTACGTTATCACCAGCCTTCATTTAATCTGATTCGTCACCTTAATTTATGAAGAGAACGTAGCCTTTTAGAAGCTCTCATTTGTAAGGAATTTTTGAGTAAACTACAGACGCCGCTTCAACAAAAAAAGAAACATCCAAACGGTTATATTCATAATTTATTGTTTCAATAATGTACAAACACTTAAAATAAAACAAACTAAAAATTAAAAACAAATGGTTTCTTGAGAAAGTTTAGACTGCCCAAAGTGACAGAAAATCAACATACGGTCTTGTAAATCACTTTGTGATTGGTGAATGGATACAAAGAGCAGGTCTGGTAGCGTTTGCTACCTGTCACACTCCTATGGATGGACTATGACTAAGGTATTGATTGCCCTCACCTTGTCAGACAACTGCTCAACTCAGTCTCAATCCTCTCTAAACCTGATCCTCATGATCGCATAACTGTTCTGAGGTTACACAACAGTTTCTAGTCAAAACCAGTCACAATTTATCCGAGAAATATATTTTGACCGCTCGAGGCACGTTGAATAAAGCTCGATTCACACTTTCGCCGAAAATAGAAAGCAAAATCTTCTTGAATGGCGCAGCAATTCACCAACTTATGCTGACCCATGATGCGTTGCAACGGAAACTTAAAACAGTTGACCATCAATATAGTTAATTTTAGATCAATGTAAAACATAACGTCGTGTCGTGGCAAAGTCCAATGCATCGATACACACGCTTTCTAGAGATGAGTTGAACTTCAACAGAGAGGCTCGCGCCGACGAGGCGGAAATTTTATGGTTGGCTTAGAGCTCCTCACGTGACCTCGTGCAATTATGATTTACCCTAACCAGATCTAATTATGAAAGAATCTGTGAGTGTAAATATTCATGTATTCTCATAATGTTATCCGCGATCTGCTATAGATAAAACACGACAGTTAGCATGGCTATGATCGAAAGTCATCTCACCAGAGAACGACTTAATTTGCCGAGAAAGAGAGAATTACTGTGGTATCGAACAAGCTAATAAAAAAAAACACATGCACGCCATAGAATCGTTAAAACCTAATTGGCTCACCATAGTTATAACCTTATCTCAGAGTTCATAAAGCTACTAGATCTATTCCGTGTATCTTTACGCCAAGCCATGCGCTTTTTTTAGCTGCAACTTTGACTAATGTTGTAACTTCTAAAAAAAAGTTCTTCCAATAGTTATCTCACTATACTTCACAGAAACAAGTTATTATTTATTGTCATATTTATACTCTGTGGTTTACTTTAATTTGTTCAACCCTATTATTTTTTTTAATAAAACGTGTTATTTACTGATGAACCTAACTACAAGCGAAGAGCTATCAGCGGTGTATATTTATTGCTTATTGTTTACACTACACCTCATATTTGTGTAAAAATATTTTGAAACGAGAAGGGTGAATTTGTTAAAAACAAAACAAACAAAAAGGAATCAAGGTTTCTTATGGCTGTCCAATATAAGCATGTATCCTATCCTACAGGTTTAAAACCTACTCATATTTCACACGGATAGCTACCCCTCCCCCCCCCCCCCTTCGAGCGATGGGGTTAACACGGACGTTTATACTCAATAATTTACTTTTAAAAGGTTGTAACTACAACGTGCAATCCACATCTCTGAAATGTATGTTGAACGGCGCTAGAGAGACAGAGAACCTCTCGAGACACGAATCTCGTTAGCGTTGGACCGATGAGCCGAGCTAATAATTTATAGACGTTAGAGAGAGGCCGGATCTGATGTTAGAATAAGGTTCGTGGTCAGGTCACAACCTGTTCTGTCCTGGAAGACTGCAGGGACGTTAATATACCTCCCGACGAGGATAAGTACAATCTTTGAGTCAAATGCGAGAGGGGAAGCGGGGCAAGCATTAAGAACGAATCTCGAAGAACAACTTTCTCATGGATTTATTTTGCTAACCAGTTTTTTTTTCCCCCGAGAGGACGCGAGTAATAATGATAAATTATCAGAATTTAGATGGTAAAATTTAATAAAAAAATGTATCATCATTCGCCTGAAAGGATCTGCACCTGTCACTTTCCGAGGATATTATCAATACCTATATAGTGACACTAATAATATGCGGTGATAAAGTGTTATCAGTGTTGTTCGTATTCTCTGAAAGTTCTTTCCTACCAAAATCATACTGTTAACGCTCTACTCAAGGTCAAACAATGTAATATTCACAGACAGTAGCCCACACAGTCTAAGCGTCAACCGGTAATGAGCTAATATCCTCTAAACCTGGAGTAGATCAATGTATAGAGAATAGACAGGTAGCGCCGCTTGGAGGAATTTGATTATGTCATTGCTTACGTCACCCGGTACACAGCAGTTATGTTTTAATACATATTATATACTTTTGTAAATAAGAGTAATGAAGTTAATTGAACAAAGGTGTGGATTAAAAAAAAATATTATTTCAAGTTTCAAAATGTGATCTGATTTTAACAACTTTGTTTATCTTTCATATAGCTTTGAGTATGTAACGTGCTGAATTGTGTACTGAGTGACGTCACTATCTCAGCCAATCAGACGAATTTCTCCATCTGGCGCTACCTTCCATTATCTTTAAATTGGAGTAGATTTCTTTTTGCCCCACGGTTACGCTTACTAGATATGTAATGACGTAAGGAATGCATTTAAGGCGATCAAAATTACATACATAGGCCTACATGCGTGTGTCGCTTATAAAACCATTTAGGAAAAACCAGCTTCAGTGTATCCGACCAGGATTCGAACCCTAATCTCCCTGTTATCAGCAGTCTAGTTCATCGCGCGAGTGACGCCTTGAGCCAAAGGGCCATTGAAACAGTTAACAAACGACAATCGCCAATACCAAGCGTGTAGAACTTGTTTTGATCGTCCTAGTAAAATGCAGGGCTCAAGAACTTTGAGGACATAAGTAGTTTTGCCGTTCACCCAAACATACATTCTCCCCCATTGTTATCTGAGTGGCCTGCTCGCCCGCCCCGTGCGTTGCTCGCCACGTATCGCTCTCATCTGCTGCCAGTAATCGTGTAATTACAGGTTGCTAACTTCAACAAGAACCCCGAAATTAACTGGATACAGGAATAGGTAAGAGAGACGGGCATGCAAACCAGCCTGTCCATCAAAAGTCAGAGCGGCCTGGGAGAAACTGGTGGAGGAAACGACTCACAAAGCTTGGAGGAAACATTACGAAGAACTTTTAGTTTAAAGAAACAACAACATTTAGTTTAATGGTGCACTACCCTTGCAGAGGAGAAAGCCTTGGAAGAACTGGTGGAGGAAATGTAATCAGCCTTGATTTGAATGAATCATCACGGAGAAGTCTACGTTTGAAAACAATTTTTTTAATACACTGGAAATCTTCTTTGAGGAAACAGCGTTGTCATTCTCTCGTTTTCGTGTGGTCAATCTTCTCTCAAATAAAAGAAAAGTTTCGCAACGCTGCGCTGGTTAGTCGAGGTTGCCAGTAGCAACACCAGAATACCACCTTCCGACATAACTGAGAGAGAGGAGATTTAGTAACTAGATAACCAAGAGAGAGCGAAACAAATATTTTCTCCATAAGACTTGCAGTTGCCTCGGCGATGATATTGAGTTTAGTGATATACTCACGCAAAAGGAACTGGTGCGGGAAATGAAACCCAACCACGCTTGGAGAAATCATTACGGAGGAGCTTTAGTTTAAAATTGACCCTATATATGACCTTTTAGAACATATATAAAATAACTGTAAATTAACCAAAATTATCTTTATTTTAAAGTTGTTATAATATAAATCATCTGTCAAAGTACCAGGTGCCGACCTCGTGGATTGGCATAGATTCACAAATAAATTATAGATGATTTTATAACGTTTTGGACAATCAGATAAATTATTTTTAAGGCGATCTGACAAATAATATATATATATATATATATATATATATAAATAAATCACTGCGTTTAACTACCTGTTCTGGTATATATGATAATAACCTTAATGGGGTAGGCACGAGGAAGGAAGCAGTTTCTACCCACATTTGCGTGGAAGGAAAGTGGGAAACCATTTAGGAAAAACCAACCACAATAGATCCGACTGGAATTAGAACCCCAATCTCCCCGTCATCAGCAGACCAGTCTAACACGAGAATGACACCCTAGAACATCTATTGAAGCGGGTATATACATTATATTATAGTCTACCCCCAAACATTCTTCCGTGCTTCACGCCTTACTACTCGACCGAGCTATTCGAAAATTTGTTCAAATAAGATTAGAATCAGAACGATATAAGTTAATGAAAATGTACCCACATTTGGGTTGCAAAATAGTGAAAGCGCGTTTAGGGAAATATCTCGATACACCCACTGAAGTTTTGATCCTCGTCCTCCCATTAACAGGAAGACAGGACGAGACGAATGGATTCGTCTGAATGGTCTCCGGTAAAGATTTAAAGTAAATTTAAACCTACCACCGACAAGCTTAAGGCGACGTGGAATGTAATGACAAGGTATTTTAAAAGGAAGGACTCTTTAAAAAGTACAACCTGTCACGAAACCCTTAAGGCGGGTATTACGAACCATTATTTCAGTATCAAACTGGCAGATATCGTTCCGTGAATGGCGTTTAGTCCTCCAGGGTCGGATCTGTCACTCGAACTGCTGTGTTTGCTAGAGAGAAGATTCCCACATTAGTAAGAAAGGTACTGGTGGTCAGAGCCATCACTAGAACTGATATTGTTTGCTAGAAGATTCCCATACAAGAAGTTGAAAACAATGTCACTTAAACGTTGACATAATTTAAAAAAAACTTACTATGTAGTTTGCATACGCTGATCCCTAGCCACTCGCCCACTAGCCCAGACCTAATTACTACCATAGCCGCGACTTCATGGAGTAGGCCTACTATTTGTCTTAATAATGAATGTAGGTCTAATAGTTCTGCGTTCACACTTTGACATACTGATTAAAAGTTCCTTAATGTTTCACTAAGAATCAAGCTGGACACATAGCTAGGCCCTAAATTATAATATAGTGATTACATTAGTAATGAATTGGTGCTGAAGGAGTGCGGTTTGAAATAGAATCCAATAAGTCAATGTGAAAGAAGCGTCTTACGTTGGTTTGGGGGTTTGGTTGTTGAGAGGATGAGTGTGGATCGAGTGACGAAGCAAATATATGAAGGTAGAGTGTGCAGATCAAAAGGAAGGGGTGGGACATGCAAGACGTGGCTAAATGTTGTAGAAGAATGTGTGAATAAGAGAAACATTAAGATTTTTAAGAATGAAAGAGCATGTATGACTCGGAGTATGCAAGGATAGGGAAGTGTAGAGAAAGTTAGTTAGGATGGATTAAGTACGGAGTTGTTTTTTAGCTATAAGCCTAGTTTCTTGCCTACCCCGTAAGGGAACGGCGTGATTAGGTATGTATGCCTATTTTTAATGATTTAATATTCAAAATAGGAACATTTCTAACATAGTCCAAAAGTGTTATTTATTTTTACTAAATAAGTATAAACATTCTAAGAAGATAAAAAAATCACCATTTTTATCCATGAAGAACTCAGAAAAATATTAAATTCTAATACAATTTTCAGTTTATTCTTTCAATACCGAGACTTATTGGCATCAGTATTTTTTCCCCCAATGATATAAATTTAAGTGAAAGGTACTTTGTACCCATTGTCACGCATGTAGCAGAAACATGGACATAGATGTAAGAGAGACTAGGAAAGTGAAGGCAACAGGAATGAAGTTTGTGAGGAACATGTTAGCTGTCACAAGAAGAAACAGGATTTGGAATGAAGTTGTCCGGTGAAGAGTTGGAGTACAAGGAGTACATGAGATAATAGAGGAAGCAAGAATGAGATGGTATGAGCATGTAATGAGGGTGGAAAAGGAGATAATATCAAAGAGAATGATGGAGATGAAGTATGTAAGAAAAAGACCGCAAGAGAAACCAAGAAACAGTTGGGAGAAGCAGATAACAAAACCCGTGCACTTGAGAGGAGAAGAATGGAGACGATCGGAGGAGGAAGAATGGTACTGAAGTGATCCATCCATAACCCGGAAAATGTTTATAATAATTATGTCAATGACTAGAAATGAGTAACATATCGATAATTTTCTCTCGAGGCGTATGGCCCGGACAGGTAGTAAGTAACACGAGGGGGAAAACAACTTAATGTAAGATGGTAGGTAAGACGAGCTAAGGACATTATTTTTTCAGTTTTTAAAGAATTTTTTTTCGTACAAAATAAATAAATATTGTTCATTATATATGTTTTGTTTAGTTTTCTTTAGTATTCTCGACAGTTATTGAATATTTGTCATGGACATTCTAGAATTTAATGATAACTATTTATCTTAATTTAAAAAGTTTCTCATCAAGTTCCATTATGTTTATGACAAATATTCAATAGCTGATGTTGACTATATTATATTTATAAATTCAAAACTAAACGTATCTCTACTCAAGCAATATTCGATTAATATTTGTAAAAAAAAAATCTCAAAAACTGAAAACATCTTAATATCTTTGCCCTAACCACCTTAAGCTTTATGCTAGCCAAAATGTAAAGAAATGAGTGCCCGAGAATAACAATAAATACGGAAATTTGTGCACCCGATAAGAACACGAGCTACTGAGAGCTGGGTGGCCGAGAAGAACACGAACCACGGAGAGCTGGGTGCCCGGGAAGAACACGAACACTCGCTTTAATGGCCACGTGGTCTAACGTACTACTCTCGCAGTTAACTAGACTGCCGATGACAGGGAGATCGAGGTTCGAATCTCGGTCGGGTGTACTTAAAGTGGTTCTACCTAGGTGACTTTCCACTCTCCCTCCACACAAATGCGGGTACACGTCCTATAAATATATTCTCCCTAATCCGCGTATACCCCACAAGGTTGTAATACGTGGTGCTAAAAAAGAAAAAAAGAACACGAACCACGCAGACTTGGAAGCCAGAATAGAACACGAGCCCTCCCGAGTGATCACGGTCGGCGGAACGGTGAGCCAGCCTGCAGGTCTAAAGTCATCCGCTCATCACTCGCACTATTGACAGCGGAGGCGGGGGAGGGTCCCGAGTGTTACACGCGGAGTGATAAATGGTAGGTTGTGAATAGTTGTGGCAGTCTAAGACCGATCTTCCCTTACTGACCCGCCTTCCAACTCTTCAACACATTTAACAAGCGAGTAATGACTAGCCTTCATTGCCGTGAAAACTTGCCAACTCACGGATAAAGCAGGCAGTTCCGATAGCGCAGACAAGACCCCAGTGGAAGACGGAGATACCTCAGTACCGTTGAAAAAAAAAAAACATTTATTATTTAATGGGTATTTAACTTCCATTTTCTATACGTATACTTATAGCTAAATCAATAAATCATTTGCAAAATTAGCTTAATCTAGTTTTTTTGTTATAGCGCCTATGCTTATAGCTAATATGCTACTAACAACTTACTCTAAACTATTTAGCAAACACCCTCAGAATTAGTACTAAAATCACCCGCCTCGGTGGCGTAGTTGGCTAACGCGCCAGTCGTGTTGAGCTCGACCGCCCAGGACGGGGAGATCGAGGTTCGAATCTCGGTCGGGTGAACTGGGGGTGGTTTTTCCTAAAATGGTTTTCCACTCTCCCTCCACGCAAATGCGGGTTCACTTCCTCTAAATTCAACCCTCCCAATTCCTAATCCATTAGAGTAATTAGTACTTAAGCGTATAACCCGAACGGGTAGTAAGACGCGGTGCTAAATATTATTATTATTACTAAAATCGTATAAGATAGAATGTACGGCCCCACAATCTCCCACCAGCCTTTATGCGTTTTGTGAAGGGGTATGAGCTAAATTAAAAATACTTAACATTTTCGGTCTTGACATAAAGCCAACTTAGACGGCAGAAAACTCATCTTAGAGCTGAAAATTGAGCAGCAAAGATAACACATTCAACAGTAAACAACAAATACAGCATACTCAACACTACACAACAAATACAGCACACTCAACACTACACAACAAATACAGCACACTCAACACTAAACAACAAATACAGCACACTCAACACTAAACAACAAATACAGCACACTCAACACTAAACAATAAATACAGCACACTCAACACTAAACAACAAATACAGCACACTCAACACTTAACAAATACAGCGCACTCAACACTAAACAACAAATACAGCGCCCTCAACACTAAACAACAAATACAGCGCACTCAACACTAAACAAAAAATACAGCACACTCAACACTAAACAACAAATACGCACACTCAACACTAAACAACAAATACAGCACACTCAACACTTAACAAATACAGCGCACTCAACACTAAAAAACAAATACAGCGCACTCAACACTAAAAAACAAATACAGCGCCCTCAACACTAAACAACAAATACAGCGCCCTCAACACTAAACAACAAATACAGCGCCCTCAACACTAAACAACAAATACAGCGCCCTCAACACTAAACAACAAATACAGCACACTCAACGCTAAACAACAAATACAGCGCACTCAACACTAAACAAAAAATACAGCACACTCAACACTAAACAACAAATACAGCACACTCAACGCTAAATCACAAATACCTATTAATAGCACCAAAACTAAAGTACCTGAGAAATATTATAAGATATTAATTAAAGTTACTTGTACTAAGTTTGTTTAGTTGTCCTTCGAACAAGGGTTGTCTTAATCTATAGCGCAAGAGAAGGCTAAGGAAGTTTGGTTTGAGTCTTGGCTGAAGATGTTTGTTTAATTGAAACAGGATGAGTAATAATATTAGTTCTGAGTTCTTATCGTTCTAGAGATACTTCAGAATAAGGTAACTAAGTGGTTAGAGTAGTTAACAACAATTCTAGAGGACCATGGTTCAAATTCAGCTTATGCTCAAAAGTGTATTTGGGCCTATTACTCGAAAGGTAAAGGAGGAAAATGGGGGGAAAGTCCAATTTTAACTCAAATTGAGCTAGTGCTGCTATCTGTTAGACCAATGGTTCTCAAACTGGGGTAAACGAGTGACCTTCAGGAGGTGCAAGAGCAGCTCTAAAGGGAAATTGGGAAAAAATGACAAGAGAACAAAACCTGGTGGGGGATTTTCTAGGCTACTAAGGGAAATTGATTATCTGATATTTGCCATTTTGGGAAAATTTATCTAGAGGGTACATTAGAATTTTTGTCATGACCAAGGGATACAATAAAAAAAAATGTTTGAGACCCAGTGTGTTAGACAATCATAAGACCTTTCCAATGAATTAAGATTATAGTTAAAAGAGGTCTTTGTCATTATTAAATTAATGTAAGAAATAGTATTTGCTGGATTCCTTATAATGTTTGAGATATAAATGTGTTTATAAAGTGTTCAGTTTCCCTAAAAGTTGGCAAGTTTGCTTTGTTTGTTTTCACAATAATAGCCAACAGATTATATGAGTGGGTTATAGTGGAACGTGTAAAGATTATATTTTATACATCCTTTTGACTAACTAATAGAGATAATCAGATCCAATGTAATATTTTCGTAACGTAGCTCCAATCAATGATTTTATTAATGTGTCTGAATGCATCATTGCATGCATGCATTTGAAATGTATATTTCATTAAATATCTTGTTTTGACTGTATCGATTGTAGAGGATCAACAACGCCAACTATCAGAACATATTATGCCAGGACGAGGTAAAGGGTTAGATAGTCTCAACTAAGGACACACTCAGGTAAAGCGGACGTTGTTTTCCGTATCTGGTCGGTTTTGCTGAAATGGGCTGAGACATTTCTACTTGCTATCGTTTCCAAGATAGGCCCCGCTACTCCCACTTATGTTTAATTCCCTGTCAAAATGTTAAACACTCTAAATATCTTAGTATTAATATTGTCGAATGTCCTTAATAGCCTGGCACTGGCAGACAATAAATCATTCCAACTTAATGTAAATTATACTTTTCCAACGGATATATATACCAATGTTGCAGCGACCCAAGAAGAAGGGCCCGAAGTTTGCCGGAGGCTCCCGAAGGAGGAGCCGAGCACGGCGGGTGGGCGCGCCCTACCCTTCGTATGTGGAGAGTCCGAACAAACCAAACAGCTGCCCTTCTCTATTTTATACTCTTACCACGCGCGCCTCCGGGATGAGTCGAGGACGGGGCGAGGGAATTAAACAACCGGCCTAATACACGGAGAAAGGGGGAGGGGTGGCATTTAAACCATGTTAAGCCCCCTTCTCGGTTTTGAAATATACTCTTCTTTGTAGCCCACGACATAAATAGGTCTTGGAGGAAGCTATACGACATGCTTGGATGACTAGGTCTATTGTAAGAGTAAGGTACTTCTTGGATGGTATAGTCCAGTTTTCATAGGAAGAGTCTTTAAGAAAATACCTATTTTTTGCAGCGAAAATTGATAACATTTTATTATTTTATCACTGCTATTTTATAGGTGCTGCGGATTACATGACTTACGTATGAATACGTTAAAGTGGATCTAGTAGCTTTTATAGTTACCAGATAATAAAGGCCCTTCTTATAAAGAGTGGTAATAAAGTAACTTCGACATAAAATGGTGAGAACATATAAAAGGTCAACGAGCTAAAATGTTCAAAAACAATTGCTAAATTATACATACGGAGCATCGGCACGCTAAATTGAAAGCCCCTGTATCGAACCTCATTCCCGGCTGTCATGTATTAATTTGAAATATAAATAAGGGGACGGCCAGACTGGGCGAGAGACTAAAATATAAAATAGAACACATTGGTTGTAACGAGAGGTGGTCAGACTGGAGCGAGCGACTGAGCGCACGCTTGAAAGATATAACCGGTTCTATTTTTCAAGCGCGCGAGCTCGACCCGGTACAGTCTAGTTTACAGGCGCTAGGCAATATTATTGTATTTTGGTTCATTGAGTGCTAGGAAAACTTCTCATTTTGACATTTTTATTACTATCGATAGGTTTAGCACACTTGCTACTAACGGCCTTATTTAATTGGTAAGATCATAAACCATACCTATATGTATGTATATCTGTAAAACTGATATGTTAAAATACTTCAATATTATCAAAGTAGGCCTTAACAAATAAGAATCCCAATTAGTGTGGAGAGAGGATGAGAAAACCACAACAATAAATCACTTGGTAAAAACTACCCTCAGTTTACTCAGCCAAGATTCGGAGCGTCCTCGTCAACAACTATCGAGAGCTATATGCTAATCACGCGCTCGCTCGAACGCTTGTCAGTTTGGCCGAACCCTAAGGCGTGAAATACTTTTATTTTAGTGTTCGCTCTCTGTAGACGAAGCTTTCCTAAAATGCACCGAGTCAAATAATAAGTTTGACTATATTTTCCCAATAAACCCGGTACTAGTCTTGATCAATCATTAACACGTGATATTAAATGTTAATATTAAATTTAAATATTATAGAATATAACCAGTTTATTTAAAGAATATTTGCTTTTTTAATTCCAAACATTTCTGTTGAAAACAAACTATAATCCATTCACGGTAGGAATTACTCTTTGAAAGGTCTTTTTTCCTACCAATATCGTACTATATAATAGATTTCTGGTAGGAAAAAAGGCCTTTTAGAAAACAATTCCTATGCTGAACAGACTTTAGATAACATTTTCAACATCCATTATTTCTTCAAGTGCAAATATTTTCTATTAAATAATAATGTAACCATGGTCCTACATTATCTTCACCTTGCCCAAGAATCAATTAAGTTTTCCTTATTTTAGAAGCCTGTTTACTTTCTTTTTTTACCATGTAGACTGTTCCATATTTTATTTATAATCGTTTTAATCAAGCCAAAATGTATATTACCCGTGGATAACACATCAATTTCAAAAAGTCAGGGACGGAAATCCTTTCACCTATGGTAAGATAGACAACCTTCGAAGACCTGAATCCAACCCAGAAAGAATCGAACCAAAGTATCAGTGGCGCCGGCTTCAGATCATTTTTGAGGGGGTCATGATTAACTGGTAACTGCCACCGTTTTCGGAATCTGGACTCTTCTCCATCTCCTTGATCTTACTTCAAATCGGGAATTTGCGAAATATAGCAAACGAATTATAAATAAACGTACTGATAATTTAATTATGCTATTAATTGTGGCACACCGACGACAGAACTGAAAACTGACTGACTTGGACACTGAACGACATAGTTAATAGAAGGCGGAGTAAATATAAAACTCTTAGAGTGGGAATTTTAACAGTGGGTGGTTGTTAAACTAATACTATTGATTATAGACCGCTGAGTTGATACCACGATAGAACTCGATAGCAGCGTTCGATTTCGGGTACATCGAGATTGTTCTGCCCGCGAACGTACACTACAGCTATCTATGTGCAAACCAGGCAACTTCCGAGTGCTAGGATACCTATAAGGAAGATTCCATAAACTGTTCAAAATGAAAATTATTATTAAAAACCAAGAAACCAAGACCATAGTCAGGGATGGTGGTTTGGGGATTCAACCCCCCCCCCCCCCCCGAAATTTTATGAACAGTATTACCTAAAAAGCACTTCAGAGAGCTTCTAGAGTTGTTTAATATTTATAATTTTTTCCAGCCTACGGCAATTGGGGAATGTGCCCGCCAAACCCCCCTTAAATTATGGGCTGGCTACAGCCTTGCAAAAAACACTTGTATCTTGTAACAAATTTGCACCTTTGTCAACTAATTGTTGCACACATGAATAAAATGCAGACGTGGAGAATTGGTGTGGTAGGGGGGCAAATTACACTATGCTCCTCCTAGGCTATTTTTGGGTGGGCGGAAATTACTTTATCCTCCCAAAGTCGGCGCCAGTGCACAACATCACAAAGAACGAAAGCCTGACATCAAACCGTTCGCCTAATCTCCATAGGCCCAAATTCACTGGCCTGACGTTAGCGATGAGAGGATAAAGGAACATAGAGGACCACCCAAGAAGACGATGGTACATGAGGTAATCCCATCACAGCTTCTTTCAACTTCTCCATCACCCGCCATCAACTCCTTCATCAACAGCTGCCACAACGTGCAAACAAGTCGTGTACTCGAAAATATGACCAATACACAGTTCATTGAGATCGTCATTCCTGAATTTATCCAAGCAAGAAAGCTACTAGAAGGAGGTAGAGGGAGGATAGGGTGGGGATAAAAGTGGCATTACCAAAACTGAGGGGGGAAAAAAAGCAGTTAGGCGAGCGTTTAGCACTCCTGATGGACCATACGGGACATCGTTATGTTCCTATCTGCCGCACCGTATACAAACAACCAGAAGTCACTTGCCTAAAAAAAAAACAACTGATGGTTCGTCATGTGGGAGAGTAAGTAACACGAGTTAAGGGTAGTATTTTTACAGTTTTTATATAAAAAACATTTTGGGGGGGAAACAAAATAAATCAAATAATTATCGAACAGAAAAATAGAGTTTAATTTTCTTCACATGGTGAGCTCAACAGTTGTTGAATATCTCTCAAGGGTGTTCTGGAATTTAATGACTACTTTTCCTGTTTATTTTAAAATTTTCTCATCCAATGCCGCTATGCTCATGACATATATTCAACAAATGTTGATATCTCCTTGTGAAGAAAATTATATTTTCTCTTTCTACTGAAGTATTATTTGATCAATTTTTGGCAAAAAAAAAAGTATTGCAATAAAACTGCCCCTAGCTCAGATTTCCTACAATCCCCCTCTAATAAGGATTATCTCTCCTGTGAAGGCCACAAAGTTTCTTCTTTCCTTTTTCTCTTCCCTCCCAACTAACAGGCGATCTTGAAAGAAAGAATGAATATATAGCTTTATGACCCTTCACCTTTCAATTAAACCAAAACGTTTCATATCGTTAATAAATTAATGGAACCAGTTTTTAGATTTCAAATAATCGTGTTGATTTCTGTCCATTTTCTATAGTGAAATTTGAGTCTATATATTCAAAGACCGCACCATGTTTGACACAATGTGGATTATCTGTCCTCTCTACTAACACATTCTAATGTCCGTCCATTGGCTAGATATAGCCCATTCACCCCTCGGAAAACACATAGCTTAAATAATACTGCACGAACCAGATGTCAAAACGTAATAATTTATTTTCTGTATTTTATTCTAGAAATAAATGGAATTGAACTATGAGAAAACTGATTTATCATATTTGTAAATAATTTTAAATAATCAAATGAAATGTAAATTTTCAAATTTAAAAAATCTTAAAGCTGATCAAATTGTCCTGTTGTCAAGTGAATAATGCACACAACTATGCTTCGATCCAGTTTTTGGTTCGAGAACAATCGTGTATCTCGACCTAATCTGGTTTCAAACCAGTTTCCCTCGCATGTCAGTGAGGCTCCAACGCTTTCGATCCCCTCCTTACTCATGAAACGAAACGCAAAGATTGGTATCTAGTTTGTTTTTTTAAATACTCTGTTGTTACAACTTAAGACACACTACCCCACGTCGAGAAGGTGATTTATCGGCGAGTATCCCAACAAATGAACATCGTCGGCCGGCTAGTTCAAAGAGAAAATATAATTCAAACAATGATTTAATATATGGTTCAGTAATAAATCCAAAGGCCGGCACACACGACACAATTTCTTGTACAAAATTGTGTGTAAAAAATTGTACAAGATCTTGGTTACATTGATAGCACACAAGTTTTACCTAGAAACTGTCCACACAGCATACACGATTGCACACAATATTTAAATAATACGATGATATAATGATGCTCTTTTTATGGTTTAATACTCGACGAGTAATTAAAAAAAGTGTATTCACAATAAATATATATCTGATCATCTCTGGAGACTATGCAGGTAAATAAAGAATTATTTTTCAATTGTACTTTTACTGTTTAAACAGTAAAAAACCTCTATATTTGGGGCTCGAACTCCTATAACTTTAATATATACTGTATTTGTTTTAAAGTAGTTGGCTGTTAATATACAATCATTCATCAAAAAAGAAAATATCTGACAAGGTTATCCCTATGTTTATAACTCAAAATCTGTATGGTAGAAATGGAGGATATAAGACATATTTTTTTACTATAAGGTAAAATATTTTGCATGTAATGAATTGTGTAAAGCAGTCTCTACACTCTTGGGTGTCCCCACAGCACAATCTTAGGGCCACAACCGCTTGTAAAAATAAATGATGTCGTGTGCACCTAGCTTATAGCACTTATGCTTATGTTCGGTGACTTCATATATGAAAGAAACAGTATAGACGATGGAATAATAGTCTACAACGAAAACATTTCAACAAAATGACAATAAGACTTTCACAATATTAACTCACATAAATTATGAAGTAGGAAGTGTACTTGAACAAGATTAACGACGAGGTGAAATAAAATATTAAACACAAAACAGCATTTCAGAATCAACTTAAGATACTTCTGTCTAGTTATGCCTATTAGTGTTGATATTCTAATTATTTATTCGTCCATACCCTGCCATCATATTTCGACTACTAAGTGGGTTATTTGCATAGTTGCTCAACCCGTTGTGAAATATTTGGCCAATTTATAATTAAAAAAACAAAACTATGTCATGAGTTGAAACAGAATAAATTAAAATGAGAATAGAATTTCAAGTTCAAGAGCAAATTCATAATAAAATCGATACAAATTGTAATAGTTTACTCAAATAAACGCTTATTTAATATATAAACTAGAGCGAACTTAAAATATTTTTTTTTATTACAAAGGTTTTTTACGTTTAAAACTAAAGTCTAACTAATTAACGATTTCCGGTCAAGTAGTGTTTCTAAAATTGTGGTACGTGTACCACTAGTGCAACGTAAGGGATTTAAGGGGGCACGCAACACTCCAAGTTTTATTGATCATATTTTTTTTTATAAAAGACATGATAAAATGAGCTTTCCTTCCAAAAGGGATTTATATAGATTACCACTAAAGATATATTTAAATCGTACAGCGTCTGTTTATACTTTACAAGATGGTAAATATTAAATATAACGTCAAAGTTTAAAGATAAGTATCATAATAGTTTCTATTGACTTTATTTAATTGAAAAAAAGAAAAACGCATGGGCGGTTGCACAGTCTAACGCGTTACTTCCGTGTTGGACTGGATTGCCGGTGACAAGGAGTATATATACATTCAACGATCGGAGTTTGAATCTTGGTCGGTTATAACAAATTTTGTACCCTATTTTTTTTATACATGAATGGCAGGTACGTTGGTCAGACCACGGACCCGAAAGGATTACACGGCTGGCGAAGATTTGGGAAATAAATATCTAAGGGCTAAGGATGATAAGATCTAAGTAAAGATCCTACAAGGAAAAAACCACCACCCTATGACGGTTTGAATCCACGGTCGGGTATAAAATAGGGTATTTTATTCCTAAATAGTTTCCCAATCTTCCTCCACGCAAATGGGGGTACATTTTCTCTAAAATTCTATCTTCCTCATCTTTATCTCACAAGCGTAGTTAATTCAAGATCCAGACTTTGATTAAATAAATATTATCAAAACATGACCTAGATATTCTAAAAAAAAATTACCTCAAATTTCCAAAAAATTATCTAAAAACATTAACAAAAACTCATAATGAATCCACATGACTAGACTAAACACGTACTTTACAAATAGAAAATAAAAAATATAAATGCAATAAGAATCCTTTAAAAACTATACTCTTGCTGTGTGCTAAACATAATTTTGATTTACAAATATATGGTTCAGAAATAAAGCTATTCCCTCCCAACGTAACCTTCTCCAGCTTAGTTGCAGTACCGCATCAGGAATATGTATTTTCTTAATATAATTACAATAAAGAAGATACCAAGTTCACTGCCAATAGTGAGTGTCTTATTCCAATGAGTGTGTTTGAGTACTTATGCATTTATAAAATATCGATGATTTTTAAAATATAGACGCATTTATAAAATATCGATGATTTTTAAAATATAGACTACCTAATCAACAATAATGATTAAAACTTAATTGAAAATGCCTAAAAATACAAAAAAAAAAAATGTCCTATGAATACAAAATGACAAAAAAATGAGCAAATATCCTTTATCAAAAAACGTTTCCACAACCAGGGGGGTCATGATAACCAAGTATGTACACATGTGTATAGTCTGTGATGAAAGGGAAAAAAAGAAGATATTTCATCAAAACCCAGATACTGGTAATTATTAATATGTGCCCGGACAAGTAGTAAGACGCTGTGAAAAAAACAAAACAAAAATAGAAGAAACAGGTCTTCTTCCCCTTCAGTCCTCCGATGATTGTCATCCGAGAAGTCCACAAAGAGAAGAATATAGTGAGCAGACAGCGCGATGTGTCACTTGTCACCCTGCCCCCCTTCCTCACACCATCACGGAGAGGGAGGGACAGAGAAATACCAGTAAAACAGTTGAAGGGCAGTAACAGTCGGCACGCAGCGGGGTGGGTTTGTTTTAAACTCCACACTGGGTCGAAGAGGTCACGCTGCCCCCTCCACTCACTCCACAATTCAAAACCAAAACTTTTTTTTTTTACTGAGGACCAATACACAAGAGAAGATCGAGTTCATCCTACAAAATAGCAACCAGGATAGAATTGGTATTTAAGGGTTGGGTGGAACTTGGAGGGAGAAAAGGCCATTGGGTTGTTTTTTTTCAAAATAAATCAAATACTTCTCCAGTAGAAACATCGAGTTTAATTTTCTTCACGAGGTGATATCAAAAGTATTTGGGATGTTGATGAAAATTTCAAATTAAGAGAAAAGGTTGTCATTAAATTCCAGGACACCCTTGACAGAGATTCAACAACTGTTGATATCACCAAGTGAAGAAAATTAAACTTTATGTTTCTAATGGAGCAATTTTTATTTTTTTTGGTAAAGAAAAAAAGGTTTTGTTATAAAAACTGTAAAAACACTGCCTTAACTCGCGTTCCCTCAATCCCCACCGGGGAAGGAAACACAAGGTAATAGAAAGGGTATTAATTATTAATAATATTATTCACTTCCATTCTACCTCTAACCGTTTTATTCGTTTCCGAATTAAGATTAATGATGCCCAATTAGTTGATTGTGAGATGAAATGGTATGAACTTAAGTTTAAAGTGAATAACAGGGTGGTAGGCATGGAATTCTATGTTCACAAGTGTTATTAGATACACATCTGCTAGCAGGTCTAAAATTTGGCAATCAGATAAATCTGTGCCGGGACCGAGGATTGAACCCCGGACCCTCAGCACAGAAGTATGACACCTTACCCCTAGACCACCATGTCACCCAAGAAGAAATTATTCCTAAACGCCAGATATCCAGTGGGCTTATAACGTTACTGGGTGGAGCACTCCAACAGTAGGAGAACAGGGGAAGAGGAAAACACAAAATATAATACAAATTAGTGTCATGACTCCTCTTATTAAATAATATCAATTCATAAAGATCCATTCTACGCTCCTAAACCAGTTTTCCTTCGTTTCCCGGGAAGTTGAGATTTAATGATCAACCGAAATAAGTAAATTTTAGGACTTTTCAGAGTGAAGTAGTTAAACTTTTAAACTTTGTTTACGAGTATATACATGTGTAGGGTCATAGAAAATAGTTGTGTGTTGAATCCAATGAATCTTATTAGCAACACACATCTCAGCTACCTAGGCAGTTCCCTTAATATTTCTAGACAGAAGACATTAATGAATATTTTTAACATGATTGGCGTCCATTTTTTTAAATCACATATAATGTACAAACTCGCGGGGAAAATGATATGTAAGAACATATATTTTATCAAAAGATGGTGCCAAATATTTTATCATGTATTTTATAAAAAAACATATTTTTCCTTTTCATAAGAAATCTGACAAAGTAGTACCGCCCTATGACAAAATGTAGGAACGTTACGCGTCGAAGCCGCGGACGGCTGTCCCTGTGTGAACAAGGCCTAACTATTCCATCGGAGCTATCACGTCCGATCAAAAGAGAGAAGCTAAAAAAAAAGAGAGAGAAAAAGATCCCCGCTTCAAAATTTCTCCAGCTAATTGATTATCTCCCTGGCTCTTCTTACAGGCAGACACGGATCTTCCCTCCCTCCCCTCCAATCCCTTAGACAAGGGGGGTAAGAGGGGAGGAAAAACAAACAGTGCTGGGGACCCCCTGAGGTGGGCGCCCCCCCCCCCTACCCAGGCCCCAAGCCAATTATGTGACCCCCCGCCGGACCTAGACTCCACACTGGCGGGCCGCGCCCCGGAATTTTCGGGGGCCAACTTTTAGAAGGGGGTAGGTGGAGGAGGGGATGAGTATTCAATACATCCACGGCGCTATACACGGTACAAGAGGAAGATAGAGGGGAGGATATGATTTGTGACTGTTAACTCCAAAATGACCTAAGTGAGGTTTGTTTTATATAATTTATTTCCTTGTTTTCGATAGGTTCCCCCACAAACATTAAATAACTATTTACAGTCCAGTGTACAACGTTGAAGAAACACGCGAGGCCTTGTTTTTCCCATCACACGGAGGGAGAGATTATGGTTCAGTCTATCTGGTGGAAAGAGCTAGCAGGGTGTATGGGATGTGGTCTACCATGGTATTTTTTATAGTTTGATTAAATATGTGCCGGAAACACAGAGTGCTCTCGTCGCTAATTCAAACACAAACATGAATTAAGGTGGGATGAAAGGTTAAGGTCAGTGTTCTTTTTTTACAGTTTTTAGCCAAAATAAATTAAATATTTCATAAAAATAAACATAAAGAGTTTACTTTTCATCACATAGTAATCTTAAAACCTGCTTCGGTGGTCACATGGTCTAATTTTTAAGGCGTCACTTTCGCTATAGACAAAAATGCCGATGACAGAGAGATCAGGGCTCGAATCCCAGTCGAATGCACCGAGGGTGGTTTTTCTATAAGGTTTTCCACTTTACCTCCACGCAAATGCGGGTACACTTCTCTACATCCAACCTCCATCATCCCCAACTCACTAGCGTAATCAGTATATATGCGTATAACCTGAACAGGTAGTAATAAAGAAAGGTAGTAAGACATCTTGAATATCTGGCATGAGTAGAGTGGCATTAGATGAGGAACTTTTTAAATAAAGATAAAAAAAAATTCTCATCAAATTCTAGGACTGAAGAAATTACTACGCGAAGAAAGTTAAACTGGGTTACTACTGGAGAAATATTTTATTTATTTTGTTGATTCTTATTTTTTTATTCTTTGTTATAAAAATAGCAAAAATATTGTCCTTAGCTTGCAATTGTACCATTCCACCTTAAGAGTCCATCTCTCGTCCAATTAACAGGGACATAAGCTAAAAGATCATGCATTAACCAGATATAGTATCAAAGTAAGGTTTTTCTGCATCCTCAACTCGAACACGACATTGCCTGGTCTCTGTGAGATAGTTTTTAGTTTTAAAATCATATTTTTTTACAAATATTTTCTTAAAATATTGTGAAACTGTTCCACTGGTCTCAATTTCAATCTTTTTAAAAGTAGAATACAGAAAACCGCACCATAACGCTACGCCTGGTTCGATCCGTAGGGGAAAGTTGCCTATATTGTACCACTTTTTAAATTTTAATTTTTATTTGCCATAAATACTAACCTATGATATTAAGTGTATTTTTACACAAACCTGTAATTATTTGCTGATATATTTGTACTGTTTCAAGCTCAAAAGGATGTAATTGGAAATAAATACAGCGATTTTTCTAACTGGCTGCAATCGGTACGATATAGGAAACAGGTTTCCTAAATTGTACCACCCATGTCCTAAATCGTACCACTACAGTATTTATTAGGAAGAAGCTACTAATAAAAATATAATATTATACTACATTGTAGTGTGATTCTTCGGACGAAAACTAATTGGATCGGACACATTCTTAGGAGGCACTATCTTCTGCATGACATCATTGAAGGCAAGGTTGAGGGAAAGAGGAGCTTAGGAAGAAGAAGGTTTCAAATATTGGATGACTTTAGGGAAGGAAGAAAATGCTGGGAGCTAAAGGAAGAGGTGGAGGACAGGACGCATGGGCAGTCTAAGTTCACTGACAAAATAATTAATCTGTCGTGTGACAGAACACCTATTAATAATCACGGTACAGAGGTATGTTTTAGTATTTAAATGTTTATCAAAACTTTTTCTATTTGCAGTCCATACAAATAAACTGTTTTAATCCTGACTTGACCCCTGCACATCTTTCATGCACCCAGGACCAGCATACCAAACACTGCACCATGTCCTCAATAGAATGATCTTCACATACGGAACAAAACCATTCTTCTTGCTGGATTTCAATACTAACATCAGTTTGTGTTGAAGTAGATGGTAGGTTTTCTCCGTTGGTTTGCAGATCTGCTTTTTCTAAATTTCTCCACACAGATGAAACATTTTTCTTAGCATTGGCTACTTCTTTTTTTATCTTGGGCTTTGGCAGTCTCAATTAATTTGCTTTGGCCTTCTCTATTTTCATTTTCAACTGTTTTACTTTGGCCTGTGCCATTTGCAATTCTTTTGCTGTTTGCAAATCATTCTTGTATGGACTGCTTGTTAGCACAGTAGCTCGTTATAGGCCTTTGTTTGTCAACCCACCTCGTTTTGACACTTTTTTTTGGGTGGGTTTGGGAATTGGTGAGATATCTTCAATTGACACCTTAAGTTGAGAGGTGTTGGCTGGTCCAGCCTTTGGCTTTACAGCAACATCCGGTCGGTCATTGGTTTCATCTGCAGTAGGTGCAGTGGGTGGTCCATTGGTGACATCTTTAGTAAGTGGGTTGAGTCACCTGGTATTGTGTAACACACAGTCCTGGATTGGTACGAAGCCATTTTTCAACCACTTGTGTGTAGAACCCTTTCAGTGGTTTAAAAAACGACTTGTCTAATGGCTGAACCCGATGCGTTGTGTGGCCAGGCCACTGCAACATAATTACTCCGGCTTCTGTTGCTATATCCAAAGCTTCCAAGTTCTTTGAATGTGTTGTGTGGCCGTCTAGAACTAAGAAAATTTGATTATCGTTGTTTGGTTTGACGGCAGAAATAAAATGTTTTAGCCACTGGATGAAGAGGTCACTGTTTATGTAGCCTGTTTCAGAAACCTCAGGTGGAGCCCCAACTTTTAATTCATTAGCCATTCTCATGCGCTTAAAAATTAACATGGGAGGGACATAGTCTAAGTAGCGCTTGAGAGTTGGCTTTGAAATACCGTATTGGCGACAGCATTCATTCAAACCCATGTCCCCATTTCTATAAGCTGCGAGGGCTCGTTCCATATCCTATTCACTCCAAGCTTCATATTTTCGCTTCGTCATTCTGTAACACACACGGACACGCGCGTTATTTATGTTTATCGTGGTGTTTAATAAAAGTTTGGTAAAAAATAGCAAATATGGAACAAGGAAGATTATAGGCCCCCAATTCGTACCGGTACGAATTAGGAACCCACTTGTGGTACGATTTAGGCAACATCCTGGAGCTTTAAATATAACCTTATTTATAACCTCAAACTATCACTACGATAAGAATAAACCATAGGTTACGTGTAGAATTGGTTATATTACAATAATATATTCATGAAAACAAGTAAAACATACCTTCGGGTTCAGTATTTCCTTAGATACAAAGTCCAAAAATTACATCCAGATCCACTGAAACTAAATAACATTAATAAAAGCGTTCAACGTGGTCATAACAGTGTAATATTATCGCGGGTTACTTAACACAATGGGAGGCTCAAAACATAACCTATAGAGCGCTCTACCATAATCATTTCCCAGAAAATCAATGGTGGTACGATTTAGGTGGTGGTACAATATAGGCAACTTTCCCCTATTACCTTCCTAAGTTAGCCTAGATATTATCAGACCAACGGATAACATCTAATTTAGGTAAGTAGTACAGCTCAAACCAGAGGTCACATTGTGATGCCGTTTTCTGTATTCTACTTAAAAAAAACAGTGGAAATGAGACAGTTTTACCATAATTTTTAAAAAATACATCAAAATTTAAAATAAACTATTAAACTTATCCCAATTCCGCTGTTGTCAAATTAAATATGAAACAAATTGCACTTCAATATGTTTTCTGTTTTGAGCGCACTGTTGTAACTAGTTTTTCTGTTGTTGTTTTTGGTGGTGAAACATGCTCTTAAATATTGGCCGAAATGAATACTATTGGCTTGTATTTTAGCATTTTTTAAATTATTCCCAAAATTCGTTAAAAAAAAGAAAAATAAATACATCAACGTCAAACTCCTTAATAGCTCGTTCTCAAATATCTAATAGTTCTTTCTCAATTTAACGAATACATTAAGGCAACAAAAATATATCCAGGTAAAATAAAATGGATGGATGGTTATCTGAAAAAAAAAAGTATCGGGTCTTTAAATGTGAGATTTCTCTGTTACACTAAAACCCCTTAATTTAAAACTACAAATAAAAGCTACTCAAGCCACTTGCGTCTGTCTTGCGTGTGGTGATCACACACCAAACATACTGCAGACGGCTGATCATTAGTATCGATCACTTAATGCGATCTTACGTAAACATGACACTTAAGGGACCCGTGTAGGTATCCAGAGCGAGTTACGCAGGTTATGTTAAAAAGTTGTTCTTTTTACTCACCGAGTCAGACACGTTTCATAGAATAAACAGCAAACTGTCTGTTTTAAATAGAGGAATATTTCAAATGCCATATAACTTGGGGTGTGCGGGATCCCCGCGGGAAAAAAATATTTCCCGTTCCCGATCCTATTGTCGGGACAGAGATTTCGGGAATTGTTCTTTCATGTTTGAATATAGAAAACATTGGGTAATTCAACACATTTTTGTTTTTATTATTCTTTAATGTGTGTTAAGTATTTATTTAAGGCCCTTGTCCCTGTCTAGTGCAAGTATAAAACCTATATTGTGGGGTGGTGGTCGGGAGGGTGAAAGGCGTGGCATGGCTTCACAACCGACCAAAGTATCCTTCCGCGCCAACAATAACAGATGGATCACGGAAACCGTAGATGGCGCTAGCTACCGTAAAGGTCTTGTGGAAAAATCATACGTTTGGAAATACCAGTTTTCTCGAGAACAAGGGAATTTTTTTATGTTAGTATTTTAAACACCCCTTCTAAGATAATGTATCGATGTTTATTAATTGATACATTTTCTTATTTTTTGTTATGAAGCCGGCAGTTTTCTAGTGAAAAAGTCAACTTTATTCATATTTGATCACTGTTAGATAATAGAGGAGGTGTGTGTATAAAAAGTACCTATAACTTAATCAACATGCTTCTATTCTTGAACAAACCGTTTCCGAAAAGAAAATTGCAAAACAATAAACATTCTTGAGGATAACAGTTTGTTCCCATGGCTCTGCATTTCCACGCCAAATGAAAAGGGCCAATCGCTTCAAGTTATTTTGGTTAGTTGATTTATTTTATATTTCACTTGGGTACATTCATTTAACAAATTAAATATTGCACAGTGTTTTAAGATAGTATAAAAAATAATTAATTTTACATTTTTAATTCCCGTTCTCGTCCAGAAGTAAGGAATTCTAAAATTCTCGTTCCCGAGCTCGTCTCTATTGTTGAATCTCGTTCCCGGTCTCGTCTCGAACTAAAAAACCCGATCTGCGCGCACACCCCTACATGTAACATATCCTTAAGTTTATATTGGTAGTTCTGTGAACAGTAGATATAACTTCCTAAATTCAAAAAATGATAAGTACATCATGTTTGTTATGTCATGTTCTTATCGTAATTAATCTTAAGATTTGTTTTTAGAGAACTTTCTCTTTGGATTTCATGTTGATAAGTAAGAAGTAGAGCCCAGATTTTGATGTGGTATTAACCTACAAAATATGTACATACATATTTAACGACATCAGTTAAATTATGTAGTAAAATATGTAATATTGTGAAAATATTTAATATTGAATAAACGTTTATAATAATAGAAGAAACTCAATGGCGTTAGCCAACGACCAAATCATACTGACCAAGCGGCCACCTGTCTGTCGGGGCGATACTTTCAACTTTTGCTGACAAAGTGTGTCATGTGCTCAATTTAATGAATCATCCAGCCACTAGTCTCGGTTTTCTAGACCAGAGCCGCTACTTTTTCATTCAAGTAGCTTCACATTTGTCCTCACGAGTCTGAGTTAGCGTCGTTCCAGAACCACTACTTTACATAAACTTTGGAAGCGCAGGGAATCGAACCCGGGACCTCGGGATCTGTAACCATGAGCTCTGACCACTAGACCGCATAGGTGGTCAAGTTAATAATGCACATTAGTGGAACGAAATTTGATTTTATGGCTGAAAGTTTCTGAAGGTCGCTCTTCCAAAGCACTTAACCTATCGGCTATCACTTGTAGTCTAGTAGCTGATAGTTTGTGAACTAGCTACAAGTATGAGGCTGTGGTCGAAGAAAACGTTGGGGACGAAGGTAGGAGAAGGAATGCAAACTGTGTGTGAATGTTTGTCACGTGGAATTGTGGGAAAATTCTCTGAGAGCTGATATTATGTTTTCTTGCTGCTCTATATTCATTTCTTCTCCCGACAAATGAACAACGCGAAAACGAGCTAATCAGATCCAAGAACTATGGTTTTTACAGCTCCTAGAATAGTGTTTACAAACTGACACGCCGCGCGAGAGACGTGCCGCTGAGAGAACTTTATGGTAACGCCACATTCTCTCCCCTTCACAGCACGAGAAACGTTTTACACAAAGTTATGTTACGGCAACTGTAATCCTCTCTGACGAGCCAGCATATCTAACTTGGACTTTTCCCACTGCCATCCCTTCAATGAATACATTTCTTTATAAAAGTACAGGTTGCCTGAAAATTAGTGACTCAATATTTTTAATTATTTTTCTCAAGAAAGAATAAAAATAAAACTTCAGTAAATAAACACACAAAATATGTAATTTTATGTAATAACTTCGAAAATATGTAGAATACAGTAAAATATATAAAAATATGTAAAATGAAAAATGAAATTACAGTCTCAAACTATCTAATCATCAACATTTCGCTTTTCACATTTCTAACTGGCAGGCTAAAAATATGTAATTACATAAAAATCCGGGCTCTAGTAATAAGTTAGTACTATAGTCGATGGTACATTATCCGACAACTTAGCTCAGTCAGTAACGTATCTGTATATTGAGCTAATGGTCTAGGGTTCGATCCATTGCATGATTTAAATGTGGGTTTCACCTTTCACAGTGATGAATCAACGGCCGGGGACTAGGTGTTGTGTCAGTTCTAGATTTAAGTTAGTTTATAATCGTATTTTGATATAGTCAATCGGTTCGGCAAATGCACGTTAAATAGTTCAAATAATTTTTTTAAACATTATATTAATAGACCTAGAGATTAATAGTTGTTCAGAATCTAAAGTCTCACAATTTATGTCAAAGTTCTTAAAAAAAAAAGCCTTAGAAACTAGATCGATTTCTTATAATTTTATATTCAAATTACTTGAGATGAGTTATTAAATGATAAACCTAATGAGCTACCACCATATTGTTCATGGCAGATTCACCGTGACCACCCTTTTAAACTATCATTGAACAACTGCGACATTCACTGCATATTCACGAAGACTTTCCTATGTAAAGCAACTGCGACATTCATGGATGATTCACGGTGACTTTCCTTTTAAGCAATACTAAACTGCTTCAACATTCACGGCAGATTCATGGTGACTTTCCTATGCCAAACAACTGCAACATTCACGGCGGATGCACGGTGACTTTTATGTAAAACAACTGCGACATTCACGGCATATTCACGGTAATCTCCCTCCTGAGTCAATAAACGAACTGAAATGTTTACTAATGCGTCACCCAATACGCTTTATGTCACAACATAGGATCAAACGAGCGATCATTTAACACAGTAAAGTTAAAATCTAGAGGAAAAAAACAAAAAAAGAAGTTAAATTTGGTAGACATATTTGTTTAGGCGGGGGTGGGGGGTTTGACCCCACACAAAGAGTCACTCTGTGCATCTCAAGGAATAATAACCCCCACAAAGTCAGTCGGAATATCAAATTAGGAGCATTAAATAAGTTGCACGACCCCTAAATCTGCCCCTCCCCCTGCCACAATCTCCTTCAGGGGGTCTCACCATGAGGGTTGACCGGTTGACAACACCCCAGTGGGGACAGCCACAAAAACAAACGACCCCTACGGCGGGAGGGATGGAATTTAGACTCCTGGAAGATAAAACAACAATTTTTTGTTGTTTATTTATTGTGTTTTTATACCATCCTAAAAGAATGTTTTGTCCTTTCTTCCTAATAAAAAATCAATTTCCCTCGCAGCGAAAGTATTTCCATAACGAGGTAGGATCGTGCTAGGGTATGGATGAAGATCCTGCCAGATGATAGGGATAGGTTTTGACGGGGGATGGAGGAGGGGAAGAGGCAGTGGGCGCGGGGGAGGAGTGAGGGGCACAAAATAAGCGCCAGCGATGGGAAAGAGCCTCAGCAGTGTTGCCAACCTAGTTCTTTCTCCGCTAGACCTAGTTTCTTTTTTAGCGTGGGTGGCTAAAATATTTAAATAGTGATAAGCGAGGTTTCTAACTTATTATTTTATTTTTTTAATTCCTACTTTAGATTTTTTCTAGCACGAAAAGAATACTTTATTAATTTTTTGAGATTTTTTTTGTTGCCTTGATTTTTAAAGTAATTTAGGGGCGACCTGCTTTGGTGCCCGCATGATCTAAGGCGTTTCTATTGCAATAGATTGGACTATCTATGATCGCGAGATCGGGGTTCGAATCCTTGTCAGATATACTGAGGGTGGTTTTCCACTCTTAACTCCACGCAAATGCACATTAGATAATTAGTATTTATGCGTATAGCCCAAACGGGTTGTAAAACGCGGTTCTAAGAAAATAAATTCTAGAGGCGAGGTAAACAAAGTGAGTTTTTGTTTTTGTTACCGCGTCTTACTATCTGTTCGTGTTATACACATACATATTAATTACGCTAATGTGTTAAGGATAAGGAAGATTGAATTTAAAGAAAGCGCATCCACATTCGTGGGGACGAAGATTGGGAAACCATTTAGGAAAAGCCACCCTCAATACACCCGTCCGGGATTCTAACCTCAATCTCCCCATCATCGGCAGTTCAATATATTGCGAGAGTAACGCCTTAGACCATTCGACCACCAAAGCGGCTCTCTGTCTTAATTGATTAAAGTGTTTACAATCCTAATTTGCAACAGCATTTAATATTTATTTTGTGTCGGGTACTCTGGTACTAGTAAGTCATTATAAACAAGATTACTTACCCCCTACGTTTGAACATGACTAAAAACAGTTAAAAATCAAGTGGGAAATTAAATCATTTTGATCACTTCTGGTGGGACTTTATTAATATGAGTTGGCAACACTGGTTGCAGACAAGGCCTGAGAAAATATCCACCTACAAATCAAAGAGAAGAACGAAAAAGACTAAAATGTAAAAATAATGATGGCCACCCCTTATATAACTTGGCATAACTTTTTTTATATAAAATAAAGAGAGGAATATTAAAATATTAATATTTTTTCCTAGACTAAGCGAGGAAAGCAAATCTTAAATCTACAATACTATTTCAGATCTTTGCAGGTTTACCAATTCAGTCCCAAGTTATGACATAAGCTACATTTCTGGTCAGAATGGATGCACATATTTCCCCCGTTTATTATTAACGGAGCAGATGGTTTACCATCGTTTTCATAAAAATGTTCACTTTGTGATGGAAAATACGTTAAACTATGAATCGTCCTATCTTTAGTATGATTTTGGTAGGAACAGTAGAAGATTGTTACTGAAACAATTTTAACATATTCAATATTCATACATCAAGGCATGTTATCTGCAGCTGCACTGGCGCAGCCAGGATTAGTTTGGAGGGGGGAGGGCGGGGGCAAGGGGTAGTTTCAATGACCAACCAAGCGGGGTTCATTGGTTTTTCCCGTGGGAAAATTTGAAAATGTAAGTACTGCAAAAAGCAAATGCATCAAAAGAAATACAATATCCAAATTAATTTAAAATTCATAAAAATTTTCATAATTTTGTAACTATTATGACTAATAAGTTTTTATGAACACATTTTTATCTATACATACTGCTAGAATATACAAACATGCAAGTTTAAATAAAGTGTATTTTGGAAATTTGATTTATAAAATTATTATAGCTAAATCTGAATATGGCATCTGCAGATTGAGCCAGTTGTACAAATCTGGCTTCAATCTGCCAATTCAAGTTCTGGGCCAGATCTGGCATTTCTCACATGGGTTCGTACTGACACCTCTGGAAGTATGTAAGCCTACATGGAGCTCATTAAGTTTGTCTTCATTTGTAGAGTTCCTCATGTATGATCTCAACAGCTTTAGGGACGAGAAATAGGAAGGTGGGAAGCAAAGGTCTGGGGGTGGAGGGGGTTCAGGCTGAACCCCCCCCACCCCTTGTCTGCACCAGTGTGCAGTTGTCAATTTTGATACATATTATCAATACTTATAAAATAGCACGAATAATATAATAAAATGTCATCAATGTTGGACAAAATATTTGTTTGAATTTTCTCTATTGTTCTTCCGACCGAAATCAGGTATATTGTAACATAAATTGAGATAACACTCTTTGTCTTGTTTAGAAATAAACGCATATCACATTTTTACAATCAGGAATAACTTTATCTGATACCTAGAAAAATCAGCCTACTAATCTATACTTTTACATATTCATAAGTCAGGTTATATAGATGTGCAGCAGTAATTTTTTATTTATTTGAGATATTTAACGTGCACTTTCTGAACCGATGATTATATCAGGTACAAGAATTCTATGAGAAAGAGCTAAAGGGCCTACCAATTTTGCCGAGATAGGTATTTTCACAAACCTTTCAGGGTTCTTTCACATGCCACAACCAACATGGGACCAACGGCTTTACTTTCCTTTCGAAGGAAGTTGTGCTACGGATTGTTATATCTCAAAGTAAAATCCATCGACTCCAGCTGGGTTTGAGCCCACGAACATCGGGTCATGAGGCAATCACTTTATCCCAAGACCACTGAGGTCGATAGCTGTCACTTTTGATAGATAGTATAAATACTTATATTATTATTATTAGCACCGCGTATTACTACCCGTTCGGGTTATACGCACTTACGCTAATGTGTAATGGTAGACTGATTGTGAGATGAAATGGAGGACCTACAGTTTAACGTGGGATCCGAACCACGGTGGGGGCCTCGCATTCCTCACATTCACAAGCTGTGATTAATACACGTCTTGTCAGAGGTGAAGGAAGGGTTTGGCAATCAGATAAATCTGTGCCGGATCGAGGATTGAACCCCGCACCCTCAGCACAGAAATCCGACACCTTACCCCTAAACCACCAGGTCACCGTATAAATACTTATAAATAGCACTAATATTAGTGTGACACCCTATCTCAGTCGATAGCGTGTCTGGCTACTGAACTAAGGTTCCGGGTTTGATTACCGGTTTGACTAAAGAATTTTCATCATTTGGTATAGTATGAGTATGGTATGTTTCACAATAATGAATTAACATCGGGGGAGAGGGGTGGGGACTGGATGTAGTGCCTGTTCTAGATTTAAGTTATATCAGTACCCAACACATAAATTATGGTCCACTAATCATAGGAGTGGAGGAAACTGACAGCTAACAGAAGATGTAGAAACAGTTTTAAAAAAAAAAAAAATAATAATAATAATAATAATAATAGTTTATGTAAAAGTTTTTAACTTCCAAAGTAGCAACAAATCAATATGTGGTCTTGTAGATTATATGGTTTGGCGAATGAATATATGAAAATAGATCTGGTAACTTTTGATAGCCTTCAACGCCACTCTTACGGTGATTGGACTATAAGATGGGTAGGCCTACTGATATAATCAACCGGTTTAGAAAGTGCATATTAAATACCTCAAATAAAATACGAAATATCATAATTGTAAAACGCAAAAAAATGTGTATTTCATAAAAGGCTTTTTCTATGAAAAGTGAACTTTATACACAAACACACACACACATTCAGGAAGACATTAATAGGACAACTGCTTCAGCCAAGCTCCTACAAGGAATTCAAATCCCATTTCTCTTGAGTTTTTTTTAAATCTAATTTTTCTGCTCAAAGGAATAGAATAACACAATATCTGTAGATTCTAGACCAGGGGTGTCAAACATACGGACCCGCGGGTACGTTTAAACCGGACCTACCAGAGTTTTACTCAAAGTATTTGGGTGATAAATATCCCACAATCAAAATGAACAAAGCTAAAATATTATCAATATTCTGAAGTACATACCTTTTTGAACAGTTTTTCTCTCTTTTAAAATGGAATAAATCCAATTTAAGGGGTCAGCTTACAATTGAACATTATTAGGGATTGTTTGGAGTCAACACATTTCTTCAGATTTTGATAATTTAGTAAGTGAGAAGCGATGCCAGATTCCCAACAAATAGTAGATAGATAAATTACTATGCTGATATTTTGTCTTTAAATGAAAAATATTTGAGTTTTGAACTAAGTTTATTTATTATTACTGTCTTTGTCATAGCTATTTATTTTTTATTCTAGCAATTTTAATATTGTAAATTGACCATTAAAAAATAGTTTTTTTTTAAAATTTGCCTTTTGCGTCCGCAATTAAAAGAAAATATGTTTGTAGAAATCAGTGTACCTTAAGAATGAAAACGGGTCGAGGGGGGAAAAATGTGAGCTTTTTAATTCTGTATAAACATTTCAAATCTTTAATTTAATAAATAAAAATCCTATGTCCAATCCGCAGTTCCTCCATAATGATATAATGTGGCCCTCACACCTTTTTTAGCTTGACACCCCTGTTCTAGACAAATGTGCTGAGTTTTTTTATCCATCCAAAACGATTTGTAATACTTTTAATCTCAACACATGTTTTTTCACAACATATTAACGCTTATGTAAGATTATTAATTAAACTAATGGGTTTAAGGATTAGGACACCCACCTCGGTGGCCTAGTTGGCTAACGCGCTAGTCGTGTTGAGCTCGACCGTCGAGGACGGGAAGATCGAGGTTCTAATCTCGGTTGGGTGAACTGAGGGTGGTTTTTCCTAAATGGTTTTCCACTCTCCCTCCACGCAATTGCGGGTTCACTTCCTCTAAATTCAACCTTCCCAATTCCTGATCCATTAGCGTAATTAGTACTTAAGCGTATAACCTGAACAGGTAGTAAGACGCGGTGCTAAATATTATTATTATTACTATTAAGGATTAGGAAGGTTATATTTCAAGGATGTATACCCAGATTTGCATGGAAAACAATTTTTGGAAAAAATACCCTTAATACACCTAATTAAGATTCGAACCTCGATCTGTCTGCCATTAGCAGTCAAGTCTACTGGTGAGATTAGCGCCTTACACCATGCGGCCACCGAAGCGGGTAAGATAACGTGTTAATCGACAACACGACCAAAATATAATTTTGGACCCATGACCACAACATTATTTAACTTGCTAACGCGAATAATATCTTGTTATATGGCCTCAAAAATAAAGTCTGTTCAGCATAGGAATTGTTTTCTGAAAGGCCTTTTTCCCTACCAGAAATCTATTATATGGTAGGATATTGGTAGGAAAAAAGACCTATCAGAGAGTAATTCCTACCGTGAGTGGAGTTTACTTTGTAGGCCTAAAAGTGAGCTCCTTAAAAATCCGTTCAAGTAATTCAAGTTAGAGGCGCTGAATGTAACAAAGTATACAAATCTAAAATACATGCTTCACTATGAACACCGAATAGAATGACCCAGTCGCACGCCTCTAACTCACTCTAAGCCCTAAGGAAATTCACACTCCTGTGTTGTTTTATTTTGAGTTTGACCTTTTATTTTTAACCCAATTAGGTGGTCGAAAGGTCTAAGGCAGGGATGGCAGAACTATGGCCCGCGTGCCACGCGAACACGATTCGAAAGACACGTCGACATCAGGGTGTGACGAGGTCGGGATGTGTCAGTGTCGGTATGTGTCCTTGTAAGTGTGTATTGATAGTGGGGCGAGTCGTTGTTGAAACGTGTCGGATTTGGGGTGTACTGGCATATTGACGTGTCTGTGTCAGGGTGTATCAACGACAAGGCGTGTTGGTGTGTCTGTGACAGGGTTTGCTGGCGTCTGGGTGTGTCTACGTCAGGCTGCGGCAGTCTATGGGCTTGCCCGCGTCACAGTATCAGTGTCGAGGTGTGTCGGTGTCGGGTTGTGTCTGTGTCAGGGTGCGTTAGTGTCAGGGTGTGTTGACTAAAGGGTGTGTCTTGGGGATATGTGAATGTATGAGCATGTTGTTCTGGAGGGGGATGACAATATGGAAAGTTGTATGTAATTGGGGGAACCACTATTTTTTTGTGATGGATTGGTGTGCTTAGTCATCATTGCGCGTTAGCGCCGAGGTGTGACAGAATGTGGTGTGTCGGTATTGCTATTCAATTTCCAAAGCAGGGTTTAACCCAATATTGTATTTATAGACGTCGTAACAAACATTAAAGATGATGAGCATGCTGCAATGATGCTTTTTCTATTTTTAAAATAAAAGTAATTAGCGGTATCGGCAATTCTATTCTGAGACCAAGATGCTTCCCTGCTCAGGATGACCCTCCTCCCCTTTCCTAAACCCACTTGCCGCGTTAGTAAATCACGCAGTGGGCCCTCTCCGATCCCGCAAGCTGGACGACATGCAAAACACAGTTTAAAAATCAATTACTGCAGCTCAACTCAAGCCTTCCTCCACAAACTGGGTTTTTCTAGTCAGTGTCACTCAATCCTGGGATACTCAAAGTCAGATACAAGTAGACCATCGCACTGTACCTCTCTAAACTAGTCGTCAGCACTCAATATTGTACACTTGGAACAGATAAAAGTAGACCATCTCAATATGTATCTCTAAACTGGTCTGACTAGTTCGCCAGCTCAATATGTATCACTCAGAAACAGATTAAAGTAGATCATCTCAACGTACCGCACCAAACAGATCTTACTAAACTTTTATACTAAAACAACCCGCCTCGGTGGCATAGTTGGCTAACGCGCCAGTCGTGTTGAGCTCGACCGCCGAGGACGGGGAGATCGAGGTTCGAATCTCGGTCGGGTGAACTGGGGTGGTTTTTCCTAAATGGTTTTCCACTCTTCCTCCACGCAAATGCGGTTCACTTCCTCTAAATTCAACCCTCCCATTTCCTAATCCATTAGTGTAATTAGTACTTAAGCGTATAACCCGAACGGGTAGTAAGACGCGGTGCTAAATATTATTATTATTATTATTATACTAAAACAGGGATATTTTGATAAAATCATTCTAGCTCAATATACTTCTTCTAACATGACAAACCCAGTAAGATTTCTCCTGCTATTTCCTAATTGTAAGGTTACATAGATTTAAAATAGAGCTGTTATGTTCTTGTATACATACTGCACAAATGATTATGCCAAGTATTTCATAAAAACTGTTCCTGGATTGTTGATATGCATATGTGTGATGTGTGAGACAGCATCAGACGTTCACAATCTACCACACCATCATATTAATGACCATAACAGTTTGCCACAGTCAATTTAATGGTGGTGTCCAATATCTGATTGATGATAAACCAAATGAATGATATATTAATTTAAGATTAATTAAAATATTACCTTCTTCGGTGGCTACATGACTTAACACACTACTCTTGGAGTAGACCAGACTGCTAATGACAGGGAGTATGAGGTTCAAATCTTGGTCGGGTGTACTGAGGGTGGTTTTTCAAAATTGTTTTCCACTCTCCCTCCACGCAAATAGGGGGTACACTTCCTTTAAACAAAGCATTTCTAATCCATAAAACTATCAGCATAATTTGTACATAAGCGTATAACCCAAAGGCGTAGTAAGATGGAGTGCTAAAGAAAGTTAAAATAATTCCAGTTTTATTTTGTTTTGAGTTTCTTATCCCTCTCCACCTAAGCACACATTTTACTAACTATTCGGGCTATACGCGAAAAAACACTTAATAAATTAATGCAAGTCGGTGTTAGTTGTGTGTACTTACCTACTCTATGATATTAGGAGCTCTAAAGTTCATTGCCGCACTTACAAAAGTACGCCATCCCTCCCTATCTCAAGCTAGTTGGAACTGGTTGTGTGAATGTAGTTGAAAAATAAAAGTGGCTTATTTTTTTTTAAAAACTTAACGAGAAGATCAGTATAAATAATTAGGGGTGTGCGAATTTCACTTTTTAAATTTTAAGTAAATTTTAATTCAATGTATTAAATATTCTCGAAGCCAAATCAAATTTTGAATATTTTTTGTAAGTTTTTCTATGCTTTAAAAAATATTATTGTTATTTATACATCTTTATACCCTAAAATTACTTGTAAAATGTTCTAGGCCTATTTCAAGAATATTTGTAATATTTTGTTTTATTCTGATAACTCAAGTTGCTATATCATAACTTTGAATTCAATTACTTTAGATATTTTGTATGCATATTAAGTTTTAACTGCTCAAAATGGTAATAATAGACCATAAATTGAGTAATGTAACTGTTAATATCTTTATTAACAAAGGTTTGCAATTGGCGAAGCCGGAATTTTTTCCCAAGTAAGGTCGAAACTATTATTGGTTTCAAAGACAAGTCGAAGTTTCAAAGCTTCGCTCACCTCCATAAATAATAAAAAAATTATTAAATATCACTAATGAGTTTGTTACAATCTTAACAAAAACATTTTGAACTTTCTTAGTAAAAGGGTTTGGAATTCAAAACTTCCTAAAACTTTTTAACTGATTTATAGGGAAATTCGTGACATCTCAGCCACTTTGTATACTATCTATTTTAAAATGGAAAATTTAAGTTTAGAATAATACAGCTATCTTTCTTAATCAACGCTGAACTTGCTAAATAAAACTATAAATATGTCATCACTTAGCGAAGTGGAAGTTGTTTCTTGGCCCGCGTCCAAATGTGACTGGCCAAGACCAAACCAACTCGATCCCAAGCTAACTCATTTTGAAACACACCGACATTCATTACCTAGCAGCCCACTTCAGCTGTCCTCCCTAGTGGCTACCCAGAAGGTGTCCTGCCCCCCTGGTAGGAGTTTGCGAATAACTAGATGATAAACGACAGGCAAGGAACGAAGAAAACACCTAGTTGGACTATCAATAATGAAGGTTTGTTAATGTGGGATGGAAGGAGCCAGTATTTTGGTACTTTTTATATAAAAAAATATTTTCTTGACCAAATAAAATAGTGATTCGGTAGATATGTTTAGTTTAATTTTCTACATATAAACAGTTTTTGAATAGTTGTCGTGAAAATAAATCAAATTTGATGAGAAGGCTTTTAAATTAAGAGATAAATAGTGCCACAAATTCTGCAACTCCCATGACAAACATTCAAGAATTGTTTGAGATTATTTAATGTTGTACATGTGAAATGAAACGAAATTTATTGTTTTGTAAAATTGATTAATTGGACTTTTATGTGCAGATAATGGTGTAAATTATGTCAATTTTAACGAGAATTAACAATATCTAAGCTCCCAACCTTTTTATTTTGTAATAGGCAGACAATATCATTCTTTGACTGAAATTGATGGAATAAATAGTACAAACTGAACAATTTGTATTATCTATTTTTATTATCTTATTAATATTCATATAACAAATCTAAGTTTCCAGCCCAGAAAAAATATTTCCCTACACCAACGAATGTGAAAGTAAAATGTGTGTTTGGTCTGGCTTTAATGACAGCCAAATTGTGACCAAAGGGGAATATTTAAAATTTAAGAATTTGAAATTTAGTCAGGAGGAAATGGAGTTAAGGCCTCTATTTTTTTACAATTTTTATAAAATAAAACCATTTTGGACAAAACAAAATAAGATATTTCTCAAATAGATAAATTTATTTATATATATTCAACATATTGCTATCTAAAATGTTATTAAATATTTGTCATAGGCACTGTGGAATTCAAACAAACACTTGAGGAGAATTTCCTGGTCAAATTCCACGATGCCCATGAAAGATATTAAAGAATTGTTAAGAACATTAGGTGTAGAAAATGGAATGTATTAACAAAAATAATATTATATTTATTTTGGCTATAGTAACTATGATGCATAAAAACTGCAAAAATTCAAACTCTACATGGATGTAGGGCGAAGGGGGCTCGGGGGGGGGGGGGCTGGGGAGGTTTAATATAAAGTTTAAACTTCAAAAAACATATAAAATATTCATGTTTCAAAAAATTTCTAGCGAAAAAACCACTCTAAATGGCTTGTATATGCATGTAAAAGTAAGAAAAAATAAACAAAAAACCAATCAAAGACCACTCCAATAATTAGCTTCTAAAAGCCATTCAATTCAAACAAATGTTTTGGGGGAAGACCATTCTCAAAAACTTCTAAAGGTATCTAATTAAAAAAAATCCAGGGGAGGACAAATTGTTTCTTCTAAGGGCGTCCATTCTAAAAAAAAAATTGTTAGTGGAAGACCACTTTAAATAACTTTTAGAGGAATTTAATTTAAGGGGGAAAAAAAGGCAAAGAACACTCTAAATGAGTTCTAGGCATTTCAAATTAAAAAAATAAAAAAAAAAAAAAATTGGGTGAAGACCATTTCTAATAGATTATAGGGAATATAATTCATAAAATATTTTTGTAAGCACTTCTTAAAATAGTTTACTCCAAATAGTTATAGAACAGAGGTGGGCAAGATGCTTTTCAATGTGGCCACATTTGTGGTGAATGAGAAGTAAAATTCGCCAACACATGTACAAAAGTGTAGTGAAGTGGCGTCGAGTCGCGTCAGGCCAATCAAGGCAAGCACTGCTTGCCTTTGATTGAAGATATGTAATTATTTTATATAATGTTTGCAAAAATTTTCTCCTGGTAATCACTTAAATGTTATTCAAGCATCAGTGGGTTTCAAAAAAAAAAATCCCATACATGGCAGTGACCGTAACATTCATGCAAGACGTGCACTAGTTCATCTAATGGTGGTTGAAGGTTAGTATTTGTCCGACTTTCATCCCATTGCTATAGCTATTGTAGTTCTTATTTGTGACGTCATATATTTTGGAGTGAAGAGAAGGTAAAGAGCTGCGGGTGTCTGGTAAAAATACAAGCAGCCGAGCTACAACTTCTCTTGTCCAAAGGTGCCGACAAGAACCGAAGTCACTACCCCTCTCTTCCCCTTTCAAAACATAAAGGGATGGTATGGCATAAAAGGGGAAATTAATATTGTCAAGGTACTGACCCCATGCCTACACATCTTTAAGCCCGGTACACATGACACAACTTCTTGTACATAAAGTAGTACAAGATCTGCGTTGCACAACTTATCGAATACAATTTCAGGAAATAGAACGCGTCCTATATCAGCCATTTTTCTTGCACAACTTTTGAGTTGTAAACACGAAAACCTCGTCTGCCAGACAATTATTATATATGTTAAAAAAAGAGTTATTGTAAGAAAAACAGCTAAATGCTTTAAAACAAACAAATAATTATAAGTGAAGGAGGTTAAACCTCAAATATAAAAGTTTTCAACTGTTTTAAAAATATTAAGAAATAAAAAAAAAAATCAGTTTTTATTTTCTTAATATTTGGGAATGAATAGGAAATTATTGACATTAAATACCAATATTTTCCAAATCATTCAATCATTATTTTTCCATTAAAAGGGCAAAAACGCCATGTTTTTTTTTTCAACTAATGTATGCAATCTCAAATGCCATGTGAACAGTCACTGGCTAAAATTTGTTTGCAATTCATGTGGCCAAGATATGTGCAATTTCTTGCACAACATTTTGTGGAGTTTATTGTAGCAGGTGCTTTTGTTTTGATGTGTGTATCAGTGGAAGCTAACAAACGAAAGTGTATAGTATATGTCTATAATAAGTAATAATACAATAATATAAAGCACGGAACAAAGGAAGCCCAAAGCCACAACTATCATAAACAAACACCTCAAATAGTTTCTTGAAGCATAATTTTTTTTTTAGAAAATTCCGGCACCTCCTCTTTTAAGCTTGGGGGCACCCCTTCCAAGCTTGCCTAAAAATTTTAGTCACGAGAAGCTAATGGTGTAGTGTCAGACTTTTGCTGTATAGAAGGGAAAATATAGCTAACTAAATAAACTGAACATTTTACTTGTAGAAACTCTTTATGTTATTGGGATATTAATAACGGACAATTAAAGGTGGACACATGTGGTTTACTTGTAAATCAAAGTTGGCCAATTTTATTATTATAAAGACAATCCGCTGTAATACATTTTTTTGTTGATAGAAATGTATTTTTAATCAAAATTTAAGTTAGTGCTTTGTAAAAACCTTGTTTGTGATTTTGTTACAAAGTACAGGACTCATTCTTGATTATATTTTCTGAAATCCAAGACTAGTTTCACGCTTTTTCACAATTAAATTAAAATTTTGGGTAAAAATCAAATGAAAATACATATTTCCTGATGATATTGTGACAGCCTAGTGAGTATTAAAGAACAAGTGGCATTCCCTACCTCTGAATCTATCTTCTTGAACTCTGGGTCGTCCTCATCAACCTCGAAGTAGAGCTCGGTGGATGTGATGGATACCATCCCTGGAGCCACGATCCCTGGGGCTACTAGTCGGGCCTTGGTGCTGATGTTTACCGGACCTAGATCACACATATTGATATCATTATACACATTTCATCGACATCAAAGCACACATTTAATCAACAGCATCACACACATTCCATCAGCATCATATCACACATTTCATCAACATCATTACAAACATTCCATCATTATCATTACACACATTCCATCATTATCATTACACACATTCCATCATTATCATTACACACATTCCATCAACATACATCTTACCAACACATATCACACCCTTTTCGGTGGCCACATGATATAAGGCATCATTCTCACAATAGACTAGAATGCTGATGACAAGGATATTGGTGTTCAAAATCTGCGATCATGTATACTGAGGGCAGTTTTTCAAAAAATTATTTTTCACTCACTCACCTCAAATGTGAATGCACTTCCTCTAACTTATACCTACCTAATCCCTAGCACACTAGCATAATTAGTTCATAGGCATACAGCTCAAATATGTAGTTAGACACGGTGCTAAAAAAATATATGATTAAAAATTTGAAGGAAAAAAAATCCTCGGATTAGACAACTTGTATTTTCTTGAAATTATCAAATTTTGAAAAATCTCAAGGATTCAAAGTATTTTAGGATCCCATTCCTAGTTTTATAATGATTGAAACTTATAACAAATAAAAATAATCTTTAGCGCCACATCTTACTACTTGTTCGGGTTGTTAGTGATAAGGAACAGTGAATTAAGAGGAAGTGTAACCGAGTTAGTGTGGAGGAAGAAAGGTGAACCAATTTTAGTAATTCGAACACCCGGCCAAGTCGTTAGCATTTCAGTCTACTATGAGAGTTACATCTTGGCTTAGACCATGCTGCCACCAAAGCAGGTTGAAATAAGATAGTATGGGCACTTTGTAAGCCCCAGATAAATTGGGGATATTTTGCAGGATTAATTTCCAATAGTAATTTTCCCCTGTCCTTTATAGACATAGTTATGTTATTACTTCTTAGTTTTGTATTTGACTGACAATTTAAAAAAATTGATGAGATTATACCTACATACCTTTAAAGAATACATATCCACTATCCAAGATTTAAATTATCATAATTATTGACACAGATTTATAAAAAATACTGACAAATCCAAATTATTCCTTGAGAAATAATCGCATATTAGTTGGGCTTAGAATTTTAGAATATGAAGCCCATATAAAAGTTAAAACAAAAACACATATTTACAAATGCTTCAATATTTCAATAACTTTTGTTGTGTAATATACATACAAAAATAAATAAATAAGAAAACAATTATTTAAAAAGGTTGAGGTGAAAGAAAATCATAGTGATAAAGAATAAACACAGTTTTGTAGATAACAATTTATCTTTTTCTTTAAAATTGGTATGTATACATCATATTTATAAACTAACATTTTTTTTTTTATCATCGTGTCTTACTAGCTGTTCAAGTTATATACGATGATTACTCTAATGGGGTAGGGGTGATAGAGGAAGCATTTTAGTAATCTAACCACATTTGAGTGATAGAATAGTGGGAAATCATTTAGAAAAAACTACCATCAGTAGATACAACCAAGATTTGAACCCCGACCTCCCCGTTTTCAACAGGCTGCCTAACATTAGAATCACGCCTTTGACCTTTCGGCTACTGAAGTGGGTGATTGAACATTAAAAAAGGGCAAATCATCCAACCTGTTAGATCAACATCCAGGTCCCTGTCATCAGCCAACAGTTCACTGTCATCCATGAGGTCAGTGGACTGCTGCATCTGCTGCTGCTGCTGGGAGCTTCGAGGCGCAGCCAAGTGGGCATGGAACTCTTCGCGAGCCTAGTACCACAATCGTGAGTGACGTCAATACAACTGTTTACAACATTTTTATCAATTTCAAATCCAGAGTTGGGCAAAGGTCACTTTTTAAATAGGAAGCAAAGCTTTAAACATAGGGACATATTAAGATTTTGCAGGTCCCTGGGCTACAGGTACTGTGAGGCCTCCAGTTGTATTTAAAAGAGAAAACAAAAGTTTAATAAAATGTATGTTTACTTTAAAAAAAAAAGTATGTAGTATATTAAATGTATACAGCACATTAAGTCGATGTAAGCATTGAAAGCATTGCTTGCTAAATTCAAGTGAAATAAAATCTTATTTTATGTTATTAATTAATTGAAAGGAACGCCAAAGAATAGTTATAAAGAGGTTTAAATGAAATGGTAATCTCATATGCTTTCTAGTTTTACTTTAAAGTATGTACCTGATTTTTTATTCATTTAAACCTCTTTATAACTATTCTTAGGAGTTCCTTTCAATTAATTAATATCATAACTTCCTTACTAAATCACCACGAATTTTAATTAATCTTATTTTATGTTTACAAAAATCTTTTAAATCACAAACCTAATATATTTTATAATTTTGACAGCATCTTTATTTTGAGCTTTGTATTTGTCAAGCGTGACTGTAGCTGTCTGTCCCGGCCATGAGGACCTACTAGAAGCCAAATCAAACTTGCTTCTAAAGCATTCAAATGGCAAAAGGGTTGAAGGGGAGAGAAAGAAGTTAAGGCGCATGTGTGTCCGTATAAGAAAATTAAGCAAAATTTGAACTGCCTCTTGATGAAATGGAATATTTCTGCCAGTGAAATAAGAGAATTGTAAAATATCTACTGCATGCATGTGTTTAATTTTTTTTAACCTTTTGTTTTATGCATCATATTATTTTAATTAAGGTTATTTTTATCTACTCAACATGATAACTAGATACATTTTAAACCACTAACATTATTTAAATAAAGAATTTAAAGCCCAAAGACATAAGAATTGGTACATCTTTACTCCTGACTACACATCCAAATATGCTTGCTCCTTATCCATCAACCACCACAGTTAAATGAACCCTTTTTTATATAGATAATATTTATAGTACTTGTACTTTGTTTCAGAATTCACAAATTAAATAACTTTTCACTTAATTTCTGCCTGACCTGCTGGCGGAGGTCTCTAGGCTGTAGCTCCTATAGCTCATGCTTTAATCTGGCCCTGTTTAAACATTGGAGCAAGTTTAAGTCGAAGCTACTATCTTCGACTTCAACTTGGTTTTATTTGTTGTCACATATCACTACTTTTAATTACTAAATTACCCATTAAATGTATCTAGATAAAGAGAAAGGCTTAAATAAAACAACAAAGCAAATAAAAATTCTTCTATGCTGACATATCAGTCAGCGAGTATTAATGATTATATTATATATGTCAATTAACAATTTCTTGATGTTAAAATACTGTGTAGTGGCTGTTATAAAAAAAGTATATGTTGAAAACTGTCATATTTGGTGAGATATTTCAAATCTGTTCATAATATATGGAAGTTTTCTTCTTCCTTTGAAATGTTTCGAAGATGCAAAGGTTATTGTAGGTGTTTAAATTGAATCAAAGGATTTTGGCCTTTGACTTCAGCATTTTCAAGCCTCATACATATTCAAATATTTGGGAAGCATATAACAAATATACCAAGTTCTTCCATATATTGAGACAGTGTTACAACAAAGAAGTGAATTAAAGAACAGCAAACAAACCTGCAGGATGGCATCTTCAGGTGCTCCGTGCTCTAAGGCTGCCTTCAGAGTCGCTTCAGGATGGCTGGATCCAAGTGGGTTGTGAACAAACCTCTTCCTTCTACGAGCATCGTCTTCCCATGCGTCGAGTTTCCAGAACTCGCTTAGTCTGGTGAGCGACCGTCACAGTGAATTATTTAATATTATTGTGTATTATATAGGGGCTATTAGCGACTTAAATCTAAAGGATGGATATGGGGAAGTTTGAGAGTAAATGCACCCACATTTGCATGTAGAAAGGATGGGTAAACCACAATGATGAGTCACTTGTGGAAAACCTCCCCTTGTGCATCTTGCTTCTCACTATTGGCACCTCAATCTATCACAAGCTTATAAGCTTTACACCTTAGACTGTGTAACCACCAGTGCAAAACCATGTCAGCAAATTGAGAGCCTCTGGTATGTCTGGTTATCGAGTAAATTAGAAACAAAAGTTTTAACCTGACATTGTATTTGAGTGCAATACTACACAATTTTCACTATATAAACAGAAAATTAATATTATTGGAACAGTTCATTTTATAGTTCACTAATATTTTTTGAATTATAATTATTTAGAACTGCATAATAATTAATATTCTCTGATGAAAAGTGCATGACTTGTGTGAAATAACTGATTCAAGACAAGTTGTATATTAAATTAGCCTTTATCTTTGAGATGCTGACACACTTTTGAAGATGCCAGTCACGAGATTAGGGTTAATTTGATATGCATGCTCCCATTTAATCAATGGGTTAAATAAAATACATCCTTATCATTTGTCTATATCAAGAGGGGGAAATATAATTTTAAAAAAATTGTGAAGAATTTAGGCACTCCTTCCCTACATTGTCACAAAGGTTAACATTAATGCTGTGAGAAGATGCACTGGTTACCTGGCCCCATGGGGGTCCTTGTAGCCCCAGGCACCGTGCTTGTTGGAGAGGATGTTGCGGACTTTCTCTAACAACCTGCTGGCTATGACATTGTCTCTCCGTCTGGCCGCTGTTATCAGGTGATCACACATCCTCTCCTCCTCTCGACGATCCAGGAGGGTTTGGGCGCATTGGGACTAGGAAAGAGAGAGAAAGAGAGTTCACTTTTAATGATCAATTATATATATATATATATATAATACATAGAGTAGGATTTTGGTAAAAAGAAACTTTCAGAAAATACAAAATTATTTTTTGTGGTCAACATTGATAACATTTTATTAAACTACGAATGTTATTATAAAGGGGTATGGATAGATTCAATCAAAAGTAACAGCTGCAGATCACATGACCTGATGTATAAATATGTTAAAGAAAATCTAAGACGATCTAGTAACTTTCCAAGATGACAGAAAAGGCTCTTCTTGTGAAAATTGGACTCACACAGCTTGTAAAGAGAGAAAGAGAGTTGAGTCACATCTACTATTTTATTAATTCAAATCTTTATTTTATCTAAAAATCCTAAATCTCGAATTTGAATCCGAATCTTGGGAGAAATAAAGGGGTGGGGATGGGGGGGGAAGGGAGGGGGAGGGGACAACAGTTCAGGGTATCGAGAGCACTACAAAATTGGAAAATAGTGCAATAGCTCAATGGTCATGGCCATTGAATGTTCATAAATAATTAGTTCTTTAATTCAAAATCAACTTATGGGGTAGTGATGTGCAATACAAGTTATCAATGTTTATTTAAAAGAAATCCTGCTACATTTATGATATAGACTAAACAAATTAATTTTAATTTAAAACTTTAAAAATAAACAATTTTTTGTAATATGTCTTATATTGTATTGATGACCAATGTGGGTATAATATATATATATAATATATATATATATATAAATATATATATGACAAAGCCTGGGGATGAATGACTATAATTACGGACATGAGACGTATCTCAATCGTAGTTAAATACAGTGAAAAATGACATCTGAACACAGGAATCAAACCCAGGACCTTTGGCTTAGCATATCAATGTTCTATCACTGAGCCCTCCAGGGATCGTCCCTCGCTCAGAGTCATTCTTCACTCATAATTTAAGGAATATATATTTTGCTAATTTCCGCCCAATTACCTCGAAGTCTGCGTGTTTTAGCACATCATCAGCTCTCATTCGGTTCAGGATGAATTCTGCCTCATTGGCTACTCTTACTATGTGGTCTTTCATTGCATGGGATAAGAGTCTGAAACAAAAATAAATGCATAAGTGTAACAATGTGTTTTGTGAATGATTGTGTCATATTTTAATTTAATGTAATTAAAAAAAGTTTTCATTGTTGTCTGTTTGATGCTGCATTTAACTTATTTCGACCCAAAAAGCAGTAATAATTATATGTATTTTTAATTATGTTAATAAATATATATCATGAACATTGTACAATACTAATGCAGGCAGAGGTCTGAAAGTTTAATAGATTAGTAACTCCCTTGCAAGAACGTGTGCACTTCAAAGCCAGAATTTTAAAATTTTAATTAGATTTGTTTTAAGTATTTAAAAACGGAGTAAGGGAGCAAAAAGTCTATCGGAAACGCAAGATTAGAAAGGCACCAACTTTAAAATTACCTTCCACGTACAGTCATCAAATTAAAAATATTTCTCCTGGCCAGCTAGTGTATGTATGGTTCTTGTCAAAAATTAACTTTAACGCTTCTCATAAAAATTAAAATTGCTTTACAAAATTCATCTTCTATTATGGTTTGCTGATGACCAAGAGGTTGGGGTTTGAATCTTGGCAGTGTGTAATGAGGGTGGTTTTTTTCCTAAATGGTTTCCCACTCGGTACATTACAACAAAATTCTCCCTCTTTCCTATTCTATTAGCATATGAAAACAACACAATATTTATATTCCTTACCTTCCTTCATTGATCAGCTCAATAAAAGCCAGCCCAGCATGTTTCTGTAACGAGTTCTGCCACTCTTGTGAACAAAGCAACATGACCAACTCAACAACAGAGTTGCTGTTCTTGAAGGTTGTCAGACCTGAACAAGTATTTTTCATCATTGTAACAAATCAAAATCAACTATTTACAAATTAATATATAACTAAATTATGAACTGTCACAGATATTTGATTTTTACTTAATATATTTTGCTATATAAGTATTTATGTCTCTAGCTGGCACAGTGAGCCAGCAGCATAAGTTTGGATTCTCAGCCACTTGACTTGGTGTGTATTTGTTAGGAGTTGCGTAAACATATACACAACTCTTAAAACACCTTGAATACAATCTTATTATCACATAAACCCTGTTATTTAAAAACATAAAAACTCAGGTTAACACAATGGTGGGAAAATTATTACAATTGGGTAGTTATATTCTAAGTTAATTTACTTAGTAATGTAAAGATAAATTTTAAATTAATTCAAAAAGACGTCTTATTGGAAGCTTTTGATAAATTTTTAGAGTAATTTTATAATTAATAATATATTTCTATAAATAAAACTTCTTTTTACTTTTATAACTAATAGATCAGATTAGACATAGATAGATAGATAAATTTACTAAAAACTGGGCAAAGCACACAATGATACTTGCAAGCAAAGAGCACACTGGCTCTAGACACAGATTTAGTTTCAAATTGAAGTATATAAAAGCTACTCTAATTTTGAGACTCACCTTTCCCTTCCATGAGCAGTTCCTGGCCGTGCGAGCCAACCAGTGTCTTGGAGAGGAATGGGGCAAAGTCCACCATGATCTCTCTGAGCAAGGGGCACACAGAACCCAAGGCCATCTCTAGTTTCTGGGTGAGGGAAGCCTCACGGGAGGGAGTTGGAATAGGCAGGTGGTGCTCCATTATCGGTTTTATGGGCAACTCGTCCGGCCGTGCCTGAGTCGGAGCAAGGCATATGCCTTCTGGAACCTGCACCACCGATATCTCTGCCTGAGGCTTCTCTCCTCGCTCAACAGAGAGACCGGCTGAAGGATGTAGGTTACCCTCAGCGTCCACTAGGCTTCCTGCAACATGAGTAACTCAAATAATAATTTTATTAATATTCATAGTGATTTTTTGGTAAGGAGTTTATCGTCGTCGTCATCATGTCATCACGTCGTCGTTATCGTCATCGTCTCATCATCATCATCATCATCATCATCATCATCATCATCATCATCATCATCATCATCATCATCATCATCATCATCATCATCATCATCATCATCATCATCATCATCATCATCATCATCATCATCATCATCATCATCATCATCATCATCATCATCATCATCATCATCATCATCATCATCATATATTATTATTATTATTATTATTATTATTATTATTATTATTATTATTATTATTATTATTATAAAACATTTGAACATTTATTGATTTTGTCTTAATAAACTAAATAAAATATAAAAATATTGTTGATATAGTATTTATATTTCTGGTTAGTTAGAGTTTTCCTAAATAATCCACAAAACATTTATTGAATTTCTTTGATCTTTCTGGTTTTATTATTTTGTACTAAACCGACCCGGCCACAGGTTGGAAACAGTTGAGGATGATGATATGTTTTTATCAACCATCTAGCTACCTGTTTGGGTGACATATTATTTACACTAACAACATTTCCCCACCATTGGGGGTCCACTCTTTTGCGAGAGTGACACCTTAGTTAGACCACTCGACTACCAAAGTGAGTATATTATTTTATTGTTCCTATCTATCTTTCCAGTATCCTTATACATAATATGCAATTGTTATATATTATATAACAAAATATACCTAAACAAATTAAAAGCAGAGCCATTTTAAATATTCACACTCCAATTAGTTAATTTTCTATAATTATTCTTTGTGTTAATCATTTTGTTACAAATTCCTTTACATTTACATCCATTACACTTTCCAGCCTATGGTCGGGTTAGTTTTTTATCCAAGCCATATATTTTCCACTGCCAGCTTGTTAGGCCTGTCACAGCTTCATATGACTAATAATCCAACTTAAGACTAGGACAGGTACAACATCCAGTCCCCGGCCATTAATTTATCAATGTGAGAGGGTAAACCCACATTTCACCAATGATAAATTTTCGGCCATGCGGGAATCTAACCCGAGACCCTTTGCTCACTAGGCAGACAGAAACACTACCGACTGTGCGAAGGTGTCGGAATGTTACATATTCCTATTTATACAGGATGTCGTTCTAAGACAATTTTATTTCCCCTCCTGCCCTCCCACACCGATCTGATTTAAAGGTCGCACCTCTGGAGTGGGACATGTTGTTAAGGTTCCTGTGCTCCTCCTTGGTGCTGACCGTGTCCTCGTTGAGGTTGACGTCTGTCCAGCTGTCATCCATCGCTGATGGCTTGTTGTCGTCTTCAAGAATTTCATTGCCGTGTCAAGGTCGGCGTTGTTATCAGCTGCAGTCAAGTTCTGGGTGTTCTCTTGTTCCACTGAATCTCCGTTCTTGGGAGAAAAGGAAGGTTTTTATTTGTATTTATTGGGAGTAAACATCATTTTGAACAAGTTTAATTCAATATTAAATGAGACACACAAGAATAATTACTAATAAATGGTTCATTTAGTTGTATACTATGATAACAAGTATATTATATTTTAAAGTTGTATGCACACAATAATTTGAAAGTTGTGTAACTTTATATACCAATAATAATAGTTGCATATATATATATATATATATATATATATATTAGTAATCTATTTTAAAATTAAATAATAAAGTATCATATGGGACTGTCCCTAAATTATGTCACCTAAATTTGGGGTTTTTGAACCCACACATTGTCACAAGTTTGTGAACCCTCCTTCTAATATTACGTCACAATATCATGCATACCCCTCTCCATCATCTATTTAAATAGTATTTTTAATTGTAGAGCCTCTATATAACCCTTTTATTGAAACATGTTCATATGTGTTCACCAACCTCAATGATCAAAGTCGATGAATCATTTGTTGTTTGTTTACGAGTGTGGACAGTTGGGTTTATTAACACAGAACACTGTCCGATATTTTAAATGTAATGTGATGTCATGCATTCTCTAACTCCTCGATATGCATACATAGTTTATGGACAACCTCTATTTACTTAAAACAACTCACACAACTAAAGGCACAAGATGAGGTTGGTGAATGTTTACGGAAATACACCACAATTCACCTATCGAGATTTGAAGGTCAGCCAATGGTCCATTAGACCTGAAGTTTTTTCTATTCATATACTGGGAGATTGGTTGACACCCAAAACTAGACTATAAATAGTGCCCTCAGTAATGCAATCTTATTACACAATAGATAGTGTTATGTAGTGGTTAAAATCCCAACTCTGATTTGGGTGAGTGGGTTTCAATCCTGGCCGAGTCCAATGAGGGTGATTTTTTAACTATTGCATTTCTTTTCATTGTACAAGGGATGTTTGCGAATTTCTTAAAATTTCAATTTTATCATGCTGTGGTTTTTGATTAAATAGTGTATAATGCAGATGGAACAAAGTGACAGTAAGGGGCATAGCCCTAGAAAATAGTGTTGCCATAGTTAAAGCTTCTAACTTGGCTTAAGAGTCTGTGCAACTCTATGAATAGCACCTAACTTAGGTAGATAATACAGATTATGTGTTCCACTTTAGAAAATAGTGGATTTGAGACCATCGAAACACCAAAATAAACAAAATTTAAAAAATATATTATAAAGTGAAATTTTTTTATATTAAAATGATCCAATTTCTCTGTTTCTCAGGTGTAGAATAAAAAAAACCAAACTTTGATGTATTCCCGGTTTGTGTGCAATTGTTTATCTAATATTCCAGTTAATCCGCCATGAGATGGGGATTAATGAGATGTTGCACACAAAGATCAACATGTTTTGTGTTTTTGTAAGGACCTTTATATTTAAAATGGTAAATCATCCAAGGGAGTTTTTTCTTTTTCTTTTATTACCAGTGTCTTCACGTTATAGACAAATTTTATGATTACTCTAATTATATATTTCTATGAGGAAAACCTCTTTTCACCTTATGAGGTAATATATTATATTGGAAGAAGGTATAGGAAAGGTGTTTGTCCTTTGTAACATTATTCCTTTTACATGTTCCTATCTAAGTGCCCTATCATCATTTACAAATTCCCCTTTTCTCTCTTTTGTTTTTTTTGTTTCCTCTTTTAGGATGTTGTGTTTTGAATTTCACACCCCCTACCTGATGAGTTCTGATAGAATGAAACCTAGGTCAGGGATTGGGTATTAAATATAACTATTTCTTCTTTTCATTGTAAAATCACATTGTGTTTGTTCCATTTATATGTTTCTGTCCATCTTTCCTTACTTTCTTCCAAATATAATAAAGTTACTTTAAAGAGGTAGAGAGAGATGAGGAAGGAAGCATTTTAGAGATAATATGCCCACATTTGCGTGGAAGAAGAGTAGGAAACCATTTAAGAAAGACCATCCTCAGTAGACTCGATCATGATTCGAGCTCCGATCTCCCCACCATCAGCAGGTCAGTCTAACACGATAGCGACACCTTAGACCATTCGGCCACTGATGCAGGTTTGTTTCATCTTAAAATGTGTCAAGTTGTTGGTTCTTGCAAACCCAGCATGATTCGAGGGATCACAAGGGATTCAAAGAACCTGTCCGTAGTTTTAACCCACCTTGTTGGAGTGTAGGTTTGGCATGGACGTCCTGACATAAGCTTGCACTGACTCTGATTGGTCAACCTCATATGGGTGGTTGATGGAAGAGGCGTGAGAAGAAGCCCGCGATCTTGTACTACCCTAGAGGTTCCGGTTAGTGAGAGATATCAAGAGAGTAGAAGTTAGAAGAAGAAGATGAACAAAAAAAATACCCTTTGTTAGTTTGCAAGGTAATTATAAAGAACAAATGAACCAAATCAGCCAAATGCCACAAACATTAAACTATTCTGGGAGTATATACAGGCTGTACCATTGCATGTGGGACCCACTCCAGCTGTGAACAGGACACACAAAAACAATGAAAAGAGTTCATACAAATGTGTGTCCCATTTGACCTTGTTTCCTAGTTACAGTCAAGTGATTCCACTAAACTGTTTGCATACAATACTCGATATTACTCAACCTGTTGACTAGGTATGTTTTATGGGTCATTCCAAACACTTTGTGTTTTTGAAAGAGTGCAGGATTCTACAATGCAATGACTGCAGGCTTGCATTCAGGCTGAAGTTGGCCATTTTTGGCAGTTACTGTAATGTTAAGCAGCTACACATTACTTGAGTACAAATAAGACTATACTTCTGAAGCAAGGTCAAATGGGACACATATTTATATAAGGTTTTTTCCATTGTTTTTGTGTCTTCTTTCAATGCTGAAGTGAGTATCACATGTTACTGTATATCCTGTATATTATTTCATGCAAGAAAGAGACAAAATCTATATTATTTTGGGTACAAAATAGGAACTGTATTATGTTAAGGAAAAATTAGTTAAAATCAAATCAAAATCGCATATGAGGTTATTTTTAATTATATAGTTGTCCTTAATAATTTTTAATTTATAAACACCTTTAGTTATTTAAGCCATAACCAAGAAATGCTAGAGTTATTATTATGTAGGTATGATATAAATACAGTCCAGTTTTCATAGGAAGCCTGTCGTTTTAAAAATGGAAACTCATGTTGCCATGATGGTGGAAATAAAAATATTACAATAATTATTTGAATTCTTAGTTAGTTTAAGGTGCAGCCGAAGGAAGCGTGAGTAATTTAACAGTTTTTATAGCATTACATTTTTTGGCCAAAATAAATCAAATATTACTCCAGTAGCAATATAGAGTTTAGTTTTCTGCACATGCTAATATCAACAGATCTTGAATATATGTCAAGGGTGTCCTGTAATTTTGTCAAAACCTTTTCTCTTTATTTAAAAAGTGTTGACAAAATTCCAGGACATCCTTGGCAGATATTCAAGATCTGTTGATCTTAGCATGTGCAGAAAACTAAACTCTATGTTGCTATTGGAGAAACATTTGATTTATTTTGGCCAGAAAATGTAAATTCTATAAAAACTGTAAAATATTTGCGGTCCCTTGGCCGCAACTTAGTTAATAATGTAAAGAGAAACTTTACAGTAATCTATATGGAAATATTATTGGAAGATTTTGATACATTTCCAAATGATTTTTTTAAAAAGTTTTTAGCACTGACCCGCCTCGGTGGCGTAGTTGGCTAACGCGCTAGTCGTGTTTAGCTCGACTGCCGAGGACGGGAAGATCGAGGTTTGAATCTCGGTCGGGTGAACTGGGGGTGGTTTTTCCTAAATGGTTTCCCACTCTCCCTCCACGCAAATGCGGGTTCACTTCCTCTAAATTCAACCTTCCCGATTCCTAATCCATTAGTGTAATTAGTACTTAAGCGTATAACCCGAACGGGTAGTAAGACGCGGTGCTAAGTATTATTATTATTATTATTATTATTATTATTATTATTTTAGCACTGGGTTTTACTTCCCATTTAAATTATACAACTATGTACCAATTACACTGATGGTTTAAGGGATTGAGAAGATTATATTTAGAGGACGTGTACCCATGTTTGCATGGTGGGAAAGTGGAAAACTATTTTGTAAAAACCACCCTCAGTACACCCGATGAAGATTCGAACCTCAATCTCCCCACTATCGGCAATATAGTCTAACACAAGAGTAGTGCGTTAGAACATTCGGCCACCGAAGAAGGTTATTTTTTTTAAATTAATAAATCAAATAAGACATTCCTAGAATGCAAAAATTGTAATAAATTTCAAATCAATTTTGATGGTAGCAAGTGAGCTCATAAAAATCAGAGTTTAAGATACTATGGAGAGTTTCACAATTACTCCCCCTATTAGAGGTTGAGTGAGACATTTCTATTACCACATCATGTCAGCAACATAATATTATTTCAAGATAAAAGTCTCTAAAGCATGGTTTTGTCTCTCCTTTACAAGCATATCATGTCGATAAAAACATTCTTCCTCCATCTGTTCCACTTAAATTGTTTCAGTTTAGGTGTTAATCACCAGTACGATGGTCTAAAGAGCAGTGGTTCCCAAAACTTTTAGGGCCTAGTCCCACTTAGCTCCATAAAATCATCCCCAATACCTTCTACCCTAGGCTATAAATCATTAATCAGAATACCAGTTTACATGACCTACTAAAGAAGATAATAGCCAATATTTTTATTCAAAACAGTGATATTTATTAATGCATCTATTAGCAGCGGTTGGTGGCCTCTGGAGCTGGGAAAGCAGCTTTAGATGTATAGTCACGGGTAAAAATGCTCAAGGCTTGTTTTTATCTTTTGAACTTTAGATTCTTTATTTATACAATTTTGGTGGTATAAAATGTAATTTAATTATCATGTTAAATATATAAATTTTGTTAGCTTAAATTAAATCTGACAAGGAGAGTAAAGGATTAAAAAACCCTTGAATAGTGTGATAAAATATGTCATCAGGCCTAATGAACACACAAGCGTAGGCATCGGAACAACCTAATTGTTGGAGGGAAGGTCATTAATTTTGTACAAAAGAGTTGCTCTCTCACCCCCTCCCCCTCCTACCCAGACCACTTTTTTATTCATTGTACAACAAAAGAGTTCAGAGTCATATTATCCTATATGGATTGTGGGGCAGATCAAAACAGGGAACGCACAAAATTTGTAAAATAAACTGAAGTAACAAACGTAGCATGTAATATAATTTTATATCAAAACTAACTATGACGTGAGGCTCTCAACTTAGTGAATTATTCTCAAGATGTTTGATATCTATTGTTCATCTGTCACGTCAGCTAAAATGTAGAGTCAGTATCTAATGTGATTTCCTGTGCAATCTGCACATAGGCCTATATCTGCTGATTCCAGTGGGAGATCAGTGAATCTGTGAGAAGCGATGTTTCAAGCATCGCGTGGTTTTGGGTGACATGGCTCTAGGCCGTTGATTGGTGCTTAGTGTCGTCATTGGAATTCTCCTAGTTGGCAGATCTGCTAGTGTTAGTGTTATCCAAGAGCAGAGCTCTGGACGTTTGGTTTCCAGACAGTTGGTTCGTACAGTTGGTACCTAGACAGTTGCCAAGTGTTATTAAGATGAGTCCATTTAGCGACGGCGTGCCTTACGTGCCATGAGTGTAGCAATGATTAAGACATTGGTTGGACAATGGTTAAGATAGTGGCTAAAAGTTGTAATCCCACTGCTTGCCAAGGGAAGTGAGAGAAGTTAGCCATGACTTTAAGATAATGGTGACCGGGGATGGCTGAACAACATTCGTCAGAACGGTTGGCGAGTTCAACGGCAATGTATGAGAGCAGATTTTTTTTATTGAATAAACCTAAAGTAGTGTGATGTGCCTGACTTTATTTTAATTTACCTGTTTAGACCTCTCACTTACAGAATGATAGCCAGCGTCTCTTATACTTTGTGTCAGATAGTGGAATAATGTGCGGTCTAACCTTACATTTTAGTGTAAGAATTAGATGATTATGTATGGAAGTTGAGCATCACTTTACGATAAGCTAATACAAAAAAAAAAAAAACACTGGAAAATGTACAGAAAATGTCGTCCCCCCACCCCCCCACTTGCGACACCTGTGACACAAGTGATGTAAAACTGACATTGTACATGCACCAACATTGACCAAAAACACTTGGTGGATTGTGTACTATTCTATTCTTTCATTGGCTGAAATATTTCGCAGCAGCTTATAGGCATTTCAAATTTTACTTATTTTTCCTTTATGGACACGCATTCACCTCACACTCTTTCCCTCCCTTTTATACCAAATTACATTTGAATTCTTTAAAAGCAAGTTTGAGAGGACCCATGTGGCGGGGACAGACCCACAGTAACGCTTGACAAATACGAAGCAAAAACCAAGATGCTGCCAAATTGATCAAATAATTAGGTTTGTAATTTAAAACAAAAAGGAAAGTTTTATTTCAATTAAAGCTTCATTGATTACATGGACCGACCGAACCTGCCGATTATCCATATTGCTAATAAAACTTGTTTGTTTAGTGAGTTTAACAAACTTGATAATCCACCCTACAATAACACTTATCAATGTTTGATTGTTACATAGCAAGTCTCTTAAATATCACATTTAGTAACTACTCCACTGTTTGGTACATTCTTAGAATGTGAATGGACTTGATGAAGTGATTCCAGTTTACCAATGTTCGGTTTAAAATCACTTAGCAGGAAACTAGTCTAGCTCCCCCACACCCTTAACTCCTAGATAATTCCATTGCCCCTCAAGGGGTGATACAGCCCACTTTGGGAACCAGTGCTCAATAGTATACTGACGTTATGTTTATAATTAGTTCTATAAGTGTTTATGAGTTGAGTAGAAACCATTTCATTCCATTAGATCCACATAAATACCCAGACAAACAAAATACACTACAGATTACAGATTTAGCATCATCACATCAAGAGATATAGTGAAGTGAATAACCTTGAGGGAGGGTGGACCACTTGAGTGAATATCGTGGTCAGCCAGGACTGAAGAGTTGTTCTCGTCGACTACAATCACCTCGTACTCGCCATCTTCCTGGGACAGTTGCTGGCAGATTCCACGGGTCTGTGCTGCTAAAACAATAGCATGCATTGTTATACAAATCCACACGTAAGCACTATAGTTAATAGCGTCAGTCACACCATTTTATGTGGACCCATAGCCGAGAGATTGAAAATATACAAAGTGTTTTACCTACACTTTGGCTATATGAAACTTACAATGCCCAAGGACAAAATGAGGTTCATTTTAGGAAATTAATCTCTAGGTATGTTTTGTCCACCCTGAAAGGTACCAGTCTTACATTGATGAATTAGGCAATATCCTACGTGAGCAAACGAAAGCGAGTGGCGTGGGTGAAGCAATGCTAAGAGAAAATATCAAATGCACAGTTGGCATGGAAGTCGTAAAGCTGAAGTGGCCTGGGCAGATTCCAAGCAGTTGAGGCAGTCAAATATTTTTATATTTTTACACACCCCATACACTGTGAGAGTCATAACTCTTGTGCCTAGCATTAATACAAAGGGCGTAATTGTCTTTGCAATTATGTTTTATCATCCATAGGCTTTTTTTAGTGAGAGTATTTTGATGGGTTAAATAAGTGTGGTGATCAAAATGTCAGAATTCGCTGAATCAGTGAAATGAAAATGTGTGTTTTGTGATGTAAAAAAAAAAACTACTATAACCAATTACTTGCATATATGAAAATGACCCAGCTCTATGAAAGTGTTGATAACTTTCTTTCTTCATACATCAATTACGATATTATTTCTACTTAGGAAAATGTGAATTTAAAACTTTCTTTTAATCTAAACATGAAGGTGTTTGACCTGGTGTCTAGGGGTAAGTGTCAGACTTCTGTGCTGAGGGTCCGGGGTTCAATCCTCGGTCCCGGCACAGATTTATCTGATTGCCAAACCCTTCCTTCACCTCTGACAAGATGTGTATTAATCACAACTTGTGAATGTGAGGAATGCCAGGCCTCTACCGTGGTTCAGATTCCACGTTAAACTGTAGGTCCTCCATTTCATCTCACAATCACACTACCATTGCACATTAGCGTAAGTGCGTATAACGCGAACGGGTAGTAAGACGCGGTGATAATAATAATAATAATAATAATAATAATAATGAAGGTGTATGGAGAAACAAGAATTATTACCCCCTTTTAATTATTTTAATGATCAGTGTGTTTTTAGCATTGCGTCTTACTACCTGTTGAGGTTATATGCTTATGTACTAATTACGCCAATAGTTTTAGGGAAGAGGTAGACTGTATTTATAGGAAGTGTACCCAAATTTCTGTGGAGGGAAAGTGGACAATTTTTTTTGGGGTAAAAACCACCATAAGTTCACCCGACTTGAGATTTGAAACTTAATCTTCTCATCATCGGTAGTTTAATCTACTGCAAGCGTGCTGCCTTACACCATGTGACCATCAAAGTGGGTAATGTGTTTTTTCGTTTTATAAATGGTCAAATTCAATGTAGGATTCCCTTTCTAAGAAAATAGTAATTGTTTGAGATATTTCCATTTAGGTTTTTGTAGTTTATTAACAAGTGACTGTTCCGCTTCAGTGGCCGCATGGTCTAAGGTGCTACACTTGCAAGAGACTAAGCTGCTGAACACGGGGAGATCAATGTTCAATCCCGGTTGGGTGTTGTTAGGGTAGTTTTCCACTACCCCTCCACACAAATATTGGTACACTTCTTCTATATTCAACCTTTCTAATCCCTGACACTTTGGTGTAATTTGTAGATAGGTGTATAGCCCAAATAGCTAAGACAAGGTGCTAATAGAAAATATAAAAAATGACAGAGTTCACGTTTCTTTGACGACTATATTATGGTTATTGATTTGAACACTTGTTGCTTGCTTCTTGTATTCACTCCAATTTACACGCTTGACTGTTTTGCCCCGCGTGGCTCACTTTCGTTCGCTCATGCAGGAAAGTGCCTTACACTCATGTGTAGCTTATAAGGTAAGGCCATTGTGTGATCTATCGAGGTAGGACTTTCGGGATAAACAAAGTGTACCTGGCCAAGATTTGAGCCAAATCCTGGATCGCACTTTGACAGCCCTGTTGATTACAATGGATTAGGTCTCAACTTCTGTGACACTGATTTATGTTCAACTCCCCCACATTTATATTTACGTTATGTCAACTGGTGCCAATTTTGGCCTAATGTATCTATATTTATGTTGTCTGTTAGTCCTTTGTATAAAATACTCATACATTTTGAGACCATTTTGAATTTACATCGACAATCTATTAATTTAAATAGCATAATCACATACACAAAATCCTTTACCTGATGATCTGTAAGAAATAGACATTTTAAAATAGATTTTTAAATATTTCAGAGCTAATCTATTATAATACAGCATTTAAATATTTTTTTTTAAATACCAAGCTAGTTATAATCAAAATAATAATACTAATAGAACTCTATCAAATAAACATCAAAACAGTTGCCTGCCATTGAGAAATATTATTTTGACATATCATATATAGTAGGACCTCCATATATTGAACTTCCGTGTATTGAAATTCTCTATATACCAAAGTTTTGGTGAATCCCTGTGACATTACATAGAAAAACTGTTTTTATATATCGAAAAAAATTCTATATATATAATTTTTTTTCCAAACAGATCGGGATTCCCCCTCCCACTGTGATGATGATGTTATACGTACAAAAGTGAGGAAATATAAAATGAAAATGTCATGAGAAGAAAAAGGAAGTTCTTTGACAACAACGAAGACAAATTGTTTCAGAATACCTGACTATATATGGATCAAATCTTTTTTCATGAAGCCATCAATTTCGAAATATGGAGGTCCCAACGTACTTGGTACTTTGTATTAGGAATAAAATACATAATTAACATTCCTATAACTAGTTTAATGGGATATAAATTTATTTAGTGTGATATATAATTACTTAAAACTAATAGTTTGCAACTAGCAAACATACTACTTATATGGTTGAGTTTTAAATGGTCAATATCAAATGTATATGCACCTCAATCATTCGAGTGAATTACCTAAAACTTACAAAAAAAATATATATATAATTTACATGCAGATGCAGTTTAGTCACAAACACAACAATAAATACTATATAAGTATAAACCATACTTTAACAGGGTAATGACATGCACATAATCCATAAAAATCATTCATATAGCTCAATAAAAATTAAAGTTTCAAAGAATATTACATTTCTGGAATAAGAGAAAATCCATGACAGTGTAGTACTAACAATATATATAAAAATAATTCTATAAAATTGTCAAAACTACTTTATATACATATATAAATTTGACAATTTGACAAATTTATAAAATTATTTTTTTTACACTTGTATCAAGACATAAATTCAAGGCTCATTTCACTAGCATGCAATTGACAAAATTGTAAAATAAACATCATTTCAACATCCAATTTAAATTTAAAAAATTTCGTAAGGTGATAAAAAAATACGGAAGCCATTTTATGAATTGTGTAATTCAAGGTGAAAGCTAACACTTGTACAGTTAAATTATTGTATATGAATAGCAAAGCTTTGCAAGTCAAAATGATCTAACGGTTACAGATATAGCCGCATCAAGTATTGTTTTGTAAATTAGTAAATTGACAGCCGGGCACCGGAATCAATACCGGTGCTCTTGGCTGTCAAGTGTACCGACAAGTTCAATTCCCATATTTAATGTGATTTTAAAAATTTACAAGTGTAATTCAAGGTGTTAGAACATACTTAATGGGTCTCTGGGTTGCAAACTTTGACCGAATAATTTAATCACATTGATTAAATTAATTACAAATTCAAACATGTGTGTGTGTGTGTGTGTGTGTGTGTGTGTGGTGTGTTGGTGTGTGGTGGGTGTGTGTTGTTGTGTGTGTGTGTGTTTTCCAACTGAAGCTTCTAATTTTCAATGCTCAATGCATTTCATATGGTCACTATTGATGGATAGGTAAGGGTTCAAATCTTGGTTAGATGAATGTAGGCATTCGATTTAAGAGTTTAGTTCAAATCCTAGCAGAGTTAAGGATTTACATTTCACTACAAGTGAAGTCCCATGCACTAATAACCCTAAAGCTAGGTTTTTGTTCACATAATAATAGCAATAAAAATAAGTACACTGTATTTTAAATTTTGCAAAGCTTTAGCGGTAAAATAAAACATTTACATTTCGATGCATTCAATAATTTATTTTCAAACACACACACAAGCATTTAATAAGGAGAATGCAAACAGGATTTTTTTAGATGGATATCATATGCAGTAGCAATATTAGAAAATGGAACACTTTGCAGACATTTTACTTTAAGAGTAGTCACATTTAAACATTTTGTGAATTGTTTTGAAATTAAAACATGTGTGTATAATGTTTTTAACTAGGTACTTTTGATTATAAAGGTCAATAAATTAAGTGTATATTTAAACCTTTCATTTTAATGAAAGAAAAAAAATGTGAAAAGCGTTAAAGCCACATGTTTTTGTTGAAATGTTTTCTTCATTTAAAAAAAAATTATGACTATAATTAATTTGTAGTATAGTTTGCCAGTTTTTTTAAACCGTTTTAAAAACTATGTCAGTAATTAAAATTGATTAAATAAAGGTAAACTCAACTGAATATATTTTTTTTACTAAGTTTATACTAGCACTGTTTCTTAAGTCATAAGATATCCTTGGTAAAATTTTACTACTGAAAAGACTATTTTTTAACATATGACAACGAAAAATCATATATATTTCTAAATTTCCAGAAATATTACAGATACATTTTTCAAACAAATGTTAAATGTGTTTTTGGACAATGAATAAAATGTGATTTTATGAATGTGACATTTATGATTTAATTTTTTTTCAGTGCTTTACTGCCTGTTCAGGTTATACAAATATATGTACTAATCATGCTAATGAGTTAGGGATGAAGAAGATTGAATTTGGAGGAAGTGTATCCACATTTGTTTGGAGGGAGAGTGGAAAACCATTTAAGGGAAAACCCCTTCAGTACACCTGACCGGGATTGAACCTCGATCTCCCTGTCATTGACAATCTAATCTATTGCGAGAGTGACATCTTAAACCATGTAGACACATAAGTGGTTAATGTGACATTACCTGATGATTTTGAGAAATGTTAATAATATTTTATTTTAGACGTAATGAAGAACCTTGGACCAAATAATATGTTAGGAAAAAACAAATCTATAAATAGATACTGTATGTATATCTTCTAATTTTAGAAACAATAGTTCTTTTTTAAATCTTATATTAGTAATGATTTTGACAATGTTATTGGTTTACTTCCATATTTCATGTGAACAGATCTACACATTGACTTGATTATCAATACCGAGAATGACAATGATTTGCCAAAAGTACTCTGAGACATAATATGTATATATTAACAAATAAGGAAAGTAAGGTGATACAAATGTGGTAGCTTAGAACTTTTATAAAGTATTTAAAATTTTAAGTGTCAAACAAAGAAAACATCAAACTATAAATTCAACCAAGTCATAAAGTCAACTAATTAGAGAAGAAGCAATTTAAAATATTAATATCAGATTGTTAAGAAAACAATATAGCATTTTAACTAAATTTAATATTTAGTAAAGTGACACCTAAATATAAGCACAACCGAAACTTATTATCAAACAAATTGGTAAAGGAGAAAGGCAAATAAATATAATCTTGTTATATATTTTTACAATGTCAATATTCCATTTTAACTGATTTTAATTGTAACAAGCAAACAATATTATTTCAAATAATATAGTGATTAAATTAATCAAAACGAAACAAAGCTCTGAACCACATAATAATAATAAAGTAATTTGTCAAAATCATTAGCAATTCAATAGTCTCTTAATAGCCCATCTCAAACTAATGAACTATAAGGAACCAGGAAAAAATGAAAATACTTAAATGTTTTTAAGTGTTAAATATTTTAAAAATTCATAATACAAAACAATTCTGAAAATATGAGAATAATAACTATGTAAGTATAGTTTGAGTTGGGGGAGGGGAACAAACAACTATTTAATGTTTTCATTTTTTTTTTACTTGTAATTGTTGAATTTTTTTTAATAACCACACATCATTCATCCTATGCAAAAGAAAATTATCTGGATGAATCCTAACTCAAATTTTAAGGAACCTCAGACTTTTTATATTATATTCCAATTACCAATATTTTGGTTTCATTAAAATGTGACCAGCTTGGGTGGCCACATCATCTAAGGTGTTACTCTCACAATAGATTGGACTGCTGATGACAAGTAGATTTGGGTTAAAATTCTTGTCGGTTGTACTGAAGGTGGTTTTTTTTTCTAAAAGGTTTTACATCATTTCTGAACGCAAATGCGAATAAACTGCCTCTAAATTTCAGCTTCTCTCATCCGTAGTACAATAGAGTAATTTTAGTAAATCTGCATGTAGCCTAAACAGGTAGTAATAAAAGAATTGAGAAAGCTAAATCACTGAATAAAATAAAAAGTCTGTAGAAGTGTGGTGTTCTAGACTAAGCAGCAGGAGCAATAGAACAAGAGACAAGCAATGATTACCTGCGTGGGCGAGAGTCGAGTTTCTGTGGAACTTAGCAGCAGGCACATGATTGTTGTTGTTGTTGTTGTTATTATTGTTGTGGTAGTTTTTGAGGAAGGGGTTTCTGTGTCGCAGGAAAGGTTGGTGGGGGTGCGGATGAGGCGGGGGTACAGAATTGGGGTGAGAGCCAGGGAGGAACTGTGGGTACACGTGGTGCGACCACTGGGGGAATAGGGGGCGTGCTCCCCCCTCTGGCAAGGCAGCGTCCACACAAAAAGGGGGCACGACAAGTTAGAGAGGCTAGCCTAGTATTTAAATGGGGTGGAGGGGGTGGGGGCGGACAGAGGACCAGTGACGTCCATTTTATGTAAATGTGTAAGCACCCACTTACACAATACTAGCGTGGTTCTTTGACAAAACACAAATGTACACAACATTATAGAGATACAACTTCCTCTTCAGGTATTAAGACACATACATTAAGACCAAACCTGAAAAAGAGAGTGTTGGATCCAAAAAATTGTGTGAATTTGAGTTTATTAAAGAGTTTGTGTTTGGTGAGAAAGTCAACTGCTGTGTTTTAATTCACTTATAATAATGATTTATTCAATGGCTGTGTTTCAAATTAATTTTGTAGAGAAGAAAATCTAGAAACCTTATCTTAGAAGATAGCTTATTTTATAAGTTTGAGTAGCATACTGTTCAAGGCTTCTTGTGATCTGTGACTTTCTTGAAAATGATTGTGTGAAAGTAATTTGAAAATATACTTACAGCCCATGGGATAGTATAGGCCCCACTGATTATTTCATCTGGAAGTTGTGGATGAAAAAAAAGTCCCACTATTTTGATGAATGTATTCTCTTTGAAAGGGTTATGTCACAGTTTGAATTTGTTCACAAGAAACAATTTTCTTGAATTATAGCTCTTTCTCAATAGAATAATTCAATTAGAAAAACCATTTACTTTCAGTTCTTATCTGCTAAATCTAATTGTATACTACCTAAGCAGCAGAAAAATTGTTTGTAAAAGGTGATTTTAGTGGTTAATTTAGAGCACTCTAAATCAGTACAGAAATTACTACCTGACTTAATGAAAAACTGACTGCTTTGTAAAATAATGTGAGAATATAATACGTAATAATATGTTTTATCAAATGAACTTTAGAGTGTGACAAAAATAAAAATTCTCACTATGAGATAATGGTCTCACATAGGACTTCTTAAAATGTAAAAAATCTCCATGACGTGAGCCTACAATCACGCTATACCAACCGAATGGCCATAGTTGTTAGTGATGAAAGTGTCAACATTTGAGGATAGAAGATGGCATGTAGTCAGCACAACAAACCTTCTGGCCACCGAGCTGTTTTATAGACCGGAGCTGCTTCTTAATTATTCGAGTAGCTCCTCATTTGACCTCACAAGGCTTAGTTTGACCCCATTCCAGACCCACTGCTTCTTAGAAAAATTATGAAATCACTGGGGATCGAACCCAGGTCCTCTGGATTTGTAGTTGGGAGCTCGGACCACTAGACCACACAGGCAGGTTTTTAAATGTAACACTATAAAAAATAATAACGCAAGAATAGGTTTCTCAAAATCTCAAGGATAAAAATAAAATTCAAATTTGAGATTAAGAAAAAAAATTAAAAACTCTTTTTTAAAGGCTTTGAATTAAATATTTTTAGCATTATTATAATGTTTAGAAGTGATTTAGCCCAACATAATTTACCATTACCCTAAGTGAAAAATTCACATTATAGAAAAAAAGTTACAATTTCTATTTATTATAGAAAATAAAAAATGTGAAAAAAAATAAGAATTGGAAAAGAAAAATCATATTGACCAAGCGACCGCTGCTTTTAGTGATGGTAGTGCTAACATTAAATTGTAGTCGACCAATTTCTAATAGTGAGTGTTAACGTGTACATGTAAAATATTTATTTTCAATAAATATTGTAGTTTTGGTAATGAGTAATGTGATGGTGTAGGTTCTACTAGACAAGCAGGTTAGGTTACTATCCAACTAGATCAATCTCACATCAAAACTCTTAGTGATCAGAGGGGAAAAGAAAACACACAGGCAACCCAGCAGAATGTCACACTTACATGAGCAAATAAGGGATTAAAGAAATATTACCTGTAAATGTATAAACACTGCAAGAATAAATCTATGTCGAAACACCCTAGCACACGTGCTTTCCTTTATTCCACTATACTGACATTTAATTAATAACATTTAAAGGAAAATATGTTTTCTTATATTTTATATTATGGCTAATTAAAGAAGTACATTGTCTGAATACACTAAGACGATGATAAATTAGAAATGTGATTATACATGATTAATTTTGAAAAACTGTATAGTGTATTTTGTTAGTAACTTATTTCAACATAAATATACAACCAATACCGTTTAATAATACACAATTTGGGCATTTGACTAATTTAAGTTAAACTATAACGAATATGTTATAGTCTGTTTTTATGAGTTAAAATTTAATTCAATTGTGAAACAATATATAAGGAATACACAGCTCGCTTGCTTGAAGTTTGCAAAGAGTATGCATTATAAGCACCCCCCTCCCTCACAGTCATTTTAATACTAGCTTTAGTAAACTAGCTGGCTTAACCAAGTGGTTGGTTAGCAAGAATAACTTTAAGCCAGGAGGTTGGTATTTGATTCCTACTGGATGCAATTGATTGATAATTTGTCCACATTTAGTTTTTGTGTGTGAATTATGGTGTAACTCCTTATATTCTTCCTCTATATTCTGAAACCTTTATGAATTAAATAGCCAAGCTATTATAGTTAAGTGCAGCTATAGTCACAACTAAATATATTCTGCACTCTGCCTTAAGATATGAATGAAGAATTCCCCTGGAACGGGATGACCCCTGGAGAGCTCAGTGGCAATAGCGTAAGCGTACTAAGGTAAAGGTCCCAGGTTCAATTCCCGTGTCAAAGTGTAATTTTTCAATCTAAAGAATCTAATACATTTAATTCTAAAGTTGAGTCGCTGATAGCCAATAGAATAAAACAAATGAACTATTTAGTTAATTGAATCAAACTGGGCTGTACCTGTGAGTATGTGAATGTCGGCTTGTCTAACAACTAACAAGCTTCAGGTTAAGTGAGTTGAGTATTACCAAGGTTGCCAGATATGTTTCTTCAGAGCACGAGGAAGCAGGTTCATAAAAAGTCATTGAGATGGTACAAATAAAGAAAACTGTTCTAATTACAAATTACTAATACTCTTTTTTGGTTTGTTTGATTCTTGTTTGTTATAAAAAAAAAATAGAAAAATGAAAGAACAAAGTATTTCTCAGGCAATAAGAATGGCTAAACTGAGATAAAAGAATCAATTTCTCGAGACAGTCCTTGGAAAACATGGCAACCCTGTGAGCTATTCCTTCACATACAAAAAACTATTTAGACGTGAGGGCAAATCTATTTAATGACTACCGGCACACGAGATACCTAGCAGTAGCCTCAGATTTATGAAGCAGATACAACAATTTGTACAGCACTCTTTTAAAGCAGTGTTGAGAAAAATTACTTTGTGTTTATTTATTGTTAAATTTAATACTTATAAAACTATGCAGTTTATGTGGGCATCAAGATACATTAAATAAAGCAATCTTTTTTTTAATAAATCTGTGCGGCAGTCCATACATAGTGCATAAATAATATGTCAGATGCATTTCTAACCAAGAAATGCACTGATCTTTTCAAAGTCATTTCTCACACAAGTGCACCATTCCAGTATTAACTTGCCATAAGGAAACCAAAAACCAAAGAACTTAGGATATGTTAGATTTTTATAGTAGGTCAAATTTGTTTTATAATTTAACTAGCAACCTTTAAAGCTTAATGGAATAAAAAATAAAAAATAGAAATATACATGTATTTAACTTGCAAGAATTGCAGTAATTTGTATGAATAGAAATAATATTAAGATATTCAAATTTACTTCCAATAATCATGAGTTTTATTTTTTTTAATTTCTTTTTTTAACATAAAAGATAAGATTTTTATTAATAAACTATAAAACTCAGTTTTAGATAGTTTTGAAGATAAAATAATTGATCAAAATGAAAAATATATTTTAAGTCATTTATATCAATTTTTTTAAATGGTTTTTTGTAAATAAAAATATATTTTAAATTATTGGGCTTATTTTTAAATAATAAGATTGACAGAGGAACAAATAACACACAAACAGTTTTGTAAAAAAAAAAAAAAAAAAAATTAAACAAAATCATTTCTAAAACATGCCCAAAACCCATAGCTAAAAAACAAAAACAAAAAAAAGTGGGCATGCTATGGGGTTCACAAAGTGTTTTCAACTATCTCTGACACATTAAGAGTTGCTATATTAAAAATAAGGATATAGGGAAATATGTTAAAAACAACTTTTGAATAGTAACTTTAGTGTTGGGCAAATTCAAACTCTAGTAACAAGGAAATATATACAGAAAAACCCAGACTATCCGAATCTTGATTTGAAGAATTTACAACTAACCAAAGCACGGCCCCACTCCACTCACTGAGTCAGCCCACGTAGATGTCATCCCTATTCATTTTTTTAAAAGTTTATTTATGTTTCATATCTAATCTGTTTTGAAAGTTTTCTAATTTTTGTTAATATTATATTAATTTTATATTTTTCAAATATAAGAATGGTTTTCCTTATTACAAATATTCAAAATTTCTATTATCTGAACCAGCTTTTTTATGAATTAATTAAAATGGTATACTAATTCACCAAATATTGGCAAGGCCGTAGCCAGCCAATAATTTCAGGGGGGGTTTGGTGGGCACATCCCAATTGCTGGAAGCTAAAAAAATTCTAAATGATAATCAGTTCTAGAAGCTATCTGAAGAGTTTTTTTTTATGGCAACATTACCCCCTGTTTGCCGAAGGCTAGGGAAAGTTCTAAGTATTAAACACCTCTAGAAGTTATCTGAAGTATTTTATTTTTCAATATAACACCATAACTGCCAAAGGCTAGGAAAATTTCTAAATATTAAACACCTTTAGAAGCTTCTGAAGTGCTTTTTATGGTAACAAAGCCCCCTAATTTGTACTTTTATTTTAATTTTGATATTACTTGAACCATAAATAAAGTCATATATATTTTGTCATAAGATTTCGAGGTGGGGATGGGGGGGGGGGGGGGGGAGGCTTGAACCTTCAAAACGCCCCCTGGCTACGGCCTTGAGTACTGGTGAAGTATTCTTACTTTATTCTATGTCTAGCACTAATAATTTTACTTTAAGACTTATGACAAAGTCAACAGTAATATTTCAGTATTTTTAAAACAAAATGAAAAAAGTTACAATAATAACACATTTTTTTCCAATGATAAAGTTACCAGAAGGAATAAAAGAAATAATAATAAAAATATGAAAAGGTAGGGAGGATAATTTATAGGAAATGTCTTCACAAACTTGAGTGAAAATCACAGGGAAAAAAACCCACCCATAGTTATCAAGACCAAATTTTAGCTCTTAAATCCCTGAGAAATGCAAGCAAAAGTAAAGCAAGTCTAATTCCTTATGACAGGATTATGATCAACTTAACGTTCATATAGTGTTAACAAAATGTTCATATAGAGGTTCTATTCACGTTTTTAAATGGAAGCCATTACAATCCGGTTCACTTAAATTTAGGAGTTGTCCAAGAGAGATATTTCATGTTACATGGACATTAAGTGAAGCGTACTAAGTTTTCCAGCCGATCATGTTGCGAGCAACATCAACGGGATATTTAGTACTTCATTTGTTTGGTTATGGTATGCAATTATCTTCTATAGAATAGTTTGTGCGCATATCGCAAACTTTAAATAGTTGTAGCCTCTGGTTTCGCGTTGTTTTATAAAGCCAGAAAAGCTTCTATTGATGGACTTTGAGCCTAATCAGCTTTAAATGTTAGGATTTAATTTTATTGAACATTTTATTTTAAATAGTTTAAATTTATTGACTGTGTTTTGCTTGAGTTGTTACATTACTACATTACATGAATCCTGATCCCACACTAGTTTCTTTAATTAATTGAACTTTACATTAAAGTTAGGTAAAGTTATATTACATGAACGTTAAGTTGATCACAATCCCAGCATTAGACAATTTGTCTATTACTGAAGGATGGACCCAATAGTTTTTCCCCGTTTGAGAAGGTACCCGGGGATAGATGATTATCAACCCAAAATGAAGTTCATCAGTGATAGTGGTTTAATTGTGTTACTGTAGTGTCCCAGTTTGTTTTTGTTCAAACAAATAAAAAGTCTTTTTGAGAATCAAGTTTATGGACTTTAAGTAACATATCTAGTGTCAGAAGATTGTGAAAAAGGAAGACACTATTTTACATTTTTTCACTCTTTATCCAGGGAGGTTTTCTTTTCTTGTTACTATTCATTAGTTTATTTTTTCATATTCTACCCATTCTTTGCATGTTTTGTGATATTATTTTTAACCATAAGACATTATTTTAATGTATTTTAAATCAAGAGTTTTGTCAGAAAAAGATAAATATAGTATATCAGAAATTCTACTTTCAACATAATTTAATTAAATATAGTAACTAATGGATTAGAAAGATTGTGTATTTAAGCACACTTGAATTCGAAAAATAATTTTGTTTTCATTAATAGAATTAAATGTACCAGAACATTTACTAGACCAATAATTTTTGGTCCCTCCCAAGTGTAAAAATGCCAGCTCTGGGTATATCTGGCCCAGACCTGGGTATATCTGGCCTAGATCTGGACCAGTTCTGGCTAGATATGATTTTTCCACATGGGCTGTTTCCAAGATCAAAATCATACATCTTGCTTAAGGCTGTTTAGTCCCTTAATAGGCTTATAAATTTAGACACACCAATCACTAACTCAATGCAATAACTTGTACATAATCAAGGATTAGATTTAATCAACTCATGATTAAGAACATTATTTAAGTAATTTTATTCAAGTGGGAAGAGCAATTTAAAATAAATCATTTTTTAAACACTAAAATCTTTACAAAAACTGTACTAACATTATAAAATATGTAAAGAATAATAATTACCTTTTAAACGAATATAACAATTATTGTCTTCATAAGAAACAAATGTTGTCAAATGAAGGAATATTAAATTTTTACTACAATAAACTTCTTAAAATAGAAATTGATAAAATACGAGAAGTAGGTACTGTAAAAACCGGTAATAACATGTTTCACTAGGTTTAGTAAAACTTATCATAAAAATAATTAACAAATAAAATATAAGCGCTGTTTATTGAGAGTTTGAGCCACTCAATTTATTTTTATATTAGAAGAAAAAATATTTAAATGAATATATACTATAAAATAGGATATTAAATGGGTTTCTTTAGTTTAGATAGCTTCAACACTATTTTTATTTTTAAATGTTAATATAAATTATAAACATGATATGTATTTCAGAAATGTTATATTAATGGGTAACTTTTTTTTTACATCATCACTGTTCCAGCCTGTGACCTGGGTCAGTTTTTATTCAAGCCAATTTTCACTGCGGTTGCTAGGCCTGATGTAGCTTTTTCAGACAAATATATATTTAAAAAATCCCAGCTTAGCCTTTTTACAGTTTTTCTTGGTGAATGGCCATTTTTCCGTTTACTACAGTGATCAAACATATTTGAAAACAATCCTAATGGTGACTTAGTGTCAACATCCTTATAAGTTTTTTTATATTATTAAATATTTTAGATATTATATGTGGTCCTGCGTAAATGTGTTACTAAACAAACCCTATATAACAGTCTCAATTTTGAAGAATGATATACCTATACAAAGCATTTTAGTAACATCAAGAAACAAAATATCCCACTTTTGTTTAAATATTTAGGTGTAAAATCAGTTAAGGGATTTATATTCCTGAATTTTCCCTATCCTTAGTTAAATTTCCTTAAATTTCGAGTTTTCTCTATGGTAAAAAAAAATCCCTCGCTTTTTGAGGTTTTCCTTGTCCTTAGCCACCATACTATAGCTATAGCAGTTTTTTTTTTTTTTTTTTTTTCGCCATTTCACTTTAAAACTGTAAAATGTAAATATACTCAACCCAGCCTTTTGTTCTAGCAATCTTGTGTTAACGTGGCCCAGCTGTTTTGTTTATGTATTTTTTATACCAGTTAAACTTTTGGTTTGTTTTTATCCAAATACATTACAGTAAGTTTACAGCATAAATGATATAACATTATTTGAAGTGAGGTTAGATTAAAATTATTGGGCAGAGCTTGAAAATTTAAAGACATAAAACCTCCTTAAAGTTACGCCAAGTATCACTAACCCTCTCACGAACAACATAAACATCAATACTTTGTGCCTACCTGCTGGGCTGTTAGAGTGATGTGATGTACCATTACTGCGCAGGGCAGGGGCAGGGCTGGGCGGTCGAGGGGTGAGGGGGGGTTCCAGGATGTCGCGGTACTTGGACACCATCAGCACAGAGATAAAGTATACGATGGCGAGGGAGAGAAATTGAGCTTGCTTTGTCTCTTCCTGTGTGACAACCAACATATTGTACACGTGTGAGTTTAAATTGTTTCAATATTTAGCTTGTGTTTCATAAATAAAGGAGTATAACTGCACACAATTAAAAGTACACCCAAAAACAACACTAAAGACAGAATAAAGCTGCAGTTTCAGTTTTATTAAGTGGTTAAGCTTTGTTTAATACTATAATACTTTAATAATCATTTTTATTATCATCACGTCTTAGTACCCATTTGGGTTATGCGCTTATGTACTAATTATGATAATGCATTTTGGATGAGGGAGGTTTAATTTAGAGGGAGTGTACTCGCATTTGCATGGAAAAAGTGGGAAACCATTTAGGAAGAACCACCCTCAGTACACCCGACCAGGATTGGACGGTGATCTCCCTGTCATCGTTAATCTAGTCTATTGAGAGAGCAGTGCCTTTGGCAAATTTAGCCATCAAAGTGGGTGTTTAATTCATTAATAAAATTATTTTTATTAGTGTTTATTTTTCTTCATAGTGAATAGCCTACATCATAGACTCTAGATTGAAAATATATATATCTATTGGTTGCAAATGTTATATTTGAGTTATAGTATAAATCAAATGAAATAGAAAAAGTTTTATTCAAAAATTGTTTGAAAAGAAAAATTACAATAGTGATAAGAAAGGAAAATATGCATCGCCCATTAGCAATGTAGCGCTGGGTGCCCAAACTAAAAAATTACCCCTTAAAAGAAAATGAGGAAACTGAGGGTGTAGATGGAAATCACAAGTGAAAATGCTTAAATGTGGGTCTGTGGGAGCATGGTATTTTTTGCCAGAATGTGTGATATGTTCAATGTGTGTACTGGAATTTTCAATGTTCCTAATGACTGGAAGAATGTTATCATTATTCTATGAACAAAGGCAAAGGAAGAGTTAATGTAAGAATTATAGGGCAATTAGTTTGTTGAATATTCCAAGCAAGGTTTTTGGGAAAGTTTTAATTGAGAGGGTGAGTGAAAAATCTCAGACAAGATTTGGAGTGTACAATGTGATTTCTTGCAAGGTAGAGTTGCATGGACCTGATATTTGCATTTCAACAACTGATTGAGAAATGGATGGCGTATGGAAGAAGTGTATTTCGCATTTGTTGATCTGGAGAAAGCATACAATTGTGTGAATAGGAGTATCTTAGGAATGTTCTGAGATAGTATGGTGTGGATGGTATGTTGGTAAATGCAATTAGGCAGTGAGATGGAATTAAAGCGTGCATTTAGGTGGATGGAGCTTTGAGAGAATGTTTTAGTATTTAACAGGGTGTTTGACAAGGTTGTGTTATGTCACCATGGTTGTTCAATGTATTCATGGATAAGTGTATGAGAGATGTTTGTTAGAATGCGGTTGGTGTGAAAATGGACAATGTGAATGTGAGAGTGCTGCTTATGCAGATGATGTTTATTAATGGCTGAGAGAGGAAGTGACTTGCAGAATCATTAAATTGTTTGAATGTGGTGACAGGCAAAATGGATCTTTGTATAATGTTTCCAAAACTAAGATGAGAGTTTTTGAAAAGGATGAATCAGGAAATGATTGTCAGCTTAGTATAGATAAAAAACTATTAAGAATGAATGATTTTGTTTATCTGGCAGAACGTTCTGTAAAAATTAAAGGATGAATGGTAAAATTGATAGACAGGTGAACGTAGTTTGGAGATTAGTTGCATGTATGTGGACTCTTGTAAAGAATGAAATAATTCCAAAAGAGGCAAAGATGCCAGTATATAAAAGTGAGTTAACACAAACATTGTTTTATGAATGTGAAGCTTGGGTTTGTCAAGAGAAATACAAGAGCAAGGCGAATGCGGTAGGAATTAGATATCTAAGAAATGTATGTGTAAAAAATCGTATGGACACAGTCAGTAATGAATGGGTGCTGGAGAAGTTAGGTTTGAAAGGGAATCCAATAAGTCAATATGAAAGAGGCATCTTTGGTTTGGGCATGTTGAAAAGATGAGTGTGAATCGAGTTACAAAGCAAATATATTATGAAAGAGTGTGTGGAGCTAAAGGAAAGGATAGACCACGGAAGACGTGGTTAAATGTTGTAGATGAATTTGTGAAAAAGAGAAACATTAATAGTTTTAAGAATAAAAGAGCATGTATGACTTGGTGTTGGATGTTGTTGAAGAGAAGGGAGTATGGAGGATAGGGAGTATGTAAGGTTTGGGAGTATGTAAGGATAGGGAGTATGTAAGGATAGGGAGTATGTAAGGATAGGGAGTATGTAAGGATAGGAGTATGTAAGGATAGGAGTATGTAAGGATAAGGTGTATGTAAGGATAGGAAGTATGTAAGAATAGGGAAGTATGAAAAAGTTAGTGAGGATGGATTAAGTACAGAGTAGATGTTTTTATGAGCTATATACATAGTTTCTTGCCTACCCCGTAAGGGAAAGTTATGATTAGGTATGTATGTATGCTAACTCGAAAACGTGTATGTTTCATATCCATACAAATGATATAATGTGAACTTGCAGTATTACTGGAAAGTTTTTTGTACCGGTAATTTTTTTTATACCTGTATGTTTATAAATTATTTTTATACATGTGCACCCAACCCTATAGTACTCATTTTGTAAACATTGATTTCAAAAAATATAAATCATACTTTTTGTGTTCTTTGTGGATTTAACCTGAAGTCTCTCATATGGCACAAGGCCTTGATAATCTTGAGCATAGCCCACTTGAGTGGCTAAACCGTCTAAGGCGTCACTCTCATGTTAGACTGGTCTTCTGATGATAAGTAGATCAAGGTTCGAATCTCAATCAGGTCTTTTGAGGGTGGTTTTTCCTAAAAGGTTTCCCACTCTCTTTCCATATAAATATGGGTGGATTACCTCTAGAAGGATTCCTTCCTCATCCCTACCCCACTAGAGTATTTATTATCATATTATCTGTGTATAACCTGAACAGGTAGTAAAACAAGGTGATTAGAAAAAAAAAAAATCTTGAGCATGGTTAAAACCCTACAACAGTTAAATGTTTCAACAAAAGAATCGAGGGTGACCTGGTGGTCTAGGGGTAAGGTGTCAGACTTCTGTGCTGGGGGTCCGGGGTTCAAACCTCGGTCCCGGCACAGATTTATCTGATTGTCAAACCCTTCCTTCACCTCTGACAAGATGTGTATTAATCACAACTTGTGAATGTGAGGAATGCCAGGCCTCCCCGTGGTTCGGATTCCACGTTAAACTGTAGGTCCTCCATTTCATCTCACAATCACCCTACCATTGCACATTAGCGTAAGTGTGTATAACCCGAACGGGTAGTAAGACGCGGTGCTAATAATAATAATATAATAACAAAAGAATCACTTCATAAAACAAGGTTTGCAAGACTTACCACATCTCTGTATATGACAGCTCGGAGTCTGTTGACATCCATGTCTTGTAGAAGCTTCTCAGGATCTTTCACAGGACTCGATTGATTAGCTAAGTTTTCAACAATGTTCTACAACAAAAATATTGTATTAACTTGATAGAAATAAAAACTATTGTCATCACTAGTGTTTATGGGGGGAAAAAAAGTTTAGAAACAAACAAAAGAAACCCAGTAAAACTATAAGAAACTTGATAAATAAGGCACACTTTCCTAACCATCAAAACCCAACTTATCTACTAAAGTGAAAATTTAAATGGCAATGTCAGATAACTGTAAATATTTTCAATAAGACCTGCATATGTTCCAGGGCATGAGATGACCATAAAATACAAATAAAATAGTTTAAAAATTAAAATAAAATTGAAATGAACTGAAATGAATGATAGTAGAGAGTACTGATACATTTTCCTAGATATTAAAACAAATATATTGAGTAAAGAATATATATTTAAGATTATATTATATTTAAAATTAATTTAATTAGTGATTCATAAATTATTTCTCTCTAATGTATGATAAATAGAGTCATTATGACAAATAGAAAGAGTTGGCCTGTATAACAATTATATCCATATCAGGAAATATGACATTTCTTCTGTAAATATGTATTTTCAAATTGAAGTTGTATATTTTATTGTTAAAGGTAAGCCAAAATAAATAAATAAATACTATTTAATAAGCAACTAAGCATCGACATTTAGTGACTAGCACACACGTGTCTGTACATGTATTTACAATTAAAGACATAAAACCGTTAAAAACATATTATTTCACAACGTGTTTGTTTTTGTAGTCTTCCTAAAAATCTGCAAATGTGATATTGCATGCAAAGCATGAAAAAATTATTATTATTCAAAGAAATAACTTATTTTATAATGATTTCCAAAGCAAGTGTGTGGGTGATAAAGGAGAATAATGAAAGGTGGAAGAATGGTAAAAGAGAGAAGATGGAGGCATTTTAATAGATGGACTCTGAAAGCAGGCTTAAAAAAGATTATAAAGAATATGATTATGATGAGACAACAAACACTATATGAAATAAAAATATATTTTTATCAAGGTTTGTGTCTATACTTGGTGTAAATTAATTAATCATTGGTAGTACACAACCATTAACCCCAATTATTATGAGTAAAATATGAATAAAATTCTGGGAGCTGAAGGAGGAGGCAGAGGCCAGCGCACAATGGTGGTCTAAGTTCAATGAAAAAAGGAAGGGACCTGTCATAAGATAAAACACCTAATAATAATACATTATGAATACAATGTAAAATAATTTGTTTGTGTAATAAAATTAATGCAAATGCAAAGTGAGATCAAGCAATTAAACACTCAGTAGACTAATGAATCTAGTTGGGCCCTGGAGATAGGCGGTTTTCAATTATATACATGTTCATTAAGTTTAGTGTGGGTTCTGATTTTTCAGAGTTTTTCGCCATGATGTGCTCAGCAGCCATATCCGAGAATGGCTTAGAGGCTTATTTTGTAGGTAGTTTAGTATGCCTATAGCATTTGTGCCTTCAATGTCTATTTGTACTTAATTACTTACTTCTTACTTTTGCTCCCAGGTAAACATTAGCCTGTCAGTTGAAACACACTCCTCCTCTACACACCAAAATCTCAAAACATTTCATTCTCTCTCAGCTCCTGTATGGATGGCAGGTTATTATTTCGCAGAATTTCCTCCACACCATTTATCCACCTCTTCCTAGGTCTAACAAATGGTCTCGCGCCCTCAGATCTCCACCCAGTACCATTTCCTCCTTACGACTCTATCCTCATTTATCCTCTCAACATGGTCACGCCATCTAATCTTTGAACCCTCTATCCTCCTCGACACAATTGTGGTATTAACCTCCTCCCTTATTTTATCATTTCTGATTATGTCCAACATTCTCTCTGGCAATTTTCCAAGTTTCCAAACTTTTTTAAATCTAATATCTTTAATGTGTAATTCTTTATTTTGTATGCATTTGAAAATGGAGGCCTTGGGAATGAAGTTTGTTAGGAGCATGTTAGCTATCATGAGGAGTAACAGGATCAGGAATGAAGTTATCTGGGAAATATTTGGAGTAGTACATGAGATAAAAGAGGAAGCAAGACTGAGGTGGTATGGGAATGTGATGAGGATGGAAGAGGAGAGGATACTAAAGAGAATGTTGGAGACGATAGATGTAAGAAAAAGACTGTAAGTGAGATCAAGAAAGAGAAGGGAGAAGCAGATAACAGAAAGTGTGCAAGTGAGAGGAGAAGAATGGAAGTGATTAAAGAAGGAAGAGTGTTAGAAGGGTAGAGGAAGAGAGAAGCATTTTACTAAATTGATCCGGCCACAGCGTCTGGAAAATATCCCGGCATGCAAGTGGGGCCCTATTGTATTTTATGAATGCAAAATTAAGAATGATAAAGAATTTTCTTCACTATTAAGTGAAAACGGGGGTGGGTAATATGACTAAATCATGTTAAAAAAAAAAGTAGTGCTGCAGGCAAGTACCTTGGGCGATGCTTGAACGCCGCGTATGAGGGACTGTAGGTGGACAGACTTATTGTTGTTTGCGGTGTGAGTTTGTGGACTCAGGGTAGGGAATGGACGGCAGCGCTCTTTGCACTCCAAACAGTTGCGAACAGCGCATGTGCACACCTAGCAACACACAGCCCCAACCAGAAAAAAAACAAACAAAAAAACATCAAACATGATTGAGTGCAAAATTCCAGGTGCTTTAAGGCTAGATACACACAGTTACACTCCAAAGTGCTTCAAAAACAATCACATATTAAAATTAAAAAAGGGGATTTTTTTATATTTACTATTATTTTATCAGTACCAAAATTATTATTAGTGATATTCTTACTTACCTACTTAATTAAAAGTCACTATGAGCTCGAAAGTTCATTGCCACACTTAAGTATACACCTATCCCTATATTGAGCTAGTACTATCCAGCCTATCTCATTACACCCTAACTCTTTCATGTCCATTCTAACGTTATCCTTCCACTTGTGTTTAGGTTTTCCCAATGGTATTTTACTACTGGGCTTGCCAGTCAATACCCTGAACATGTTGCTAGATTCTTCCATTTGCTCTGCATGTCCTTTCCATAGTAATCTGCAAAATTTGACTATCCTAAAATTGTATTGTGATGATTACATGGTAGGTAAATCATCATTAAATAACCTCCTACACTCCCCAGTAGCATCTTTTGTTTTGGAGCAAATATCTTCCTAAGCACCTTGTTTTCGAACATCCTAAATTGTTTCGTCATGTAAGGTAAGATGCCATTTTTCACACCCAAAGAGAACAACTTGGTAGAATTATTTTTCTGTATTTTCTGAGTTTTACACTAACTTACTAACCGAGTAATATAATTCATTTCCCGACTGTGTTGATAATGGTGGGGACCCACAAAACAGTCATTACACTTTTTTTTTCTTTTTTTGTTGTCCACCTTGTACTGATAATTTTCTGTTTTGATTTACATTAAACCTGAGTGGAGCTTTAATGTTCTACTTAGATTGAAATAATTTTAGCTATGTGCTTTTAATGAGTATGTAAGTAGCTTATCTCAGAGTATTATAATGCTTTAACTAGGGAGGTGTAAGCACTAAAAACTTCAAGTTCTAGTCGAATCTTAGTAGTAGTTTGAATTTGAATAAAATATTTTTACAATACTCCCAAAATTTTAGTAGGCCTACTCGCAATTTCTAATTCTATCTAAAAAATTATGAATTTAATTAGCTTGATAGAAATGTTTAGATATTATTTCATAGAAAACAGAGTTCATCTATATTTCTTTTTGTGTGATTAAAAATTATTTTTTTTACATTTATGTTTGTATTTATGGTCTATTATCTATTACAACCATTCAAGTGAAAGATTTCTTAAAAAAATATCATTTAAACTCGATCAGAACTTGACTCATAGTAAAACAAATCCTATGTAATTACTCCTAGATATAATGTTAAAAAATATTTTCAGCACATATACATTTTTAGAAAGGCAGGAAAATAAGCATTTTTTTCTTTAGAGGTTTGTGGTCTTTATGATAATGGTCCCATAAAATAATCAAAAACATTTAACTTTAAGATGATAAAAAATTGTGCTAGTAAAAGATATATTTTTAAGCTTTAAAAGTAGTGAGCTGCAGTTTGTAGCTTTATTTACAATTATATCTGGGTAAGAACTAAATAGTAAACTATACCCCATGTATGGTAGGAGAGGTGGTGACAGCTAACAGAAGGTAAGTTAATAATGTCAACCCATTCTGAAATAATTATTATCATCTTCTTAGTCTATATCATCAATAATTATTTCCGAATGGGTTGACCTTAGTTACTTAAAACCAGTGTTTGCAATAAAGAACCTGCTGATAGCTGTCATTACCACACCTATCCTACAGTAGATAGGATATATGTACAGACATTTATGGAAAAAATAATGTTCATAGTATTTTACTTCTTACACTGTCTAGTTTCAAATACAAACAAGGCAAAGACAGAAGAACATGTCCTTGTAATAAAACCTTAGAATATAAATTAAACCAATGTGGCATGTGTAGTATTCACACAGTGCAAAAAGCTAAAAAAAAAGACATCGCAGTGCTAAAAGACAAGCCTTAAAACTCACCAAACGAAGGCATTGACGCAGAATCCCTCCACTTGACATGTTCTTCTCAGCCTCCAGTTCGCCAAAGTTAGCGAACTGGCAAAAATGAGAACGTCCGCCATGTTCACTAGTCGCTGAAGGAATGATACTGCTACCTCGATGGGCATACCTTGTGTAGGTTCTATAACATCTAGTTCACTCTGAAGGGGGGAAAAAGTAAATAGCAATGTTTTTTAATCTGCTCTCAAAACCTGCTTTTGGTATACACACATAAATTTATTGATTAAATTTATCTGGTAGAGATGAGGAAGGTATAATTTAGAGGAAATGTGCAGTTTAATATTTTCATTTTTACTTGAAATGTAAAATTTAAAATATTTTTGTTATTTACTTTTAAATTTGTTTAGCAATAGCAACACATTTACAATTATTTCATGTGATGCAGATTAATATAGAATAAAGCACATGTAAGAACAGTAACGCATCGAGCACTTACATTCGGTGACGTAGCTGACGCTAACAGAGGAAGAAGTCCTCCACAGGCAATGATCAGATTATCCGCCAGCTGAGAGATGAGATGGACAGTGTTCACCACAAAGATTGCATTCTCACTGCTGTTGACAAAGTCTAAAACAGACTTGGTCGAGTGACTGCAAACAAATACATAAAATAATATGAAGTTTTAGGTAAAGATTGCATCAAAACAATCTAAGAAATCCAATACAAATAATCAGGGCTACCCAGAGGATTCCAGGAGATTCAGGCAAAGGAACTTTGGAGGTCTCCTATCACACAAAATACTCTGAAAAGGAGGAATCTTACCTTGAAAGATTACATTATGGTCCTATCTTATGAACTGTACAATTGTGGAATGTTAGGTATACCTGCCACCCAAGAGGGTAAACCAAGATCACAATGCTCAACACCTTTAAACCTACCATATTAAAAATAAAAATTAAAAAAATTGTCTTTTATGCATGTGCATTGTGGCTGCGGCAAGACTCACTACTATTTAAAAAAAATATCTTTGGACAGTTGAGGCAAACTTTTCCATTTTATCCACCTCTGGCAGTTTTGTTAATAGTATGATAAGTTTTAAATAACCACAAGTAATATATATATCCAAATATCAAAATGTTTCTCATATTTAAAAAAATTACATTAAAAGAAGCATTATAGCAGAAACATAGACAATGAATGTAAGAGAAACTAAGAAAGTGGAGGTCATGGGAATGAAGTTTGTAAGGTGCATGTTAGCTGTCATGAAGATAAACAAGATTAAAATGAATTTATCCAGGAAAGAGTGGAAGTACATGACATAGTAGGTAGAGGAAACAAGACAGATGGTATGGACATGAGGATGTAAAAAGAGAGGATGCCAAAGAAAATTATGGATATGAAGTATATGAAGGAAAAAGACTGCAAGGGAGGCCAAAAAATAGAGGGAGAAGCAGATAACAGAAAGTGTGCAACCGAGAGGAGAAGAATGGGTGCAAATGAAGGAGGAAAAATGGTGAAAGTATAAAGGAAGATGGAGGCATTCTACTAAACTGACTCAGCCATAGGCTGGAAACAATTTATGATGATGGTGATGATGATATTGAGTATATAAGAGCTGTAAAGCTAAGCCAGACCTATCTCTTTGCTACACCTATCACTTATCTAAGCCATAGTAATTGAATGCTGTAGGTAAGTGCTAGATGTGGCAAGGAGATAGCTATGGTTTATTTCTATCACTATAAGTAGAAATGTATGAAGGATATAAATTGCTATCATTGATACATACCTGGATAAGTTTTGAAAGAATAGATTACATTAAGATAAAGACTGTGGTATGTTCACACTCACCTTCTCCACACCTGAATATCTGTCTCGAGTGAGAAGAGTACATCGGACAAGAGACGCTGGTGGATGTACGACCACTTGAACTCTGGGATTCTAAACGGCGGCCGCGATGGTCCGGGGCTGAACATGGGTCGAGAAGAGTTCTGAGGTACAGGACCAGGTTTGGAACGTTTCGATTCTATGGTGGTAAAAAACATATTACATAAATTGTATAAAAACCAATTAATCATAAGAAAATGTAAATAACTACATATTTTTTGGACACTTTTTTTATTTTTTCCATAAAAGATATTAATGAATTGAAATAAGCTATCAATGAAAATTAAAATATTAAATCAAGAAATGTTTCATAGAAATGGCAATATTCAGAGAAAATTATCAAGCCAGTAAAATGACAAGCCCTGCATACTCACTAGCAAAACTACAGCACCCAATAAATTGAGATTAGCTATATACAAACACATCACGATAAAAATAAAGCTACAGTAGACTCGATTTTTTTGGGGTAATCGAGGCGAGAGGAAGCACGGATAGTACAAAAGTTCCCCCTATATATATTATATACTTAATGAATTAATTAAAGAAGTCCTTTATTAATTTGTTTTATCTCTGAGGGCTGTATTAATTGCCATTACTTTTCAGTGCCTGCATTCATTGTGTTTGTAAACTGTAATGCTGCTTCTCCAAATTTGTCAGGTCAGCACAGATATTCTTCAGCCCCGTGATAAGCTCTGCCTCTCCTTCTTCCTATAACTCCCCATCTATTCCGCTAGTCTTAGGAGCGTCTGTACAACTGTGAGTGTGTGGTACTATTCCTTGTCTCTGTCTGTCTGTCTGTCTCTCTGAGAGATTATCGAGCTTGTGCGTTGGGTGGCAATAACAGAAGAATGCATTCAGGTGGGAGTGTATTGTTTGTGACATATTTAAATATAGCCAAGGTTAGGCCAAAAAACGGTTGATCTGCTCCCGGTAAGTTGACAGACTACTGTATGAAGAATATCCTATCTGTTTTTATTTCAATGGAATGAGAATTGATTAAAAATTTAAAACCAGAAGGGCAGCACATTTTATCCAACCTATTGGGACTGAAGTTGTTTCCTTACAAAAACATGTGACATTGACTCACCAAAATGTACAGGGTCCACTTGAGTGGATGTGGATGAGCTGTGCGGCCGCTTCTGAGGCGACGAATGTAGCCGATCAGCCTCGATATTTGTACTACTTTCAATGGTATCTAATTCTTCTTCCTCTCCTATACTGTGACCGTTATCTTGTACAGGGGACTCTTCTTCTAGAGCGTCTTCCTGGAATGTTAAGACAGGCGACTCTGCCGTATCGACAACTGGGTTCAGCAAAGTGTTGTCTTGAACACATTCTGTGGCTTGGTTAGAGGTATCATTTGGCACTTGAGAAATCGAGACTTCAGAAATCTCTTGGTCACCAGTAGTAACCACATCTAGTTTATCACTGACATCCTCCACTGTATCGACTGCGACGGTATTGACAACACTATCACCCGAGCCCACATCCGCGATGGTCATTTTTTCCAGGTCTTTAGCAGTTACGTTCACAATAGACTCTTGAGTTTCACCCTGACCACCCTCAACATTAACCTCGGTCAAGTCTGTATTTGAGCAAATCATATTAGTTTCACTGGCCACTACCAATATACCTGTAAAAGGAAAGAATTCAAGTTTCAAAACTAGTTACAAATTTAATTTCGGTAGTTTGAGCATAATTTGTTTCAACATGCAGACCACAAATAACAAAATGTGTCAAATTTTTTTTTACCTGCTTTGGTGGCCACATGGTCTAGGGCGTTATTCTCACAATATACTAACCTGCCGATATCAGAGAGATCAGGATTCAAATCATAGTCATGTGCACTGAGAGTGTTATTTTTTCCTAACTGGTTTTCCACTCTCCCTCACTGCAGATGCAGGTATACTTCCTCTAAATTATCCCTTCTCACCCCTAGCTAATTATTGTAATTAATAGATATATGTGTATAGCCTTACATGGTAGTAAGACACATTGCTATATAACTTATTTTTTAATCTACTCTTTACTATGTATTTTTTTCATTATATGAATTTAGCAATGTAAAATGAGCTTAAAACCAAATTGTGGCAATTTAATCAAGCTGAATATATTTTCTTAAGATGAAATATTTATTATTACTTGATTTTTAAACTAGATACAATTTCTTCAGTTTAATTTCTAAATAAACTCCCACCACCACCACTTTACAGCAAAATCTATAAAATACTAGACAAATAAGTACACGTATTTTCTAAATTAATAATTAATAATGAGTATATATGCTTACCTTCTTTATTTGTGTCTTCATTTGTAGTTTCCACTTCCTCTAATGAGACCAGAAGAGCAGATCCTGAGACCTCGCCACTGTTCTCACCTTCTCCCTCCACCTCCTTCTTCTCAATTGCATAGGCCCCCTCCGTGGGAGTGAGGTAAGCCTCCGAGGTATCACTGTCCCCCACTTCCCTTTCCACTTGCACTGTCACCTCACTTGTCACTAGCTTCAACCCTCCAACGACTTCTTTACTGTTGTCAGTTAACTGGCACATGTCCACGAGTTGAGGTTTTGTTGTTTCATCAGAAACAATCACAGTTTCTTCACTGCCTAAACTTGTTTGTCTTTCACTGGACTTGATTACTCTACTCGGGCTTAAACTATCCTCAGTTTTACTCAAGCTATCAACAAACGTCTCCGACAAGTCTGCCTGTTCAGCAACAGGCGATTTAAAATTCTCTGGACTAGTTTCACCGCTGTCGTCGTGCTTATCATCAGAAATGTCAATACTCTCTTGCGTTTCTGGCACAAAGTCGGACATGTTAACACTTTGAAGTTTCTGTGCCACGTCATCAACAGTCTTGTCACTAGAGTTTTGGATCACAGCCTCTTCATCGTGTGCCTCTTCGACACATGCTTGCTGAGCCGTTGTCGGGCTGACGGGGGTTATTGAGGATGAGTCGAGGACCTGGTCTTCGTCTGAGCTGCGAGCTTCGCCAGCAACTGGGGATGACTCTGGCTTGCTCACCTCGCTGTACAAATTACAAGTACTGGAGCCTATGGATAGTTTGTCTTCAAGGAGGGGGTCACCCACACATTTGGCTTGATCCTCGGGTTCCAGAGATCCAAGGTCACAGCTACATACCGCGGTAGTTTCCATTGCCCCTTCCTGGTCAAACACGCATATGATATTAACACGATTTCTTGAAATACAGTAAGAAATTATATTAACAAATAAAAGAAAATTAATACATTCAAATAATGACATACATTTTTTAAATCTTTGAACTGATTTTTTTACAAGGTGTTTTGTGTACAAATTTGATTGGTTTTGAAATGAAACTCTTTTTAACTATATAGGTGACATATAATTTTAACCCAACCAATACAGGCATACCCCAGTATACAGACTCCCACATTCACATTCACATTTACACTCGCAAATATGGACATATTCCCAATGATAGCATTCCCCACAATACGGATACTTGATTCACAAGACCAGACGATTTATGTCATAACACTTCTACTGAACCAGCTTCCAGCTGCTGTCATCAGTTTAGTTTTCAAAAGTAGTTCGCTTCATATCTCTGTTTTGTCTTACACTCTGTGATTTAAGTGAATATTAAACTGTTTATAAATTAAATTTTACTCTTTTCGTGTGATTAAAATACGAAATAATTTAATAATAGCAGATAAAAGTCATAAGCCTGTCAGTGTACTGTATGCTTAACCTAATTCAAAAATCAATGTCCTGTGATTAGTATGCTTACCCTTTTTCTTAAAATAATGCCTACAGTGTTTATTTTAGTTCTAAATGTGTGATTTAGGTTCTTATTCCCATAAATGTCAATTGTAGTGGAGTATATCTATTGATAAGTGAGAAAAGGTAGTGCTTCACTTTAAGTACATTTTGGTATATGTACTCTATCTAGACTTATTACATATTTTAATTCAGGGTATGCCAGTATATTTCCTATATTGAATTAGACTAATTTTATAGGATATATTTATGTTATGTTGATATTTGGTTAAGATTCAGTCTCATCAAAAAACACCCACACTTGCTAATTACTTATAGTTGCTTTATGAAATGAAGTAAAGTAAAAAAATCAATAAAATTAAATTGTATTGATCTTTTTGTGAAGTGCATATATTATATTTGAAATAGCTATACAATTTATAAGATATTAATATTAACTTAAATTATTTCTTCATGTTAGGGTAAAAATAAATAAATGTGAGTCAAAGTAACTGCAAAAGCTAAACATTAAGTCAATAGCTATAGCTACCTTACCTTAGCTGCTTCTGCGTCTTGAAGGGCAAGTGGGGGGTTTCCCCATGATGTCCCCACAGCCCTGGTATGATAGCCATTAGTACCATTGTGCTGCTGATCCCAGCCTGATATTGTACTGATGGGTCGTTGCTGTCTCACGGCTGGGTCTGTGATGTTGTCCGACCTTTGTCGCTCGTAGTGTTCGTACATTTGAGCAAATTGCAGCTTGAACTCCTCATAAGACACCTACAACAAACACCACATTTTGTAAAAAAATAATAATAAAAACAACACCTATATAAGATGATCAAAGAGAATTGCAGAGTTCTTAGAAATTACTATTTTTTTAATTTCTAAGTTCTACACAATTTTTATAGAACATTTTATCATTTTTTAATTAATTTTAAGAACAAGCTAAAATTTGAGAAGTTGGGACCGTACAACAACTGACCTTGGAATGCACAATAGCAAGAGTGTCGACCCACACCCTCCAACCCCCGTACTCATGTTTAAGCGCATGGTGGAGAAGCATGCGGAACAGGGAGTACACCATATCCGAGATCTTCTGCTCCTCCGTGTTCTTGGGGTGGATGTAGGCCATCGCAATGAGCCACTCCTGCCATACAGACATCTGCAGGACCGTGCGGCGGTTTTCGCGGTTGTTGTTGCACAGGAGCGTCATGTCTGACAGGAAAAGCTTCTTTACCTCCAGGAGTTGCTCCGTCTGCTTCGACTGACGGATCAAGGTCGCCACTACCTTCAGGATCACTTGAGAGGCAACAAGATAATAACAAAATCTAGTGATTTTTAATTTTTAAGTGTTCAGAAATGATCAAAGATGTGATACGAAATAGGAGAAGGGATTCGATCCAGCTATTTAAAGGGCGGGGGTGTTATATAACAGCTTTAATTATATAACTAAAAGTATATTGGCATATTTGGCATAAAGAAAATCCACCAGCAATTTGAGAAAGTATGAAAAACAAAATTATGATAAAATATAGCACTTGATTAAAAGTTAAAGACGTTAGCGAACACATAGTTTTGCCAGTAATAATGACTACAAACTGTGTACATTCTATACCACTGTCTTTCTTAATTTGAGATGTTCTGGACACATTTAATTGCTGAAGATTTTCCAGAACGTGCGTATTATTTGACATGCCAAAACAACAAATGTAATGACCCAAGAGTAGACACCAAATGAACGTACTTGGATTTTCCAGTCGAAAATGTGACTCTGGTTCTGGATGTCGGGTGTAAAGAATTTGTTGGCTTATGTGTTCCGTCATTATCTGAGGAAGAAAAACAAAGGGGTTTCAATTTATAGATACCAAATTTTTACTTATTGGAAGCTTTGAGCCATAAGACTACTTTATTGTTTGATACACTGGGTTTTAAAACAAGCTACAAAACAAATTAAACTTGAATCAGTATTGCAAGAGGTATTTTAGAAAAATTCACTCATTCATTGGTATTTAAAAAAAACTCTCCTTAATTTTAATGTTTGTGCTTTGAAAGAGATTTTACAGAAATAAAATCTGAAAAAATAGAAATCAATGTCTACCAATTATGTAGTTTTGTGTGTTCTATAATGTAATGAATTATACATTAAAAAGAATACAAATTTCAATATTCATAATTGATTTGTATTTGAAATATAGTTGGCTAAACAAGAGTAAAGATTTTTTTAAATCACCGCATCTTACTTTTTTTTTAGCACCGCGTCTTACTACCCGTTCAAGTCATAGGCATACTCTACTGGAGTAGGGGTGAGGAAGGAAGCATTTTAGAGGTAGTTTTCTACCCACATTTGCGTGGAAGAAGAGTGGGAAACCATTTAGTCATAAACACCCAACCAAGAATCAAACCCCAATCTTCCCGTCATTAGCAAGCCAGTCCAACATGAGAGTTACGCTAGTGACCATTCGGCCACTGAAGCGGGTAAAAGTAAAGATTCTAAAAGATTATTTCTAGATATGAAACACAATTTGTGTAGATTTTTTTTTAATGTCTTGATTTTAAATTGAAGTAAATATACAGAGGAGATGTTTAAAAAAAACATACTAAGAAGAATATACACAATATAAGGATCAAAACTGTAGTACAAACCTCATAAAGAACATTGTAGGTTGGTAATGTAAGTGTCTCCTCGTTGAGAAGAAGTCTCTCTGCTAGTAATGTGTACAGGTTATGTGGGCTCATCACATCATACTTTCTTCTATAACACAATAAATAGGTCTTACATGTCCGGAGAGAAAAATATATTTGATAAGTTTCTTAGACCAAATATTGAAGTTTAATTAAATAAAACTTCTTTTCACTTATTATTATATCTCTATAAGGAAAATCTCTTTTAGCTTTATGAGATAATTGTATTATATTTGGAAGAAGATACAGGACATATAAATAGAATCAAATAAAAGGAACATACACAATAATAGCTTTTAGAATGAAAAGCAGAACACAATTTACACTTTACATGGCTGCCTCTTGATTTTCTTCAAGACGCAGCCATTTACTCTTTGTCCAAAGGCATCAATGTAAAGAGTGAACTGTGTACTTATTTTATTGTAAAGGCCATATTGTGTTTGTTCCTTTTATATGTTTCTATCCATATTTACTTCACCTTCTTCCAAATATTATATTTTCCCTTACTAGGATATATTTTTACCAGAAAATTGTAGGCCTCAAAATTCACAAATAAAATAAATACATAATTATGAAATTTTCAAGGTAGATCAGTCCAATTCTTAATCAAAAGAGAGTAAAATATAGACTGGACTATGGTAGCATGGCTAGAGGTAGGTCATGGTTCCAGAGATACTGTAGCTAAGTGACCAATAGGGTGAAGGGGGTAAGAGGGCCAAATTCAGTCAAGGCTTTGCAATGCTGCTCCTGGACAAATATATTATTGGCTATACGTTGCCTTTTAAAAATAAACTACCCTCGCTGCTTCAGAAGGTAGTGGGAAATGTAATTTGGAGCTTCCCAAAAAAATACTAAGAAAATTTAATGATTATAAATAAACAAAGTTAGAAGCAGTGCACTTACTATTAGCCTAAAGTTACACGAGATGTAGTTGTGTTGACTGATATAACTAGGTAACTTATGTAGATAGTAAATAAAACACATTTTCACTTGCCTCCTTTGATATCATGAGATTTAAAAAAATATTTATGTTTTAGGTTTTAGGTAACAATCAATCTAAGGAAAAGGTGAATTTTAAGGAAAACGTAAAAATTATTTAAAAAACCAACCACATCGCACTCAGCTAAAACAGATTTAATTATCTCTCTTGAGTACCTTTGTTTAAAAATGAGGTGACCAAATGGCTAAATAATTTTATAATAAAGGAAATTGATAAAACTAAAGAAAAATGAAAAATAAACTACCAAGAGTAAATTTGATGAGGAAAGTCCACCTAGGGAAAGAAGAAAAATGTGGGAAGAATCCAATGCACAAAGGTGACATCTTCTTCCTTTCTTCTGTCTTCTATAGTAGAAATAGCCACACACACATTTTAACACAAATAGAATAATATTTCGGCATTGTTGCCTTCATCAATCACAAAGAAGAAAGAAGAGAGTACAGCTAACAAAAACACTGGATTACTCAATTTTGAATTTAAAGAAAAACTGTTAGAAACACATTGTGCCAACTGTTTTTGGGAGTAGAGACAAATTTCTTGGTAAATTGCATTTTATAGACCCATTTAACAATAATAATAATAATAATGATAGTAATAAAAATAATATTAATAATAATTTGAAGAAGGTTAATTTTATAGAAAGAAAGAAACCAAGAAACTAACTTCTGTTGAGGCCTGGTGGTAATCTTGATTTGGTAATAAATTGGTGGGCCAGTTTCCACTGTCTTTGAGAAGTGTTGCACTGTTTGGTAAATGCTCTTAGTTATTTTGGTGATGTAGCAGGTTAGAAAGTCCTGGTTGTAGGTACCAAAATAGATGGTACAGGCTTGTAATCTTTGTGGGTTGTGTCAAAATGATGATTGTTCATTCGCTGTCTGAGAGAACCTGTAGTAAGGCCTATATAATCTGCATCACATGATTTGCACTGTTGAAGAATGTAGCTGGTAGGTCGATTCCACATGTGCTGTAACAAGTGCTACCGCAGGGGTATGAACCTTTGGTAGTTGGTTTTTCTTCTCGGATTCTCTTGGGTCAGGAAGTTTTGGAAGGACTAGAAAATTGTGGCGATTACCTTTGATTTTTGAATTATTATTTCACTATGCTTTTTGTAAACAAGTGAGATTCATTCAATATCAATGACCATTTGTGTTTGTTGTACTAGAAGTAAAGTAGCTTTAGTATTTATAATTATAAATTTCTATTCATGTGATTGAAATATGTTATGGATACTACCTAATTTGAAAAAATCTGGCCAAACATTTAATTCCAGGTAAGTGCACAGCTAAACAGAAAGATATTTAAAATATAAAAAGTTGATTTATCACCCCCCCCCCCCCCGACCCCTTCCCACCCACTACTTGTTCGGGTTATAAACACAATTAAGGGATAAGAAAGAATAAATTTATAGGAAGTGTACCTGCATTTATGTCGAGGGAGAGTGGAAAACCATTAAAAAATACCCTTACTACAACTGGCCGAGACTCAAATCAATGTCTCCCCAACATTGACAGTCCAATATACTAAGGTGGGGTGCTAGTGAGCATGGGTTTAGGGGAGTATTTGTAAATTTTTTGTAACATAAACATATTTTGGTCAAAATAAATAAATTATTTCTTCTATAGAAACAGAGAGTTTAGTTTTCTGCACATGCTAATCTCAACAGTTGTTCTTAAATATATGTCCAGGGTGTTCTGGAATGTTGTGACATTTTCTCTTTATTTAAAAAGTTTGTCACTGAATGCCGCTATGCTCATGACAGATATTCAAGAACTGTTGAGATTAGCATGTGAAGAAAACTAAACTCTATGTTTATATGGAAGAAATATTTGATTTATTCAGTCCAAAAAATGTGTATGCTATAAAAACTGCAAAATGATTGCACTAAACTCATGCTCACTTGCACTTCACCTTAAGAGAGTGATGGCATCGATCATTCAAGTCGCATGCGTAGGTTTAGAAGAGAGAAAAGAGGGACAGGTGTGATACATAGTGTGGCCAACTGTAACTAGGCCATCTTGGACTCACTTGTGGGTACTTCGACTAAGAAAGAAACCAAGCAGTTTGAGTGCCTGCAGTCGTATGAGCTGACTTTCAGCAGCCAGCAACTTAAAGATGGACCGCACGCCTTGTTTCACGTCAAACGCAGGGACCATCGATGCTGGGTGTTCTGAGATAAGGGAGATTAACATCTGAAGCACATCATGAAGGTTCTCGTCCTAAAAAGACACAATAAACTGTGATATAATGAAAGTTATGTGTATAATGAAAGTTTTACGAAAGTATGGTGAAATGGTGGCATGTAAGTGCGCCTATGTACTTTGTTTATGGCGATTTATATACCTTACCTCATGCATAGTAGTGAGATAGTTTAGGATACTTTGAAGTTCATCGTCTTTTACTCCATTGCCAATCATTATTAGCTGCTTTAGGAATAAGAGGATGTATGCTCTTATTGCAAGGATGTCCTTTTGCGGCGGCCGAGGTCCATCTATCAAAATAAAAGTAAAATTTGATTTTGCACAAGGAGGTAAATAGGGATGGGACCCTCAAATACTTGAGAATATTGGAATTCAAAGATCCAAGAAAATTTGGAATCCAAAAATTAAATACTTAAAAATAATTTATTTCTTTTTTTAAAATTTTCAAGTGAAATTTCATTTAAAGCTCTAATACTGCTTATTGGTGGCTTAGAACCAATTGTAATTATAGGATAATCATAACAACCAGTAATTTAACACATAGTTATCATTTGTATTTTCTATCATTATATTTATATTTACAATATTTTCCAAGATTTTGATTTGGATTCAAGGTTTAGGATTCAAAGGTAGGATGGAAATTTATATCTGAGATTTGATTCATCAAAAAAGTGGATTTTAACTAGCCCTATTTTTTAATGGAATATTTAGATTCACAAAGTATTGGATTCGATCCAACACAGAGATGGACTCACCGAGTCCCTTGGGAGTTATCCCACTCTTTCCCCGGGGATTAGTCACCCAATAGTAGTACTTGAGCGTGTGGACAGTCTGCAGCACGGTGGAGACCCTCCTCACGTTGGAGTAGATCTGTGTATCGGCCAGGAACTCTGTGGCCAGGTATGAGTAAAGGCGGGTCTGTACGGGGGCTGGCGTGTAGATCCACAGTGCTGGGTTGAACAAGACGTGATCCAGCAGCTGCCATGTCAGGAACGAGAAACAGAACAACTGCATCTTAATTGATGACCCCTGTCCGCTGGTGCAACCATAGCGGCACACAAAGTGATACTTGTTTCGGTTTTGTGACCTTATCTTGCTTTTTTTTTTATATTTCATACATAAACATTTCTCAAAATACATGTTATCTTTATTGAGGGAAAAACAAAACAAAAAACACCATTAAATTTTATTCTGATATGAAAATGCAATATTTGTATTAGTTTGATCTGCTTCAGTGGCCACAGGGTCTAAGGTATCACTTCACACTGGACTATATTGTCGATGACAGGGAGATTAGAGTTCAAATCCCAGATCAGGTGTACTGAGGGTGATTTTACCAAAATTGTTTTCTGGAAATGAAAGTAAACTTCCTTTAAATTCAACCTTTCTTATTCTTAACTCATCAGCAAAATTTTTACATATGTGTATAACTTGATCGAGTCGTAAGTTGTGGTGCTGAAAAAAAAATAGTATGTAATACCAGTGTAATAGTAACTACATGCATTAAATCCATGCACTATCTCTCTGTCCTTTCAGGGCTTTTTTTCCCACTTTGGTTTACCTGGCAGTCTGTGTTAGAGGTCCGCAGTTCAATCCTTGGTACCGGCACAGATTTATCTAATTGGCAAACCCTTCCTTCACCTCTAACAAGACGTGTATTAGTCACAACTTGTGAATGTGTGGAATGCCAGGTGTCCATCATGGTTCGGATCCCACATTAAACTGTAGGTCCACCATTTCATCTCACAATCACCCTACCATTACACATTAGCTTAAGTGCGTACAACTCGAACGGGTGTTAAAACGCTGTGCTATAATAATAATAATATAATAATAATAATAATATAACTCTCCCACTTCCCAATACATTAAGGCGGCCTTACACCTGGGCAACAAGAGGCAATATGTAGCATGCAATAATGTAGTTGCTACATATTGCCTTCTGTTTCCTCTACCACATGCGACTTTGCTACAAAAGTTGCTTGTTGCCACGTGTTGCTACCTTCCCTCCGGCAGTGGGTTCAGAGACAACAAAACCGTGCAACTTACCGTATTGTTCGTTGTATTTGTACATTTATTTTGAGTTTTTTTTATTGTTTCTAGTGCATAGTTTCAGTGTTTCGCGATGGATTGGTCAAATGAAAAAACTCTGAGTTTATTGAAGAGTATAGGAGCTATGACATACTTTGGGTTCACTGATTAATTGATTATAAAAACAACAAAAAGGTGAATATTTTCTAAAAATTGTTGGAGAACTATGAATAGTATATTGCAAATTACTATCCATATGAAAAAATCTGAAGTAGTTGAATTGCATGTTGTAATGGGTTAATTTATAAGATTAAAATGAAATATTACAATCATATGGTCAATAAATCCCTTTCTAAATGATTTTTAGTGTAAAAGTAAAAGTAGAATGTGTTTAAACTTGTTTTCATGGTTGCATATTAATTGTAACTTGAGTGATGTTCATGGTGAATAAATATTCTATGTGAATTATTGAGAGATAATTATAATTAATGTAATATCTTATTGGAATATTCAAGAAGATAATAATAATAATGATAATGATAATGATAATGATTATTATTATTATTATTATTATTATTATATTATTTTAGCACCGCGTCTTACTACCCGTTTGGGTTATACGCTTAAGTACTAATTACGCTAATGGAATTAGGAATTGGGAAGGTTGGATTTAGAGGAAGTGAACCCACATTTGCGTGGAGGGAGAGTGGAAAACCATTTAGGAAAAACCACCCCCAGTTCATCTGACCGAGATTTGAACCTCGATCTCCCCATCCTCGGCAGTCGAGCTCAACACGACTAGCGCGTTAGCCAACTACGCCACCGAGGCGGGTTTCAAGATAACTAATTCAATAAATAAATAAGCAT